>CM072078.1:10857700-11500200 GCA_036785405.1 Coenonympha arcania
TTGGACGATGTTTCGGTCAACGATCTTCACAAGCGGACAGTGCCGCTTATAATTGTGTCTACTGCACAATAAATGTCCTCACGTCACACATATTTCATATAAATGGTCACTCCGTTTTAAAAACCTATAAAATTTCCGCTTAACCACTCAGTGTGGAATGTTCCTAAAAGCCTGTATTAACCGACTTCCAAAACTAATAGAAGGAGATCATTGTTAACTTGCAGGTTAGAAACTGTAAAGACAATCACTTTCAAATTTAAAAGTCATGTATTTTGGCCCTTTAATCTAAATTCTATATTGTATAATAGCTTAAAGTTACGCTTGTTGTTCTGGAACGCAGACGGCATCCGCAGAAAAATAGTTGAGCTTCAGGATCTGGTAAGAGCTCTTGATGTCGATATTATTGCCTTGTGTGAGACCAGAATATCCCCTAACGTACACCTAAATACTCCTGGATTTCATTGTTACCGACAAGATAAGTTGACAGACGACCGGGGACAAGGTGTAGCCATTTTAATAAAGAAGGACATCCCTCACATTCCTGTCAAAATACCTCGGACATACAACCTAGAGGCTATTGGAATCCAGTTACGTCTTTCTGGTAAAATCGTGACTTTTATAGCTGCTTACCAATCTCCTAATCTTCCATTGTTATGCAATGATTTAGACATCATCATTAACACATTTCCCTCGATAGTTCTCATGGGGGATCTTAACACAAAGCATCCCTATTGGAGCCCTTCCGCCCCTTATTTACATGGTAAAATCTTATTCGAACACATGATTAATAACGAATATGACGTATTTGCACCAAGTACACCTACGTTAATTCACTATGACAGTTCACACACACCTTCAACACCCGATGTAGTCATAGCGCATGGTGTTAAAGACATCGCAGATATGGAAGCCATAACTGCTTTGTCTTCGAACCACCTTCCCATATTTTTCACAGTCGATGGTACTTATGAGCGCAAATCTTTTCAAACTTATAATTACAAAAAAGCTGACTGGCCCAAATTCAGAAAGTTTTTAGATCAAAATATTACTCTCGACATACCACCTTTTAATTCAATGAGTGAAATAGACAGTAATATTGATTTCTTATCAAACACTCTTACAGCTGCTCGTGATTTTAGTATCCCCATTATATCAGTTGACAGCAAAATTAAGCTACCTCGACACATTCGAAAACTAATAAAAATTAAAAATGCCTGCCGAAGACAGTCCTTAAAGGAGAAAGATAAAGTTGTTAAGAGATTTTACCTAACACAATTCAATGCTTTGAAATCTAAAATTGATCAAGAAATACAAAAATTTAACGACAAACTTTGGGATAACAAATTAGCTAACGTCGATAATCCCTCATCAGACATATGGCGACTAGTGAAATCATTAAACCCTAAAGTCAATACAATCCCTCCTCTTAAGATGACAGATGATTCTTTCACATCTTCTACGCAAGACCAATGTGAGGCATTAGCTGAAGCATTCCTCGATAACATGAATCTTACCAAACATTGGAATAGTGATTTTGAAACCGAACGCATAGTATCTGAATCAGTCACTAAGCTAGATTCCTTTAAGTGCGATATATTAAATAAACTTGTGAGACCATGTGAAGTTCGTAAAGTACTTAAAAATCTCAAACCTCGTAAAGCTCCAGGTTTTGACGGTCTAACAAACTGTCTTCTAAAGCACATATCACAAAAATGCTTAGTATTACTAACTAAGATTTATAATGGATGTTTGTCATTGGGGTATTTTCCGAGTGCGTGGAAAACTGCTAAAATAATAGCAATCAAGAAACCAGGCAAAGATGAATCCTCCCCATCCAGTTACAGACCAATTAGTCTATTGCCTAGCATGGGCAAAGTTTTCGAATCTTTAATCTTGACTCGTCTTCAAACCGCTACAGATCATTTGCTAATACCTGAGCAATTTGGGTTCCGTCGAAATCACTCAACAACGCATCAGTTGGCTAGAGTAGCTGAACATGCAGTTCATGGCATGAATCTTGGCAAATGCACTGGCATGATTCTGTTAGATATTGAAAAGGCTTTTGATTCTGTTTGGCATGATGGTCTACTACACAAGCTACTAGCCAATAATGTTCCATTATGTCTTGTTAAACTTGTACAGTCATATCTGACAAATCGTTCTTTTTCAGTATCCATAGGGGACCATAGATCCTCTCTTAAATACACACCAGCTGGCGTACCTCAAGGCTCAATTTTGGGTCCCTATTTATTTACACTTTTTATTAACGATATTCCAAAACAGCCACATACGCAGCTCGCAATATATGCTGATGACACGGCAACTTATACCACTTCTGAGGATAGTGACCTCGTTATCGGGCGTTTACAACTTTCCTTGGAACTATTAAGTGATTTTTTCACAAGGTGGAAACTTAAATTAAATCCTGATAAAACAGAAAGCATTATGTTCTCTAGAAAACGATCTGTTCCTGCTAGAAAAATTAAATTTAATAATTATTCTATACCTTGGAGTCGCCAGGTTAAATACCTGGGGACGATATTGGATGACAAACTAAATTGGGGTAAAAATATTGATAACCTTGTTCTTAAAGGAGCTAAAACCACGAATGCATTACAACCTATATTAAATAGAAAGTCGAAGCTTAGTCCTATAACTAAATTAAGAATTTACTCCACTTTAATAAGACCATGTATAAATATTGAATGGAAGCAGGCGTTATTTTGCGGAAATCCATAATTAGCAGGACAGATTAATTTGTTTTGCTGTAATCCGCTACTTGAAAAGATTCTGTATGGTACAATATGCAGGAACACTGCCCACATGAAACACCACACACAATTTTCCAACACTTTCTTCGACGCACGTTTCGTCCCGAACCGGGACATCCTCAGGAGATGTTGACTTCACAATGCGAAATCGTAGAGTGACTCTCGTGTCAGCAACGCGTTCTTATATACCCTTTCTAATTACTCATCCTATTGTTCGCCCCACTCACTTCGGCTGGTCTCGTACCCCCGAAAACAAACGAAGCAGTGGCGAAGATGATACGTTAATTTGTTCGTTAAGTAATTGAAACTGATTATTATTGCTAAATTTTATTATTTCTAATTGTTCCAGCATGCTCAGATAAAGCCCTTTATCACAAGTATGTAGGATTTTATACGAATGATCGAGTGCTAATTTGTGTCCACTGTCTAAAAGATGTTTTGCGAAATGAGACTTTTGGGGTTGTTTGTTTCTAACTGCGGCTATATGTTCTTTGTATCGTGTATCAAATTTACGGCCTGTTTGACCAATATATACACCATTACATTCTGAACATTCTAGTTTATAAATGCCCGATTTTTGTTTATTATCTAATATATCTTTACCATTACATATATTTTTTTTTAAGGTATTGTTTGTTTTAAAAGCAACATGTATATCATGTGTTCTTAGTTTCCTAGCAATTTGCTGTGATACTGGTCCAAAGTAAGTTAGACTTGATTTGTATTTATTGATTTTCTCAGGAGATGATGAATATAGATCCTTCCTGATCTGCAATAATTGTTGTTTCCTAATTATATTATTGACTATATTGGTGCTATATCCATTAGCCTTTGCCATGTGGTAAATTACTTTTAATTCTTTTAAATAGTTTTCCTTCGTAAGTGGAATAGACATCATCCTGTGTACATAACTGTGAAACGCTGCGAGTTTATGCTGCCAAGGGTGACAGGATGTAGCTGGTATAGTTGTGTCAGTGTATGTAGGTTTTCGAAAAATTCCAAATTGATGTTTGTTATTCGCACGAGTTATAGTTAGATCGAGGAAGTTAAGAGAATTGTTTTCTTCTAATTCAAATTTGAATTTAATTTTAGGATGTAGTTTATTAAGATTAATAACAAAATTATCCAGCTGTCTGTTCGATCCTGTCCAACATATTATAATATCATCCACATATCTGTAATAATATAGAATATTTTTATTTTTGACAATATGTTTATTTTCAAAATCATCCATAAATATATCAGCCATTAATGGACTTAGTGGTGAGCCCATGGCTAATCCCTCTTTCTGTTGATAAAATTGGTTATTGAATTTGAAATAATTCTGTTTCATACATATTTTCGTTAAATCTATTACTTCAGTTATTTCGTTGGCATTTATATGATTGTGTTCCAGTAATTTAGTTAAGATGGTTATTGTTTCACTAACTGGGACGTTAGTGAATAAGCTGTCCACGTCTAGTGATATTAATTTACAACGGTCTGGCAATGATAAATCTTTAATGTTATTAACTAATTGGAGACTATTTTTCAATGAATAGGTTGGATCGAATGATGTTTTTGCTTTAATAATTTTGTTTAACTCTTTAGCTAATTTATACGCTGGTGCACCAATATATGAAACCACTGGACGGATTGGAACATTATCTTTGTGGATTTTCGGTAAGCCGTATAATGATGGAGCATTAGTGTTCATTAGAATGACGTTTTGTTTAGCTGTGTTTTTGGGAAAAATGTATTTTGATTTATTTACAGCTAACCTTACTTCTGCTGCGTATTTACTAGTTGGATCAGTGGATAAGTGAGAAAATTCTTCTCCTGATATGACCTCTTGGACCTTGTTTTGATAATCGATTTTCTTTAGAATAACAATAGCATTTCCTTTATCGGCTTTTGAGAGAATTAGATTATTATCCTTTAAAGTATTTTGTAAAGCTCTATAATTTTTCATGTCCTTATTGCTATTGTTTATGTTGTGTTGATTACCATGTGAATTGTGATTTAGATGAGCAGCGTTTGTTTTGATCTCATGTGCTACAATGTTTTTGACAATGTTATCTTTTTTACTAAGGACCACCGCTAATTCTGATTCAATTGCTAACGTTTCTAATGATTTGTATGTAGTATTATTTGGAATATTGTATTTCAATCCATTCTCCAAAAGGCCCATTTCCCTTTCGGGTATTACAATGTCCGTCAGGTTTTTGACTCGGGGATAAAATTGATGACATGGACCGTCTGCCATACTGTCTGTCTCATTATTGTACTAATACTACTAATATATATAACTATGGTACTAATGAAGAATTCCTCCCAATCAGCAGTTCGGAACAATAATGAGACAGACAGTATGGCAGACGGTCCATGTCATCAATTTTATCCCCGAGTCAAAAACCTGACGGACATTGTAATACCCGAAAGGGAAATGGGCCTTTTGGAGAATGGATTGAAATACAATATTCCAAATAATACTACATACAAATCATTAGAAACGTTAGCAATTGAATCAGAATTAGCGGTGGTCCTTAGTAAAAAAGATAACATTGTCAAAAACATTGTAGCACATGAGATCAAAACAAACGCTGCTCATCTAAATCACAATTCACATGGTAATCAACACAACATAAACAATAGCAATAAGGACATGAAAAATTATAGAGCTTTACAAAATACTTTAAAGGATAATAATCTAATTCTCTCAAAAGCCGATAAAGGAAATGCTATTGTTATTCTAAAGAAAATCGATTATCAAAACAAGGTCCAAGAGGTCATATCAGGAGAAGAATTTTCTCACTTATCCACTGATCCAACTAGTAAATACGCAGCAGAAGTAAGGTTAGCTGTAAATAAATCAAAATACATTTTTCCCAAAAACACAGCTAAACAAAACGTCATTCTAATGAACACTAATGCTCCATCATTATACGGCTTACCGAAAATCCACAAAGATAATGTTCCAATCCGTCCAGTGGTTTCATATATTGGTGCACCAGCGTATAAATTAGCTAAAGAGTTAAACAAAATTATTAAAGCAAAAACATCATTCGATCCAACCTATTCATTGAAAAATAGTCTCCAATTAGTTAATAACATTAAAGATTTATCATTGCCAGACCGTTGTAAATTAATATCACTAGACGTGGACAGCTTATTCACTAACGTCCCAGTTAGTGAAACAATAACCATCTTAACTAAATTACTGGAACACAATCATATAAATGCCAACGAAATAACTGAAGTAATAGATTTAACGAAAATATGTATGAAACAGAATTATTTCAAATTCAATAACCAATTTTATCAACAGAAAGAGGGATTAGCCATGGGCTCACCACTAAGTCCATTAATGGCTGATATATTTATGGATGATTTTGAAAATAAACATATTGTCAAAAATAAAAATATTCTATATTATTACAGATATGTGGATGATATTATAATATGTTGGACAGGATCGAACAGACAGCTGGATAATTTTGTTATTAATCTTAATAAACTACATCCTAAAATTAAATTCAAATTTGAATTAGAAGAAAACAATTCTCTTAACTTCCTCGATCTAACTATAACTCGTGCGAATAACAAACATCAATTTGGAATTTTTCGAAAACCTACATACACTGACACAACTATACCAGCTACATCCTGTCACCCTTGGCAGCATAAACTCGCAGCGTTTCACAGTTATGTACACAGGATGATGTCTATTCCACTTACGAAGGAAAACTATTTAAAAGAATTAAAAGTAATTTACCACATGGCAAAGGCTAATGGATATAGCACCAATATAGTCAATAATATAATTAGGAAACAACAATTATTGCAGATCAGGAAGGATCTATATTCATCATCTCCTGAGAAAATCAATAAATACAAATCAAGTCTAACTTACTTTGGACCAGTATCACAGCAAATTGCTAGGAAACTAAGAACACATGATATACATGTTGCTTTTAAAACAAACAATACCTTAAAAAATATATGTAATGGTAAAGATATATTAGATAATAAACAAAAATCGGGCATTTATAAACTAGAATGTTCAGAATGTAATGGTGTATATATTGGTCAAACAGGCCGTAAATTTGATACACGATACAAAGAACATATAGCCGCAGTTAGAAACAAACAACCCCAAAAGTCTCATTTCGCAAAACATCTTTTAGACAGTGGACACAAATTAGCACTCGATCATTCGTATAAAATCCTACATACTTGTGATAAAGGGCTTTATCTGAGCATGCTGGAACAATTAGAAATAATAAAATTTAGCAATAATAATCAGTTTCAATTACTTAACGAACAAATTAACGTATCATCTTCGCCACTGCTTCGTTTGTTTTCGGGGGTACGAGACCAGCCGAAGTGAGTGGGGCGAACAATAGGATGAGTAATTAGAAAGGGTATATAAGAACGCGTTGCTGACACGAGAGTCACTCTACGATTTCGCATTGTGAAGTCAACATCTCCTGAGGATGTCCCGGTTCGGGACGAAACGTGCGTCGAAGAAAGTGTTGGAAAATTGTGTGTGGTGTTTCATGTGGGCAGTGTTCCTGCATATTGTACCATACAGAATCTTTTCAAGTAGCGGATTACAGCAAAACAAATTAATCTGTCCTGCTAAGACCATGTATAACCTACGCAGCCCCCGTTTGGTGCAGCATCACGGATAATAAATACTCAAAATTACAAATTATACAAAATAAGGCAATTAAAATAGCTTACAACACTCCATTCCGTACAAATCTTAAAAAATTGCACAATAAAATTAAATATCCATTCTTAAAAGACTTTATCTTAAATATATCCCAAAATTTTTACATACGTAAAAATCCTGCCCATCCAAATATTCTAGTCTCAACAATTGGTAGAAGTAGATATAGTACATTACCATATGTCGATACTTACAACCGGTACAGACTTCCCCATCACTATTTCCTCGGTGACTCATAACGTTAAGTCAGTACAAGCGACCGGTATACGAAACTCGTTGCCGATACTGTGGCTCGATTTTTGTTCTGCGTACCCGCTGAATTTTGTATTTTAAAAAAAATATGAAGTTTTCGTTTACAATGTGTATGTGTAGTTTAAATGTTCGCGCAGGTAGGCGTGACATTTCTTAGTTTTTAGTTCTATTGTATTGTTATTTATATAAATGCGAATGGTTGCAACCGTCGCATAGTTTTGTTGTTCATATAATAAGATGTTCTTTGTACATTATGATGTTAACTTTTTTTGAAAATCAATGTATATGTTTATAAAGGCGTATAAGCCTGGGTAACGTAAGTTAATTATATTTGTTAGCAATACGTGTTTATTAACTGTTGCTTAACATATTGTAAATTATTTTTGCAAAATAAAGACCTTTAAAAATCAAAAAAAAAAAAATCAATCTAAATTCACTCCGGCAACATTTCCATTTCTTTTAAAATTTGTGTTGGCAGTTCCAAAAACGCTCATTATTTTTTTGATATACAGGTTGTGTTTTTAGTAATTACATTATTAGATGATAAATAACTTTGATTATTATAAAATTACACGCAGGCATTAAACCCCGAGGCTTTCCAACTCGAGCTTCAAAATCGCTTCGATTGGGTCTAAGTTTTGTAAAACTTACTGCCCTAAGAGACCCAAAAAGTTTTCAGACCAGACCCTCAAACTCATGAACGAGAGGAACGAGATGAGACTCCAGTCTTCTGTAGACGTATCTGAATACCAGCGAATCAATAGACAGATCTCGAAATTACAAACGCGCGACCTACGTGCTCACAATACCGAGCGCATCAAAGACACCATAGAGCAGAACAGGGGCTCGAAAGTGTTCGCCAGAGATCTGTCTATCGGGAAGAGTCAGCTGACGCGTCTGAAGACCGATAACGGCAGTCTTATCTCCTCGAAACCTGAGATCTTGAGGGAGGTCGAAAATTTCTACGGAAGCTTATACACCTCAGTCCAGAAGCCTGTCCAAGATTTGGCTAGAGACCCTAGAGCCAAACTAACCCGGCACTATACCGAAGATATTCCGGACGTCAGCCTATACGAGATTAGAATGGCTCTCAAGCAGTTGAAGAACAACAAGGCGCCGGGAGATGACGGAATCACAGCTGAACTGCTGAAAGCGGGTGGAAAACCGATTTTGAAGGTCTTTCAGCGAATGTTCAATTCCGTCATTCACGAAGGAGTAACGCCCAAGGCGTGGAACAGGAGCGTGGTGGTTCTGTTCTTCAAAAAAGGTGACAACACTTTGCTGAAGAACTATAGACCCATCTCGCTGCTGAGCCATGTCTACAAACTGTTCTCGAGGGTCATTACGAATCGTCTCGCTAATAGGTTTGACGACTTCCAGCCTCCCGAACAAGCAGGATTCCGAAAAGGCTTTAGTACCATAGACCACATTCATACGCTGCGGCAGGTTATACAGAAGACTGAAGAGTATAACCAGCCACTTTGCTTAGCGTTTGTGGACTATGAGAAGGCCTTCGATTCGGTGGAGACATGGGCTGTGTTGAGATCTCTGCAGAGATGCCGAATCGACTACCGGTATATCCAAGTGTTGAAGTGTTTGTATGAAAACGCCACTATGTCAGTCCGTATCCAAGACCAAGCTACGAGACCAATCCAACTGCAGCGAGGAGTGCGACAGGGAGATGTCATCTCTCCAAAGTTGTTTACCGCGGCGTTGGAGGACGTCTTTAAGCTACTGGATTGGAACGGATGTGGCATCAACATCAACGGCGAGTACATCACTCACTTGCGATTTGCCGACGATATAGTCGTCATGGCAGAGACCCTGGGGGATCTCAACACAATGCTCGACGACCTCAGCAGGGTTTCTCAACAAGTTGGACTCAAAATGAACATGAGCAAGACAAAGATTATGTCAAATACTCATGTTTCGCTCCAACCAGTGGTTGTTGAAAACTCTGCACTAGAAATTGTTGACGAGTACATATACCTTGGACAAACAATACAATTAGGTAGGTCCAATTTCGAGAAAGAGGTGAACCGCCGAATCCAACTCGGCTGGGCAGCGTTCGGGAAACTCCGCGATGTCTTCTCGTCCAACATCCCTCAGTGCCTGAAGACCAAAGTCTTCGAACAGTGCGTGTTGCCAGTGATAACCTATGGATCCGAGACTTGGTCGCTAACTATGGGCCTCATAAGAAGGCTCAGGGTCACTCAGCGAGCGATGGAGAGAGCTATGCTCGGAGTATCTTTGCGCGATCGAATCAGAAATGAGGAGATCCGCAAAAGAACCAAAGTAACCGACATAGCTCAACGTGTCGCAAAGCTGAAGTGGCAATGGGCGGGGCACATAGCTCGCAGGACCGATGGACGTTGGGGACCCAAGGTGCTGGAATGGCGGCCACGCACCGGAAAGCGCAGTGTCGGTCGACCCCCCACCAGGTGGACGGACGACATTAAGAGGGTCGCGGGGAGTCGCTGGCGCCAGGCGGCGCAAGATCGTGGTGTTTGGCGGTCATTTCAGGAGGCCTATGTCCAGCAGTGGACGTCCATCGGCTGAAACGACGACGACGACACGCAGGAATCCCGGGTTAATATTAGTAAAATTGTAGGCTATGATGATGATATTTGTATAAATAATATTATTATGTAATAGCATTTAAGTCAAGCTGCAACTGACATTAATTGAAACTAATTATGTTGACAGTTTACACTGCTGCCCTCCCTGTAGTCTAAGAGATAGTGGTGCCAATTCTGTTGTGTGAAATCTCTTAATTAAACTCACAGTAAACTAATTTAACGCATCTATAAATAGTACTAGCCTTTTTAAAATGCTCCCCATGACAAAGCATAGCACTATTTTTAGATAAGTCAAATTAGTTTATCTTAGAGATTTTACACAACAGAATTGGTACCAGTGGTTCACTTAGCATTTAATGCAATTGTTTACATTTAAGGTGTATAGAGTTGCAATAGTAAATTGCCTTGATTAGATGGCGTAACCAGCGCAATAAAACACGCTGACGGAGCTTTCGACGAGCGTTCAATAAATAGAAGTTCTGACGTCACACGCTCAGATCACAAGCGGTTTCCAAGCACGACACCTGTCTGGAGGGAGATTTCCCTATTGCCTTCAGAACTGGCAAAGTATAATAGATGGGATGAGAATGGCAGCACTTTTTATCCCTTGAAAATCTCCGATTTTAGCAGGAGAGAATAGAAATACATGTGGTTTAGTACGCTAAATCGCTTGTCGGTGTGTGTTTGCTGGGAGTGTGGTAACTAGCTACGGTCGAAGCTTCCCATCAGACAAAAGTATAAAAGAACAATATT
Organism: Coenonympha arcania; assembly: GCA_036785405.1. Lineage (NCBI taxonomy): Eukaryota > Metazoa > Arthropoda > Insecta > Lepidoptera > Nymphalidae > Coenonympha > Coenonympha arcania. The sequence goes on from CM072078.1 coordinate 10,868,770, forward strand.
TCCACATAGAGATTTTGGACCAACTTTTAGGACAACTTTCGATAGAGAAAATGACTTCCAATCGTGTTTCTGCTTCGGAGCTAATTTAGATTACATACCCAAAATACATGACGTTTAAATTTGAAATTAATTTTCTTTATAGTTTTTAACCTGGTCACTAAAATTGCTTTAATACACGTTTTAGCTCTTTGAAAAGTTAAAATTCAAATTCCAATCCTCTTCTTCTTTTCTCGCGTGATTGTTTGCGTTGACAGCACGTCTGTCACCAGTGTTTCTTAACTTGGCGCGATGTGTCCGTGGCCTCTCACACTATGTTGCGGTGCATCGCAGCGGATGACGTATGAGCGGAGTTAATTAACCCCGATGTCGGCGGATGAAGCATGGCGACGTTATTACTACAATAAACTACTACACTACAAGGGAAGCTCGTTATATTCCTTTTTTGTACAGTTATTTTGACATTTATATGAACATTCTTTATCTTTAGGGCTGCGTTAAAGGGTGCCAATGGTACCCTTAGACAGTTTAAATTTTCACACAAAATTTTCAAAAGATAATGATCATGGGTGTATGTATGATAATCAAATACAAACTTTACTTTTTATAGACTACGGTCTCCACCTTAACTCCTACACTTATAACTTTTTGACGTGATAACGTTTAATAAATTGATGAACACCAGCAACGCACATGAAAAATAGTAACGTTTCGCGTAACGTTCCACCTGAGCCTGTGCGTGCTAGCAAGAGCGCGCAACAAGCGATAGAGAGGCACGATAAAACAAACGATAGAGAAGCCAATTATGAAGTTATCACGTAAATCTATCGTCCGTAAACCGACTTTACAGACAATCAATTTTTTATGTAACATCGGGATTCTGAAGTTATAAGAAAACCAACAAGTAGTACATCTTAGTAAAATGAGTATGACACGAAATGTGCATCGAACAGAAAATAAAGTTTTGTGTGCAAAGTTAAATTATATGAAACACAAATTCCTTGTTCCTAATTCCTATGGTTCTTAAACAAAACACTATTTTATTTTCCTACACTATTTTGGATTTGATTCATGAGAAAATTTGATACCACCTTCTCATCTCCTTACCCTAATAGTCTCTTTAACATTTTTACTGAAAATATTATAATATAACTTATCACTAACTTATTCTATACACGTCTAAACGTTCAAATTTGAATTTACACGCTTTAGAATTTACAATTTTTAATAAGGCTCAGGCCTTGTCTTGTGGGAGGCTTCGGCCGTGGATAGTTACCACCCTACCAGTAAAGGCGAGCTGCCAAGCGATTTAGCGATGTAGAAACTTTTAGAGGTTACTTTATTCACCCCTTCCAAGTTAGTATGATAACATTTTCAACTTCATTATCACTTACCATCAGGTGAGATTGAAGTCAATTTCACTTCTGGAGTCTAAAAAAATTTTTCATAGCAAAGAGACGACCGAATGGCGTAGCGGCAGCGAACATGCCGTCTGCGTCGGAGGTCGTGGGTTCGATTCCCACTACTGGTAAATGTTTGTGTGGTGAGCATGAATGTTTTCCAGTGTCTGGGTGTTTTTCAATATATAATATTTAAGTATATTAGTATGTAAATATATTTATCCGTTATCTAGTAACGGTAACACAAGCTATCGCTTAATTTGGGGCTAGATTGCGACGTGTGTAGTGTCCTGATATACATTTATTTATTAATTATTAAATGGTTAAGTATTTATTATTAAATGGAGTAGATAATACGGAACCCTTCGTATGCAAACCCACTCGCATTTCGCGGTTATTTAAAAATTCCATTATACAATAAGAAACCTCTTTAGGTTCCTTAATAACAGTAACTCTATTGTATGAGCACTGCATTAATTTTATAAAATGCATGCGCATTTAACTTTATCAAAGTAATTTGCATAATTAACAGAACATGAAATGTATTTAATTGGTGATCACTCACCCTTAGGTGTGAACAGCGGCGTCTACACGCGACCCGTGTTTGTGTTAATTAAAACTGCATGTCAGTAATTAAAGTAATTGGTATTTGTCGACACACAATGCTATGCAGATTTTTATCATATAGGTAACTTTTAGCACTACTACTACATTTTGTCATGATAATTTGTTTTTCTAATACCGCAGGAATCGTAGCTTTTTCTTCGATGAAAGATATCAATCACACGTCTATGTCATTATTTTTATTGTATTTTATAATAAAGTAATAATAATTATCAAATTCAGAAGTAGAAAAATACCCAATTTCATTTGCGTGACCGACAGTCCAGCATCTTGGGGACCCAACGTCCATTGGTCTTACAAGTTATTTGACCTCTTACTAGGTGGAAGGAAAACGTCAAAAGAGTCGCGGGGAGTCCCACAAAATCGTGGCAATCATTGCAGAAGGTATATGTCCAGTAGTGGATGTCCATCGGCTGAATCGACGCCGATTGCCTGATTCTGAATTTCTAATCTTTTAAGAGTAAGAATGTTGCCAATTTTTTTGTGCAAAATCTCTGAAACGGCGCGTTTAAAAATAGTGCTATCTTTCAGTATTTTAAAGAGGATATCACTGTTTGTAGACGTGTCAAATTTTAGTTTAGTAATTTTTTACAACAGAAGTGTATCATTCAAACACTATTTATTGCATGATTCTAAAAGTACGAACTAACTAAGTCGAGTCTAGGTGATTTTAAGTAAAAGTACGGATGGAAAAATGAAAAACTTAATAATAGTTACAGTATATTTATTTCTTTATTTACTAGACATCTTATTTATTATATTATTCGTTATTGCTTCATTAATTATTGTACTTATTTATATAATTAGGTGAGAGTTTGATTTCAGTGAAATGTTACACGGACTTAAATATTATATCCGAGTAAAATAAGAAAATGTGACTCATAAAAACAAATATAAAATTTGGAACAAAAAAAAAATAAAGTACACAAAGTATTTTTTTATTAATTTAAAGTGTTTTAAAAATACTTATGAGATTTTTTTTGTAAGTTTATTCCTTTTTCATAAATATTCGAGTATGTATGTCACGTTTTCTTATTTCAAGCCCATAAAAGATGTAGAGGTTACAGAAAAATACGACTATAATATCTATAAAAATAGCATAAAAAAATTAGTCATAGATTACATTGTTTAACAATTAAAAGTAATTGGTTCCGCCAGATTAATTATGTCGTAAAAATGTAAAATTATAATATTTGGTGCATTCCTTTGTCCTTTTCACCCAAACCTTTAAAAGTACCCGCGCGAGCGAGACGTCACATAAAATGTGAAGTGAAGTGAGGACAGTTAGTTGGCAATCGAACACTGCGCGCATCGCATATCGTCCTTGCGAATAATGTGAATTCAAACATAATAACGGTCGAGTGAACTTAAAATAACCTAATTTGAGATATCTCATAAATACTATAAAATAAAACTATGCCATAACGGGACATTTTTACCCAACCACAATAAAATTTAAAGTGAAGTGTTTATGCGTTGCGTCGACAGAAGAAAAGCTGAGGTGTCCGGGAAAACGTGAGTAGGTACTTTCCTATTTTCTACTCAATTCCTTCCCCTTTTGTTAGATAGCACCAATCATTTAGCTTCTTTATAACCTAGAGATACAGTCCACGAAAGAAAAAAAAGAAATAACTATAATATAACATAACTTGGCGCAACCATAAAGTGGTACCTTCTAACCGGATATTTCCAGTAGCTATTTCCTTGTTAGAATACTTGTATAGGCTCTAATAAGTGAAATAATATTCATTGCGAATATCCTAATACCTAATTTAAATTGTTAAATATAGGAATTCGACAATTACGTCATCAATTCCTTTGTCTAAATACTGGCATAAAACGCATATTTGCATTGAGCTAGCGTTTTCCCCAGTTAGGCAAACTAATTATCTACACGTATTTATGTATTTTTGATAAATATTTGTGTATTTAAGTATAAATTAACAATTTAAATTATTATAAAACCATTCACTTTAATTCATATTACCCTCTTCTTAAAAAAGTTCGTAGTATCTTATATTCTACGACATAAGTTCGAGATTCGTTTGTATGGGACTCGAACACTGTGAGCTGTCACTTTTCGATCGCTTCATAGCGCGGTCAATTCACCGGTCGATAAAACGATATAACCCGACCGCGTGCGATTGTTCGCTCGCGTAGTCACTCGCCGTTTATATAACATACCTACTTAATTTATCCGTATTTATTGTTTGGCTAACAGCGACATCTTACATTGTCGTAACTTAAAACATTTATTTACGTATCTTACATTATTTATACCATAACCTTTAATTGTTGATTAACTTTATTCAAAATGCCGCCTAAGAATGATCCTAAAGCTAGTGACATTCAAGATCCCAAGTTGTCTATATTACTTGCAAAACGTGAAGCTATATTTGGAATTATGAAAAATGTATACGACTTATCACGTGAAATTGACGTTTATACGAGTGCAGACAAGAGGGAACATTTTCTTGATGAATCCTCACAGATTGATTCTTTGCGTGAAAAATATGAATTAATTGTTGATGATTATAATTCTCGATTATTGAGTTTGGATGCCGATGCAAAACCTGATTACAACTGTCTGTACGCGTTTGAGACTTTATATAGTAGGGTGAAAAGAGTTTATGCGAAATGTTCAACTTCTGATTCATCACAAAATCAAAATAGCCCCGCGCTGCAAAAATGTAAGCCTAAATTAGCCCCTATATCAATTTTAGATTTTGACGGGGATATAAAATCCTTTCAGATGTTCTATACGACTTTTAAATCGGTAGTTGACGATAATCAGTTGTTATCAGACGCCGAGAAACTATTTTATCTATTACCGAAACTGAAAGGGAAGGCCAAGGCTGCTGTCGCAGGGATTTCGCCGTGTGCTGAGAACTATCAGCTGATTTTACAAACACTTGTCAATCGTTTTGATGACAAACGGATGTTGGCTTCCGCATATCTAAACGAATTATTTCGTTACAAAGGTTTCCAATCTCCCTCCGCGACTAATTTCGAATCTTTTATAGACCAGTTTGCTGGCGCTGTAAGCGCTTTAAAAAATCTTAAATTAGAAAATTTAGCTGATCTAATAATATTGCATATAGCTACACAAAAGATAGACTCGGAAACTGTACGCGCTTTCGAAATTGATTGTGGGAAGAAAATACCTAACTTTGACGAGTTTGTGGAATTTATCACAACTCGCGCTAAGGTATTTGAGCGTACTAGTACGAACGTCACTAATACTTCAAATTCACGTCAAAATAAAAATACTAAACAGCCAAACAACGGAACTTCTGGCAGTGCGCCGAAGTATCAGGCTTATGTGAGCACAGTCAACAAGCCTACTTCTTCTAAATGTCTGTGCAAAAATAGTTCACATACACATCTTTATATGTGTGCTGATTTTAATAAATTTTTAACTCCTCAGGAACGTTTTCAATGCGTTAAAGAGAAGAATGCGTGTGTCAACTGTTTAGCCATTGGATTGCATAAAACCTCACGGTGTCCTCTTCCTCCTCAATGTGCTTGCAACTTAAGACATAACTCAAAATTGCACTTTAACCATAGTGAGGAACAGGCCCACGCGTCTCAGTCACATACAGAAGTGTCGTCTCAGCAAATACCTAAACCTGCTGTTACTGCATCGCCGCCCGTGGCGAGCGAACGTGTAGACGTAGCATTATGTACTACAAACGATAACTCGTCTGCGAACGCCGCACAGGTATACAACAGTGGATGCGCAGGCGACAATCGATCTACGGTTTTATTAGCAACGGCGCAAGTTTTTGTATACGATGCTTGTGGTACGCGACGAATCATACGCATCTTAATTGACAGTGCGTCTCAGGCAGACTTCATCTCGAGGAAATGTGCCGACCGTTTAGGCTTAAAAATCAATAACACAGAACGTACTATCGTGAAGGGGTTCGGTGGGATTGAAAAAGCTGTACAGTCTAACACGGTTGATTTAAAAATTTATTCTCGTTTTAATGATAACATAAACTTTAATATTTCGCCACTTATTGTTGACAAAGTGACGGATAAATTACCTACAGCTGTGGTAGATACGTCTGTCCTATCGCAACTGAAAGGTATTCAACTTGCTGATGAAAGTTTCGGTGTACCTGATGAGATCGATGCGCTGATAGGAGCTTCCCTATTCCCGCATTTACTTCTCCCCGATGACGTTCATACGTCACGTCGGGAGCCGTCGGTACCTATGAGACTGAATTCGGTCTTTGGTGTCGTGCTAATAGGCAAAGCGCCTACGATACCAATTATAAATACTCATTCGGCCTTGACATGTTGTTTCGTTCAAGAGCCTGCTATTGACTCTTTAGTCAAGCGCTTCTGGGAACTCGAAGAGCTGCCCTCCGCTTCTGTTCAACATCCTGATGATGAAGAATGTGAGGCCTTCTATAGTTCGACTACAGTCCGTGATCCTGTTACTGGCAGATACGTTGTCGGCCTGCCATTTAAAGGTGATGTATGTTCCCTAGGGAATTCTATGGACGTAGCTAAAAAACGTTTCGCATGCCTTGAAAGGAAGCTTCAAGCGTCTCCAAAATTAAGGTCTGCATATGATGACGTTATAAAAGGTTATCTTGCGAAAGAATATATTTCTCCCGCACCTAATTATGATTCTCATGATCCTGTTCCTATATACGTGATGCCTCACACGGGGGTCCTACGGGAAGATCGGACTTCCACAAAATTGAGATTGGTTGTGGATGCTTCTTGCTGCACCAGCTCAGGGAAGGCCTTGAACCATCTGCTACACTCCGGGAAAAATTTACAAGGAGATCTGTTTAAAATAATTTTAAATTTCCGTCTGCACGCTATAGCAATGACAGCTGATTGCCGTGAACAGTTTCTTCAAATAATTATGCGGGAAGCTGATCGTCGCTATCAATGCTTCTTATATCGGTTCAATCCTCAAGACCCTCTCGTGCTGTATCAGTTCAACCGAGTCTGCTTTGGCCTCACTTCGAGTCCGTTCCATGCATTGCGCACGGTAAGGCAACTCGTAGAAGACGACGGCGCTAAATATCCACAAGCGAGTAACATTGTGCTGCCTGCGCTATATATGGATGACGTTGCCTTTTCGCTTCCTTGCGAAAAAGAGGCAATCATTGCATCGCGACAAATGATTGACCTCTTCAAAGGTGCACAGTGGGAATTGGTAAAATGGAATAGTAATTCTCCCGACGTTTTAGATAACCTTCCTGCGTCACATAAAGTTTCTACTGAAGTAGAGTTTGATAAAGCCACGAACCATAAGATACTTGGTTTGCATTGGTCCACTGAAGAAGATTCATTCTTTTTCAAAATTTCTGTGCCTGAAGATTCTACGTGCACTAAACGCTTAATCTTATCGACGGTGGCACGACTTTGGGACTTAATCGGGTTTGCTTCGCCGACAATTGTGTATGCTAAAATACTAATTAAAAAGCTTTGGCAGTTACACCTAGATTGGGATACTGTGGCTCCACCACATATAATTAAAAAGTGGAAGCAATTCTGCGATGAGCTACCAGCCTTAAATAATCTTCGCATACCACGGCACGTGGGCGCGACAGAGAACTGTGAAGTCACTCTCCTGGGACTAGCAGATAGCAGTCTGGAAGCTTATGGCGCCGTGATTTATGCCCATATAAGCTCTCCTTCTGGTATTGTCGTACGACTCGTCTGTGCGAAAAGTAAAGTTTCGCCGACGAAGCCACATTCGATCGCACGTCTGGAGTTACTAGGTGGTGTCTTGCTGTCGAAATTGCTTCGCACAGTTCGTGACAATTACGCTGAGCGCATCCCAATCAAGGCGACATATGCATTTCTCGACTCCAAAACTGCTCTATATTGGATAAAAGGCTCACCGCATAGATGGCAAACTTTTGTCGCGAATCGAGTTATCCAAATAGCAGAGAACATATCTCCTGATAATTTCTATCACTGCCCAGGCATTGAGAATCCAGCTGATATTTTATCTAGAGGCGTGACCCCTGAAAAACTTATTTCACACCCCCTGTGGCTTTATGGCCCACCATGGCCTTCTTTAATTACGTTTCAGTGGCCACTCAAAAACACATTATATGTAGAGTCTAATAAAGACTTACCTGAACAAAGGGTTTTGACCCAGGCTATGAGCACTTCTGTATTGAAGTGCGCTCTACATGAACTTATTCTCCTTACCTTGAACAAGCTTCCATGTTTGATTCTATATATTTGTAGATTCGCAATTTTATTGCTCTATCTGAATACTTTAATATTAGTTGCTATTGATTTAAATTTTGTAGAGTCTTCAGCGCTTTCTCCTAGTCACATCCTGCAGACAGGGCCTTTGCTTTCCCTGCCTGCGACTGATGTCACTTCAGACAAAGTCAACTTACTTGGCACGCGTTCGCTAATGGATGAAATAGTTAAGCTTTTAGCAATCGTGGAGAATATGCATCCTTCGAAAGTTGGCATTACCCGAGTAGCAACTGTGAGGATTTCTGGGAAAACTTACCTGCGTCCAGTTACTCGCTTATGCCCACTTCCGACTCAATAAATTATAAATATAGCTTCATATTTTAACATAGATTTATACTATAATATATCTTATCCATACATATTATTATATTTTTCATATTTTGTATAATATTGCTAACACTTATACGCATTGCGCGACTTCCTCTATGTAGAGACGTCTCTACTCTCTATTCTCTACTCTCTACCCTATGGGATTTTTTCTTAAAGGTACCCTTTAAGGGCGGGTGGAAATGGTTCCGCCAGATTAATTATGTCGTAAAAATGTAAAATTATAATATTTGGTGCATTCCTTTGTCCTTTTCACCCAAACCTTTAAAAGTACCCGCGCGAGCGAGACGTCACATAAAATGTGAAGTGAAGTGAGGACAGTTAGTTGGCAATCGAACACTGCGCGCATCGCATATCGTCCTTGCGAATAATGTGAATTCAAACATAATAACGGTCGAGTGAACTTAAAATAACCTAATTTGAGATATCTCATAAATACTATAAAATAAAACTATGCCATAACGGGACATTTTTACCCAACCACAATAAAATTTAAAGTGAAGTGTTTATGCGTTGCGTCGACAGAAGAAAAGCTGAGGTGTCCGGGAAAACGTGAGTAGGTACTTTCCTATTTTCTACTCAATTCCTTCCCCTTTTGTTAGATAGCACCAATCATTTAGCTTCTTTATAACCTAGAGATACAGTCCACGAAAGAAAAAAAAGAAATAACTATAATATAACATAACTTGGCGCAACCAGTAATATTAAATATTTTAATACCAACATTAATTTAATTGTTAAACAATATTTTCAAAATCACATGAAGCTTTGAAAGATTATTTATCTAGTTTTACTTTGTTGCGTTTACTATAATTAATTGTTCGTAATATATTTTCGATTTTTAATAATATAGTCAATGATTTTTTTATCATTATAATACTTAAGTATAATTTTTATGTATCATAGTTAGGATTTTAATTTGTATTATAATTGATGATTTTTTTTAAATGGTTTAATTGCTGTGTAGTAAGCGTTTGAATTTCATTTCATAATAATATGCACAGTGTGTTAACAGTAATTTTTCGCAGCGTTGTAAGTATCACACTAATATTATAAAGGCGAAAGTTTGTGTGTAAGTGTGTGTGTGTGTGTGTGTGTGTAAGTGTGTATGTTTGTTACTCCTTCACGCTGCAACTACTGAACCGATTTGGCTGAAATTTGGAACATAGATAGCTTATAACCCGGATTAAAACATAGGCTACTTTTTGTCCCGGGAAAATCCATAGTTCCCATGGGATATTTCAAAAATCCTAATTTTTAACAGTAATCTATAGCTACAGCTATAGGTAGTCACATCACACTATCACACTAATATTATAAAGGCGAAAGTTTGTGTGTAAGTGTGTGTGTGTGTGTGTGTGTGTGTAAGTGTGTATGTTTGTTACTCCTTCACGCCGCAACTACTGAACCGATTTGGCTGAAATTTGGAACATAGATAGCTTATAACCCGGATTAAAACATAGGCTACTTTTTGTCCCGGGAAAATCCATAGTTCCCATGGGATATTTCAAAAATCCTAATTTTTAACAGTGATGTATAGCTACAGCTATAGGTAGATTACTTTGACAATCTGTCCTAAAAGTAGGTGTAAAGGTCATTGAAAAGGAAATTCAATATTTTCTCAAGATTAGTAAAAAATCACATTTAACGCGGGCGGAGCCGCGGGCAAAAGCTAGTTTTGCATAAAATTATGCATATCTTTCCTTCCAAATAATTCCTAGTGTATTTTCACAGAGCAAGGAATGACTTTATATTGGCTAATAGAGTTAGCATGATGACGATCTTCTTAGGAAACCAGTGTCGCTAAACTCACATATTTACAAGTCACGCACACCATAGTCCTCCACATTAGATTGGTCAAAAAAATGACGTGATTTTCAAAATATATTTCCATTCAAGTCAACCTTATTAACACAGCTATACAATTTATATTGCAAAAATTTACTTCATATATGTTTAGTTCCGCTATTGCCCGCATCGGCAGTAGTAGATTCGTTTTATAAAGATTTTTTTGAGAAACTCTGTTTAGATGACGTTAAGATTATAAATGGCAAAGAACAAACTTCAATATTTGATAACTGTCAAAGTGTAGTGATGCATCTTAACCGTGAATCGTAAAATTATCGATAAAGTTGAAATAAAAAGCAATGTTATATTAATATGTACAGAAAAAAAACCAATTTAATTAATTTCCGTCTAGTCATAATAAATCACATAAAATAACACATTATGGTAAAAAAATAAATAATATTTAATGAATAAATAATATTTAATAATATAATATTAATTAATGAACTCCGTCCTGTTAGCGTTCCGCCTTCTGACTGTACATTAGATGTTTCATTTTTGGAGACTTTAACCTAAGTACAGGAAGTAATAGCTGTTGTAATAATGATTATCGATTTATTAAGCAAATATAAAGGAGTAATCGTATTTAGAAAGAATCTACGTGACCATATCAAAGTGATTAACATAGCCCAATAGCTAGCTAAAATAGCAGTGGCCAAGCTATAATTATCATAGAACTGAGGGCCGTATACCCCACACGTACTTATGTTTACTTTGAAGTAAAAACCGCGCAGGGCACAACAAGAACCGCATCGTACGTAGGCTACAGAACTTGCGATCTGAAGATAGTTGCTAGTGGCAAGAGATATCCCGTACGTGGAGGCGTAAGTTTAGAAAAGCCTTCACCTAGCTCCAGCAGTGGACGTCTAAAGGCTTATCATGTCATGTCATACTTTCTATATATTTTTGCGAGTAAATTACTTAGTTATGACTGAATTTGTGACGTGTATAGACGTACCAGTGGACGATGAATTAAAAAAAATTTTTACTTGATTCTACTCCAGTTTTAATGTATTTATTACCACTTTTCATAAAATCCTCTTCCAAAAAATGATCGGAGCAGATTGTACCTACTTGCTTTTGAAGGGAACCAATTAAACCTTCCAGTAGCTTTGATCCATTTTTCTTTTACAAATGGCTCCCTAGGGAAACTGAAATAGTAATATTTTTAATTCTTAATTTTCTTCTTACAGCCTATTATCGTAATGAAAACCCATTTTTTTCCTAATATGGATAAGCGTGCGAACAGTAGTGGTGAATTTCTTAACTCTTGAGATTGCACTGAACAGATACGGCAATACGCGGAACGTTTTAATAAAAGTCGATAATATTTTATCGATAGTTACATGATACAGTACTGGCTGAGTAGCGAAAGTTGAATGACAACGTTCTAGAAGAAAATTATTAGTAAATGAGAAATCAACCGTAAAGTTCTTATTTTAAGGATCATTTTAAAATGTCTTGAAGCCCTATAGAAATTTAACACAATTTTTCACGTATTTATACTGAAAACTAGTAAAATTCAAGTTACCGATGGTAAGTTATCCCTCCAAGTAAACGATTATAGATCTTGCTACGATTTTTACACACTAATACAGCGCATTGAGCCATTTTAATATTTTTTTTATAGCACTTTATTGTATGCATTTTTGACAGCGACTGAGTGTGCATGTCGAGCAAGTAAGGTAAATTACCCTACTAGTGGCGACACGGGTAACACCCACATGCTACTTCTAGTGTCTTTTGTTTTCTGTGTGTATTTTTATTAATTTGATATTACGCAAAATGACAAAGAACACAAACAGTATGCATTTTTTTTAATAATACATGTCTTCTTTAGTATCAAACCCAACTACGATACATAAACTGCCATTAACCATATAGATAATAATATTTTACCTAAAATACAGACTATCTTAAGGGATATTGATAAAAAATGCAAACCTATATGAACACTTATTTACTATGATAAAATTCAAATTATTATGCACTTTTTGTCTTCCAACTAGCCTCAATATGGTGATAAAATTCGGTGATTTTCTTTAATATGCATGCATATTGCAAACGTTAAGTTTTTATTTGCATTTTTAATCAAATATCCTGTATATACTGCTTACATAATATAACCTTTCCTTTATAATCTCAATCCTGCAACACGCCTTTAAAATCTCCCCTTGCTTACACTTAAAGAGAAATTACTTTGTTACACAAACGTCAACAAGTTGAATAAAGAAGATAGACTCTTTTCAGATATGACATCTTTTTGGCATATTAAGCACATTAAACATACATGCAAATATTATGCAAACCATATATTTTTTATCCGAGAATTCAATCAATCATATTATATTTTTATTTTAATATATTACGATTGATACTGAGTTCTTTTTCATTTTAATAACATTTGAACTTTAATATAGGTAGATCGTCTAATTTAAAAAGGAACTCCACTACATTACTCCTTCAACGTGTAAAGGACACGTATTAACGTGTAATTAATTATACGTGTATTGTTTGCATCTTATTTATTTTCTTCAGTTTACAATTGGGTAGTTGACTGAAATCAAAATATTAATTTTTCCATTCCTATATTTTTAAAACTACATTTACAAATAAAATGATAAAAAACTGAATTAATCGATCAAATCACTAAAAAATTATAACTGTTATAAGCATTTCAATGTTTCTGATTAGACAGAGACAGTTGTATTGAACTATGACGTCCAAGTATGGTCATCCCATACATCTATACAAATTTTCGTTGTCTATACATTTTGCGAGAAACGGAAAGGAGACTACTGCTCCAAAAGTTGAAATGCCTATAACTTTGTACTTCTTTGTTTAATTTTATTTTATTATTTTAGATGTCGTTATTTTTATACCTGTTTATAAAAAATCATAAAAAAATTGAGTTGACTACCCAATTCTCATTTTTTGTGAATCCTTGACAGAAATTATGATATTTGTTTAGAATCTCAAAAAATCAGTGTTACTGTTATTTATGAATAATTTTAAGATTATTTAGAGTAATTTTGATATTTGCACTTAGGTAGGATTATATAGATTTTAAGACGATGGATAGATTTGGTAAAATTGCTTAACATGTCAAATATGCCATATGAAGATTTCCTATCTAAAAAGGTAGCTAAAGGTTCATAGCTTTTAAAATATCTGTTACTCCAGTAACAATATCACATATATAACTAGACAATAATTATTTTATTTATATAGTACAATAACAATCAACAATCATCTACGTACATTCGATGATACGACAGCTTATTATTAATATTAATTATTAAGATATTATATTATTTATTAGCTTAATTCGTATATTATTATAATGTGCGTAACGACTTTCATCACGATTACGCTTGAGAAATCTAAATCTTTTTATGGATACATCTTATGATATAAAGGATACTTATGGTTAATTTCAAAATTTGAGAAGTATTAACAACATTATTGATTAAACAATGAATTAAAAAATTGATCCAATAGGTTGTTTATTTTTTTAAAGAAATTATCTTTAAAATAAATAACTGAAAATAATATTATCTACTTTATTGTGTTCTTTCTCTTGATCCCTAGGATCGCTGTTTCTATATGAATAACAGATTTTAATAATTAATTATTGATTTATTTTCAAGCGAGAAATTAAACCTCATATTTTTCTTTGTGTCTACAAAAATGGTGTTTATGTTTTGTTTGATAATAGATTAGACCTTTTTTCTTTTTTGTAGTGATGTTTACTTTAATTAATAAAGCAAACAGCATGTCTTAAAATTGATTATAATGAATTTTTTCGTTGTTAGGTTTTGTTGTTTTTAGAGAATGATTAGGCCTCCTTTTCACTAATCACTACTAAACTTATTATTATGAGTTATTAAGATGAGTCATCTACCTATATTTTTTCATATGCATCTAACATGTTACTTTTATGTAGCTCCAATAATTTAAAGTCTGGATCAAAGAAATATTTACGTATATTAAAATACACATATTCGTAGAATTTTTGTTATTTTTTCACCTAGAAATATATTAAATTGGTGATGTAGGCAAAACTACGCGCTACGTCACTAGGATTTGTTTTGCCATCATTAAATAAATCAATAAGAGGTTTATACTTGGAAGTAAAACAACACTTTAAATTACAAAAAATATTCGTATTAATTGTTTCAAAATAAAACTATTAATTTTTATGTTGTTGAAATAAACCTATCAATCGAAAACTTATATACTCTAAAAATAAACATTTTGATTTGATATATTTTACTGATCAACACCAAGACACCGAGAATTCAATTTGATAAGAATACCATCTTAATGTAAAGATTAAAGCAAAGCTTCGTGTATGACAAAAGAAAAACACAAAAAGAGCAATATTTTAATAAAATAGAAAAGGCACGAAAAAATAATTTTTCATTTGTTAAGGTTTTGACTTTAGAATGAAAATTGAACAGCGCTATTATTATTCTTGCTAGTGTTAACTTTTCGAAAGTTATTTTTTATTGCACTATGGCAGCATTTAAATTTGATAACATAGTTAATATTGACGTATTGGGTGACCTTAGAGCTAAAACATTAGTAATCACGTAACTTTGTCGTGATTTCACATAAAAGTGTTGAGTTAAAATAGTTGATACAATGCATTTCATACTAATCCACAATAAGCACTCACATTTAATCTGGAATAAGAACCAGAAGTATAGGAGCTTTAAGAAATTTCTTAAAAGTAGTCAACATTTAGGAGTAAAGGGGATACACATCTACAACAACGGAATAACGCCATACAAATACAATCTCTAAAAGGATAAAGATAATGGTTTCGGAATATAAATTTGTAAAGTTATCAAAAACGTCACTAACTTACTGGAAACAAGGTAACTAACAAGCCTTTAAAAATGTCTTTTCTTAACTCACTCACATTTTGAGAATTATTTAAAAATCTTGATAATATGATAATTTAATGAACTCTAGAACTCCTTCTATATCGTGTGGAGTATCTACACATGTCTGTTTCATGACACCGATGGGTTTGTCGACGGAACGTGTTGGAGTTCAAACTATTCAAGTGTGATTGATAAAATTTGGTGTGGCTGTCACTACATGCAAAAGATCTAACCATTTCCACAGCAGTTTGGATTTTACAATTACTTATAAATACTGATCGTTTTAAATCTACTACATACACTTATTCTTAAGCTACATGACACTCATTTGATCGAATTGTTGTGGCAGTATTTGATAACAATTAAGACGATAGTGATTGTTTACTAATGAAGCTTGCACATTGTGAAAATATACTAGCGTAAAATGTAAAATAAAAAATGTTGCTGATCAAACCAAAAATACTTTAAACTCGAGATGCTGCAACGTTTTCTTAAAACTAAGAGCATCTTTTTGGTATCATGTTGTAAACCTTATTTGTGTTAGTATTTGAACGAATAATTCATTGTCTGTCATCTTATTTTACTTAACTGGTATTAACCTCAGTTTGGCTCAGACTCTGATAATATATTTTTTAGTTGACGGTGGTGTTTAGGCCACTTCTCTATTTTTGACGTGACAACGTCTTATAAATCGATAGAGCCGGTTGCACGCACGAAAAAACATGACTCATCCGGCGTTACCTCGCTCATGCGGCGTTACCGGCGTTACCTCGCGAGCGCGGAACGAGCGACAAAGAAGACGTTGTCACGTTCAACTATCGTCAGTAAACCGACTTTACAGGCAACCAATTTTTACATCCACAGCAATATTCAAGATGCTCTTAAGTTGTTTGTAACGTTTCAGAAAACATAAAAAATTCAAGGTTTAAAGTGCTCATTGCCCAGTTTTCTTCAACAATCTAAAGATTTTTCACTAACTTGACGATATTGTCTTAGTCCCTGTACATTATGCTATCAGATTTTGACGGATATCTGACGTCGTATCTATGAACCCTTTGAAGATCCAATGATTTATCAAAGAAAAGGACGGCTACTATCCAATCTACTTCTTTTACTTCTCTTATCAATTCTATTTTAATCGTATTCTCTACGCTCCCTGCTTTTCTTTCTTTCTCTTACATTATATGTTTGAAACATACATTTTCACCGTAGAAAAAGTGTTATTGTTAATCTTTTTGAGAAGTTCTATTTTCAGAATTAGTGTCAAAATAATTAGGGCATAGATTTATAATAGGTCTTCGCTCGCGGACCTCCATGAATTAGGGGTAGCTGAACATTTTTTTGCTTCAAAAATAATATCATGGATCTTCACATATTGTAGCATTGAGGTGTACTGTACTCTACCTAAATAAATTAGCTAAGAAGAAATTAGAAATATAATTAAGTAATTAGTAATATAGTGAAGGAAATAAAAAATTGTTACTAGTACTAACATTATTCGCTAAGCAATTATTATTATTACATTTTCAAAATATACTATCATTTATTTAATAATAATAAATATTCTTATTTTATGATTTATATTCGTTTAACGTTATATTGTCCAATTTACATCGCTTTTAATAATACTCACAAATACGCCTAGCGAGATAAATGTTACGAAAATACGAGTAGCTATAGCGTAATGATCGTTTGTTTTGTCCGATATGTTAGGCAGTGAAGTCTCTAGGCCATAATTGCCATAAATACTTCATATGGCTTGGAAAAAAAAACTCAAAATCACATAGGTACCTATTGATGCAGAAAATATGTGCACAGAAAAACTGATAAATAAATAAAAATAAAAAAGATTAAATACAACAAACAAGTGATGAAAGGGTGTCAAGATACATGACAGACAAAATTCTGTTCCTTCCTACCTCAGTTTGGGACCTTAGCACAAAATTAAATAAGTGGAATAAAAATGCTTCAAATTATATAATATATTTTTGAATAATGAAAAACAAAGATTTTTTTACTTTTGAGTAATAATATTGTAACTTAAAACAATATGTAAATATTTATGGCAATACATTTCAAGCAGTGATAGTGTAGTACTAGTAGATTTGTTTAAGATAAGTTTAAATCTAGAGCCTAAATAAGTGCAGCTAGCTCCAATGCAACTTAAATTTCTCCTCTATAACTCTAAAATCAACGTATACCAATGAGGTACCATTTTAGTTTTGATATTTTATTATGTAAATTATATCTCAGAACTAAAGTAAGTTTTGTATATTGGAATTAAGAGGAACATAAATTAAACCTAAATATAAAACTAAATAGGGATTCCAAAATAATCTTTTGAGCAAATAAGCATAATCGCGTAAAGATATCACATAGATTACTGTCTAATAAGAATAGTTTTACGATAATATTATGTATTAGAAATTGACAGCGTTTTCAATTATATTACAAGTAAATGTAAAACTAAGCAATTGTTTTGAATGTCAAAGAATAAACAATAAACATTTTAATACGCATAATTTTTTTTACATAATATTATATTGAAAATAGTAATAAAAAAATTAGACAACATTCGGTATTCAAACAGTAACAGTAATTATATTTTTTCAACATCGGTAGGATATGTAGAACTGAATGAAATATTTGAAAATATACGCTCTCATGATGTGGTAAGAAATTGTGAATTTTTATATAAGAGTTTTGTAAAATTAAATTAATTATTAAAATAAATAAAAACAAAATAACGACAGCTACGTATTGACAGACAAACCGATTGCCGACGTTACAGAGATCAAGCTTTCACATTCAGATTATTCGAAATCGTATAATATATCGATTAATAGGTATTATTGTTTAAACCACACTAAATTTAGCAAGTCTATACAAGTTTGAGACATCAATACAGATACAACAATTTTGGACGATAACATTAATTTTGGATATTTTGATAGTAATATTAAATAAAATAACTATTGTATTTGTGATTTTCATATCTAACTTTTGAAACTAAATTGTAAGAAATTGTGTGTGTATTATGTTTTAATGATTATAATGATAGTTAAACCAAAGTTAATGTCATCGTTCAATAAATAGATTTAAAAACTGGTTTTAGAATAAAAAGTTATTCTATAACAATTATTATTTATTATTTATAATTTTTTAGTGTATCAATTTCTCCAAAGGACGTTAATATTACAATAATTAATTATTATGCTTCTAATGTATTTCATTATTTATTTTTAATCAATAACATCTCTCATAGAAGAAGTATGTATACGGGAATTTGATAAAATTGATTTTTAAATACTACTTTGTTACGATTTTTTACTACATTTTATTTATTAATGAAATAGGGAAATATTTAGTCTTTCATAATATTTTAGAGCTATAAATACAGATATATTTAGCAGGCTTAGACTTCGATAGCACACGAAAGAGTTAGAATATTTTTTTTATTATAATCGTAATATAATATTATTATGGAGTAGGTCTAATAATAACCTATGCAAAACTGATATAAAATATACTGCTTTAAGTATTATGCCCTAAGTTAATGATTTCTATTTATTAACGAGCTACTTTGATTTTAACAAAAATATTTTGAAAAACTTTGAACAGGGCAACCTATGTAAATTGCATTGCTTATTGGTCCTATTTTATTGTTTTAATAACTTTTAACAATTGTGCTGTAAAGGTAACGACAGACTCGTCCTTTGTTTGCAAGACGTTGCGTACGTGCTACGTTTCTATCTGTACCTTACTGTTTCTAAGGTTATAAATAAAATATTTATATAAACACTAATCTAGAAGAAAAATGGGTTAAGTTGAAAATATATTTTTAATGACGCTTGCTGAATCAAATGAAATTGTGGTAGGTACGGTTAACGTCAAAAGTCCATATAAAATTTGCAAATAAGATCAAAGAAATATTTTCGTTTACATTAAAATTCGGTTTAAAAAATCAAAAAGGGATTCTATCAAATGATTTTAATACCAGAGGCATTTTTATTTATGTATTTTTTAACTGGCATATTGTCAAGAAATTCTAAAAATGAAATCGATTTTTGAGAAAACATTTTTGGCTTATTGATTTTTGGGCAAGCGTGAGTTGTCCCAGTTTTTAAATAAAATTATTATTTTTTAATACTAATCAACTGAGTTCTATGCAAGGAAAATTAATTAATTTTAAGGGGAGAAAAAAATGTTAAAAACACTCTATACGCTTTCATACAAAAGCTGATGTCAATTTCAATGACTTGGCTAGTAACAATTTGTTAAAACATCAAATTCCAAGTATCTACATTTTGGACCCCAAATAACAATAAGTTAATAAAGATCGTAACTAAAGTGTTAAAAAATAGATTTTTTCTCTGGTCAAGGTCACATGTCCTTTCCACGTTACGACATTAATTACAGACAGTAATACAGTTTAAGAAAGATTATGCAAATTAAAGAAGCAGCGGCTAAAATGTCGTAGTGTGTAAAGGCTCTTAGGGCAACAAAGTAATCTTACTCTATGGATAAACAAAAATCCTTCTCAAGGATAACAAGCGATAACAACAAATGTCTTTTATTGAGGTATGTAATATTTATAAATAGTTAATCCCGGTTCACATTACTCCAGTCCACAGTTTATTTCCAGCGTTGAATCCAAAAGTCACTACGATTTTAACGAGAGTATACTAGAGACGCCAATTAGGGATACCTTACCTCATATTATAATATAATCACCATACTGTTAGTTATATAAACTCTATGACGTCTGCAATATTACTTGATGGCAGCAATTTACAAAACTTGCAAATCCTTGGTAAAGCCGATTGAGCATGCAGAGACGCAAGATACGAGTCAATGCTTGCTTATAGACTTTGCAGTGATGAATTTATGTTTTTAACCTCAAGCCAGATAAGTTTTTGCTGGATTCAATACACTTTATAAAGCGCCACTCACATTTTTCTAGCACTCGGTGAAATTGGAGAACTGAAATGTCTCTGAGCCGGGTATAATATCTAAATAGCTAGCAACTAATCAGATTTGTGCTATAATTCGTTGGGCAAACAGCACTCACGTTTAGACTGATCACTTTTATACACCATAAATATTATACACAAATATTTTAATAAATAACATGACGTACTACAATTCTATTTCAACTAAAAATTAAACAGTTTTATGGCAACTATATTAACAAATTCTTAAAAGATGCGGTATTTTTTTTGTAAACAATTAATAAACTCTATTAAATAGAAAAAGAACAAATCATATCACGTTAGATTTAAAAAGGTAATGGTGCTAATTCGACTATAACCTGAAGTGTTTTTGAGAATAGATCCACGTTAATTGAACTAATTTTTTAGAACATTTAATTCCTTTTTACAAAATCTATCTCAAAATGAATTAAAGGGATGACACTGCTTTTGGACCTGTTTATTTTTCTTAACAAACAAAAATACTGCCGAAAAGAATTGTCATTTATTTTCATACTTGCAAATTAGCACCATTATTTGAAGGCAAAGTTCAAATAATCCAGTTTTATTAGAAAACAAAACACGCAATAAATATTAAAATACTTAAAATTAACCATAGCACGCGAATCCACATATTTCCTTACAGCTAAAGTTTTTCAAGCTAATTATTATAATATATATAACGTTTATATTTATTTAAATATTCATCTAAGATAAAGGTACAACCAGATATAGACAAAATTGTCAAAAACACATCCCAAATAGACGAGAGTCTAGTCTTGAACACTTCTTTACATCACTTTATAAACCTCGACCTTTTTTTATTTTAATCACTGGCAATCCCAAAGACCAGAACTAAAGGCTCACTTACATTGAGAGAGTCACTCGTGAATCTTTTAGATGATACTACATTTTAGCTATTCATTTCATATACTAAAGTAAATGTAAAGCTTGGTTAAAATTAAAGGTTAGAATGATTGCATCTAAAATAATTCTCAAAAAGTGTTAGTAGAGAAAAATTAACTTTGTTCATAGTTTCTGCTTTAACGAGGAAATCTCTTAATGTAAATGAGGCAGCAACTGAAAATGATTTATTATACAGCAATTTGATTGAGCACAATACAGATCGGAATCTGGAAGACATGAGCAAAAGGAATGATTTAGCAGAATCTAAAAAATATTTATCTAAAAAGCTGCTCACTTTGCGATTCATACAAATCGTAGTAAAAATTAGACAAATAATTTTGGAAACCTTAAGAACGTAGCTTACTTTATAATTTAATGTTCATGACAACAACAACAAGACGTGAAGTTTGATGGAAGTGAATAATTTGAAGAAAGAAAATTATACGATATTTAATTACTTAATATTGTAATATTAATACTAAAAATATCTCGTTGCTTAAAGAAATATTAAATTAATATGCACTTACGAATTACAATTTAAATTTTATTAATCACCATACGATTGTGATTGTACAACTTAAAAACTAACTAAAGTTAAACTTTGTTAAATAATTTTTATTCCGAATTTATGTTGGGTAAGTTACTGACTCGAAACTTGAATTTAAGTTATTTCAAACACAGTGCAATTTAAATTTTCTAGTTAAGCTGTCAAATTATTCAAATGGGACGATATTCAAAGTAGATTATTTTTAACGTGTGAGGACATTAAATAAAAAACGCATCGCCATCCACCTTCAGCTCTCATGCAATTGTTCTCACCTTATTTTTCTATCCGTCCTACTGTCAAAATAATGTCGACATCTCAAGATTACGAGGGCAAGACATTAGTGATTCGTATGACATTGCAATACAGTCATGGAGCACATGGAGCATATAGTGATCTGGGGCGTGGACCGCGGTTTATACACAATACTGAGGTCGGCTTATAACTGAAGCTGTTGGTGTCAAAACATACATTTTTGACACCAGTAAAATAGCGACATTTTTTCGCGTGGTCCGCCGGGTCCTGGGTATACGTCTATTGTTCTATATAATTTCAAGTTTGGAGACAGCAACTAGCGCAGTGTGGGCCCGCGTTAACGCCAGGCGGTCGGCAGCTAGTAGATGAAGGCGGGGTGCAGCGGCGGCGCCGGCAGTCGCGGCTGCTTGTCGAGCGGCGCGCAGCAGGCCGGCTCGCAGCACGCCGTGCTGTACGGCGCGGGCAGCAGAGCGTACTGCGCGGGGGGAGCGTAGATCGCTGGGGTGGCTGGAACAATGTAAGCGAGCCTTTATGAAACGACCTCCTGGTAAACATAGGCTCTTTGTCCACGGTAAACTACAACCGACGCTTTGGTTGTTGCGAAGCGATGTTGACACAAGTGTCCACTGTACAGATAACACACGACAAAATTGGTCAAGTGCGAGTCGGGCTCGTGCACTGAGGGTTCCGTACTATCAAGACCATTTCAACTAGAACACCCACCAAATTCAAAAACGAGCAAAAATCGCGTTTGTTGTATGGGATTAGGAGCCCCCCTTAAAAACTTTTTTAGGGTTTCATATCAAAATGGAACCCTTATGGTGAGACTGTCTCCGTCCGTCTTTCCGTCCGTCTGTCACACTCGATTATTTCAGTAACTATTTAAGCTATTGACATGAAATTTGGATAGTTAAAGTAATAGTGACCCGACGCCAATGCAATCATAAAAAGTTGAAAATTGTTTTTATTTTTATTCAAAAAGGGGGGAAAACCAGGGTGTTAAAATTTCAAAATAAAATAACAATATTGAGTTGAGTTGAGTTTTTTTTTTTAATTTAACGTAAGTTTCTCTCCCAAGTCTCTCCACATTTTTCTATTTCTAGCTTGTAGTATCTATATTGATGGGCCCTATTTTGTTTTAATTTTCTCTCACTGGGAATATATTCCGTTATTCTTTTAATCAATCGGGTGTTGTCTAACCTACAAACGTGCCCTGCCTACTTCCATTTTAATGCAAGTTAGTTCTATTTAGTACAAGCAAACAGTAGCGCCATCATTCAAATTCTATAGGTGGCTACTGAGCGTGGCCTTACTGTTGGTGGCAAAATAAGCGTTTTCGGCTTCCAGTAAACATGAACCATGTTTTTTCCTAATCCTTTTCCTAATATTGGTTATGTACTCACTGTCGAAGGGCAGTGGGTAGACCGCGTAGGGCGGCGGCGGCAGCTCGCAGGGCGCGCAGGTCAGCTGCGGTGCGAGCGGCGGGCAGATCAGCTGGTAGCACAGCGGCGCCTGCAGAGGAGCTGCCTCCGAGGACAGCACTGGGATCTGACTTATCTGGAAGAGTTACAGTGCAACTTAATTATGGTGTATCGGGATGACTGGAAGTACTGCGCCGTTTGACGGAAAATCTGCATTCAAAATTAGAACACATTCGTAGGCTCTCGTGAGCCCAGAATCGGGAATATTTTTATGCGAACTCCGGCCATCTCGCTCGCAAGAAAAAGTAAAACGAAAGCTCATTAATAAAGCTTACTATAGTATTAAGGATTATTTACATGAATCAAATCCTTGGGAGTGAATGAACTGCTGTATTATAATTACTAGCTCAACTAGTTTTCAAGAGCTTTTGTGAAGTGGTGATAACCGAAAAGTGAAAACAAAACCCGGCTGAGTTTGTTGTGGGCTTCTTCTCAGTGCAGGGCGCGTTGGAAGCCTCGTAAACTTAGTTTTAAGTCGACTTGTAGTTATCACCGTACATAATATTATGTAACAAATATTGTTGACGTTTTACAAGTGCCTTGTAAGTTAGGCCTATGTGAAATAAATATATTTTGAATTTTTTTGAATTTTGAAAAGAGCCTTCAGTGAGAAGGCTTAAGGCTTCCTCCGAGACAGTAGCGCTGGGTAGAAAGAAGCTTAGAATCCAGGCCAGGCCACTTACGGAGCATTGTGGTCTGAACAAACATATTATGTTTAACCTTAAGCTCCGTAACACAGGCATTTGACTTTGCAATAAATTTCTCATTTCAGAAGAGAAGAAGAAGATACAGTGCAAATGACAATACCAACACAGTCAAGTACCAACGGTTTTTTTTTTTATTCCATACAAGTTAGTACTTGACTGCGATCTCACCTGATGGTAAGTGATGATGCAGTGGTAGTGAAGTGATGGTAAGTGATGTTAGCGTACTAACTTGGAAGAGTAAGTAAATTTACCCCAACGGTTTCTACACAGCATCGCATCGGAACGCTAAAATCGCTTGGCTGTGCGTCTTTGCTTATAGGGTGGTAACTAGCCACGGCCGAAGCCTCCCACCAGACCAGGCCTGAGCCAATTTAGAAATTATAAAATCCCAAAGTGGCCCGTGGCGGGAATCGAACCCGCGACCTCCCACTCGAATCCGAGCGCGCCGCCACTGCGCTAGGGAGGTATACGCACTTGGCTGTGATCTCACCTGATAATATTAGCGATGATGCAGCCAAAGAGGTTACCGTATTAACTTGGAAGGGGTAAGTAATCTCACCCCTAACTGTTTCTACTTAACATTGCGCTAGGATGCTTAATCGCTTGGCTGATACGTAGTCACGGCCGAAGCCTCCCAGACCAGACCTGAGCCAATTTAGAAATGGTAAGATTTTAAAGAAACCCGTAGCGGAAATCGGAACCTTGTTCTCCCACTGGAATTCGAGCGTGCTCTAATCCGCCAGAAAGGTTTAAGAAATCTGACATGGGCATGCGTATCACTTATCATCAGGTGAACCTCTTGCTCTTCCTATCATTATTTCGTAGGTATGGAAGAGTAATTTTATAGATGTTCAACCGAAATTCTATCTGCCATATTTTTATGTCAGTTATCTTCACTAATTAACAATTTTAATAATAAAGCATGTCAACCTAAACATCGTGAGGAAATCAAGGAAAAAAATGGCATTACTTTCTCATAAGTGTGTGAAGCCTGTTAACTTACTTGTTTTCTTACTGCTTGCGCCACTCGAAGACGGCCGAGGGGCGAAAACATTACTCCACCACTCTGAAAATTAATAATAATTGATTATACAACATGTCTTGCTATGTATGTATATATGATGTACATGTAGGCAGTAACCGCACCTGGCGGGAGCGCGGTGAATACGACAGTGAATCCCGTACTCCCGCCAGCAGGTCCATGGAAAAAGATAGTTTTTAGTGAGTGCAAGCTCCAAATAACTTTTCATTTTCCCCTGACGCATACCATCGCATATATATTGTGTTAGGCATTTTCAGGCTATAAAAAAAGTAATAACCGCATTCGACGGGCTACAATTTATTATGTCGAGCGATGCAATCTGAGTTCCGTATCCTGATAAAAGATTGTAACGTAGTGTCAACAGATAAACAGAACAGATTATTACATCTACAGACTTTCAATTTGATAGAAGAACTGGGTTCTACCTGCATTAATTTTGATTTTCTCACACTATCCCGTGGATTTTAACCTTTCGATTCAGTAGTCTTGGTGCGATTGATTAACAGACACATACACGTCTTGTCAACATTCATATATATAAAAATAAAGTTTTTAGAAGGAAACCTCCTTAGCAACTTTTAACTGTTTTTGGTAGAGGAAAACATTTCACATTATTCAACATTTATATCACTTTTTTAAATATATCACTTTTTTAAATATCCCGCATAAATTGTCCGGAGAAAAAGATGTACTTGTATTCAATGAACCACAAAATTATCAACACTTACCTACATACCCGCACTACTTTATAAGTGACTTATTAAAAGCTTATTTATACACACTGTCGAGTCAACTCTTCGAATGTTGGCGAAACGAGCATATAGATATTATAGTACAAAGTTACTCAATGATAGAGGTATATTTTTAAGTTTATAGTAGGTAATTAGGTGAAAAATTTTTAAACTAAGTTATTTAATTTTTAATTTAACTACCAATTAACGTGTTAGTCTGCTTTAAGTCATACGAGTAATGTATTAACACACTCCGTAGAAAACAGGCGAAAAAACTGTAAGAATAGTAAAGATTAGTGAAACAATGGGCGCCCTCAAAGGCGTGAAAAGGCGCGCGGCGCGCAAAGAAGGCCGAGGGCCACTTTCACGGCTTTTGGGCTTTGTTCTGTGGAGTGCAGTCGAGGAGAACAAAGTGGAGCGGTAAAACTGAACATGTACTGTACACACGTATTCCGATGTGTGTTTGATTTGTTTTTATGTTAGTCAATTTAGGCTTACGCATGACTCGTTAAATAATAATTATAATTTATGTTTTATAGCTTTGTTCCGTGGAGTGCAGTCGAGTAGAATAAAGTGGCGCGGTAAAACTGAGCATGTACTACCTACTGTACAGTGTACACAAGTATTGGGATGCGTGTTTGATTTGTTTTTATTTTAGTCAATTTAGGTTTACGCATGACCTGAGCGCGTCATGCGTAGGTTTACGCATGACGCGCTCAGGTCATGCGTAATTACTGGTGATAGCAAGGTTGGCTCATTTCTTGCGCTCAGTATCAGCCTAGCTGTTCAACGCGGATATGCAGCCAGTATTCTTGGCACCATTCCACACAGGCAAGACTTTTATAGTAATTAGAATAAGCTAGTGATAAGTTTCATTGTAATATAAGAATAAAAAACAATACATGACTTGCTAATTATTAGTAATTATAAATCTATGCTTTCGGGCTCTGTTCCGTGAAGTGCAGTCGAAGAGAACAAAGTGGCGCGGTAAAACTGAGCAGGTAGGTACTGTACAGTGTACACACGTATTGGGATGCGTGTTTGATTTGTTTTTATTTTAGTAAATTTAGGTGTACGTATGACTCGCTAAACTATAATAATTATAATCGATGCTTTCGTGCTTTATTCTGTGGAGTGCTCTATTGAGTAGATAAATAACAATTAATACTGTACAAGTGTACACACGTATTGGGATGCATGTTTAAGCATCGTAATTTGTAACTTGCAAAATAGATCCTTACATCTTAGTCCTAATCCTAACTAACATCCTAACTATTGTACAGATATTTCAATCCACGAAGATGCGCCCCACTCTGATAAAAATCTCTTATGTTTCTAACTAACTATAAACACTATAGCAAAAGGGTAATAGTGGAAATTGTATACCACTCTGTACCACTGTTAACTCTCTAAACGCGTCTAAAATTAGTTCTTTCCTTTTTAAAATGCTTCCCAAAAAGAATTGTGCTATTTTAAAAGACATAAAATTAATTTACTCTAGACTTCTAGAGATTATGCACAGTATTAGCACCAATGAGTGAAACGAAAACTCTTTTCTTGTTCAAAGCTAGCTCCATTCAAATCAAAGCCATAAGTAATTCAGCGAAATTGGTTCAATAGTTGCGACGTGAAGTAGTACCTAACAAATATACACACACACACACACACACACACACACACACACACACACACACACACACACACACACACAAACATACAAATATTCGCCTTTATAATATTTGTATAAGATTATCAAGTACCCCAGCATTCAAGAGCTTTTTCAACAAAGTATCTAGTAATACTCCATACAATGACCCATATTTTCATTTACAACGGTTTTGATCCCTTTCCTCGAAATTGATATTATGAGGTCTTTTATAGGCAGGGACGATCGTTACGAGACCCTTTAAACTTTTATCCAGTTCCCAAAAGATACCTAAGACGCTTTTATACTTTGTTAGTAGTTAAAGATAAAACTCTGTTGATATAATAAACAATATTTTTAATTGTGTTTTTAGGGTTTCGTGGGTAAAATGGGACCCTCTTATATAATATTATAATCAAATTATATAATCAAAGCTTGAACCGTGACACTTGGACGTATTTCTTTTGCCGCTATAACAATGAATTTTTATTAAAGTCCTATACAGAAAAAATAATAATAAAAAAATCCCATTTAAAACACATGATAATTCTATTTCTTTTTTAAAAAAAGGGAACCGCCTTCAAAAAACCAACCCACTAAAAAGCAAAAAAATAATTTTCTAATAAATCTGGGTATACTTACCTACCTACTTAGTTTTTGAAGTCGGTGCCATTAGCCATACTCAAAATGAATTGCGAATTTTGATTTGGCACCGACTTCAAAAACTAAGTAGGTAGGTAAGTATACCCAGATTTATTAGAAAATTATTTTTTTGCTTTTCAGTGGGTTGGTTTTTTAAAGGCGGTTCCCTTTTTTTAAAAAAGAAATAGAATTATCATGTGTTTTAAATGGGATTTTTTTATTATTATTTTTTATTTCATACTTTTTAGTGGTAGGTTTTGGGCTAATTAATACTACCTTATCAATTTATTCTAGTGATAGGTTTTTTAGTGATAATTATACTTACCACTAAAAACATATCATATCATAGGTATGTAATCCTGATTTTGACATACCTACTATTATATTTATTATGATGTATGCTGTATGCCTTATGACGAGGAATGTTGTTTCGCGATAGATCAAATAGATCGGTCCAGCCAATCGCGAGATAATCACGGACAAACCTAAATACCAATATAGGGGTTTAACAGAGAACCTCTTTTTTTGAAGTCGGTCAATTAAAAACATATTTTTTAGTCAACTTGAGAATCACTATCTCTTTTGAAGTCTGTTAAAATCTATACACCGTAAACTAATTAATTAAATACCGATCGCAAGCAATTTTCTGTTGCGGAGTTCCACTCTCCATCTCCGAAGATATTCATTAGATCTCGATCAAATTGAAATGAGTCTACCTGTGATGTATGGCCTACCTAATAAAAAAAGAATCATCAAAATCGGTTTCGCCGGACTCGAGATAATCGCGAGCAAACTTAAATACAAATATATCTATCAAACTAAGAACCTCTTGTTTTTTAAGTCGGTTAATATACTAAAACCTTCTCCAGAATGTAACAAACACTTTCCCGAAAACCGCATCAAAATCGGTTCAGCCAAACGCGAAATAATCGCGGACAAACATTCATACATACATACATACATACATACAAACATACGGGTCGAATACAGAACCTCCTTTTTTTTTGAATTCGGTTAAAAACTTGAGCTTTTTGCTCGTTTTTGCTATTAATGAGTAGAAACTGGGGTTTCTGCATCATTATTTCGCTAAGTTCGTGTGATGTAGCACCCGAATCAACATTTGTTTTGCTCGATATTGATTAAGTTAATAAAATATTATAGAGATTTTTTGACGTGATAACGTTTAATAAATTGATGAACACCAGCAACGCACATGAAA
The DNA here is from genome assembly GCA_036785405.1 of Coenonympha arcania. NCBI lineage: Eukaryota > Metazoa > Arthropoda > Insecta > Lepidoptera > Nymphalidae > Coenonympha > Coenonympha arcania. Next base: position 10,898,249 of record CM072078.1, read on the forward strand.
AATAGTAACGTTCCACCTGAGCCTGTGCGTGCAAGCGAGAGCGCGCAACAAGCGATAGAGAGGCACGATAAAACAAACGATAGAGAGGCCAATTATGACGTTTTCACGTACCTAAATCTATCGTCCGTAAACCGACTTTTTTATTACTATGTTTTTGCCATATATAGGACATAAAAAATAGTTTGCGACTTATTCACATATCTACTGAATGTAGACAAAATAAAATCATAAAATCATTGGGAAACGAGAATTTTAAATATATCAGATGGTATGGAACCCTTCGTGCACAAGCCTGGCTCGCACTTGGCCGATTATTATTTTTAATTAAAACTGTTTGGTAGTGCAGAACCCCCAGTACTTGCGTCCGACTTGCATTTTTAAATAGGCGACGCTGCTAGAAGCAAAAATGTCAGCACACTCGGCGCTGTTTTTCGAGCTCAAATAAAATTCGTTCAAAATAACTAGAGTGGCTGAAGACGCGCTTCGCTTCAGAAAATGCCTCTTTCACAGACGCTTCACCGTTTTGAATTTCCCTTCAATGGTCGTAACTAGGAACATTCAGATTTTAAAGAAACGACCGAATTACGTTTTTTTCTTGAATACATTTTTCAGTTACTTGGCTACCTATTTTAAGTCGGGAAGCTGTTTTATGGGTATTGGAACACTGGGTAAAATACCTATTTTATAAGTTTGACGTCAATGTCTGTCTATATCTATCGTCCGTAAACCGACTTTACAGAAAACCAATTTTTTTAGCTTATAAGAATTCAAAGTATGCGTGTTTTTTAATGTATATGGGGTCAAAAAAATTGTTTAGATTAAGGATAATTTGCTACGCCCTGACAGGGAATTTTGACTGGAAACTATACTATTATGTGGTTATATATTCAAAATAAATAAATAATTATATCATAATGGTATTGAAAGGGTTTGACAACTAATAGAATACCATACTATGACAAATTTCAAATCCAAGGTGGCCGTCACCACAAAACGGCGAATTGGGGTTTTAAAAAAATGTAATTTATAGATATAGTTATTGTATAAAAGTACGGACACCTAAAAATTAAAACAACTAAAAATACCTGAAAACGAGTGAAATGAAACGAAACGCCGACATCATATCCGCCGCTATTCATCTGTGAAAATATATTTCACGTAGAATCAACTTTTTGTCCTATATTCGCTTTGGTTCGCGTAGTTTCCGAACAAAATCGCTCGGGACAAAATGCATAAAATGTTCGTTGAATTATTTTCATACTGGCTTTGCAATTTACAAGCGTAATTCTAGCAAACCAAAAGGCTCAACATCTCAGAAAGTCTGATTTTTGACGTGATAACGTTTAATAAATTGATGCAGAACACCAGCAACGCACATGAAAAATAGTAACGTTCTGCGTAACGTTCCACCTGAGCCTGTGCGTGCAAGCGAGAGCGCGCAACAAGCGATAGAGAGGCACGATAAAACAAACGATAGAGAGGCCAATTATGACGTTATCACGTAAATCTATCGTCCGTAAACCGACTTTACAGACAACCAATTTTTTTTCATATTTTTGACCTAAATACTTCATCGAGTATTTTTATTCATTGAAATAAACTAAAATACTAAAAAAATAATAAACTAGCCTAGATGAAGGTGTACTGAATCTAATAAGACCAAAATTGTCCAATTTGATAAACGTTTAGGGGGATAAAAACGTTATCACCATAAGCACAACTTCAAAAACAAAATGTAGGCCTCGCTCCGGACTTACAGCTAAAGGGCAGTACAACATTTGCAAGCCAGACTCTCTCTCAAGTCATACAAAATATGAGAAAACCAGTATTTTATTCCGTTATAGAGCAGCTAACCGATTTTCCGAGTTCAATATTGGCGGGCTGACAAGGCAGTCTTTATTGATTACATTACTTTTACCTGCGAGGAACTCATTCTATATAAAGATCTGTCCCGGTTTTTATCCGGGAATCCTATTTGCCTGTATTATTATCAATCTACTCAAGAGCTATAATATTCTCAGTTTTACAAATTAGGACATCCAGTGCTTTAGGGAGTAGGTACCTAATAGCGTAGGTAAAAAGTTTAAAAGGAAAAGAAGTACATAAAAAGAATTTTTTTCTTTTTCATCACGAGTTGTTTTTAAAAATACATAAGTAAATGTCATGACACTTTTATATCTCCTGAAATATAAAATTCTCGTGTTTCGTGTTTCTTACCAAATTCTTATTAAAGGGCTCGACCGATTGTTATGAAATGTATATTTGGGAGATCTGATGGAAGATCGTAAGCTATTTTTATATCCTTAATGGCAAAACAATGCTTGCCAGGTCAGCTAGTAAGATATACTATTTGATATAAGCTTAAATTTTAACAGACACCAAACTTTACCTTCATGCATGACCCCGATATTACTAAATCATTTATCGGAAAGAGTTAATCAACATCTACGTTGCCGGCACGTATGGTACTAAAGTAAATTAATAGGGAATTTTCTCACTTAGGTGTAAACGGACCCCTAAAAATAAACGATCCCAATATACTCGAATTGTCCCCTAACTTGCTACCACTTTGCAAGGACTGCCAAACTTCGACCGACGAACTTTGATACTTGAACACATTCGGACGTTCGGGATCGCGAGACTTGGCAATTCTCACTACCATTTTATTCTTGACAATTTCGGTATACGTGAAGCTTGAAATAATTTCTGTTCTAACAGAAAATTAGTTGTTTTTATAAGCATTTTAATTATAACTTGTACTGTTTGTATGATACGTTTAAGTCGGAACTTTAAACTGAATTTTATCTGAAGCAGGTTATCCTCAATCGGTTAAGGTGCAATTTTGCATTTACGTTTAATTTGGATTGGACATCATTCTAAATAGGTTTTCTACTGTTATTGATACTGAAGTAGTGATAGCTCCTTGGTTTAGACCTGTCCCTCTTATCAAGGGGTGGGGGGCTTATAAACTCCCATGACTTTTCGGAGTCAAGCGGGATTGTGAAAACCAAATATACGTTAGCGAAGAAGGAAAACATTGTGAGGAACTCGGCATGCATGAAAGTTCAGCATAATATTCTCAAAAATTATGCGAAGCCTGCCAACCCGTACTTGGTTAGTCTCGTGGCTATTTCCAAAGCCATATTCTGAGAGAAATCAGGAGATCCGTGCCCAGCTGTGGGACATAAAATGACTTGATGATGATGACATTATGTTCACTAAATGCAAGATATGAACTAACCTTGCACCAAGATTTTTTTTATATATTTTAACCTCTATGGAGCAAACATAGGCGCATGTGTCCGTGTGCTGCTTGTTAAAAAAATTGTCTGTAAAGTCGGTTTACGGACGATAGATTTACGTGATAACGTCATAATTGGCCTCTCTATCGCTTGTTTTATCGTGCCTCTCTATCGCTTGTTGCGCGCTCTCGCTTGCACGCACAGGCTCAGGTGGAACGTTACGCGGAACGTTACTATTTTTCACGTGCGTTGCTGGTGTTCATCAATTTATTAAACGTTATCACGTCAAAAGTTTAAAACATTAAATTCACATGAAAGCTGATTAAAATTTCGACGGCTACAAATAAAGGTATATTCCAACAATCACACAAAGAGAATAATTAGCGTTTCTCGCGGCGGAAGGGGAATCACTCACAAAGACTGCGATAACGGTATTTTCATTTGAAGGCACAAACGGCTGGAAAATTACGATGAACATTTGTATTATATATTTCAATTTCGAATTAGTGTCGTGGAAATGAAATCCTTGGTATGTTATAACGTTTATCTACTCCAGCATCGAAAGTTCTTATGTCAAATTTGACAAGATCGAAATGAACGCTTTTTCGGTTTCGATTTTCTTTTAGTTAATATAAAGTTATTCCTTGCTCTGTGTATGGGAACTTTAATACATCGAAATGGTTATCTTCATATTAAATTATTTCAAACTTTGCTCGGGTTAGGTCGCGGCTGGTTACCACCCTACAAGCTTTAACGTACCTACCACAAAGCAATTTAGAGTACCGGTGTGATGCTGTGTAGCATATGTTGAAGTTGGTGCAATACCATAAGATGCATCTTTTACTCAATACAAATAAAAATAAAATATCCAAATGCGGAAACTGAAATTTCGGCAGGTATGCCCCAACATTTAGATTGGGTAATTGTAAACAACATGTACGAAATTGCAAACATTGTAGCGATACTAACGATTTAATTTAAAGGCATTTTTTCATAACGAAATTCCTTTGCCTCGACGATGCGATGAGATTGTATGAGTGTGTCTGTGTAATGGTTTTTATACGAGGAGGAATGTTAACTACACACGAGTATATTTGCCGAATTTCACTTTCGAGATACGAGCTCATAATGTTTCATTAACTGCGTACTTTCAAATTTAATCGCCATATTATATTTTGGGTCTTTTATCTAAAGTTGTGAAGCAGAAACACGATTGGATAAAATTTCTCGATAAAAAGTTTCCCCGAAATTGGTCCAAAATCTCGATTTTTCTAATTTTTATCGGAAACTGCAATGGATTTATTTGTAGTCTCACCATAAGGGAAACTGTCAAATTAGAAATTGGAAGTTTCAGTGCTAGAGTAGATAATAAAAGTAATAATTTTATCGTTTTACTTCTTCTGCAATTTTTTTTATATAAATTTATTTTTTAATACATTTGCTCAAAAAGTTGACATTTCCATGTATGTTTAGCGTGCGCAAAGTTATTCTTTTCCGCACTAGTGCTTTTGTGTTTTCCTCCTATGCTTTTGTGTTTTCCTCCTACGCGGCACCGGAGCGGGCGTACCAGGAGCGCATGAACACGAACACGGCATGCAAACACGGAGCAGGCAAAAACAAATATTTTTTTTGCAAATGTATTAAAAAACGTCGTTCAATGCACGTGCGGAATTGTCATTTTTACTCGTCCTTATAGTTGACCCTCGCCTTCGGCTTGGGTCAACAAACCGGGACTCGTAAAGAAATGACAAACTTTCCGCACTTATATTGAAATGTACTATTACATATCATAGCTAGCTAATTTTCATGTCGCAGCATATTATTTTGTAATTTATCATGAGCTTTTTGAACAGCCTCTGACATATTCATTACAAAAATCAGTACGTATATTGTAGTAAGCAAATTAAGCTGGAAAAAACCTCTTCATTGTACATAATAACAATGGGAATTATTCTCAAAGAAGTATATGCTAGAGAAGCGGAGTCTTTGATTATTATGAACCTTTGACCTTCGCCCTTTGCTAGTGGCGGGTACATTGTTGCTTGGTAATGTTCGAATTAAACTCGATCCAAGCCTTTTGGTATAAATATTTGTAGCTATGATTTGATGATACGGAACTCCCTAAAATATATTTTCTACTAGCTTCTGCCCGCGGCTCCGCCCGCGTTAAATTCGATTTTTTAACCGACTTCAAAAAAAAGGAGGAGGTTCTCAATTCGTCGGAATCTTTTTTTTTTTTTATGTATGTTCCCCGATTACTCGAAGATGCGACCGATTTAGAAAATTCTTTTTTTGTTTGAAAGGGTATAGTTCACAGATGGTCCCATAGTCACCAAGTCAGGATCTGATGATGGGATCCTGGAGAAATCGAGGGAATTCTTCAAATTTTATAAGCACACTTGAAGTGATTTGGGTATTGTTTAAAAGAGTAATTTTTTTCAGGTTGTATTATGGTCATCTCGGGATCTGATGTTGGGATCTTGGTAAAATCGAGGGAACTCTTCAAATTTTGCTAGTATACTTGAAGCGATTTAGGTATTTTTTATAATTACTATTGCATTTCCTTGCAGTCATCCAGCAATGACTGTATTCATCAAGTCAGAATCTGATGATGGGATCTTGGAGAAATTGAGGGAACTCTTCAGATTTTAGAAGCATACTTCCAGCGATTTGGGCATGTTTTCCAATGCCTTGCGCATTACTTGTTTTCCACTAAAAAGTAAAAAATAAAATGGAAAATGCTTTCCAAAAACCAACTTCAAATGCCACTACAAAGAGTGAAATAATTTTTAATGAACACCAATTCGAAGTCGGGCAATGTTTCGTTCAATCATTAATAGTCCTCCGTATTGTCGATAATTTTGTCGTTTCTTTGCACATAAAGTTTTATAATACGAAGGACTATTAATGATTGAACAAAACATTGCCCGACTTCGAATTGGTGTACATTAAAAATTATTTCACTCTTTGTAGTGGCATTTGAAGTTGGTTTTTGGAAAGAATTTTCCATTTTATTACTAATCTTGAGAAAAAATTGAATTTCCTTTTCAATGACCTTTACACCTACTTTCAGGACAGATTGTCAAAGTAATAAAAGTTTCAACAGTAATCTATAGCTGTAGCTATAGATTACTGTTGAAAATTAGGGTTTTTTAAATATCCCATGGGAACTATGGATTTATCCGGGACAAAAAGTAGCCTATGTTTTAATCCGGTTTATAAGCTATCTATGTTCCAAATTTCAGCCGAATCGGTTCAGTAGTTACGGCGTGAAGGAGTAACAAACATACACACTTACACACACACACACAAACTTTAGCCGTTATAATATTAGTGTGATTTACTACAACTTAGTATGTATGATCTCGACTGCAATCTCAGCTGATGGTAAGTGATGATGCAGTGTTATTGCGATAACTTGGAAAGGGGTAAGTAAACTGACTAAATTTATTGTTTTCCTTCACTATTGTTGGGTGCGACATGCAGCGTTGCGGAAGAATATAACAGAAAAACGACGTCTTACTAAAAAACTAAGCCCGTCAGTTCTGAGCGTTTTTGGATATTATTATTACCGACACATCAAAACCAAAATTACAATTACGTCCATTGTAGTTTACGATAGAATTTAGAATAACCTGTCAAGTGCGAGTCGGACTCGCGCACTGAGGGTTCCGTACTTCAACCGGAGGAATAAAACCATAAAAACCACTTTTCTTATCGAACCGCAAAACTAACTTTGTTTTTAGAGGTTTTATTGTAAATATCAAAAAACTACTTATTAGATCTCGTTCAAACCAATTTTCGGTGGAAGTTTGCATGGTAATGTACATCATATATTTTTTTTAGTTTTATCATACTCTTATTTTAGAAGTTACAGGGGGGGGACACACATTTTACCACTTTAGAAGTGTCTCTCGCGCAAGCTATTCATTTTAGAAAAAAATGATATCAGAAACCTTAGTAACATTTTTGAAGACCTATCCATAGACACCCCACACATATGGGTTTGATGAAAAAAATTTTTTTGAGTTTCAGTTCTAAGTATGGGGCACCCCCAAAATTTATTACTTTTTTTAAAATTTTGTGTGAAAACCTTAATGCGGTTTACAGAATACATCTACTTACCAAGTTTCAACAGTATAGCTCTTATAGTTTCGGAAGAAAGTGGCTGTGACATACGGACGGACAGACGGACAGACGGACAGACGGACAGACGGACAGACGGACAGACAGACATGACGAATTTATAAGGGTTCCGTTTTTTGCCATTCGGCTACGGAACCCTAAAAATGGCGATTTTGGAGTTGGACTATTTATCAAGAAAATTTTATCCAGTCGTGTTTCTGCTTCACAGCGATTTTAGATTAAAGACTCGAGTACATGACGTTTAAATTTGAAAGTAATAGTCTTTAGAGTTTTTAAACTGCAGGTAACTAGAAATCTCTTAAATAGCCGTCTACGCCGTTAATACGCGGCAACGCACTGGAACGCTATATCGCTGTGCTAGTGTGGTAACCAGGCGCAGCCGAAGCTTTCCACCAGACCAGACCTGAGCCAATTTATAAAGTTCCAAAGTGATCCGAAAGTCGAATTTTAAGCGAATATACCCGTGAGCTAAACTTCATCAAAAATCACTACTATATTTCCATTCGATTATTTTCTATTTGACACATGAAATCACATGATACAGATATAGCAATAGCGAGGGACCAGAAAGAGATAAAGTTAAAGTGGTCTCTTTCTGGTCCCTTGCTATTGCTTTATCTGTTACATGTAACAAAGAGAAAATAAACTACATAATGGAAATAATATAATAACAGTAATATCAGCTAAGATAATTGTAATATGTCAAAGATGAATATTACGGAATCAGGAACAGGCAGGTAATAATGATAATTAAATTTCGCCACGCGTGCGAAATGCTTGCGGTTTCACAGGATCAAATTAATGTAGGTATCTAATCCTGCAAATTACTCAACTTAATTATTCCGGGAAGGCAGGTATGGTGATTATATGTTGAAAACCACTTAATTGAAGTATTAATATGTCCATATTATAAGTGTATTTTAATGCTTCTTGAACATAAAGTACTTAAATAACTTTATGTTCAAGAATATATTGTACTTTTGATTGATTTTGTATTTTTTTGTTTAAGAGGTGAATTAATCGAAAGCTCGCTAGCTGTGTTTGATAAAATAGATCCAAGATGACCACTGAGACAAAACGGTGGATTACATTTTTTCTAGCCGACTTCAAAAATAGTGATTACTGATTTTATAAGCACACTTCAAGCGATTTAGGCATTTTTTACCATGTGCATTTGCAGTTGTCCATTAAAAAGTAAAGAATAAAATGAAAAATTCTATTCAAAAAACGAATTTCAAATGCCAGTAATACAATATTTTTAATTTATTGAGTTCATATTCGACTCATTTATTTCACTTATTCTAGCACACGATAAATACCAAAGAATTTTTTAAAGTTTCCAATTGAATAAAGCATTTTTAATTTTGGATTCTGAAAAATTATTCAGAAAATTAAATAGCGACCTTTGAAAAGTCGCTTCCCGTTTAAAGGCCTCTAGCGCCCTCTAGTGTCGTAACGCCTACGCCGCGGGTAACGGAAAACGGAGTTACCACTAACGTAACCCGTAACGGGCTTTTAAACGGCGTTTAAAGCAAAGGTCATTTATCGCATTTAAAGCTTTCACTTATTTCATTCAGTTATTAAGTGCTTGACTACAATGTGCAGAGGGTTTTTCTTTGACTGGGATAGTATGGGGAAGTTATAAACCTTAAGAGGTACAAGTTGGTTGTCTGGACGATAGATTTACGTGATAACGTCATAATTTTCCTCTCTATCGTTTGTTTTATCGTGCCTCTCTACCGCTTGTTGCGCACTCTCGCTTGCACGCACAGACTCAGGTGGAACGTTACGCGGAACGTTACTATCCATACTAATATTATAAATGGGAAAGTGAGTTTGTTTGTATGTTTGTTCCGCTTTCACGCCGTAACTACTGAACCGATTGCTTTGAAATTTTGCAGAGGTAAAGTTAGAAGTCCGGATTAAATAATAGGGTACTTTTAATCCCGGGAAAATCCATAGTTCCCGTGGGATATTCAAAAAACCTAAATTTTTACAGCAATCTATAGCTACATCTATAGGTAGATAGCTAAAGCAAACTTCTTTGAAAGTAGGTATAAGGTTGGAATATTGACTGGGAACGAGAAATTCATGTTTCCCTCAGGATGTTAAAAGCGAATTTGACACAGGCAGGGCGGTGGGCAAAAGCTAATAATACTACAGATCTGATATTACTACTACCTACTGATCACTACAGATGTGAAAATGGGCACCATATAGATTCTGAACTTAGCACTGTACGCTTTTAACAATGTGTGTTTTAGTTGAAAAATGGGATATGGGATTATAATACTACAAATGTGAAAATGGGTACCTAAATAGGTTTTGAACTTATCACGGTTTCGCTATTTACATTGTGTGTTTTAGTTAAACAATGAGATTTTGGGTTAGTAATAATGTAACTGTAATATTTAATACCTATATAAATTCTGACTTACCATTGTTTCACTATAAGCTGTTTTGTTTTAGTTGACATAGATGAGTTTAGATGAGTCAATAATATACAGATTAATAAATATTATAACTGTGAAAACGGGTACCTATATGACATAGGTTTTAAAGTAATAACTGTTTTGCTATTGAAAATTTTCGTTTTAGTTAAGCTATGGGATATGGGAAAGTATAACGATAAATGTGAAAATGAGTACATCGCTTCTGAAATTGCAAGAACTCCAGGTTAGGTTAGGATAGGTTAGTATGCAGCGTTGCGGAAGAATATATCAGAAAAACGACGTTTTATCTAAATACTAAAAAACTTAGCCATTTATCAACAATTCGTTCTGAATGTGTTTTAGATGAGCAATGTGATATGGGATAGTAATGCTGTAAATGTGAAAATGGGTAGATACCTATATAGATACTGAAATTAGAACTATTTCGCTATTAACAATGCGTGTTTTAGTTGAGCAATAGAATATGTAACATTAATCTAAATATATAAAAGAAGATACTGACTCATTCATTCACTGACATATCAACGCACAGCCCAAACCGCTGGGTCTAGAGACTTCAAATTTGGCACGCAGGTTCCTTATGAGATCTAGGGGTGCACTAAGAAAGGATTTTTCAAAATTCCCCCCCTAAGGGGGTGAAACGGGGCTCCAAAGTTCGTATTTTACCAAGCTACAATACTCCTTCACGCCGCAACTACTGAACCGATTTGGCTCAAATTTGGAATGGAGATAAAATGAATCTTGGGTTAACACATAAGCTACTTTTCATCCCGGGAAAATCCATGGTTCCCGTGGGATTAGTTAAAAACCGAAATTCACGCGGAAAAAAATCTTCACGCCGGAAGTACAAGACCGATTTAGCTGAAATTTGGAATGGACATAGATGATATCCTGGGTTAATAAAAAGGCTACTTTTCATCCCGAAAAAATCCATGGTTTTTGTGGGAAAACTGAAAAATTGATATTCACGCGCGAAAAATACTACTTTACGCTGCACTTACTGACCTGATATGACTGAAATTCGGAAAGGAGATAGATTTTATCCTGGATTGATACTTAAGCTACTTTCATCCCGGAAAATTTCATGGTATATCAAAGAAGATACTGACTCACGCACTCACTGACATATCAACGCACAGCCCAAACCGCTGGGTCTAGAGACTTCAAATTTGGCACGCAGGTTCCTTATGAGATCTAGGGGTGCACTAAGAAAGGATTTTTCAAAATTCCCCCCCTAAGGAGGTGAAACGGGGCTCCAAAGTTCGTATTTTACCAAGCTACAATACTCCTTCACGCCGCAACTACTGAACCGATTTGGCTCAAATTTGGAATGGAGATAAAATGAATCTTGGGTTAACACATAAGCTACTTTTCATCCCGGGAAAATCCATGGTTCCCGTGGGATTAGTTAAAAACCGAAATTCACGCGGAAAAAAATCTTCACGCCGGAAGTACAAGACCGATTTAGCTGAAATTTGGAATGGACATAGATGATATCCTGGGTTAATAAAAAGGCTACTTTTCATCCCGAAAAAATCCATGGTTTTTGTGGGAAAACTGAAAAATTGATATTCACGCGCGAAAAATACTACTTTACGCTGCACTTACTGACCTGATATGACTGAAATTCGGAAAGGAGATAGATTTTATCCTGGATTGATACATAGGCTACTTTTCATCCCGGAAAATTTCATGGTATATCAAAGAAGATACTGACTCACGCACTCACTGACATATCAACGCACAGCCCAAACCCCTGGGTCTAGAGACTTCAAATTTGGCACACAAATTCATTATGCGGTCTAGGGGTGCACTAAGAAAGGATTTTTCAAAATTCCCCCCTTAAGGGGTGAAACGGGGCTCCAAAGTCCGTATTTTACCAAGCTTCGATATTCCTTCACGCCGCAACTACTGAACCGATTTGGCTCAAATTTGGAATGGCGATAAATTGCATCTTGAGTTAATACATTAGCTACTTTTCATCCCGGCAAAATCCATGGTTCCCGTGGGATTAGTTAAAAACCGAAATTCACGCGGAAAAAAATCTTCACGCCGCAAGTACAAGGCCGATTTGGCTGAAATTTGGAATGGTGATAGATGATATCTTGGGTTAATAACGAGGCTACGTTTTATCCCGGAAAAATCCATGTTTTTTGCGGGAAAACTGAAAAATTGATATTCACGCTTGAAAAATACTACTTTACGCTGCACTTACTGACCTGATATGACTGAAAATCGGAAAGGAGATAGATTTTATCCTGGATTAATACATAGGCTACTTTTCATCCCGGAAAATTTCATGGTATATCAAAGAAGAGACTGACTCACTCACTCACTGACATATCAACGCACAGCCCAAACCGCTGGGTCTAGAGACTTCAAATTTGGCACACAGGTTCCTTATGAGGTCTAGGGGTGCACTAAGAAAGGATTTTTCAAAATTCCCCCCTTAAGGGGTGAAACGGGGCTCCAAAGTTCGTATTTTATCAAGCTTCGATACTCCTTGACGCCGCAACTACTGAACCGATTTGGCTCAAATTTGAAATGGCGATATATTGCATCTTGGGTTAACACATAAGCTACTTTTCATCCCGGGAAAATTCATGGTTCCCGTGGGATTAGTTAAAAACCGAAATTCACGCGGAAAAAAATCTTCACGCCGCAAGTACAAGACTGATTTGGCTGAAATTTGGAATGGAGATAGATGGTATCCTGGGTTAATAAAACAGCTACTTTTTATCCCGGAAAATTCCATGGTTTTCGCGGGAAAACTGAAAAATTTATTTTGACGCGCGAAAAATACTACTTTACGCTGCACTTACTGAACTGATATGACTGAAATTCGGAAAGGAGATAGATTTTATCCTGGACTAATACATAGGCTACTTTTCATCCCGGAAAATTTCATGGGTTCCATGATAATAGTGATAGATAATATGCCTTCATGCCGTAATTACTGAACTGATTTGGAAAAGAGATAGATTATACCCTGGATTAATAATAAGGCTACTTTTTATCCCGGAAAAATCCATGGTTCCTTCGGGAGCAGTGAAAAACAGATATCCACGCGGGAAAAATATTCCTTCACGCCGTAATTGCTGAACTGGTTTGGTTGAAAATTAGAATGGAGAAGGCTATTTTTTATCCCGGGAAAATCAATGAATGATATCCCGCGTGAATATTTGATTTTCACTATTCCAGCGGGAGAAATACTCATTCACATTTCAACTATTGAAAATTTTTGGCTGACATATAAAATGGAGATAGATTTCGCTCTAAATTAACACAAAGGTTACTTTTTATTCCGGAAAAATCGATGGTTCCCGTAAGAACAGGGAAAACTAAAATTTACGCGGGCGAAGCCGCGGGTATCTGCTAGTAATGCTATAAACGTGAATATGGGTGCCTAGCATTAGTCCTGAACACAATTTAATTATGCTACTTGTCATCCCAGTTAATCCTTAGCTCCCACGGTATTTGTAAAAGCCCGAAATTCATGCAAGCGAAGCCGCGAGCAAAAGTTAGTATAATGCTATAAACGTGAAAATGGGTGCCTAATATTGGTTCTGAACTAATAACTGTTTCGCTATTATGTGTTTTAGATGAGCAATGGGATATGGGATAGTAATGCTATAAATGTCAAAATGGGTACCTACATAGGTTTGCAAATTGCAAGAGCTCCAGGTTAGGTTAGGTTAAGTTAGATTAGTATGCAGCGTTGCGGAAGAATATTACCGAAATCGACATTTTACCTAATTTCTAAGGACCGATTTTTCAATCGCCAGATAGACTACCTGAGGAATGAATTTGAAAGATTGCCATACAAAATCCGTCAAAACGTCATATTTATTCCTTTGTAAACGTTTATCTGGCGATTGAAACAACGGCCCTAAAAAACTAAACTAGGTATCAAAAATTCGTTCTGCGGTTTTTTGGATATTATTATCACCGACACATTAAAACAAAAATTACAATTATATTATAGTTTTCGATAAAAATTAGAAAAATGTAGATGTTGGAGCACTTTTTGGGAGAACAATCGTATTCCTGCTTCAGAGCGAATTTGTACTAAAGGCCCAAAATAAATTTGAAAGTATTTTTTAAACTGCAGGTCACTGAAAACTAACGCTTACGCCGATAACAATGTGTGTTTTAGTTGAGCCCCGTAGTTGAACCTATACTGATTAAGGACGGAAGCGGGAAGAGCAGTAAAACTACCAAGCCGATGTTTGTTTTAGTTGTTGTAGTAGTTGACTGTTTATCTATCGCGTATGCTACTTTTTATCCCAGAAAATCCTTGGCTCCCACGGTATTTGTTAAAACCCTGAAATTCACGCGGGCGAAGCCGCGGGTAAAAGCTAGTTTTTCATAAGTGCTGCTGGTGTTCATCAATTTATTAAACGTTATCACGTCAAAAAAAGGCGGCATTATATCGCTAGTAGGCATTTTTAACGAACTATTAAAGTTTAATTTATGCATACCTACGCGAAGTAAGTTAGGTACCTTTTATTTAGGTTTCATATTATTATTGGGTAAAATTAATGAGATCTGGTGTGTAGATATCTGATACTTATATCAGGTAGCAGATAAAATAATTCATAGATGAACCAATTATTTTGTTCATATCATTATTTAATCGGAAGTAGGTACATTATCAAATAACAATTGTTACCAACGCTTTATTTTAAAGATAATTCACATATTGGATATTTGGTCCAGATAGGTTTATACATATATTTAGTTTTATGTTGCAGTTTTAGTGCCATAATACTTTGACTATTACTTTACAAATTGCGAAAAACTATTTTTTTTATAGGTAAGTTAGTTGGGTATTGGTTTAGGTAGCCTTTATAAGGTAGAGTTAGGTAAGGTAAAGAAAAGGTAAAGTTAGGTAAGGTAAAGTAAAATGTACCTATATACTTGGGTCTTAGGATAAGTTTTCCACTGAAACATAATTCCAAGTTGTCAAGTCCGTCTCGCGTATCACTTAGGAACATACTTATAACTTTGTTGGATCATCATAACTTTTAACTATTTTACGTCATTTGAGGTATTATTATAGGTAGGTATCTACTAAGGCTAAAACGAGAACGAGATTATTTCTGGCTAATATCAGGTAGGCGATTCACGAAACTGGTCGGCTACATTTCGTGAAGTGAAATGTTTAAAAAGGTGATGGCATTTACGTTTATAAGCAGACGATATTGAAACCAAAACATTTTTGCGAACACTGAAAAATGAATTTTACGACTATTGACATAGAGCGTAGAATTGAATGTTGTTAAAAACGCAACATGGTTGAGAATCTTGAAATATAATTTACTATGCGCGATAAGCTTGAAGCATTATAATATTTTCTATGTTGAGGAACATTTAATTTTACACTAAACCAATGGATGTAAAAAATTAATCACGGGCGTAAGCGTTCAAGTTGACGACCGAGGAGGACATATTATTCGATAAAATAGATCACGTGACTTCCGATTTGGAATTTCATTCCATAAGCGAATCAAAAGGAACCTTAGAAATGGAATAAAGTCACTTTGCTACAGCTGATGGTATCTTTTTCAAACGCTTAACAATCTCATAACAGCAGCAATACATAGGTATATCACGGATAACAAAATTAGATAAGATATGATAATATGATATTAGGTATAGATAAAACTATACTTAGTTGAGACTTGAGAGTAAGTCAGTGGGATAGAGTCATACGTCATTTCATTTAAAGTTCAATGCCAAATTTTAACCCCCGGCGCAAAAAGAGGAGTGTTATAAGTTTGACGTCGATGTCTGTCTGTGACAGTAGCTCTTGAACGCATGAACCGATTTCGATGCAGTTTTTTACATTTGCCAAAGCCAGTTTCCTTGTGGTGGTTATTAGGTGTGTTTGGTTATTATCGGTCCAGCAGTGTAAGAGTACCAGCTTTATTTGGGTTTTTCCCCTTTAGGTACGGAGTACGGAATACGGAACGCGATAATGATGCAATATCGAGATTTTGGAGCCACTTATGGAGAAAAATACCGAGCGAGATTACTGAAGATCGCTTGAATATCAATTTATGATGTTAAATGGGAAGAAAAACTTTGTGAAGAACCTGCATGCCTGAGATTTTAATTTGATTTTTTTGATGATTATTCAACCCCGCAATTTTTCAACCCCGCAATTTTTCAAACCCAAGATTTTTCACCCCCGCGATTTTTCAACCCCCATGTATTTCACCAATTTTTAAATAAAAATAAAAGCATGTTTTTCTGACGATGTTGGGCCACTTGTACCTATTAAATAAACCTGTTCACATGTTATTAGATTTGATATATTTTATTGAAATAATTAATCGGCTATGACAGACTGACGGACGGACAGGCAAAGAACATCCCAGAGGTCTCAAAATATGGGTTCTTTTTTTTTACAATTTTGGTACGGAACCCCGAAAATAATGTTGATTTGATTTGAATGTTTCTATTCTAAACGGTTCTACGCATCTAAAACTGGCAAAGTGCGGTCAGACAAGCGCGTGAAGGGTTCTATACCACCGCCACCAAATGAAGTAAGTACCTAATAAACAAAAATTGAATTTATCACAAGAAATCGAAGAAAATTACAAACATCGATACAGAACTTCTTGGAAAAAATCAAAATACTGAGTCAGGTTACAGGTATAATTAATAATAGTACGCACACACACACACACACACATACACATACACACACACACTCACACACACACACACACACACACACACACACACGCATTTTTATTGGTTTGTATGCGTACCGGGTTACCAACCCCAAACGCATACGTAATAAAACCTAAATTGCCTTTGACTCTTCCGTCGTTGGTAAACTTAATAAAGACAAAGGAAATCTTTATGTTCTGTACTACTGTTTTATTTGATGTTCCCTATCCATTTAAATAATCCCTGATATTATTATGACTAAGAATCATACGAATATTAATTCCTAAGCGTATTGTTAAAAAAAACCTCAATTTTTCTAACCTGCTTGACAATAAGTCTTGCTACACGAGGGCTGGCAAAAGTGACAAATCCGTAGCATTTGGAGACACCAGCTCTATCGTAGATCACTCGAGCTGCTGTCACCGTCGCGAACCCTGAGAAGAACTTCCACAGATCCTCATCCGTTGTGGTCAAAGAGAACCCTCCAACGAAGATCCTGTTGTGGATCACAGTCCCGAATTTGGGAGCGTCTGATGGAGGAAGGGTGTCGTCCGTATCGTCTTCCGGGGAGTTCAGGAGTGCTTTCAGCTTCTCATGGGGGTCAGCAGACTTTCTATTGTTCGCGGTCGTCTCCTCCACCATATGAGCGCAACTGGCGGAATCGTTCCGTATGTACCTTTTCACCTCCATTTCTAAACTTTGCAACAATAACGCGCAACCGTTTAACTTACAACATGCTCCCTTGTTTACTACACTAAATAATAACTATCGACAACTAAACCGGACACTAATCTTCGCGGTAAACCAACGTGAACTGAAATGGTCCTCGTCTGAAACAGTATCGATTTGTCGGCTACATGTAGGTAGGGTTCCTGCGCCGACCGCGCTCTGGTGTATGTCTATGACTGAATATTTTCAGCTCATTGTTTCAAAGATTCACAATATCAAGGTACTTAGGTCCGCGGAGATAAGACGGTTTGGATACCGATTACCGGTGATACGCCCTAAAAATAGCGTTCGAGCTATAGTAGAACGCTATTTTTAATTTGGAGAGAACTAGGTCATCAATCTCAGAAGGCGGGTTCTTATCTAGACGCGACTGTTTGTTTTGTTGATTACAGATGGCGGTAGGCACGAGTGTGGTTAATTGATCAAGCTTGGAGTGGCTTCATTTTTAGGGTTCCGTACCTCAATGAGCTAATTATGGAACCTTTAGAAATATTATCGGTACTATCCAATCAAAATCTTTTACATACTTAGGCCTTAGGCCTAGCTTACAGGCATTTATGAAATGTCAGACTCCACTGTCACGTTGGGAAATCTGTTTTGCACCGAGAAGAATGGGCATGAAACTCGGCACTTGAACTTGAACTCAAAATAAAAAAGTCGTTAATCATGTTCACGATGCCATTAAAAAATCGTTTAAGTTTCATGTTTTATTTTATTTAAAACGTTACAAAATACAATTGCTATTATTAGATTACTATAGGTAAACGATAAATCATCAAAATAATAATAATAATTGCTGTAGGTGCTTAGTCCGTAATATCGAAAGAATGTAAAAGTGACACACAATTTTTCCAAAATTGCAAAGTAAAAGTCTCATACAAAAAAACAATATTTTATCTCGGTTGGACGGAGCCCTCCATAAGTGAGACATACTCACACTTGGCCGGTTTTATATTATGTTATATTTTTATCAATCTACCTCTCATTATTTTTATCCTTAAAACACTATTTCAGGAATAAAATAAATTTGTCTTACGAAGGTAAAACTAATCAGATTCATTTGATGGGTTTGGTTAGAATAGTTATTAATAATTAATCATGTTTTTTTTTTTATTCAAAAGTTTTTAATTTTTGTTATTTGATGACAGTCCATTGTGCAAGCAATAACTAAACGCTATCTGACATTTTCACTTTTTAAAAAGTAATGTTGCAAACTTTTGAAGTTTCCCATAAATAATGTTTTTTTAATAAGCAGTCAGTAGTATTGACTAATCTCCCTGATGACAAAGTGTAGAAGCAGCCCAAAATGTTACATAAGAAGTACTAAATAAAAAATAAATAATGAGATGTTACCTACCACCAAGATGTTGGCTACCACAGCATTGTACGAGAACGTCAAATCGCTTTACGATATGTTTTTGCTTGTAGGGTGGTAGATAATTAACCAACAGCAACAGTGATAAAAGTCTCCCCAGTATCAATGAATATAATATTTAAAAAAACATTAGAATAAAATCCTGGGACCTGCGTATAGATAGGTACAAGCGCGCGCCAGAGAGTTTATAATTCTATTTAAATAATGTCCAAATTACTTCATTAATTATTGCAATTTATTATTAATTTTATGTAGTTGCGCACTATCAACTAACTATCAAGAAACTGACTTTATATTTAACGTTACGTAATATCGAATGTGAATTTTCCCTATATTAACATTAATTCAAATTAGTTTCCTGATTTCAAATTAAACCATTATTTGTTTTAAATGTTATGGTGTAACTATAATACAAAAATACTTACATTTTCAGGGTTATTCACAGATTTGACGCTTGCAACATTTTAATGTCAACACGACGTCATTTCGGCGATTCACTGTCAACCATATACTGACAGAAGACAGCTGACACTTGACAGTGACAGATACACAAATGCAAATTCAAGAGTTCGAAAGTCGAAACAGTTCGTGTCCTGTGTTTGGCCTAATTTATTATTTCACTAAAAACAAAACATAATAGCATACATTTTACTTTCCATTACAAGTTCAACTTTGGAAACGTAAGTGTGTATTTTGAGACCTAAAAAAGTAGATCCTAATATCTTATGAATTTGAGATCGTGAAAACCTAAGTGCAAAGCAAAGATCTAGTGCACGGATGCAATTTAAGACCTAAACTCTTAGTAAGTACAGTGCTATTTATATTATTTCTGCTATTATCGTATTCTAGCATCGTTGTACAGTTGTATTGTAACAGATTTCACTTGTAAAACAAGATTTTCGTGCCTAACAGACCGCGTCCAGTTTCGTAATTCGTTTTTGTTTACCTACCTTCAATAAAGGAATGTGCGGTTTTTGTAACTTATAAAGTAATGCCAACGAATTCATCCTCTAATAAAATAAGGATTCTAGAAATCCTCTGAAAACTGTTTGTTTTCACAGTGTACAATGAAGCTGATATTACCTCAACTATATTATGATTATATCTTTGGATATAAAACTAAGTGTATTTGCTGCATTTGTTGCTATATCTGTGTGTGTTTGAAGGATAAATCGTACTTGTAAATAAGTGCATAATAGTTATCAAGTTACTAAACCGTTGGTTCTTACATCTGGCTCTTATAAAGAGGTTGCGGGTTCAAATCCTGGGCAAGCACCTCTGACTATTTGGAGTTTTATTTGTTTCTGGTAAAAAAGAAAATGAGGAAGTCTGAGTAAGGCTTTTGAAATCAGTCGCCTTGAATATTTCTTGAAACATGATATATCTTTAACTCTCTTAAAAGCTCGGTCAACGGAGCCCCACTTCCCAGGGCTCTTATTTTTGGGTGGTCATAAAAGAAAATAACCACTCAGAAGGATCCTCTTCATCACCTATCTGTTATCCGAGTCAGGGTGCCGTCAAGTACCGAACTTGCTTTGCTCGCTCTTGTATTTACAGTTACTAGTAACTTGCGTACAAAGTTATTTGTGATGATAAAAATCTGGAAATGGGTATAAGGCCTTCAGCCTTGTGATAGCTTGAGGTGACTCTTTAGTGTTCACTCTTTTGCTTTAACCCTCTTAAAAGCTCGGCTTTGAATAAAGGTGACTCAATTTAAAGCCTCACCCGAAGTCTCTATGCCTGAGTAGTCCCCATGTTCTCAAGAAAAGAGTAGAAAGCCTACCAGCCTGCACTTAGCCAATTGTGCTACGGCCAGATTCATCTAATTATTCATTACATAGGTACATACATGAAGTTTTCCATGTGACATTGGCAACATATTCAGCACTGCTTTAGCATAAACAAAAGCCAACAAATCAACGACAATACATAAAGTTACTGATGATTACTAAAAGGCCTGGAGGATGTTTGCGGACAGTAAATTTTCTGATATTTTATCCTTATTGCTTTATAGAGCTAGCTGTTGTTATTACCAATATTTGATATAAGTCATTGAGGTAAGATAAATGTTGTCAGAAGCTGATCAAATAGAAAAATTAGATATGATTGTGTTGTGGTAGTTGTCTGTGTGTATGCTACTTTATCCTTTATCCCAGGAATGATAGCAGTATTGATTTAAAGTTGATATCTCATACTAATGTCTCTGAATGAACCTTTAGGCCGTTTCTCCATCACAGCTGTCTGGGATGTTAATGAGAACTAAATTTAAAAACTTGGCATCCTGAACAAGGTTAAGCGGTACTTCAAGCCCGAACAGCTTTTGACGCTATATGAAGCTCAAGTTCGCTCCGGCATGGAGTACTGCAGTCACCTATGGGATGGATCTGCCAAATACCAGCTCGATGCATTGGACTCGGTTGATCGCCGCGCACGCAGAATAATCGGCAAGGAATCGCTAACACGGGCGAAACTGCTCAGTTTAGAACACCGACGCAGTGTTGCCTGTTTAGCGGTTTTTTACAGGATATATTTTGGAGAGTGTGCTCAAGAACTCCACAACCTTGTGCCACCTTCACCTTTCTACCATAGAACCGCGAGACGTCGAGAGAATTGGCATCCTTATGTGGTTGATGTCCAGCGTACTCGGACGAAACGCTTTTCTTCTACGTTTCTGATTCGAACCGCTAAGGTGTGGAACACCCTTCCAGCTTCCGTGTTCCCAGCCAAATACAATCTGGGTGCCTTCAAGAGAAGAGTGAATAGGCATTTTCTAGGCAAGCGCGCTCCATCCTAGACCTCATCATTTCTGTACATCGGACTTGATTGTAGTCAAGCGCAAGCCTATCAATTATAAAAAAAAAAAAAAAAAATATTTTTGGCAATGTGAAGTGATGAGTGTACGGTGGATACACAACCCATACAGCGCCATAGTAAATGTATGACTTCACAATGCGAAATTGTAGAGTATGTGGCGACTGGCTGGAAACACTGCAACATTGATGGAAGATTGATGTTCATAATTTGTTCATAATGGCGAACACGTTTGAATACATTGCCACGTCTTCAACTGTCGTGGGCCTAGAATCAATTATTCTAGTGCAGGCTGCCCACCGAACATCAGTTAATAACTCGTATATTTCTATTGTGATTTGTGAATGTTGTTTACTTAAATACTGCATTATAAGTCTATTAAGAGCACGCAAGTTTTATTTATTCATCTAATTGTGGTGCATCTCACACACAAGTGAGACCCACAGGTAGGTTACTTGTATGTTTTAAGATTTTGCATTGTGAAGTCAACGTCTCTTGTCCTGGATATTTTTTCAACTACAACTACAAGTCGACTTAAAACTAAGTTCATGAGGGTTTTAAAACTAAAAAATGTTCAGAGTAGCATGCTTTAGCCAAATCTTTTTCATTGTGAGAGGATAGTCTAGTATCAAATTTTATGGCAAATGATAATGTATAGTGCAGTGCTAATAAACTAATTAAATTTTACACTTACAAAGTAGTCCTTATTAGACATACAATACAACTAAGCTGATTTAGGTGTTAATACTGTCAATAGTTAACTTAATGTAATTAGTGAAAGTGATTAGAAGTGAAAAGGTTTGACCTAGTTGCTACCACAAACTCCATAATATAGCTCAAATAACAAAGTTTGTTATTTATAAGCAAACACTTACCATCACTTACCATCACGATCTCACCTGATGGTAAGTGATGATGCAACCGAACATGTAAATACAGTCAAGTACTAACTTGTATAATTAAAAAAAAACATGGAGAGCTTGTGATTCTTATTTATCACGTATGCCACTCATAGACTGCAATAAATACTCAGTTTGCGTTTTGTAGTTATTTTTGCTGTTATGTAGAGATAGTTCCTAGATGATAAAGTTGCATATATCCTGTGTGAAAGTGGGTAGTAAACTCAAAACAGGAAATAGGTACATTTCTGTACAATCTAATTGCTACACATATAAATGTACTTATGTTTATATTTTCGTATTCTAAACTCAAACTCGAATTATCTTTATTTCACATAGGCCTAACGTATAGGCTCTTTAAAAACGTCAATATGATATTATTTTGTCATAGCAAAGTGGTAACTACAATTCCATACTAATTATGAAAAATTTTAGCAGGTCTTGTGTAGGTACCTATTACTAAAAACTTTTTATTTGGGTAAACAAAATTAAGACTCGACTGTAGGTGATGTATTTATGGAATTTACTTTATAAATACACTTTGTCGAATCAACGTTTCCTGATGATGCTCCAATGTTAGAGCGAAATGCAAGTAAAGCAATAACTTAAAGTTTCCGCGGTTTGGTGTGTCTTATAGATTCGCTCTTTATTGTGGTAAGGAGTATTTATTATCAATAAACTAGTAATATTAGTTGACTTGTGTGTTTGTGTGTCTAAATATAGCACAGACCCTACATTTTATCACTGTACGAGTGCAAGGGACAGGTTTTATATTGAGTTGGATCAGTTACACCATGCTACAGGCAAAGATGTGATGCCAAGCGATATATCGTTCCGATACGATGTTGTATACCCACGACCGAATGGCGTAGTGGTAGCGAACCTGCCGTCTGCGCCGGAGGTCGTGGGTTCGATTTCCACAACTGGTAAATGTTTGTGTGATGAGCATGAATGTTTCCCAGTGTCTGGACAGTGTTCAGGGCTAGATTGCGATGTGTAAAATGTTTATTTAAAAAATTAAAAATTAAATTAACTATTTTTTTTTTATTATTGATAGGCTTACGTTTGACTACAATCAAGCCTGATGAACATAATTGTGAGGTCTAGGTTGGAAATTGTGAGGTCTAGGTTGGAGCGCGCTTGCCTAGAAAATGCCTATTCACTCTTCTCTTGGCTAGGAACTCGGAAGCTGGAAGGGTGTTCCACACCTTAGCGGTTCGTATCAGAAATTTAGAAGAAAAACGTACTACGTAACGTATTCACCTAAAAGCTAGAACGATAACATCTTCGGCTGTATTGTCACCATTGGGCTATTCACGTAAAGCGTCGGCTACATTTCGTGAAGTGAAATGTTTAAAAAGGTCATGACATCTAAATATTGAAATCAAATCATTTTTTCGAACTCTGAAAAATCAATTTAAGGTTATTGACATAGAGCGTAAAGTTGAATGTAGTTTAAAATGCAACTTTGTGGACAATCGTGAAATTACATTCACCTTGCACGATAAGGTTGAATTGTATTTCCTATGTTGAAGTACATTCAATTTTATACTCTAAAGTATACTATAAAGAGTCTAAACCAATGTTTAAACTTCAGAGTGTAAAATTGAATAGACGTGAAGTTAATTTTTAGTGTTAATTTTTTATTTCTTGTTTTACATCACTAAGTCTGTGTAAGAAAACGCGTGAATAGCTCCCCAGGTGAGATCCCCAGGACAGACAAATAATGAAATTACACAATCTATCGTCTTTGGCTAAATTAAAACCAATGACCGCCCAATGTGATTCAAGTTTTGCAGCACTGTATAGGTTTTATTGTGTTTCGGAAGAGGTTACGAGCGAGGCCGGTAAACAAGGTCGTAAATATAAACAATATCTGTCGCTCCGTCCGTGCAGTGAGGACTTCTGGGGTTATCACGCAGCCTTGCCGCAAGGAGCCCACTGGGCACTGGCCTTAAAGGTGCGCGCCCATTGGCCATTACTACAAAATATTTAATACGGCAAGGCATCGTAAAGGCTTCCACCCATACATAGTTGACGTACCAAAGACGCGTACGAAGCGGTTTGGTTCCTCGTTCCTGATACGCACTGGAATACACTCCCAGGCAGTGTCTTTCCTGCCACTTACAACCCGGGTGCCTTTAAATCAAGAGTGAATATAGGCATCTTCTATGCAAGCGCGTTCCACCTTAGACTGTATCATCACTTTCCATTAGGTGTGATCACAGTCAAGCGCTAGCCTATAAGTTATATAGGAAAAAAAACAAACATTGTCTGGTGGGAAGCTTCGGCCATGGCTAGTTACCACCCTACCAGCAAAGACGCACCGCTAAGCGATTTAGCGTTCCGGTGCGATGCTGTGTAGAAACCGTAGGGGTAAATTTAGAAACGACGTTTGATTTTGAAAGGATTTCTGCTTTCCTTTGCTTTAGGACGTGCTGCTTTCACAACAAATTGTAAGAAATTATAATTAAAAACAAATTGTAAGAGTTATTTAATTGTTACTATACCTGCAGAAAACAGTCGCTGCTCGTGAGGCAGTACAAAGGGGGAAACAGACCGCCTGCAACTATCTCATTCGCACTGTAGATAGTAGAGTTAATATTTTGTAAAGATGGTTATTTCAATGCCAACAAAAGTGAAGTTAATTTCGCAAATCGCAGGTGTTTTGTATATCGGTGTTTCCTGTGCTCAAGTTACAATGTGTCCGTGATTCACACTTGAATGAACTAAGTAGGTAAGCACTCAGCAAGAAACTATTGACATAGGTGTTGTATTATGTATACGATGAATATTGAAAACAGTTACCTAACTTTACGTTGACTTTTAATTAAAAAAAAAATTACATTGTACATCGGAAGTGCCTGTAGAATTGAAAACTTGAATAATGATGTGAGGTGTCGGTTACGGTAAGGGTGTCGTGAGTTCAATGGTGTTTTCTCCTCTCGAAAATTCCCAACGCGCCTAAAAATTTTCACTTCGTTTTTTTTTCTTCTAAGTTGAAGGTTACCTCGCTATTGTTAATATCTGTGATCCGTCCAATCAATTGAGGTGTGTGTTGACAGATCAATCAGTCAGTCAATCAGTCAATCACATTTCCTGACAGATTTCGGAGCGGCATTGTTATTTTAGAAAACAATGCACTATTCAAATTAATGCATGAGTAATGAATGCCTTAGCCGTTAACTGAATAATTTGATAAGTATTTTATAGGTCTAGATAACAAGAAATATACTATACAAGTAGTTAGCAAGACGTTCACCTCATGAAAAGTGATAGGCTTGTTCAAGTCAGATGTTCTTGCGTCTCCGGATTTGCATATGTTACAGTGTACATAATCTAACCTTCGCAATTACTTAATTAATATCTGACACGTGAGTGATACGTGGAGAAAAAAATACAAGGGCAGAAATGCCCTTGTATTTTTTTCTCCACGTATCACTCTACAGAAATTAGTTAAACGGATAGGCAGGGGATAAAAACGTTATCCCACGATTATATCCGACAGGGGCTAAAATTATTTTCCTCACCGGCTAAAGCCTTCCACTACCCATGGCCCAATCAACCTCGCGGTTATGGGGGCCGAAATGCGGGAGGGCGCCCGTTCGGTACTTGCTCTTGGCGTGTTCCCGGGGCGCCGTCTTGACTCCCTACAAGTTGTTTCCTCTCGCTCCTTGTCCCTATGGGCTTACTCTCCTCATTCTGGGGCAGGACGATACGATGACGGACTCGCCTCGCGCCGTCGCTGTCCGTGTCAAAAATTCTCTGTGTCATTCCAAGCCGCTCCAAGCAAAAGGGGAAACGGAGGAGTATCTTTGTACAGGTGCCGGCAAACTTCTTGAGCATGAAACAACGTAGTGGGGGCAAGTTAGCGCAGGCGACTCTCCGCCGACGCGCCCCGCATTTACCACCAAAAGGATCCAAAATTCGCTTGTGCGCAATCAAGGTCAAATACCCAAGGAGTTTGCCGTAGACTGTACATGTTATCCACTAGGGATTATCTGTTCCCTATCTTGGGTATATCCTCAGGGTAGATAGAGCTGTGAAAGGGATTAAAATCCACTCCCCGTGAAAAAAATGGAATCCGTTTTTCCCCGGCTGGGGAAGAATCCCGTTTTTAGGGTTCCGTACCAAAATGGTAAAATGGAACCCTTATGGTGCGACTTTCTCCGTCTGTCTGTCCGTCTGTCTGTCCGTCACACTCGATTATTTCAGTAACTACCGTAGCTATCGATATGAAATTTGGAATAGTTGTGTATATGTATTAGTGGCCCAATGACACTGGAATAAAAAAAAATAGAAATTATTTTTGTTCTTATTTAAAAGGAGGAAAATCGGAGGGTTGAAATTTAAAAGTGAGATAACTGTACTGTGTGGGGTATCATATGCAAGGGTTTACTTTGTACATTCTAAAACCGATTTTTAATTATTTTTTGCCATGATAGTTTTTGATTTATCGGGGAAAATGTCTAAAAAAATACCGTTCCCCCCCCTTATCTCCAGAGTTTACCTTTCGAAAAGCCTCAAATAATTATGGTCAATAGGAATTTACGTATATTTTACAGGAAAACTATAGCCAATGCTCTAACTAGCATAGTTTTTTTGATATTAACAATAAACCTCTACAAACAAAGTTAGTTTTGCGGTTCATTAACAAAGGTAATTATTACCGTTTTACATCTTTGGTCGTTACAGTTTTGGTCGTGTTACATCTACATTAGTACGAACGAATCTTAAAAGTACCTATAAACATAATATAAACTACCAAATAAACATATTGGTTTTTGCCTGATTGTTTTGCTTCAGTACTTCTTGAGTACGGAACCCTCGGTGCGCGAGTCCGACTCGCACTTGGCCGGTTTTTCCTCCTTCAACGAGTTATTGAGTAAGGTCTATATTGCGCAACACTTACCTACTATTGAAGCTATTGCATGCGTCACGGATACGGTACTTGCCCATTGTGCGAGATGACATCAACATTATAATAGTGAATGGAGTAGGTATAGCTTACACTGACACAATGGACGCTTCAGCGTTTTGCTTTGTCGATATCGGTACAGACAATACACGCTTAAAGTGATTTCGACGATTTTATCGAAGTCTTTTTTAAATTCATCTACTTACGTATAAAAAATATTGTCGTACGCGGGATTTGAACCCGGGAAGACTGGATTTCAGCGCAGAACCAATTCCTATACGTTCAGGGCATATGGCACTTGTGAAGCGACAAAAACCCACCGAATTTGGAGTCGTTTTATCCTCCTTGACGAGTATTTTGGTGCCAGGTGATAACCAGGTCTTGATGCTGAGAGGAATAAAACGTTTAAAAGCTATTTTCTAACTATATTTTTTCATCGTCTTGGCTTATGCTGGCCTCTGGCACAGAACACGAAATAGTACAAGTACAGGAGGCTTACTCCGCACGACGATTTAAAGAAATAGCGACTCTAGCGCTGACACAAAAAGTGCAATTCAGTTCGCAATAGCGCCTGGCCCCGCCCTCAAAATCGACACGCAACAAATGCAATGTTGTGGTCTCTTTCTATCGCCGCCGAACTTTATCTCTTACGACGTACTAGGGCTGCAGTAGTCGTCAGACGGCGCGTAAAATAGACCTTACACTTTACAGAACTAGCGCGTGCAACTCGGCCCGCGAGCGGCAACCATCTGAAATATTGGCATCCGGACCCTTACTTGTAGCCGGGACGGTCACGTGATAAGTGAGACTGGCCTGCTTCTAGTGACGTTCTAGCCTCTAGAGCACTCTGTCGCTCTTCGGTCGGTCCCTCATGATTGAGGATCGATTGATAGTCACGTAATAACTACTCTAACTACTCAGATTATTACGTGACTATCAATCACGGCGAGTAATCCTGCGGTGGCTTTCCTAGGACACTCAATCAAACAGTATTTTCGGTTCCAGGAGGCGCATGGGCAGCGGGCTGCGCGCGCATGGCGGGCGGCGCGTGGCGGCGTGGCGCGGCGCGCGCGCGCATCCTGCGTGCACTGCTGCGCGACACGGCGCGCGCGCTGCACGACGTGCAGGACATACTGCCCTTCGGTAAATAGCAACACTTGTAGCGCGCGCATCCTGCGTGCACTGCTGCGCGACACGGCGCGCGCGCTGCACGACGTGCAGGACATACTGCCCTTCGGTAAATAGCAACACTTGTAGCGCGCGCATCCTGCGTGCACTGCTGCGCGACACGGCGCGCGCGCTGCACGACGTGCAGTACATACTGCCCTTCGGTAAATAGCAACACTTGTAGCGCGCGCATCCTGCGTGCACTGCTGCGCGACACGGCGCGCGCGCTGCACGACGTGCAGGACATACTGCCCTTCGGTAAATAGCAACACTTGTAGCGCGCATCCTGCGTGCACTGCTGCGCGACACGGCGCGCGCGCTGCACGACGTGCAGGACATACTGCCCTTCGGTAAATAGCAACACTTGTAGCGCGCGAATCCTGCGTGCACTGCTGCGCGACACGGCGCGCGCGCTGCACGACGTGCAGGACATACTGCCCTTCGGTAAATAGCAACACTTGTAGCGCGCGCATCCTGCGTGCACTGCTGCGCGACACGGCGCGCGCGCTGCACGACGTGCAGGACATACTGCCCTTCGGTAAATAGCAACACTTGTAGCGCGCATCCTGCGTGCACTGCTGCGCGACACGGCGCGCGCGCTGCACGACGTGCAGGACATACTGCCCTTCGGTAAATAGCAACACTTGTAGCGCGCGCATCCTGCGTGCACTGCTGCGCGACACGGCGCGCGCGCTGCACGACGTGCAGGACATACTGCCCTTCGGTAAATAGCAACACTTGTAGCGCGCGCATCCTGCGTGCACTGCTGCGCGACACGGCGCGCGCGCTGCACGACGTGCAGGACATACTGCCCTTCGGTAAATAGCAACACTTGTAGCGCGCATCCTGCGTGCACTGCTGCGCGACACGGCGCGCGCGCTGCACGACGTGCAGGACATACTGCCCTTCGGTAAATAGCAACACTTGTAGCGCGCGCATCCTGCGTGCACTGCTGCGCGACACGGCGCGCGCGCTGCACGACGTGCAGGACATACTGCCCTTCGGTAAATAGCAACACTTGTAGCGCGCGCATCCTGCGTGCACTGCTGCGCGACACGGCGCGCGCGCTGCACGACGTGCAGGACATACTGCCCTTCGGTAAATAGCAACACTTGTAGCGCGCATCCTGCGTGCACTGCTGCGCGACACGGCGCGCGCGCTGCACGACGTGCAGGACATACTGCCCTTCGGTAAATAGCAACACTTGTAGCGCGCGCATCCTGCGTGCACTGCTGCGCGACACGGCGCGCGCGCTGCACGACGTGCAGGACATACTGCCCTTCGGTAAATAGCAACACTTGTAGCGCGCATCCTGCGTGCACTGCTGCGCGACACGGCGCGCGCGCTGCACGACGTGCAGGACATACTGCCCTTCGGTAAATAGCAACACTTGTAGCGCGCGCATCCTGCGTGCACTGCTGCGCGACACGGCGCGCGCGCTGCACGACGTGCAGGACATACTGCCCTTCGGTAAATAGCAACACTTGTAGCGCGCGCATCCTGCGTGCACTGCTGCGCGACACGGCGCGCGCGCTGCACGACGTGCAGGACATACTGCCCTTCGGTAAATAGCAACACTTGTAGCGCGCGCATCCTGCGTGCACTGCTGCGCGACACGGCGCGCGCGCTGCACGACGTGCAGGACATACTGCCCTTCGGTAAATAGCAACACTTGTAGCGCGCGCATCCTGCGTGCACTGCTGCGCGACACGGCGCGCGCGCTGCACGACGTGCAGGACATACTGCCCTTCGGTAAATAGCAACACTTGTAGCGCGCATCCTGCGTGCACTGCTGCGCGACACGGCGCGCGCGCTGCACGACGTGCAGGACATACTGCCCTTCGGTAAATAGCAACACTTGTAGCGCGCGAATCCTGCGTGCACTGCTGCGCGACACGGCGCGCGCGCTGCACGACGTGCAGGACATACTGCCCTTCGGTAAATAGCAACACTTGTAGCGCGCGCATCCTGCGTGCACTGCTGCGCGACACGGCGCGCGCGCTGCACGACGTGCAGGACATACTGCCCTTCGGTAAATAGCAACACTTGTAGCGCGCATCCTGCGTGCACTGCTGCGCGACACGGCGCGCGCGCTGCACGACGTGCAGGACATACTGCCCTTCGGTAAATAGCAACACTTGTAGCGCGCGCATCCTGCGTGCACTGCTGCGCGACACGGCGCGCGCGCTGCACGACGTGCAGGACATACTGCCCTTCGGTAAATAGCAACACTTGTAGCGCGCGCATCCTGCGTGCACTGCTGCGCGACACGGCGCGCGCGCTGCACGACGTGCAGGACATACTGCCCTTCGGTAAATAGCAACACTTGTAGCGCGCATCCTGCGTGCACTGCTGCGCGACACGGCGCGCGCGCTGCACGACGTGCAGGACATACTGCCCTTCGGTAAATAGCAACACTTGTAGCGCGCGCATCCTGCGTGCACTGCTGCGCGACACGGCGCGCGCGCTGCACGACGTGCAGGACATACTGCCCTTCGGTAAATAGCAACACTTGTAGCGCGCGCATCCTGCGTGCACTGCTGCGCGACACGGCGCGCGCGCTGCACGACGTGCAGGACATACTGCCCTTCGGTAAATAGCAACACTTGTAGCGCGCATCCTGCGTGCACTGCTGCGCGACACGGCGCGCGCGCTGCACGACGTGCAGGACATACTGCCCTTCGGTAAATAGCAACACTTGTAGCGCGCGCATCCTGCGTGCACTGCTGCGCGACACGGCGCGCGCGCTGCACGACGTGCAGGACATACTGCCCTTCGGTAAATAGCAACACTTGTAGCGCGCATCCTGCGTGCACTGCTGCGCGACACGGCGCGCGCGCTGCACGACGTGCAGGACATACTGCCCTTCGGTAAATAGCAACACTTGTAGCGCGCGCATCCTGCGTGCACTGCTGCGCGACACGGCGCGCGCGCTGCACGACGTGCAGGACATACTGCCCTTCGGTAAATACCAACAACCCTCCACCTTCCCATGGCCCCACCGCCCTCTCGGACTCTTGGGCCGAAACGCGGGAGGACACCCGAGCGGTACTTGCTCTCGGCGCTTTTCCCAGTTCGGATGCCTTCTTGAGCTCCCTACAAGTTATTTCTCTCACTTCCTTGTCCCTTTCTGGGGCAGACTCTACTGCACGTGCCTTCCGCCGCCGCTCCCAGCCTCCTCCTCTTCCGACGAGCTGTAAGGAGGCAGCTTCTAGACCCCAACTGGCAGGGTCGCCATGTAATGAGGGTCGAGGGTTGAGAGAAGTAAAACACGTTCGTTCGAAACTCTGAACTGAACTAACTGAACTGAAGTCTTTATTATGGATAGCTGTATATATAGTGGTACAATGCAGTGAGGGGCGCGCGGTAGGTACATACTTTATGACATCATAGGTCACACGTGGAGAGCTCGTATGTCGCTCTCCGGTTACAAATCAAATAACATGATTCTATATAAGGAATGGAATCTATCCGTGGGTGGTCCGTTTGAAATATGAGTAATATTTATCTACCTACTACTATGTACCTACTACCTATACCACATCTTCACCCCTTTTTTAAAACAAAAATTATGAAATATATATATTTTTTTTTTGAATACAATGTTAATCGTCATTCAATTTTGTTTAGTAATGAATGTTAATACACGTTGATTACATAAAAATTTTTTTTTATCTATTACATTGTTATGGTTTTCTTTATAATTTTATCTGTCTTAGATCTATGATTACAAAACTTATTCTATGATTATATTGGTATGATAACCTTCTTATTCTATGATTACATGATATATTTATTCTATTATTACAAAACTATGTGGTTATATACTTTTTTTATTGTTAGTATCGTTAGTAAGGTCAGTAAAGTACATTAATTTTTATCTTTATCACTAAATATAATATAGTACTGTTCTATTCTTATGTATTACATTGATTATATAGTTCGATTACAAACAATAATGATATATTATATTTCATTGAAATGAAATATTCTAATTTTTGATCATAACATTTCATCTTTCTGTAATACAATAACTTTTTTTATAATGTTATTTTCTTTTTCTCAAAGAAACGCTTTCAAATGAATTATAATTTTTATTTGACAATATGTTTAAAATTTATATCTATAGCATAGTTCTTTTTGTAGAGTTATGTAAGGCGTCATTTTTAGTTTTTTATTATCCTTAATATTTCAATAGTTTTATTCAAAAATAATCATTGATAGTTTAAAAAAAAAAATGTAATTGTTAACTGGGTTTTGGGTATCGGGTATGCTTCCATATTATAATAAAATATCTCTTATACAAATAATATATTATTAGGTGATATATTTACCTATCTAAAAAAATTGTATGTAAATAATTCAATAAGTTATTTTTTATTTATTTATTTATTTGCCACTCTCTCTTTTTTTTATCTATTTGTGGATTTTCCACTTATCCAATTGATATATCTATTTACTACTGTTCTTGTTTGTATTTGTAATTATACCCTTATATCCATTTATTTACGGGTTTACCACATTTTCCTTGTGGAATTTATGTCATAATCATTTATGGAAATACCATTTCGTCCATCATTTGTGGTTTTACCACATTGATCTATTTAATAATAAATCGTACAATATAATTCATTGTACATACTTCATTGATCCATCTATTTATGGATTCAAAATATTTGATCCTTTTACTATTGGATCCCACACCTTTAGCGCGAATTTATTTTTATTTCGTGTATTATGTATGCATAATACTAATATACATATATTCTTTTAACTTTGTTACGACATTTTACCAATTCCAACACAATGAAAGCTCGTTTCAATCATGATCTGGATATTTGGCATGTACTGTAACTTACGCGCTTATATTTTTATATTTTAGTGCACTTTTATTTATTTATTTAACTGTTACCACTTTGTACCAATTTCATCACGATGAAAGCTCGTTTCGATCATGATCTGAACATTGGGATAGTAACTATAATTATAAGGTGTGTATATATTTATGGCATATTAGCCAATTAAATGTCAAGTCCTGTGTTTTGTAAGAATTTCAACGACTCTTGGGGGCGCCATCCAATTGTCTGAAGAAATATCTTTAGTCTTATCCGGGTGTTTATTATTCGTCGTTTCATACCTTCTAATTCCTTTGATGTTAATACTATACGAGATAATGCGTCTTTATTATGTGTTTTACTATCCGAGATAACGCGTCTGCAGCGGCATTATTTGGTAGTAAAGTCGAATATTAAATATTTAATTTTAAGTCGAATATCAAATAGGTAATTTCTTTTCTAAGTATCTCAAAATATATTAATTTTGTAGGCTAGTTGGTTAAATAGATTCCCGATCTTAAATTGATATTGATACCGGTCACCTTATATAGGTCGTGCCTTTTATGGTTGCGATATTTGAGTGCATTCCACCTTGGTTATTTGATCTGTAATAACATGCGCCGTATATGGAGGCGTTCGGCGGTCGGTCGGCTCTCCGTTTTCTAATGTCCTTGATAGATAGAATGCATCTTAGAATTTATACTTGTCGCTTTATTTATGATTAGACCTTTATTAATTTTTTAACGTACTTTATAAGTTTTGTTCAAGTTTAATTAATTTAAAAATAAAGTTCGACACTTGAATACTGATTTAATGCTATTTCTCTCACTATCACTTCTCGAGTAGATAATGATCGAGGTTTCTATACATAAAATCATTTACTCAATTACTTTGAATAAACAAGTTGTCTTACCATATTATTTAATATTTAAAGTAGCAAATAATGTATGTGTTTGTAATTTATTAAGTATTTAAGCTCGTATCTGTTTAATTTTATATATATATTTTGTTTTGTTTAGTTACTATTTAAGTACCTAAAATAGTCAATTTATTTTAAAATATCTATTCGTACTCAAATCAATAATGTTCATTTATTTGTTTGTTTAATTTAGTTTATAAACGCTTTTTGTATTGGAAGCATCCCCAAAAAATATTTTGTGGTAAAAAAGGACCCTTACGTTACATATTTTTATATATATTATTTAATATACTTAAATGGAAACGCAGACTATATAATTTTTAGGTAATATTATGAAGATTTTATGGCAATGTAAATTAACTATTCTTCGCACTTACATAGTTCACGATGCGATGAGGTCACGATGCGATGCGGTCACGATGCGATGTGGTCACGATGCGATGCGCTCACGATGCGATGCGGTCACGATGCGATGTGCGCGCTGGTCCAAAGTTGTTTCTGGTGACTCATAGTTGACCGTCGATCTTGATCTTCTTAATATGATGTATTCTTTCTTGATGTTTCTGGAACTGGGCCGGGATTACCCTGGACTCCTCTGGAACTGGGCCGGGAATACCCTGGACACCTCTGGAACTGGGCCGGGAATACCCTGGACACCTCTGGAACTGTTGTTGCTGTCGCATGTTGTTGCCGTTAATATATTATTGCTGCCAATTATTCTTCTTTTAATTTAAATCTTCATAATATTCTTCTAAATAAATTCAAAATAATCTTCTTCTTCATATTTAATATCTTCTAATAATCTTCTTCATATATTCTTCTGAATGAATTTATGATAATCTTCTTTATATTTTCTTCATAATAATTTTCATTATAATTTCCTTCATGTTATTTTCTTCTTAACAAAAATTGTTTTTGGTTTTTTCTTTTCTTCATTTAAAGTGTTTCTTCATTTTTTTTTTTTTTATAAATTATGTATTTTTCTTCTATTTCTTCCAATTTTCTTCTAATTTTTTACTGTCCAGTTATTCTTCTTTTCTTTTATTTCTTCATTTTTTCCTCTTTGCTGTCCAGCCGGCACGCTATTTTGGAGGTGCGTGCCGACTGGCAGAGTGCGGACCCCTTTTTAGACCCGCACTGGCAGGGTCGCCATGTAAGGAGGCAGCTTCTAGACCCCAACTGGCAGGGTCGCCATGTAATGAGGGTCGAGGGTTGAGAGAAGTAAAACACGTTCGTTCGAAACTCTGAACTGAACTAACTGAACTGAAGTCTTTATTATGGATAGCTGTATATATAGTGGTACAATGCAGTGAGGGGCGCGCGGTAGGTACATACTTTATGACATCATAGGTCACACGTGGAGAGCTCGTATGTCGCTCTCCGGTTACAAATCAAATAACATGATTCTATATAAGGAATGGAATCTATCCGTGGGTGGTCCGTTTGAAATATGAGTAATATTTATCTACCTACTACTATGTACCTACTACCTATACCACAGAGCTCCGATTCGTTTCGCTGCTGCTGCAGCTCGACGTGAGCTCCTCCTCCTCCTCGGCCTCTCGTCGTCTCCTTCGTTGCCGCACATCCGGTAAATAGCAACACTCCGATAATGAAAATGAAAATATTTATTTTTCACACAGGCTTAAATAATAGGCTCTTATGAAAAGTCAAAACTCTACCGCCACGTTCGGAAAGTAGGTTTGCACCGAGAAGAACTGGCAAGAACTCGGCACTTTCTCCAAAATGTCATTGTTATAATACAAGATTTCTTATAAAGTATGAAAAATTCTAACATATTTTTAAGATATCTCGTAAGGAGATGGATGCATATTTCTATTATTCCAAGAATCTTTGTCGTCAATAAATTCTTCAATGGTATAGTAACCATGGTTAATTAAATGTTTTTTGACAGTGTCTTTAAACCTGTGCAAAGGTCAGTCCAAAACAGACTTCGGGATCATAATATTGTAGAAGCGTATACTCAACCCCACAAATGACCTCTGTACCTTACGCAAACGGTGTGGCACTATAACCAACTTGTGTGCTCCATTTCTAATTGGATAGATGGCGTCATCAGTCCTTTACACGATCTTACGCAAACGGTGTGGCACTATAACCAACTTGTGTGCTCCATTTCTAATTGGATAGATGGCGTCATCAGTCCTTTACACGATCTTACGCAAACGGTGTGGCACTATAACCAACTTGTGTGCTCCATTTCTAATTGGATAGATGGCGTCATCAGTCCTTTACACGATCTTACGCAAACGGTGTGGCACTATAACCAACTTGTGTGCTCCATTTCTAATTGGATAGATGGCGTCATCAGTCCTTTACACGATCTTACGCAAACGGTGTGGCACTATAACCAACTTGTGTGCTCCATTTCTAATTGGATAGATGGCGTCATCAGTCCTTTACACGATCTTACGCAAACGGTGTGGCACTATAACCAACTTGTGTGCTCCATTTCTAATTGGATAGATGGCGTCATCAGTCCTTTACACGATTATGAAGATGCTCGGTCTATAAATACAAATTCCGAAAAATCTTTGGGACCATGAGCGATTCCCAGGCATAACTCCTTCAGAATGGAAAATTCCCTATTGCCTCCATTACCACAAAGGCTACACTTTCGTATATGTATGTGTGTATGTTTGTTACTTTTTCATACATCAAATTACTGAACTTATACTACAAAGTGGCAATGAGGAAAAAACTTCTTATTTTTATTTTTGGTCCGGGAAAAACTTCTTATATTTGGTCCGTTCCATTTCAGATCCCGAAGTGCTGTCAATAGTGCAGGAGATCACAAACGAGTCGGCGCGTCCAACGGCGCTGGTCATCCTCGGAACCTCTCCATCCGCCAGGGCGCGTCTGCTCAACTGCTTGGTAGGGAGAAAACTCTTGCCGGACTCTCTGCCTAGAGGTTGCAAATGGGTATGTGTATCCCTTTATCTTCATCTTTAGTCCGGTCAAATTAGACCAAAAAATAAGAGTAAGGTTACATAAATTCCCACCAAGCTGAAAATCGGTAAGATTGTTGATTGAGCGCATGTTGCCTCGTTGGAATCAAACGGATCCTCTACTGTTGGTGATTCAATATTAGAGCACAACTGGCCTGGACAATGTGTACATGCCGGAGAACGGAACAGTCCGACTTTTTGCAACCACATTTAGCACTGCATCCCTTTTTGCAGTTGCAAAAAATCGAGTTCAGTAGTTTTTCCGGCGCGAAACGTGGTTTTTCCGGCGGTGGCGAGGAAACGTGTGCATATTATGACGATTACAACTTTTACTACATTTTGAATCGTTATATCTCAAAAACGGTGGCTCGTAGAAAAAAAATATTAAGAAATTTTTTGTAGATAATTTTATGATCTACAATTTTTGTCTTTTATTTTTACGATAAAACTTACCGTTTTGCTGAAAATCGTGAAAAACTCTTTTTTTACCTTTGACCTTGAATAAAATTTTTCCATTCAAGGGAAAGATGGGGAACTTTCAAATTTTATTTTTGATGATATTTTAAACAATCTTAGCTTGGTGGGAATTTATGTAACTTCGAATGTCTAAATTGACTGGACTATTCTTAGAAACGCGACTATGCGAGGCCTAAAGAAGTTTTCACCCCAAAAAAACGTTACTTGTTTACAATACAAAGCTTTCAGTTACGTTCGGTAATGATATCAATGGTTTTTTCATCTCAAAATTCCTCAAGCCTAAAGAAGCTCACCTCAAAATCTTGGTTACAGCTTCGAATCCAATATGGCGCATCGACACAAGTCCACTTGACGGTTGGTAATTCGGAGTTTGAACTAGTTGAGGAGCTGGAGTGCAACCTGAGGCCATGGGATACCCTACCTTTGGAGGTGAGAACAATAACTTCGTTACACACACATCTTTCTTAATCTTTAATCTAAATATATAGATACTGACTTATTCATTCATTCAGTGACATATCAACGCACAGCCCAAACCGCTGGGTCTAGAGACTTCAAATTTGGCACACAGGTTCCTTATGAGGTCTAGGGGTGCACTAAGAAAGGATTTTTCAAAATTCCCCCCCCTAAAGGGGTGAAACGGGGCTCCAAAGTTCGTATTTTACCAAGCTTCAATACTCCTTCACGCCGCAACTACTGAACCGATTTGGCTCAAGTTTGGGATGGAGATAAATTGCATCTTGGGGTTAACATAAGCTACTTTTCATCCCGGGAAAATCCATGGTTCGCGTGAGAATAGGGAACACTAAAATTTACGCGAGTGAAGCTGCGGGTATCTGCTAGTTAATAAATAATGGAGAAACCGACTGACTGAGTGATTGGTGACTGATTGACATATAAACGTCCATGCCTAAACAGTTGCGTCAAGAGACTCGGTTTTTTGGCGCATAGGTTTCATTATGAGGTAACCTGCAGGGGTGTTATAAGGAAGGATTTTTCAAAACTCACCTTTGGATCTCACCTTTCAAAACAACCTTTGGGGTCCAAAACAACCTTTGGGGTCCAAAGTATGCATGGAGAAATTCTCCTTCACGCCACAACTACTGAACTATTTGACTGAAATTTTAAATGGAGATAGGTTATATTCCGAATTAACACGAAGGCTACTTTTTGTCCCGGAAAAAATCTATGCAGTAATCATAGATTTTTCTTTCGGGAAATTCATTAGCAGCGGGATTTCTGAAAAAACATATTTACGTGGATCACCGCAGACATCCGCTAGTGCCTAGTATCATCTAAGGTTACTTATAAATATACGAGCACATAGTTTCAAAGATGGGTTTAGGAAATCAATGTCTTGATTTGAATAAAATAACAACACTTAACACTACAAATAAAAAAATCTTCTTAATACATTTGCTCAAAAAGTTGACATTTCCATGTGTGTTTAGCGTGCGCAAAGTTATTCTTTTCCGCACTAGTGCTTTTGTGTTTTCCTCCTACGCGGTACCGAAGCGGGCGCACCAGGAGCGCATGAACACGAACACGGCATGCAAACACGGAGCAGGCAAACACGTAAAACCAATATTTTTTTTCGCAAATGTATTAAAAAACGTCGTTCAATGCACGTGCGGAATTGACATTTTTACTCATCCTTATAGTTGACCCTCGCCTTCGGGTTGGGTCAACAAACCGGGACTCGTAAAGAAATGACAAACTTTCCGCACTCACATTGAAATGTACTATTCCAGGATCTCCTACGTCAATCGCAAACCGACTTAGGCACAACACTGGAAGTCGAATTAAACAACTCCCTTCTTAAAGACGGCCTCCGAATAATTGTACCACCAGACATCGACATCGAACCTGGATCCTCCAATTACGCCACTTTGAAGCAACAGCACAAAGACCTCTACCAAAAACGGTCGGCCATTTTGAAGACTTACACCCCCATTTATTTATACGCTCTGGACAAATTTGGAAGAAACATTTTCAGTGATAATGTCACTAAAATGAGTGTCTCCAGAAGCGAAGAGGATTTCTGGTCGACTTTCAATCTTTACTACATGACGAGAAGTGGAAGTGAGAAGAATAAAGGGGTGAATGGACCGGAATCTTTGGAAGAAGTGTGGAAGGAAAGCAGTAGTTCCGTGTTTAATGCTGAGGTAAGTTTACTTGATGCTTTGTTATCATTTTGTCACATCTCTCAACATCTTCACATACTATCCATACTAACTTTAAAATTTTAAATGTGAATGTAATTATTGAATGGAAGCAGGCGTTATTTTGCAGAAATCCATAATTAGCAGGACAGATAAATTTGTTTTGCTGTAATCCGCTACTTGAAAAGATTCTGGACGGTGCAATATGCAGGAAAACTGCCCACATGAAACACCACACACAATTTTTCAACACTTTCTTCGACGCACGTTTCGTCCCGACACCGGGATATCCTCAGGAGATGTTGATTTCACAATGCGAAATCGTAGAGACTCTCACGCTTTCACGCCTGAACTACTGAACCAATTTTGATGTTTGGCACGGAGGTCAGAGATAGACTAGGAAAGGTCGTCGAACAAAAAAATAGATGTTTTCCTCGACACTAATGTACACGATGTACTAAATAAATCATATACATACATGATACTTAATAAATACAATATAATATAAAGAATCCCACAGATGCTGAAAAATCATTCATGCTCATCACACAAACATTTTTCAATCATGTTAATCGAACCCACGACCTCCGACGTAGAGGTAAGACCACCACTGTTCCGTTCAATTGGTCGGACCCTACAAAAAGTTTAGAACTTACTTGTTGGTTACCAGCCAACTTTTAAGTTCTGAAATTGGTTTCCTTTTTCCAGAATTTTCTAGATCTCCACCAAATCAAGGAGATAGACTCAAACGCTCAAGTCTTCTTCTGCCTCTTCTCGAACAGCAGACTAGAAGAGAAGAGAAGATACCCGTTAAGCGAGGCTACAGAATCCACAGAGTCTGCTCTGTACAACACCGAGGAATTACCAGAGTCTGATCAGGGCATCTTCAAGGATCAGGTGTTCAGGTTGGTTGCATGAGCCCAGGATCACTTATCATGTGATCGGAGACGTACAGATCTCAAGGTTCTAATTTCAGACGGCTGCCGCACGCCGGCTAGGTTGCACGCGTTAGTGTACGGTCTATTTCACGCGCTGCATGCGCCCGATTACGAGGCAACCTTAGTACGTAGAAAGAGATAAAGTTACGCGATAGAAAGAGACCACAACTTTAGATGCATAGCGGAGGCGGAGCCAAGGCGCTATTGCGAACTAATGATAAGCAAGATGGTTTAAAGAAATAGCATTAGAGTCGCTATTTCTTTAAATCATCTTGCGGAGTGAACCTTCTGTACCGTTAGGTACTATTATGTATTTCGTGGTTGCGCATAATCTCCAAAAATCCTTTTTTACCCACCTCTTTTCCCATTTTTTCTTTTCTGTTACTGGCTCAAAACTCTACCGCCAAGTTCGGAAAGCAGGTTTGCACCGAAAAGAACTGGCAACTCGGCACTTACTTTTTTTTTCAAAAAGTCACATGGGTAATTTTTTTTGCCCGTGGTACCCCTAAAAGCACCAGGGGTACCCTAGGGGGACTATCGGGGGGACCACGGGCAATAAACGAATTTTTCCTTACATGATTTGATTTTTTGATGATTATAAGACGATAATTTCTTTAAATATTCAAAATTCAAAATATATTTATTTCATATAGGCGTAACTTACAAGGCACTTGTAAAACGTCAACAATATTTGCTACATAATATTATGTACGGTGATAACTTCAAGTCGACTTAAAACTAAGTTTACGAGGGTTCCAACACGCCCTGCACTGAGAAGAAGCCCACAACAAACTCAGCCGGGTTTTGTTTTCGGTTATCACCACTTCACAAAAGCTCTTAAAAACTAGTTGAGCTAGTAATTAAATACAGCAGTTCATTCACTCCCAAGGATTTGATTCATGTAAATAATCCTTAATACTATACTAAGCTTTATTAACGAGCTTTCGTTTTACAGCGACTTTGAACTAATAGAGGGATAAGTTTAATATTTGAATATTATCAAAATCATTGTTTGTTTACAGACAAACAGAACAATCTCAGCAGAGCAAAGCCAATAGAAGACTGCAAGAGGAACAAATCGCGTTTATGAACGATCTTCTGGACCAGTGGGAGTTAATATGTAAGTTTAATATTTTTTACGGAATGATAAGTCCTTGGCGATGCTAAATGCGGATTGGAGGGTCTTACACAACTTTGTTAGTGAATTCTTATAAAAGTTTCCTCGCAATGTTTACCTGCGCCGTCAAGCAAGTCATATTTAGTTTCCCCAAATGTTAAAAAAAAGTTATAAGTCACCCGAAAAGTTGGCTTAAATGAGAGCTAGAATTATCTTTTTGGTTAGTGTTTTACACACTTAGAAAATAATTCCTATAAATTTAAATACGAATCAAAATTTTTCACTCGCAGCGGGATTCGAACCCGCGTCTCCCATCTCTCGCGGCTGGGTGCTCTGACCGCTGCACGAGCCTTATCCCCCTGCGATGATATTTTCGATTCGTATTATTAGGTCCTTAGGCAGGACTAGCGCCATCTATTTGTGAAACGTAACAGTTTCAAACTAATTTCGAAGGCTGATAATTTAAA
The DNA here is from genome assembly GCA_036785405.1 of Coenonympha arcania. Taxonomy (NCBI): domain Eukaryota; kingdom Metazoa; phylum Arthropoda; class Insecta; order Lepidoptera; family Nymphalidae; genus Coenonympha; species Coenonympha arcania. The sequence goes on from CM072078.1 coordinate 10,940,554, forward strand.
TTTATATAAATGAGAGCTTGTAATAATTTTGGCAGTTTTTGCCTATTAAGTCGTAATAATATTAAAATATTTTTCAGCAAATCCACCTCAAAAACACCACGTCAAGAGCCAATGGTCGATTATAGACGATGTGGAAATTATGAAGAACTCCAACAAAGAAGTAGAGCACAGCAAGAAAAAGAAGGAGACAGACAGCGACAGAACCCAGAAGACCAGAGGGAGTTTGCTGAACAACGTCGTGAAGTTTGCCGCGGAATGCTCGCAGACTTACTTGCTAGATCAGTGTACGAGGCTGAGTGAAGTGAGTTACTATTCTTGGGGGGCTATTCACGTTACGTGTCGGCTACATTTTGTGATGTGATTTGTTTAAAAAGGTGATGGTATTTACGTACATAAGCAGACGATATTGAATTCAAAAAATTTTTTTTTAAGTCAAACACTGAAAAATTAATTTTAATACAATTGACATAGAGCGTAAAATTGAATGTAGTTCAAAACGCCATATTGGTCGACAGTTCCGAGACTGAAATTACTTAAGCGCGTCAAAGTTGATCATTGTATTTCCTATGATTCAATTCAATTTTACACTCTAAGCCAATAAATAGGTGTAAAGTTCATTTTTCAGTGTTAATATTTTTTTCTTTTTCTTGTATCACATCACTGAGTGTGTGAAAACATTACGAGAATGTCATAGCAGCTTCTGTAGATTGGTGACCAACCTTATTCCTTTTACGAGCTTTTATTTAACTTGCATTGTATGTTTATTGTGGTGGAATCTTGCAACTCAATTTTGAAGCAGATATCTTCAAAGTGTTGAGCTAAAATTTAGTAAACATGTTTAGTTTGGCGCCAATTTTGTTGTGCGTCTAAATTGTGCTATCTTTTTTGAAAAGGGGTATTATTAGACGCTTTTTTAAGACGTGTCAATATAAATTAGTAAGGGTTCGCACAACAGAATTGCCACCAATGCAAGGTAAGCTGTGTGACGTCATTCTAAATTCAAGATGGCGGACTACTTATTTTGAATGCACTCCTGCAATATGAGTATCTTTTTTTTTTATTTAATCAAAACAAACATAATTACATTTTGTTTGCTTCGCATCTTTAAACCTCGGTGGCTTATCGAAGTGCTGCATTTTTCTCCTTCTAATGTAATACTTACATACTAGTGACTGAAATGAAAGGGTTTGTTCAGAAGAATACGGATTTGAGGTGTAAAATTTTATTAAAATAAAAAATTGGTTGTCTGTAAAGTCGGTCTACGGACGATATATTTACGTGATAACGTCATAATTGGCCTCTCTATCGTTTGTTTTATCGTGCCTCTCTATCGCTTGTTGCGCGCTCTCGCTTGCACGCACAGGCTCAGGTGGAACTTTTCATGTGCGTTGCTGGTGTTCATAAATTTACTAAACGTTATCACGTCAAAAAAGGATAACTTATGCAACAAAGTGTTTATCAGGATACGCACAAATTAAACCATCACTTGAGCTTAATTATAACTATTCATTTCACGTTCTTCCAGATCCACGTAAAACTTCTCCAGCAGTTCATCCTGGCGTCGTTCGACATGGCGCGGGAACTCCAGGTGGTACCAGCCAAGATACAGTACGTGGCGCGCCAGGAGCAGCAACTCTACGAGACCATCAACGAGAAGTTCTCCGAGGGAGACCAGAAGCAGGAACTGCTGCAGATGATGCGGGAAGTTCTGCAGGAGATGAGAGCCGAGATCAGCAATATGGACTGGAGCGTTGACGGTGAGAGTTGTGCTTCAATTGTCTGCAGTAACAACATGCGTTGAAAAGTTGTTCGCAAGAGCATAATTGTCACAAATGCCTATAATAACATAATACTCTTGCCAAATTTATTTCGTGGTTAAAAGACGTTTTTTTACAATGTTAAATCGTAAGAATGGCTTTAAACTTGCTAATAAGTATAATCCAGTTGTATATATAGGCACATTGGATGAAATTGGAGATGTAATATGACGTTATTAGTATGTTTTGCCGAATAAATCGTTAAGTAACCTTAAGCTATCAAGGAGGAGACCATTAGGACTCCAATTTCTGGCTTTATTACACTGTGTACCGTGCACCCGAGGTACCCTAAACCACGCTGACTGTAAATACTAAGCTACAAACGTATATAAAAAACCGTACCGTGATTTCGTAGAACTGCCGAATGAAGATCACCAGCCCGATGTCCATAATGCAGCTTAGCACCATGATAGCGCGAGTTAATTCCGTACAGCGCCATCTATTGAGCCGGATCTTCAACTTCTGATTTTCTTATACTAATAACTACTAGCTAACAATGTATGCTCTAAATCTTAATTCCTACAGCTAACCTAAACATCCTCCCCCGCCAAGGACAGTCTAGTCCTTGCTCTAGTCGGGTAAGTGACAAAGTTTTGTTATGGCTCGTTGTTTGACCCCGTTGCTGGTACGTACATCGTACATTCGGGTGAGCCCATCTTTTCCTTCGTATTTTTTGATTACACGGCCTAATTGCCACTCTGCAGGGGGCAGTCTAGAATCCTTGATAAATACAAGCTGCCCAACCTCCACATCATTCTTTTGCTTCAGCCACTTGGGGCGCTGCTGTAACCGTGATAAATATTCGGACTGCCAGTGGTTCCAAAAGTTTTGTACCGTTCTTTGTATTAGTTGCCATCTGGTCAGATTATTCATATTCACGGTATCATAGTTTCTATCTGGTATGGATACCATCGCTTCTCCTATCAGGAAGTGACCTGGGGTTAAATAATCCAGATCCTCACCTATTTCTGTTATTGGTCGAGAGTTCAGGCAGGCTTCAATTTGAGTAAGTACGGTGTAGAGTTCCTCAAATGTCAATGTCGAATTTTTCAAAAGTCGTTTCAGGTGGTACTTTGTCGACTTTACACCGGCTTCCCATAATCCGCCGAAATTTGGTGCTCCCGGCGGTATGCATTTCCATCTAGTGCCTCTATTATCCAATTGACTTTGTAGCTCAACTGGAAGTTCATTTTTTCCCAGTCTCCACATCTCTAACAAAGTCTTTTCTGAAGAGATAAACGTCGTACCATGGTCACTCCATAGCTCCTTGCAGTGACCGCGTCTGGATACAAATCTTTTGAATGCTGCTATAAATGCCTCAGTTGTCATGTCGCTTACCAGTTCTAGATGAATGGCTTTGGTTGCCATACAAATGAATAGACATATATAGGATTTGTACGTTTTAGCTCCACGACCTTTACTCATTCTAGACGTAATAGGTCCAGCGAAATCAACTCCGCTAACGGAAAAAGCACGCGATGGGGTCACTCTAACATCTGGTAAATCACCCATCATTTGTTCGCCAGCAGTAGCATTGTATCTAGCACACAATATACATTTTCGGTAGTATCTTTTAATACTTTGCCCTCCTTTAATAATCCAATACTTACTTCTTAAGTATGTAGACATCAATTGATAACCACCATGTAAGGTTTGTAAATGTGCTTCCCGTAGTAATAATGGTAAGAGAACATTGTCCTTTGTAATTATGATAGGGTGTTTCCTATTAAATTCTATTTTTGCATGTTTCAGTCTACCTCCAACCCTAACAATTCCATCATCGTCCAGGTAAGGATTTAAGGGTAATAATCTACTTCTTGTTTTAATTGCTTTTCCCTTTCTCAGGTTTGCTACTTCATCTGGAAATTCGATCTCTTGTGCAATTTTCAAACATACGGTAAGGGCTTCTTCTTTCTCTTGACTTGTTATATGTTTGGGTAATTTCTCTTTCCTTTTCAGATTCTTCCACCTTCGACAGTATGCAACAACATGTAGTAGTTTCGTTAAGGATGAGTACTTCTTCAATAACGTAATTTTCGATTCTATTTCATCTGTAGTGACATTTATCATTGCACATTTCACCGATATGCGTTTTTCTTCTTCTGTTTCAGGTATGTCTACAGTTGGTAGTGTTAATCCATCTTCATGAAGAAACTGAGGTCCTTTCCACCACAATTCACATGTCTTCAACTGACTTGGACAAATACCTCTAGATGCTGGATCTGCAGGGTTTTCCTTTGTGTTTACATAGGACCAGTGTGTATCGAGCTCATTACGTATTTCAATCACTCTATTCTTTACGAAAGGAGTCCATCTGTTTGGATCACCTTGTATCCATGAAAGCACTATTTTGGAATCTGTCCAAGCAAAAGTTTGGTTTAACTCGATATTTAAAGTCTTCATTACGTGCCTTACTAATTTAGCCAGCAATACAGCTCCGCATAATTCCAATCTTGGCAAAGTTAGTGCCTTTACAGGAGCTACTTTAGTCTTCGCTGTGACCAATGATACCTTAATTGGTTTACCGTCTGAGTTCAAAATCCGCAAGTACACTACTGCAGCATATCCAGCAAGGGATGCGTCTGAGAATCCGTGTAATTCAACATCGCAATTGTTCGAGTAACCAACCCATCGATCAATTCTGATTTCTGATAGACAAGGCAAGCAGTCCCGGTAGCTGTTCCATTTATCGCTCAGATCCCCAGGCAGTTCCTCGTCCCATTCTAACTTTCTTACCCAAAGTTTCTGCATAAATACCTTTGCGGTAATTACTGCAGGTGCCAGCCAGCCCATTGGATCGAACAACGAAGCTATGTGTTTAAGTACATTTCTTTTAGTCAGCACTTCAGTGAAACAATTCCTTTGGGATATTCTCAAGTTATCTGCGCCTTTGTCCCAGATTATACCGAGTGTCTTGATGATCTCCTTTCGATGCATATATATCTCTGACGACTTAGCTATTTTTTCAGGCGCAAGAACTTGAAGAAATGTCTCACTATTTGAGGACCACTTTTGTAATTCAAAACCCCCAAGTTGCAGTACTTCAGTTAGTTGTTTCTGCATTTCTATCGCTGTTTTCTCATCATCACTGCCGGCTAATACATCGTCCATGTAGAAATCTTTCAGTACAATATCTTTGGCTAAAGGATACTTGCCATCCCTTGCCTCATCCAATGCAACTTGTTTCAGGGTTTTCATCGCTAGGTATGGTGCACATGCTGTACCAAACGTAACGGTAAGTAATCTGTAATCTCGTATTTCATCTTTTGAATTAAATCTGTACAAAATTTTCTGATAATCACAGTCTTCTGGACGCACTCTTATTTGGCGATACATTTTTACGATATCTGCCACAAAGCATATCTTGTGTAATCTCCATCGGATTATTATATTTCTCAACTCTTTCTGTATCGATGGGCCTATCAATAACTCGTCATTCAAGGAAATTCCATTTGTTGCATCAAACACGACATGTACCTTGCTTGTCTCCTTATCTTCCCTTATCACGGTGTGATGCGGGAGGTACACTGCTTTGTTTTGCATCTGTTCTGGTCTTACTAGTTCCATATGTTCCAATTCTAAATACTCATGCATAACTCTGTTATATTCTTCTCTGTGCTTTTTATAGTCTAACCTGTTCTCTAAGCTCTTAAATCTCTTCAGTGCAATTGCTCTCGAATTTTCGGGTAGGCTTGGATTGTCTGTTCTGAATGGTAAACTTACAATATATCTACCATCAGCTTGTCTTCTGGTCTGCTCGTAAATTCTCTCCGCTCTAACATCTAATGCAGTGAGGGCGTTCTTGTGTTCTAAAGATTCCACTTCCCAGAATCGCTGCAGCATGGTATCTAAGCTAACATTAAGGTGCATACTGACGCTGACCCTGTTCAGAGAATGTTCTGCTTGTGCTCCTCCTCCAGAAATTATCCAGCCAAATTGTGTCTGTTGAGCAATGACACTTGGTACTCGTGTATTCCCTTTTATTATTCTGGTCATCAATATCTCTGTATAAGTACCCACTCCTAGCAGTATATCAATGGATCCCGGATTACAGTAACCTGGATCGGCTAATTGCAGTCCTGTGAAGTGAATCCATTTATCGTTATTTATTTTCTTAGCAGGCATTATCTCGGTTACTTGTTTGACGACAAATGCGGTGCATCTCAATTTGAATTTAGGATTCAATCGTGATGCGATTTCTAACTCTACCGCATCCTTTAAAGGAGAAGACATTTTGCCAACCCCCGTAACTTGTCCTTCTATTTCTCTTTTTCTCAGTTGTAATCGTTGCGCTGTTGATTCTGATATAAACGATTCCTGAGAACATGGATCTATCAGAGCTCTAACCGTTTGTTCTCCTCTACTCGTACGGATGTTAACTAAAGCTGTAGCTAACAATGTTACTTTGCTCTGGGTAGATACATGGGATAAGATGTTCGGAGTACTTGCTTCTGTTTCTTCTTTTGACTCTCTCTCTCTCGGTTCGGTATCGGTTTTTTCTAAGTTCTTCGGGCTTGTCTCATGTAAAAGTGTGTGGTGCTTTCTCCTGCATTTATGACAGGTCATCTTATGTCTACAATAACTCACGCCGTGCCCTGGCCATAAACAGTTAAAACATAGTCTCTCATTCTTCACAAACTCTGATCTCTTGGATGGTTGTAGCTTTAAAAACTCTTGACACTTCAAAATTATGTGATCTCCCTTACAGTAAGTGCAAATAGTTTCTGATGAACTTTTCTCTGGTGCAGCGGTGTGAAATGATTTGGTTTTTAAACTAGGCCTTTCCTTTTCTTTAGACTGTGTAGGTTGAACCATTTCTAAAACTCTGAATTTTCCTACAAGGAAGTCTTGAAACCTTTTCCATGTCGGAAGCTCTTGTACTGGTAAGTCTTTTAACTCTTCTTCCCATTCCTTGTGTGATTCTTGATCTAGTTTATTAACAAAAATGTGTATTAATATAGGATCCCAGTTATCAACCTTCACGTCGTTGTTCTTCAGATTATTGAGGCATTCTGTAGTGATATCTAATAAATCCTTGATTCCCTTGGCGGTTGCATAGATGAGTTTCTTTTGTGACAGTAATCTATTGAATATTGTATTGACAATTACTCTTCTGTTGTTGTATCTCTCTTTCAGCGTGTCCCAGGCCACTTCATAATTTTTATCAGCGATTGGTATGTGCTTCAGTAGATGCTCTGCTTCACCGGTCAAGCTTGTTTTCAGGTAATGCATTTTCTGTATATTACTCAGTGACGTATTCGAGTGGATGAGTGACAGATATAAATCTTGGAAAGTATTCCAGTCATTGTAATTCCCATCAAATTGCGGAATACTGATTTTTGGCAATTTTACTTCTTGATTGGTGTTTCCACTGTTATATTGATGTGCGGAATGCTGGGGTTGCATTCTTTCTAAAATTTCTTTCATTTCGCACTTGGCCGTAATATATTCTTCTTCACCTTTGGCATAAACATCTTCTTCGAAATATTCATGCCTGCTTCTTTGTTCTGGTGTTGCAATCTTCAGTATTTGTTTATGCGTTTCTCTGAAATCTTCCCAATATTTTTCTAAGGTTTCGAGTTTAACCTTGACATAGTTTATTGTTAACCTAGCCTTTGGAGACTTTTTGATGTTTACCAAAGTTTTTGTTATTGTTGATAAAGTATTATCTTGCAGTACAAACAAGGACTCCATATTTGACATCTAATAATTAACATCAACTCTCATAGGCAAAGTAGTAAATGTCTTCACTTAAAATTGCTAAGTCCTAAGTTGAATAAATTATGCGAAAATTTTCTAAGTTAAAATATCACAGAATTTCTTAAGTCGAACATAAGCAAAATTATTCTAAGTCCCAAGATTTTTCAAAGTTCAAATTCACAAAAATTTTCTAAGTGCCAATTTACGAAAATTTTCTAAGTCCCAAAAATATTCTATGTTAAACTTCACAAAATTTTTCAAAGTCCTAATTTGCGAAATTTTTCTAAGTCCCAAAAAATTTCAAAGTTAAAATTCACGAAATTTTTCTAAGTCTCTAGTTCACGAAAATAATCTAAGTCCCAGAAGCACATCCCATTCAAAGTTAAAGTTCTCAAGTTAAATATTCACTATTTTTTCAAAGTCATTTACAGTTTAAATTTATCAAAGTTCTAAAAATTACAAAAAAATTACTAAGTCTTTGACAGCTAACTTGAGAGAAATAAAGTTCAAATTCTACCTTGACACGCGTCCATACCCATTCAAATACAATCCATAACTATGGGCACTTCACTATGACTGTCACTGTCACATCACTAGCACAACACCATTCACCACCTAACAACACACTGCGTGCGTGCTCAAAAATCCGAGTCTTGGCCTAGATCCGGCTCGAAGGACCACTTTGTACCGTGCACCCGAGGTACCCTAAACCACGCTGACTGTAAATACTAAGCTACAAACGTATATAAAAAACCGTACCGTGATTTCGTAGAACTGCCGAATGAAGATCACCAGCCCGATGTCCATAATGCAGCTTAGCACCATGATAGCGCGAGTTAATTCCGTACAGCGCCATCTATTGAGCCGGATCTTCAACTTCTGATTTTCTTATACTAATAACTACTAGCTAACAATGTATGCTCTAAATCTTAATTCCTACAGCTAACCTAAACACACTGCAGTCTTGCCGCAACCCCGACCTAATGCAATAGGTCGAAATATCGGCACACAATCCCGCATAATATCGTGATAATTAAATTCTCATATGCGTTACTTTTTTAATTTTACATTTTTCGTCTTTTTTTGTTCTTTTTAGTTCGTGGCGTCACCCAGTCCAAGGCTCCGACTGAAAATCAGCGCTGTGTGCTCCCATGCTTATATGGGGCACACAGCACCATGCTGAGTTGGGGCCTTTTTCCGGGTTGTGCCACATGTGACAGGCGGTGTCTGGTGCTTCCCTCACTTGGGCAATTATTGGTTTTTGTTGCCCGAGTGGGGGAACTTCCAGGCATCGTTTTAGTACGTAAGGCGTATTGTTTTGTTACGTGTGGCATATTCTTGTGGAATAAAGTTTTTCTTTCTTTTTTTTGATATGTATCCGATAAATATAAAATATACTTGTTCCAGACCTCCCTTGCCATCAAGACAAACGCTACGCGATATCCAACTCGATATTCTACTCATCTAGAAGCAGTCCGTCCGTATCCCTCCAGCTCACCAACCGGACAGACCCCGGGGCGGACAGCATCCGGGACAGCCCGGATCCGGAAGACGAGACGGATTGCCAGTCGGACGTGGAAGAGGCGGTGTCGTATGAGAGTTATAATTTTGACGACTTCGAAATTATACACTCCAATGACGAGAGTTTGTGCATGAGCGATGTTTTTGGGACAGTGAGGGTAAGTTTTTTTTTGTACGTAACCAATTTTCTGTTTTCCTTGTAACTAAGCATGAATCTTCTACTAGAAATGACAAAAAAAAATATAAATCTGCGATCTTGGATTTAAAAAAGGGATATCGTTTTCGTAATCAGCAAGACAAACACACGTACACCAATTTTTTTACATTTTATAAAGAAATCTCACCTTCGCTATCTTGGACTAAAATTGGTTGTCTGTAAAGTCGGTTTACTGACAATAGTTGAACGTGACAACGTCACGATTGTGCTTCTTTGTCGCTCGTTCCGCGCTCTCGCTTACACTTCAGGCCTTACATGGAACGCCTCAGAGCGAGGTAACGCCGGATGAATCATGTTTTTTTGTGCGTGCAGCCGGCTCTATCGATTTATAAGACGTCACGTCAAAAACTAATTTGGTTTTATAACGATAACTGTTCCATTGAAATTGAAAGATATCGTACTTTGCTAACTAAAGCTGTTTGACTAAGACTGTTGTCCGAATAATCTTAGCTAAAACCGCAATTTACAGCCTTGTTTAATTGAAAGTAATCTGCTTCCCATCTCATTTCAAATATGCGGGACAAACTCTTTACGGCCCGCTTCTAGTAAGGGTTTCCTCTTAGAATAAGAAAGGTCTGGCAATATCGTAGGTTCTCAATCAGCAAGATCATCACCGAATATTGTGCAGTTTTAAATTGACTTCATTTCCGTCCTATGCCTTAATGGAGTATTCCTTCTTGCAGTCGAAAACAGACTCCCCGACTTCTCTCATCACTCCAATACCGATAGAGAATGAGACAGAGTTGTACAGCCTGTCCAACGCTTGGCGCAGCGTGTCGGTGACCACTCAGAGCAGCGTGTGCACCAGCTCCAACGTGTCCAGCAAGCAGGCCTCGTTGGACGTGCAGAGGACCGGTGAGTGCTGGTTACTGATGTTCTATGTCATGGTTTACACATACAAATGAGAACGAAGCAGAGTTGTACAGCCTGTCCAACGCGTGGCGCAGCGTGTCGGTGACCACTCAGAGCAGCGTGTGCACCAGCTCCAACGTGTCCAGCAAGCAGGCCTCGTTGGACGTGCAGAGGACCGGTGAGTGCTGGTTACTGATGTTCTATGTCATGGTTTACACATACAAATGAGAACGAAGCAGAGTTGTACAGCCTGTCCAACGCGTGGCGCAGCGTGTCGGTGACCACTCAGAGCAGCGTGTGCACCAGCTCCAACGTGTCCAGCAAGCAGGCCTCGTTGGACGTGCAGAGGACCGGTGAGTGCTGGTTACTGATGTTCTATGTCATGGTTTACACATACAAATGAGAACGAAGCAGAGTTGTACAGCCTGTCCAACGCGTGGCGCAGCGTGTCGGTGACCACTCAGAGCAGCGTGTGCACCAGCTCCAACGTGTCCAGCAAGCAGGCCTCGTTGGACGTGCAGAGGACCGGTGAGTGCTGGTTACTGATGTTCTATGTCATGGTTTACACATACAAATGAGAACGAAGCAGAGTTGTACAGCCTGTCCAACGCGTGGCGCAGCGTGTCGGTGACCACTCAGAGCAGCGTGTGCACCAGCTCCAACGTGTCCAGCAAGCAGGCCTCGTTGGACGTGCAGAGGACCGGTGAGTGCTGGTTACTGATGTTCTATGTCATGGTTTACACATACAAATGAGAACGAAGCAGAGTTGTACAGCCTGTCCAACGCGTGGCGCAGCGTGTCGGTGACCACTCAGAGCAGCGTGTGCACCAGCTCCAACGTGTCCAGCAAGCAGGCCTCGTTGGACGTGCAGAGGACCGGTGAGTGCTGGTTACTGATGTTCTATGTCATAGTTTACACATACAAATGAGAACGAAGCAGAGTTGTACAGCCTGTCCAACGCGTGGCGCAGCGTGTCGGTGACCACTCAGAGCAGCGTGTGCACCAGCTCCAACGTGTCCAGCAAGCAGGCCTCGTTGGACGTGCAGAGGACCGGTGAGTGCTGGTTACTGATGTTCTATGTCATGGTTTACACATACAAATGAGAACGAAGCAGAGTTGTACAGCCTGTCCAACGCGTGGCGCAGCGTGTCGGTGACCACTCAGAGCAGCGTGTGCACCAGCTCCAACGTGTCCAGCAAGCAGGCCTCGTTGGACGTGCAGAGGACCGGTGAGTGCTGGTTACTGATGTTCTATGTCATGGTTTACACATACAAATGAGAACGAAGCAGAGTTGTACAGCCTGTCCAACGCGTGGCGCAGCGTGTCGGTGACCACTCAGAGCAGCGTGTGCACCAGCTCCAACGTGTCCAGCAAGCAGGCCTCGTTGGACGTGCAGAGGACCGGTGAGTGCTGGTTACTGATGTTCTATGTCATGGTTTACACATACAAATGAGAACGAAGCAGAGTTGTACAGCCTGTCCAACGCGTGGCGCAGCGTGTCGGTGACCACTCAGAGCAGCGTGTGCACCAGCTCCAACGTGTCCAGCAAGCAGGCCTCGTTGGACGTGCAGAGGACCGGTGAGTGCTGGTTACTGATGTTCTATGTCATGGTTTACACATACAAATGAGAACGAAGCAGAGTTGTACAGCCTGTCCAACGCGTGGCGCAGCGTGTCGGTGACCACTCAGAGCAGCGTGTGCACCAGCTCCAACGTGTCCAGCAAGCAGGCCTCGTTGGACGTGCAGAGGACCGGCGAGTGCTGGTTACTGATGTTCTATGTCATGGTTTACACATACAAATGAGAACGAAGCAGAGTTGTACAGCCTGTCCAACGCGTGGCGCAGCGTGTCGGTGACCACTCAGAGCAGCGTGTGCACCAGCTCCAACGTGTCCAGCAAGCAGGCCTCGTTGGACGTGCAGAGGACCGGTGAGTGCTGGTTACTGATGTTCTATGTCATGGTTTACACATACAAATGAGAACGAAGCAGAGTTGTACAGCCTGTCCAACGCGTGGCGCAGCGTGTCGGTGACCACTCAGAGCAGCGTGTGCACCAGCTCCAACGTGTCCAGCAAGCAGGCCTCGTTGGACGTGCAGAGGACCGGTGAGTGCTGGTTACTGATGTTCTATGTCATGGTTTACACATACAAATGAGAACGAAGCAGAGTTGTACAGCCTGTCCAACGCGTGGCGCAGCGTTTCGGTGACCACTCAGAGCAGCGTGTGCACCAGCTCCAACGTGTCCAGCAAGCAGGCCTCGTTGGACGTGCAGAGGACCGGTGAGTGCTGGTTACTGATGTTCTATGTCATGGTTTACACATACAAATGAGAACGAAGCAGAGTTGTACAGCCTGTCCAACGCGTGGCGCAGCGTGTCGGTGACCACTCAGAGCAGCGTGTGCACCAGCTCCAACGTGTCCAGCAAGCAGGCCTCGTTGGACGTGCAGAGGACCGGTGAGTGCTGGTTACTGATGTTCTATGTCATGGTTTACACATACAAATGAGAACGAAGCAGAGTTGTACAGCCTGTCCAACGCGTGGCGCAGCGTGTCGGTGACCACTCAGAGCAGCGTGTGCACCAGCTCCAACGTGTCCAGCAAGCAGGCCTCGTTGGACGTGCAGAGGACCGGTGAGTGCTGGTTACTGATGTTCTATGTCATGGTTTACACATACAAATGAGAACGAAGCAGAGTTGTACAGCCTGTCCAACGCGTGGCGCAGCGTGTCGGTGACCACTCAGAGCAGCGTGTGCACCAGCTCCAACGTGTCCAGCAAGCAGGCCTCGTTGGACGTGCAGAGGACCGGTGAGTGCTGGTTACTGATGTTCTATGTCATGGTTTACACATACAAATGAGAACGAAGCAGAGTTGTACAGCCTGTCCAACAGAGTTATATAGTTTGTCCAACGAGCTCTAGCGTGTCCATCAAGCAGGCTTCATTGATTATTCAGGGACTGGAATATATAGAAGGCATATGTGACATAAATACATTCAAAGTGAACCTACATAGTTATAACTCCTTAAAACACCGGAGATCTGCTTGATTCAATAAGTGGGCCAGTTGGTGAAATAGTGCTAACTATCAATAATACTGAAATTGGGCTGCATAGCTCGTCGGGGTCACCAGTTATGACGGACGATTAAAGCATGTACCATCAGGCAAATGTTAAATTACGTGGTAATTATAGTTTGGCTCCCAATGGTGCCTGTTCTAAATGATCCCCACGGGAAAAAATAAACTATTTTTAGACAGAATTTGCACTACTGCATGATTGCTATTCTAAATTCAACATAACGGGACATCCAAAATGGCTGACTAACTATGATGCATTCCTTCAATTTGGGTATCAAATGAAAGGGTAATTACAAATAGTATGCGATATACATGCATCTTTAACAAAGTCAAAAATGTTTAATTTCAGTTCTGTCAAAGCTGAGTCGCAAAATCAGTTTGAAGATGGTCAAATTCGTCGATTGCCTTAAAGACACGTATTTTGGGACCCTCCAACGATGCCTGGAGTCCTTGGAGTCGTCCTGCAGACAAGAGCTGGGTGGGAGACCAGCGAGCGAGGCGATGCGCCAATTGCTGTCAGTGGCGAGACAAGTGGACTTGACTCCTTGCGCGTCTTTCTCTCTGCTACGGGGCATGATGGACTCTCTCCGGAGACTTTTCTACAGGTAATGTCAGTTTGAAGATGTTCATATTCGTGGATTGCTTCAAGGATACGGCAGGACAAGCGGACTTGACTCTAGCGCGTCTTTCTCTCTGCTATGGGGCATGATGGACTCTCTCCGGAGACTTTTCTATAGGTAATGCCAGTTTGTAGATGGTCATATTCGTGGATTGCTTCAAGGATACGGCAGGACAAGCGGACTTGACTCTAGCGCGTCCTTATCGCTGCTGAGGGGCATGATGGACTCTCTCTGGACACTTTTCTATGGGTAATGTCAGTTTGAAGATGTTCAAATTCGTGGATTGCCTTAAGGATACGGCAGGGCAAGCGGACTTGACTCTAGCGCGTCTTTCTCTCTGCTATGGGGCATGATGGACTCTCTCCGGAGACTTTTCTATAGGTAATGCCAGTTTGTAGATGGTCATATTCGTGGATTGCTTCAAGGATACGGCAGGACAAGCGGACTTGACTCTAGCGCGTCTTTCTCTCTGCTATGGGGCATGATGGACTCTCTCCGGAGACTTTTCTATAGGTAATGCCAGTTTGTAGATGGTCATATTCGTGGATTGCTTCAAGGATACGGCAGGACAAGCGGACTTGACTCTAGCGCGTCCTTATCGCTGCTAAGGAGCATGATGGACTCTCTCTGGAGACTTTTCTATGGGTAATGTCAGTTTGAAGATGTTTAAATTCGTGTATTGCCTTAAGGATGCTGCAAGACAAGTGGTCTTGACTCTAGCGCGACCTTCTCGCTGCTGAGGGGTATGATGGACTCTCTCCGGAGACTTTTCTACAGGTAATGTCAGTTTGAAGATGTTCAAATTCGTGGATTGCCTTAACGATGCTGCAAGACAAGTGGTCTTGACTCCTTGCGCCTCCTTATCGCTGCTGAGGGGCATGATGGACTCTCTCCGGAGACTTTTCTACAGGTAATGCCAGTTTGAAGATGTTCAAATTCGTGGATTGCCTTAAGGATACGGCAGGGCAAGCGGACTTGACTCTAGCGCGTCTTTCTCTCTGCTATGGGGCATGATGGACTCTCTCCGGAGACTTTTCTATAGGTAATGCCAGTTTGTAGATGGTCATATTCGTGGATTGCTTCAAGGATACGGCAGGACAAGCGGACTTGACTCTAGCGCGTCTTTCTCTCTGCTATGGGGCATGATGGACTCTCTCCGGAGACTTTTCTATAGGTAATGCCAGTTTGTAGATGGTCATATTCGTGGATTGCTTCAAGGATACGGCAGGACAAGCGGACTTGACTCTAGCGCGTCCTTATCGCTGCTGAGGGGCATGATGGACTCTCTCTGGAGACTTTTCTATGGGTAATGTCAGTTTGAAGATGTTCAAATTCGTGTATTGCCTTAAGGATGCTGCAAGACAAGTGGTCTTGACTCTAGCGCGACTTTCTCGCTGCTGAGGGGTATGATGGACTCTCTCCGGAGACTTTTCTACAGGTAATGTCAGTTTGAAGATGTTCAAATTCGTGGATTGCCTTAACGATGCTGCAAGACAAGTGGTCTTGACTCCTTGCGCCTCCTTATCGCTGCTGAGGGGCATGATGGACTCTCTCCGGAGACTTTTCTACAGGTAATGTCAGTTTGAAGATGTTCAAATTCGTGGATTGCCTTAACGATGCTGCAAGACAAGTCGTCTTGACTCCTTGCGCCTCCTTATGGCTGCTGAGGGGCATGATGGACTCTCTCCGGAGATTTTTCTATATGTAATGCCAGTTTGTAGATGGTCATATTCGTGGATTGCCTTAAGGATGCTGCAAGACAAGTGGTCTTGACTCCTTGCGCCTCCTTATGGCTGCTGCGGGGCATGACGGACTCTCTCCGGAGACTTTTCTACAGGTAATGTGAGTTTAAAGATGGTCAAATTAGTGGATTGCCTTAAGGATGCTGCAAGACAAGTGGTCTTGACTCCTTGCGCCTCCTTATGGCTGCTGCGGGGCATGACGGACTCTCTCCGGAGATTTTTCTACAGGTAATGTCAGCTTAAAGATGGTCAAATTCGTGGATTGCCTCAAGGATTCTTCGGGACCCTTCAACGGTGCCTGGAATCTTTAGAGTCGTCCTGCAGACAGGAGCTGGGTGGAAGACCAGCGAGTGAGGCGATGCTCATTGGTCAAATCAAATAGCGTACGCTTCCCATGTTTCCTGTTACACGTTTCCGTACCTTTTTCAAAATAACTCCTTAAAAAAATATCCAGCAACCGAGAGGAAAGGTTACTTTAATTTTCTCATCAATGTTCCTTTCCAAGGTCGTGTATGAGTCAGATAAAAAAACGCTGTAGCTATATTGACTTACTATCTAAGGACACCGGGTGTAATACTAAATTCACGAGAAAAAGTGTCCCGAGAAAACCTATATATAAACGAGGGTATGTGTATTTTTATAAACAAACTAAAACATTGAAATTTATGTCTTAAACCATTATTATACAGCCTAATTTTACTTGCAACTAGCTACAGTGCGATTGTCTCCCTTTTCGCGTTCTATCTCTCTTTCGGTTCAGACACTTTAGTATTATATAGTTATCTGTAGCTAGCATATTTCTTTTTATATGAACAATAAACCTCTACAAACAAAGTTTTGCAAAACTGATTGTTACCGTATTTCATCTACAATAACACTTCTTTTCTGCTGTGTGACTGCGAAATGGAACTTGTTGAATGAGTTTGAAATTGTTTCAATCAGTATTACACTGTACATCTGTCCCCAGGCTACGTATAGTGGGCGGGGAGGACCAATCAGCGTGCTGCGTTTTAAGCCCCGCGTGGAGACGCTCGGCCGCGCTGCAGACGGCACAAGAGTTGACTCCGCAGAGACTGGCAAGGCTGATCTCCTTACAGGTAACTAATCTATAACTGTAAGCACATAACACTAAATAGTACCAGAAGGTTCACTCCGCACGAAAATTTAAAGAAATAGCGACTCTAGCGCTGACACAAAAAGTGCAATTCAGTTCGCAATAGCGCCTGGCCCCGCCCTCAAAATCGACACGCAACAAACGCAATGTTGTGGTCTCTTTCTATCGTCTAACTTTATCTCTTACGACGAACTAGGGCTGCCGTAGTCAGATGGCGAGTAAAATAGACCGTACAGAACTAGCGCGTGCAACTCGGCCCGCGAGCGGCAACCATCTGAAATATGGTAGTCCGAAACTCTACTAGTAGCCGGGACGGTCACGTGATAAGTGAGACTGGCCTGCTGTAAGTATAATCTGTTCGCTTAGAATTTGTCGTTACAAGTACGCACGGTCGGCGTCGCTTGATGTCTGTCCTTTATTTCAGTAACTATACGTAATTATAAAAAAAATTAAATATTATTTATTACTTTGTTTTTTTTTTAATATTAAATGGGGAGGTCGAAATTTCAAAATTAGATAACAATATTGAGTGAGTTATCATATGAAAGGGCGTTACCTGTGTATTCTCAAACCGATTTTTATTTATTTTTATGCCTGATAGTTTTTGATTTTATGAGCAAGATGTCCGACTTGCACTTGGCTGGTTTTTTAAGCTATTGCATAGCTTCTATCGCGGGCCTCGAGCGTGGAGACCGAATCCAGAAATTCCGTAACGAAAATAACCTAACACCCCCCACTCCGACCGGCACAGCGGTGATACTTTTTAGTTTTGCCATCTATCGATGAATAGCAGAACTTTTAATGACTTTTTGAAATATCACGCTTGTCTCTTTAGTTCAGCAGCTCGTCTCTAGGTGGCATTGGTTGTATAATTATAATTGCATAAGTTGATAAAAACAGCTATGCAATAGCTTTACCGCGGCAGTCTCCGAGTGCTACACGTCTTTTTGACGTGATAACGTTTAATAAATTGATGAACACCAGCAGCACTCATGAAAAAGTGTACCGTTCCGAGTGTTCCGCGTAACGTTCCACCTGAGCCTGTGCGTGCAAGCGAGAGCGCGCAACAAGCGATAGAGAGGCACGATAAAAATTACATAAAATAATGATTATGATTACGATTATAATAACGATTACGATTATGATAACGATTACGATTATGATAACGATTATGATAACGATAACGATTACGATTATGATTATGATGTTATCACGTAAATCTATCGTCCGTAAGCTGACTTTACAGACAACCAATATTTTCTTGTTTTCCTCTGTGCACAGATCCTGGAGAGGCTGGGCGTGGCGCACGAGCGCTACCAGGCGGCGCTGACGTCACTGGAGAGCGCGCTGGCGAGCCGCCTGCACCACACCGAGGACGTCAAACTAGCTATAAGGAAGAAGTGAGTCTTCCTTTATACTAGTTCCCATGTAGCAATAGCTGTCTCAAGTGCACAGATCCTGGAGAGGCTGGGCGTGGCGCACGAGCGCTACCAGGCGGCGCTGACGTCACTGGAGAGCGCGCTGGCGAGCCGCCTGCACCACACCGAGGACGTCAAACTAGCTATAAGAAAGAAGTGAGTCTTCCTTTAGTATAAAGGAAGACTCACTTCTTCCCATGTTCCCATGTTGTATCAATAGCAATCTCAAGTAAGGTCGACTTTCACACATTTGTTTATCGGATGAAAATTATATTTTATCATTTCAAATATGTTTCTGTACACATAAAAATAGAATTGCCTAAAAAATTTCAGTTAAAAATTATAAAAAATATATATAAGGTTGTGGGGGTTGTTGATAAATGATAAGAGTCTGATATAGCAAATGGACTGTATTGATATTGATAACTGATATTGATATTGATAAAATGATGATGATAATGATGATGAGTACGCGACGCGACCGTAACGTGCCGATGATATGTCCGTACTGACTGAAAGCCGTTTGGGCACGCGTTTCGACGCCACGGGCGTAAGATGCTGACGGAGCAGTGTTCGGTTACACGCAGTGTACCGAACATGCTGCCGACCGCGAGATGAGAGGTGAGAAGATGATAACAATGAGTATTGATAATATAGCTGTTTACAATGAAGCATGACCTGATTGATTAATGCTAATGATACATAATTTTACAAATAATGATTTACAATTTTATTGATAGTTAAATCTATGATACTTAATAATTAAGTTGATACTTAAAGTCCCTATAATTTTGAATGTTCAACACTTTAAGCTAACACATTTTTGGGGATGGGTGACGTGCCCATATCCACCATCTGTATGATATCACTTTTATTTAACTGTCACCACTTCACTATCACCACACTGTCGCGATGCCGAGGCGCGGGCAGAGGAGGGAGACACTTGCACGCGTCTCCACCTCCTCCACCAGACGAGTGCTCCCAGGGCCGCCGCTGCTGCTGCTGCTAACGTTCCGTAGCTGATGATATTGTATTGATGGATATCGCTGACAATGTGAAATTTGATTTGACTTTTGATTTTTCCAAAGTGCAGCTAAATGGTGTTGGTTGCTTCTTATCTGTTTTATGTCTGTCGCATATTTTTCTGCGAATCGCTCGTCCAATACGCCGAACAAAGAATTTGCTACATATCCTATTCCATTGATAAGCCCGCGACGCTGTCTGCCGTGAGCGTTAAACTTCTGATTCAGCAAAAGCTGGTTATAGTACGTATTACGTACGTATTCTTTAAATTTCTGTAAATGTTCGATGTCGTTTGCAAATTCGCTTTTCTGTACATATTTTATTATTTTCCACTTTGATTGCTTCATTTCCTGCAACGTGATATAAGTAGGTTTCGGTGTCTTATTACGCGTTAATGCGCGCTGTATCCATGCTAAAATACGACATATTTTAATGAATGAATAATGCTTTTCTAACAATTGAATAATGAGGTCCAGGTTCGATTCCTTCTGCGTGATATTTGATTGAACGATTTTAACCTCATGATTAGTAGTATAATGAATTTCTTTCGTGTTCATTTCCTCCATTGATAATGCTTGTAGCCACTCTGGCCCACTCCACCAAATGGTATGTTCTTTCAATTGTGATATATTAGCCTTGTTGATTGGCACTAATTTACTTTTCGCAGTTAAGAGCGAAACGTGATACTTTGAACCATGTTTAATTCTTACAAATATAACACCAGCGTATGATTTCATTGACACGTCACAGAAGCCATGTAATTCGATGATATCACCCTGAGCACTTCCCATCCATCTTGGTATTTGAATATGATTGATATTTTTGATTTTTGTCCAGTCTGTATATGTTTTTTGTGATATGACGTCATTTAGACTGAATGATGAAGATGTTTTTGATGACACATTGAAAACAACATGAAATTTCGTAATTTCTGACTCTGAACGTTGTTTGTAATTAGCTGATAATGCTGAATCCTTGTTTATTTTTCGCTCCACGTTTCTAAATTGGGCAATGGCTATTTCCTTTGACATCCCCTGAAAATTTTCCTGAAAATTTTCTTTTAAAGGCAACTCTACTTGATATCTTCCATCTTCTCTCCGCTTTGTTGTTTCGACGTAGTGATCGATACATTCTTGATGCTGCTCTGATAAATCTGATGACTCATTGATATCTTCCACTTCTCTCCGTTTTGTTGTTTTGACGTAATGATTGATACATTCTTTTAATTGATTGATTGATAATTCTTGCTCTGATAAATTTGATGACTCATTGATATCTTCCACTTCCCAAAACTTCTGATTGATACATTCTTTTGATTGATTGATTGATTGATGATTCTTTCTCTGATAAATTTGATGATTCATTGATATCCTTCACTTCCCGAAACTTCTGAATACTTTCTATGTTTGATAAAAGAACATTACACTGATAAGATCTCATGTTTCCACATAATATCCATCCCAGCTGCATTTGCTGGGCTAGGGGTTGAGATTGAGCCTCACCCCGTATGATACCTCCTAACATGATTGTCGAAAAAACGTCCGCTCCAAAGAGTATGTCCACCGGTCTACTATTATAGTATTCTGTATCAGCAAGATTTATGTTTTTGATATAATCCCAGTCAGGTTTTTCGAAGGATACGCTGGGTAAGTTCTTTATTAATTTAATCCTGATAAAGACGTCTGTATGGAATGTAAATTCATTGTAAATTGATCTGCAAGTGATGTGGAGCCTGCCTTTGTAATTGTTCTCATTTTCCCCAATATCAAATAATACCCCTTGATAATCTTGTCTCTTTAGTCCTAACAGTTGTGCGCCATTTTTCTTGATCAGCGATTTCCTTGATATTTGCGAACCTTGGTTAATAAAGGCTCTCATTTTCCCAAAACTTCCACAGGATGTTTTTACATTTACCCTTGCGGTTGATAACAAAGTCTGTGATATGTCGTTTTGTGACACGTGTGACTCGTTTTTATTGCCTTGAGTGGTTTCATTTGAATTGCATTTTAATTTATTGTAAGTCGATTGCCGCGTGCAGGCATCATGTAACAGCGTATTATGTTTCAACGAGCAAATTTTGCACTTTTTCAGTGACACACATGGGTTTCCAAAGTGCTGATGTAAGCAGTTTTTGCATAAATGGTGTTTTGTAACAGCATTGAGTTTTTCTTCATTAGTCATGTTTAAAAATTTCTTACAATAAAATAGCCCATGTATTTGATTGCAGAGTGGGCATGTGTTGGTGGATTTAGCCTGGGAGAAGACGTGGAATGACTTCATAAAGGGCTTAGATGGGTTGTTTTGCTGATAATTAGCTGTTGATCTTCTAAAATTGGAGTTTTGTTCGTGCGTTGGAGAGTAATTATATTTTGGCTGGATGTGTGGATTACGTCCTTGATCTAATGCTGTTTTGAAATTAGGGATATCCACTAAGGTTGATATTTCTAGGTGGCTTCCTGACCAGAGCTTAGTGTTAATGTTTTTCTTCCATTTATTATAAATATTTTCGTGATAGGTGAACCAATTTTCATAGTCTTCATCTTCTTCATCTTGTTCGACATTGATTTGCCAATGTCTATCGTCAATTTCCTTCCACCTGTCTTTCAATTGGGCTAAGATGTCTTCTGATTCCCATTTCTCTGATATTTCGTCTAAATTTATATTGTTAATGAAACGCTTGAAAGCGTTAAAGTATATATTTTGCATACGCATCATGTGCTCTACTTTGTTAATTGATACCTGTTCTTGTTCGCTACTCTGATGCGCCATTGTTGATATTATTTAAGCATAAAATATGTGAAACACCTTACTTGATATGGCTGCTTACGCCTTCCTTGCTGATGGTACCACTGATATTACACTGGTATATTTTGATGATATTGATATTAAATATTGATTGAAATGATATAGGGCACTGATTCCTTCACCCTGATACTTCCACAGTTCGTTGTCCCGCCTAAAACGGTAGGCTCGAAGGACCAAAAAATGTGGGGGTTGTTGATAAATGATAAGAGTCTGATATAGCAAATGGACTGTATTGATATTGATAACTGATATTGATATTGATAAAATGATGATGATAATGATGATGAGTACGCGACGCGACCGTAACGTGCCGGTGATATGTCCGTACTGACTGAAAGCCGTTTGGGCACGCGTTTCGAGGACACTGCCGTAAGATGCTGACGGAGCAGTGTTCGGTTACACGCAGTGTACCGAACAAAGGTGTTGTCAAATTATCTGCCACCGTTCCAGGAGGTGAATGTGCCATACATATACATTTCAATAGTGAAGAAATCTCAGTCCCTGGGCTCAATTTTTTTTAATTAAACATTATTAACATATTGCATCATGTTGCATAAACACGTCCATCAGTCAAACTTGAGTACATGTTTAGTACAGTTTGGTCGCGCCAGGTTAATTTATGTTACAATTTTTTATATTCTCGTGGACTGTATCTCTAGGTTTGGTAAGAAGCTAATAATTGGTGCTATCTAATCAAAAGAAGAAAGGATCGGAGAAAAACAGGAAAGTACTCACAAATTCCCGGGCACACCAGAGCTCCTTAGGTCAGCGCGACGCATAAACACTTCACACTGTAATTTTTTATATAATTTTATGTGTGGGCAAAAAATGTCCCGTTATGGCATAGTTTTATTTTTATAGTATGATATATCAATTTTGGGTTACTTTATAGTTCACTCAACCGTTGTATTTGAATTAGCACATATTTTCAGCAAAGACGATATGCGATGCGCGCAGAGTCCGTTGGCCGACTAACTGTCCTCACTTCACTTCACATTTTATGTGACATCTCGCTCGCGCGGGTACTTTTAAAGGTTTGGGTGAAAAGGACAAAGGAATGCACCAAATATTATAATTTTACATTTTTACGACATAATTAATCTGGCGGAACCATTTCCACCCGCCCTTAAAGGGTACCTTTAAGAAAAAATCCCATAGGGTAGAGAGTAGAGACGTCTCTACATAAAGGAAGTCGCGCAATGCGTATAAGTGTTAGTAATATTATACAAAATATGAAAAATATAACAATATGTATGGATAAGATATATTATAGTAAAAATTTATGTTAAACTATGAAGCTATATTTATAATTTATTGAGTCGGAAGTGGGCATAAGCGAGTAACTGGACGCAGGTAAGTTTCCCCAGAAATCCTCACAGTTGCTACTCGGGTAATGCCATCTTTCGAAGGATGCATATTCTCCACGATTGCCAAAAGCTTAACTATTTCATCCATTAGCGAACGCGTGTCAAGTAAGTTGACTTTGTCTGAACTGACATCAGTCGCAGGCAGGGAAAGCAAAGGCCCTGTCTGCAGGATTTGACTTGGCTTAAGAGCTGAAGACTCTACAAATTTTAAATCAGCAGCAATTAATATTAGAGTATTCAGATAGAGTAATGAAATAGCGAATTTACAAATATTATATAGAATCAAACATGGAAGCTTGTTCGATAATAAGGTAAGGAAAACAAGTTCATGTAGAGCGCACTGCTCTACGGGCGTATGAACAGTATGAGTCAAAAGGTTTTGATCAGATATGTCTTTAATAGACTCTCTAATTAGAGTTTTGATAGGCCACTGAGACGTGGGTAAAGAAGCCCACGGTGGGCCGAGACGCCACAGGGGGCGTAAAATAAGTTTTTCAAGTATGACAACTCTGGATATAATATCAGCAGAGTTCTCAATGCCTGGGGAGTAATAGAAATTATCAGGGGAGATGTTCTCTGTTATTTGAATAACTCGATCCGCTACAAAAGTTTGCCATCTATGCGGTGAGCCTTTTATCCAATATAAAGCATTTTTTGGAGTCGAGAAATGCATATGTCGCCTTGATTGGGATGCGCTCAGCGTAATTGTCACGAACTGTGCGAAGCAATTTCGACAGCAAGACACCACCTAGTAACTCCAGACGTGCGATCGAATGTGGCTTCGTCGGTGAAACTTTACTTTTCGCACAGACGAGTCGTACGACAATACCAGAAGGAGAGCTTATATGGGCATAAATCACGGCGCCATAAGCTTCTAGACTGCTATCTGCTAGTCCCAGGAGAGTGACTTCACAGTTCTCTGTCGCGCCCACGTGCCGTGGTATGCGAAGATTATTTAAGGCTGGTAGCTCATCGCAGAATTGCTTCCACTTTTTAATTATATGTGGTGGAGCCACAGTATCCCAATCTAGGTGTAACTGCCAAAGCTTTTTAATTAGTATTTTAGCATACACAATTGTCGGCGAAGCAAACCCGATTAAGTCCCAAAGTCGTGCCACCGTCGATAAGATTAAGCGTTTAGTGCACGTAGAATCTTCAGGCACAGAAATTTTGAAAAAGAATGAATCTTCTTCAGTGGACCAATGCAAACCAAGTATCTTATGGTTCGTGGCTTTATCAAACTCTACTTCAGTAGAAACTTTATGTGACGCAGGAAGGTTATCTAAAACGTCGGGAGAATTACTATTCCATTTTACCAATTCCCACTGTGCACCTTTGAAGAGGTCAATCATTTGTCGCGATGCAATGATTGCCTCTTTTTCGCAAGGAAGCGAAAAGGCAACGTCATCCATATATAGCGCAGGCAGCACAATGTTACTCGCTTGTGGATATTTAGCGCCGTCGTCTTCTACGAGTTGCCTTACCGTGCGCAATGCATGGAACGGACTCGAAGTGAGGCCAAAGCAGACTCGGTTGAACTGATACAGCACGAGAGGGTCTTGAGGATTGAACCGATATAAGAAGCATTGATAGCGACGATCAGCTTCCCGCATAATTATTTGAAGAAACTGTTCACGGCAATCAGCTGTCATTGCTATAGCGTGCAGACGGAAATTTAAAATTATTTTAAACAGATCTCCTTGTAAATTTTTCCCGGAGTGTAGCAGATGGTTCAAGGCCTTTCCTGAGCTGGTGCAGCAAGAAGCATCCACAACCAATCTCAATTTTGTGGAAGTCCGATCTTCCCGTAGGACCCCCGTGTGAGGCATCACGTATATAGGAACAGGATCATGAGAATCATAATTAGGTGCGGGAGAAATATATTCTTTCGCAAGATAACCTTTTATAATGTCATCATATGCAGACCTTAATTTTGGAGACGCTTGAAGCTTCCTTTCAAGGCATGCGAAACGTTTTTTAGCTACGTCCATAGAATTCCCTAGGGAACATACATCACCTTTAAATGGCAGGCCGACAACGTATCTGCCAGTAACAGGATCACGGACCGTAGTCGAAGTATAAAAGGCCTCACATTCTTCATCGTCAGGATGTTGAACAGAAGCGGAGGGCAGCTCTTCGAGTTCCCAGAAGCGCTTGACTAAAGAGTCAATAGCAGGCTCTTGAACGAAACAACATGTCAAGGCCGAATGAGTATTTATAATTGGTATCGTAGGCGCTTTGCCTATTAGCACGACACCAAAGACCGAATTCAGTCTCATAGGTACCGACGGCTCCCGACGTGACGTATGAACGTCATCGGGGAGAAGTAAATGCGGGAATAGGGAAGCTCCTATCAGCGCATCGATCTCATCAGGTACACCGAAACTTTCATCAGCAAGTTGAATACCTTTCAGTTGCGATAGGACAGACGTATCTACCACAGCTGTAGGTAATTTATCCGTCACTTTGTCAACAATAAGTGGCGAAATATTAAAGTTTATGTTATCATTAAAACGAGAATAAATTTTTAAATCAACCGTGTTAGATTGTACAGCTTTTTCAATCCCACCGAACCCCTTCACGATAGTACGTTCTGTGTTATTGATTTTTAAGCCTAAACGGTCGGCACATTTCCTCGAGATGAAGTCTGCCTGAGACGCACTGTCAAGTAAGATGCGAATGATTTGTCGCGTACCACAAGCATCGTATACAAAAACCTGCGCAGTTGCTAATAAAACAGTAGATCGACTGTCGCCTGCGCAATTGCTATTGTATTCCTGCGCGGCGCTAGTGGACGAGTAAGCGTTTGTAGTACATAAAGTTATATCTACACGTTCGCTCGCCACGGGCGGCGATGCAGTAACAGCAGGTTTAGGTATTTGCTGAGACGACGCTTCTGTATGTGACTGAGACGCGTGAGCCTGTTCCTCACTCTGGTTAAAGTGCAATTTTGAGTTATGCCTTAAGTTGCAAGAACACTGAGGAGGAAGAGGACACCGTGAGGTTTTATGCAATCCAATGGCTAAGCAGTTGACACACGCATTCTTCTCTTTAACGCATTGAAAACGTTCCTGAGGAGTTAATAATTTATTAAAATCAGCACACATATAAAGATGGGTATGTGATCTATTTTTGCACAGACATTTAGAAGTAGGCTTGTTGACTGTGCTCACATAAGCCTGATACTTCGGCGCACTGCCAGAAGTTCCGTTGTTTGGCTGTTTAGTATTTTTATTTTGACGTGAATTTGAAGCATTAATGACGTTCGTACTAGTACGCTCGAATACCTTAGCGCGAGTTGTGATAAATTGAACAAAATCGTCGAAGTTAGGTATTTTCTTTCCGCAATCAATTTCGAAAGCGCGTACAGTTTCCGAGTCTATCTTTTGTGTAGCTATATGTAATATAATTAGATCAGCTAAATTCTCTAATTTAAGATTTTTTAAAGCGCTTACAGCGCCAGCAAACTGGTCTATAAAAGATTCGAAATTAGTCGCGGAGGGAGATTGGAAACCTTTATAACGAAATAATTCGTTTAGATATGCGGAAGCCAGCATCCGTTTGTCATCAAAACGATTGACAAGTGTTTGTAAAATCAGCTGATAATTTTCAGCACATGGCGAAATCCCTGCGATTGCAGCCTTTGCCTTCCCTTTTAGTTTCGGTAATAGATAAAATAGTTTCTCGGCGTCTGATAACAACTGATTATCGTCAACTACCGATTTAAAAGTCGTATAGAACATCTGAAAGGATTTTATATCCCCGTCAAAATCTAAAATTGATATAGGGGCTAATTTAGGCTTACATTTTTGCAGCGCGGGGCTAGCGCTTTGATTTTGTGATGAATCAGAAGTTGAACATTTCGCATAAACTCTTTTCACCCTACTATATAAAGTCTCAAACGCGTACAGACAGTTGTAATCAGGTTTTGCATCGGCATCCAAACTCAATAATCGAGAATTATAGTCATCAACAATTGACTCGTATTTCTCACGCAATGAATCAATCTGTGAGGATTCATCAAGAAAATGTTCCCTTTTGTCCGCACTCGTATAAACGTCATGGTCACGTGACAAATCGTATACATTTTGCATAATTCCAAATATAGCTTCACGTTTTGCAAGTAATATAGACAACTTGGGATCTTGAATGTCACTAGCTTTAGGATCATTCTTAGGCGGCATTTTGAATAAAGTTAATCAACAATTAAAAGGGTTATGGTATAAATAATGTAAGATACGTAAATAAATGTTTTAAGTTACGACAATGTAAGATGCCGCTGTAAGCCAAACAATAAATACGGATAAATTAAGTAAGTATGTTATATGAACGGCGAGTGACTACGCGAGCGAACAATCGCACGCGGTCGGGTTATATCGTTTTATCGACCGGTGAATTGACCGCGCTATGAAGCGATCGAAAAGTGACAGCTCACAGTGTTCGAGTCCCATACAAACGAATCTCGAACTTATGTCGTAGAATATAAGATACTACGAACTTTTTTAAGAAGAGGGTAATATGAATTAAAGTGAATGGTTTTATAATAATTTAAATTGTTAATTTATACTTAAATACACAAATATTTATCAAAAATACATAAATACGTGTAGATAATTAGTTTGCCTAACTGGGGAAAACGCTAGCTCAATGCAATATGCGTTCTATGCCAGTATTTAGACAAAGGAATTGATGACGTAATTGTCGAAAGAATTATATTTAACAATTTAAATTAGGTATTAGGATATTCGCAATGAATATTATTTCACTTATTAGAGCCTATACAAGTATTCTAACAAGGAAATAGCTACTGGAAATATCCGGTTAGAAGGTACCACTTTATGGTCGCGCCAGGTTAATTTATGTTACAATTTTTTATATTCTCGTGGACTGTATCTCTAGGTTTGGTAAGAAGCTAATAATTGGTGCTATCTAATCAAAAGAAGAAAGGATCGGAGAAAAACAGGAAAGTACTCACAAATTCCCGGGCACACCAGAGCTCCTTAGGTCAGCGCGACGCATAAACACTTCACACTGTAATTTTTTATATAATTTTATGTGTGGGCAAGAAATGTCCCGTTATGGCATAGTTTTATTTTTATAGTATGATATATCAATTTTGGGTTACTTTATAGTTCACTCAACCGTTGTATTTGAATTAGCACATATTTTCAGCAAAGACGATATGCGATGCGCGCAGAGTCCGTTGGCCGACTAACTGTCCTCACTTCACTTCACATTTTATGTGACGTCTCGCTCGCGCGGGTACTTTTAAAGGTTTGGGTGAAAAGGACAAAGGAATGCACCAAATATTATAATTTTACATTTTTACGACATAATTAATCTGGCGGAACCACAGTTATCGCCTCGTAACGGAAATCAGCTGTTTGGGCGCGGCGTGACAGCGTTGACCTTGGGTTGCGACGTAATTTTTAATTAACAATAAAAAAAAATATTGAGCCTGGGGACTGAGATTTCTTCACTATTGAAGTGTATACGTATGGCACATTCACCTCCTGGAACGGTGGCAGATAATTTGACACCGCCTTAATTATATTGTATCATGGACTTCTATTTGTTAGAGTTTCGTTGAAATCGCAGTTCAAATTAGATTGGATGTGCGATCTAATCAGAAATGTTTATAACTTTATTGTAATTTGATCGATTTAATTAATTTTTTCAGTGTATTATTTTTATCCTAGTTTTCTAATAAAAATTGGAGTCAAATATCCAATGCAACAATCCAACATGCAACTAATAATTTCCAGGTACGCGCCGTCGTTTGCGCAGCTGTGCCTCGAAAGTACCTCCATGTGCGATCTGCTCATGTACGGAACACCGGAGTTGGGGCGGGAAATTGGTGAGTTGGAGACATCTGGCATAATGTTGGCACTATTGATGATAACAAATTTACTAACCATAAGTTCCAAAGAAACTAATAAACAAACAAGCAAAAAAAACTATAGTAGTGTTATTATCTTTCTGCAGACTCGGTCATAAATCATTCGAGTGTTTCGCTTTTGTTGTTCTTTGTTGAGTTGTGCATTACGGCAGAACAACAAAAGCGAAACACTCGAATGATTTATGACCGAGTCTGCAGCGAGGTAATAACACTACTATATAAACCATTCGCAGAAGCTTTACCGGTGACTTCCCCTCCCACTTCAACAACCTGCTCGTCTAATAACACATAATTAAAAATCAAACGAACTTACCAAGTGAAGTTCGATGATAATTATGCTTCGCAGCTTCTTTCGACGCGATTTAGGTTTACTTTTTGTGTGTATGAATCGCGCCGAAAGAAGCTGCGAAGCATAATTATCTTCCACACTATGTTAGAAAAATGTCATTAACATTGCTGATTAACATTGAAAACAGCCTGTGTTCAGTTTCTTGCCAGTGCAAACCTGCCCCTAGATTGTGTAAGAAAAACGTATTCATCGTTATTGTAATCGTTTACGAATTCTGATTTAAAGTTCCCTGATTTAAATTAGCCAATCGGGGTGGTAGAATTTACTAACGATTACGATAACGATGAATACATTTCTCTTACGCAATCAGACTCCTGCTTTCAAAACTTGGCGGTAGAGTTTGAACTTTTTATAAGAGCCTGTAAATTAGGTGTATGTGAAAAATAAGGATTTTCATTTCTATCAATGGGCATGGGATGTTTCGTGGGCAGGGCGCGGGCAGTACGGCGTGGTGTACGCCGTGCGCGGTGCGTGGGCGGGCCACAGCCCCGCGTGCGTCAAGTCCGTGTTCCCAGCCGACGACAGGCATTACCGGGAGCTCGCCATGGAGTTCTTCTATACCAGGTGAGTTATTAGGGTTCCGGTCCCGATAAAATGGGATCCTAGCACTAAAACTTCGTTGTCTGTCCGTCTGTTTCCAGGTTCTATGTAATGAATCACGATAGACAAGTAAAAATTTCACAGATGATATTACATTTCTGTGGCCGCTAAAACAAAAAATACTTAAAACAATAAAATAAAAATTTAGGCAACAGACATAATTTATTTTAAGGCGTTTTTATAGATGTTGGTACGCAACCCTTCGTGCGCGAGTTTTTTTTTTTTTTTTTTCTCTTTATTTGGGAAACAAACAGCTTAAACATAATACATAATCTTAATCTAAATATATTTAGTACATAAGCCAGTAAAGTTTCCACTCTCTGGATTACAATTTTATGTTTTACTGGGAGTTGTACTAGATGTTACATTGATAATATATTATAGAAGTGAGATCATCTGCCACTAAGAAAATTAGTAACTTTTCTTCATGGCAGAAATGAACCCTGCGTACTTATATTGAAAATGATCTATGTTTTTATATTTTTTATTGTAAGTGTCGCATGAGCGTACTATAAATCTGTTACGGCTATAATTAGTTTTGGTAATTGCGAGATCAAATACATTGTTTTTACGTGATTTACGTATATTTAATTTTGGTATGCAAAATTTTATTTTGTGCAACAGATAAGGGCTATCAATGATACCATTAATAATTTTATATAAAAATATCTGATCCTTATGTTCCCTTCTCAATTGTAATGTTTTTAATTTTGTGGTATCAAATGAGCTAAATCTTTTATTTAAGCACTTGATAAATTTACGCTGAATACTTTCTAGCATTTCTATTTTTCACAAGCTTTTATTGAACTCGCTGATTACTTGTGTCGCGTCATTTTAAATTCAACAGAACTTAAGGTCAGACAAGTTCTTCTTCCTTTTAATGCACCCCTACTGCATGTGTGTCCCTTACGCATTTACGCACACACCATAATGGTGATCGTGAGTGCGTGCGTGAGTGCGTGCGGGCGTGCGTGCGTGAGTGCGTGCGGGCGTGCGTGCGTGCGTGCGTGTGTCATACGGCTACGACTGCTGGCATCAATGGCATAATGTTGTATCCCCAGGAGCATCCCCGCGCACCCGCGCATCGTGCGGCTGCTAGGCTCGCTCGTGCAGCGCGGCGGCGGCGGCGCGGCGCCGGGCGTGCTGCTCGTTTCGCAGCGCTACTGCCGCGACCTGCACGCCGCGGTGCGCGCGGGGCTCGCCTTCCCCGCGCGCATGAGGATCGCCTGCGACATCGTCGAAGGTCAGTCGGCTCGCTCGTGTCGCAGCGCTACTGCCGCGACCTGCACGCCGCGGTGCGCGCGGGGCTCGCCTTCCCCGCGCGCATGAGGATCGCCTGCGACATCGTCGAAGGTCAGTCGGCTCGCTCGTGTCGCAGCGCTACTGCCGCGACCTGCACGCCGCGGTGCGCGCGGGGCTCGCCTTCCCCGCGCGCATGAGGATCGCCTGCGACATCGTCGAAGGTCAGTCGGCTCGCTCGTGTCGCAGCGCTACTGCCGCGACCTGCACGCCGCGGTGCGCGCGGGGCTCGCCTTCCCCGCGCGCATGAGGATCGCCTGCGACATCGTCGAAGGTCAGTCGGCTCGCTCGTGTCGCAGCGCTACTGCCGCGACCTGCACGCCGCGGTGCGCGCGGGGCTCGCCTTCCCCGCGCGCATGAGGATCGCCTGCGACATCGTCGAAGGTCAGTCGGCTCGCTCGTGTCGCAGCGCTACTGCCGCGACCTGCACGCCGCGGTGCGCGCGGGGCTCGCCTTCCCCGCGCGCATGAGGATCGCCTGCGACATCGTCGAAGGTCAGTCGGCTCGCTCGTGTCGCAGCGCTACTGCCGCGACCTGCACGCCGCGGTGCGCGCGGGGCTCGCCTTCCCCGCGCGCATGAGGATCGCCTGCGACATCGTCGAAGGTCAGTCGGCTCGCTCGTGTCGCAGCGCTACTGCCGCGACCTGCACGCCGCGGTGCGCGCGGGGCTCGCCTTCCCCGCGCGCATGAGGATCGCCTGCGACATCGTCGAAGGTCAGTCGGCTCGCTCGTGTCGCAGCGCTACTGCCGCGACCTGCACGCCGCGGTGCGCGCGGGGCTCGCCTTCCCCGCGCGCATGAGGATCGCCTGCGACATCGTCGAAGGTCAGTCGGCTCGCTCGTGTCGCAGCGCTACTGCCGCGACCTGCACGCCGCGGTGCGCGCGGGGCTCGCCTTCCCCGCGCGCATGAGGATCGCCTGCGACATCGTCGAAGGTCAGTCGGCTCGCTCGTGTCGCAGCGCTACTGCCGCGACCTGCACGCCGCGGTGCGCGCGGGGCTCGCCTTCCCCGCGCGCATGAGGATCGCCTGCGACATCGTCGAAGGTCAGTCAGCAAAGCAAAGGATTCTAAACTAGAATCCCTTGCTTCGTTAATGCAAAATAACGCATCCGAGGAGCAAAATGTCACTTTGGCCCCATACATGCATTGACCCATACTTAAATCAATAATAAGGTTGTTTGTTGAAATAATCATCATCATCACGTGCCGTTTTCCTTAAATTTAAGTTTGGCGGTCAACAATTGAAAAGCCTTCCTATTAAGTGCTGCTTTCTTTAACTCTGGGTAAGTCCTGTCCACCCCTTTATATCGTCCAGCCATTTGCGTCTAGCGCCCTGGAGACCTCTTCCCAGTAATTTTTCCCTCTAAAATCAGTCTCGGGAAGGAAAACTGCTCTCCTCTTTGCAGGTGGCCAAAGAAAGCAACTTTTCTGCGCATAATGGTGGACATCAGCTCTCGATCTTTTCCAACTCTTTCTTGTACTAGTTGAAATAATCACGAATTAACTCATTCTCCACAGGTATTCGATACCTGCACTCCCTGGGACTGGTGCACCGCGACGTGAAGCTCAAGAACGTGCTGCTGGACGAGCAGTCCCGCGCGGCGCTGTCCGACCTGGGCTTCTGCGCGGCCGAGGCGCTCATGTCCGGCTCGGTGGTGGGCACGCCCGTGCACATGGCGCCCGAGCTGCTGGCCGGGAACTACCACGCCGCCGTCGACGTGTACGCCTTCGGGATACTGTTCTGGTGAGTGCTACCATACTGTCCGACCTGGGCTTCTGCGCGGCCGAGGCGCTCATGTCCGGCTCGGTGGTGGGCACGCCCGTGCACATGGCGCCCGAGCTGCTGGCCGGGAACTACCACGCCGCCGTCGACGTGTACGCCTTCGGGATACTGTTCTGGTGAGTGCTACCATACTGTCCGACCTGGGCTTCTGCGCGGCCGAGGCGCTCATGTCCGGCTCGGTGGTGGGCACGCCCGTGCACATGGCGCCCGAGCTGCTGGCCGGGAACTACCACGCCGCCGTCGACGTGTACGCCTTCGGGATACTGTTCTGGTGGGTGAAAGAAAGAAAAAAAAACTTTATTTCGCAGAAAATTATGCCACATGTAACAAACAATACACCTACGTACTAAAACGATGCCTGAAGATTCCCCCACTCGGGCAACAAAAACCAATAATTGCCCAAGTGACGGAAGCACCAGACACCGCCTGTCACATGTGGCACAACCCGGAGCAAGGCCCCAACTCAGCATGGTGCTGTGTGCCCCATATAAGCATGGGAGCACACAGCGCTGATTTTCAGTCGGAGCCTTGGACTGGGTGACGCCACGAATAAAAGAACAAAAAAACGAAAAAACAAATTAAAAAAAAGGAACGCAGTCGCAGAAAGGAAAGAAAGAAAGGAAGAAGTCGCAGAAGGAAGGAGTGGCTACCATACTGTCTGAAGAGATGCCACGCAGATTTTTTTTTTAATACTATAGGTATAGGCTAGCGCTTGACTGTAATCACACCTGATGGAAAGTGATGATACAATCTAAGGTGGAACGCGTTTGCCTAGAAGATGCCTATTCACTCTTGATTTGAAGGCACCCGGGTTGTAAGTGGCAGGAAAGACACTGCCTGGGAGTGTATTCCAGGCCTTTGCAGTGCGTATCAGGAACGAGGAATCAAACCGCTTCGTACGCGTCTTTGGTACGTCAACTATGTATGGGTGGAAGCCTTTACGATGCCTTGCCGTTCTATGGTAGAAAGGTGACGGGGGAACCAAATTAAAAAGTTCCTGTGCACACTCTCCGAAATATATTACAGCTCGTCGGGGTCACCATTATAATGAACTAGTTGCGACATCTATTGTCGGTGACGGAAGAAAATTTGGTGCAGGGTCAGTGTACGCCTCAAAAGGTTAGCTTACAAAGTTTTCGTAATTCTTAACTTGTAATGTACATTTTACAGGTACCTCTGTGCCGGAAACATCAAACTGCCATCCGCCTTCGAAACATTCCAGAACAAGGAACAGCTTTGGAGTAAAGTTAAGAGAGGTATTTTTTTTTACAAAACCTACTAATCTACCACGGTTCGCCTGGTACCGACCATGACGGCCAATCAGCGATAAAAAGTCGATTTCAATATGTACTCACTAACGGACGCCCACGTGAATTTTAGTTTTTCACAAATCCCGCGGGAATCATGAATTTTTGCGGGAAAAAATGTTTGTGATGGCCTATCTAAATAATCCAGAGTATAATCTATATCCATTCCAAATATCCGACAAATCGGTTCAGTTTTTGCGCCGTGAAAGACTATCAAACATACACGCTTAACCACTCACAAACTTTCGCCTTTGCAATAACTAAGTGTGTGTGATTCAAGTATGAAGTTGAACACAAATTCGTCTGTTTTTCTAACGCGCCCTTTAATAAAAAGATCCAAAAAAAACTGCACGAAAAGAACTCTACAAACACATCACAAATTTCAACAATATCTTCCCTTAATTTCAGGACTTCGTCCGGAAAGACTGCCAAGTTTTAGCGACGAATGTTGGGAGGTGATGGAATCTTGCTGGGCTTCCGAACCCTCACAGAGGGCGCTTCTGGGAGACATCCAGCCCAAACTAGAGGCCATTCTCCAGAAAGCGTTACAGGAAGACCAGGGACCAGTCAATTATGGACATAACCTTGAAGACTATAATGAGGACAGTTTGGACATGACTGGATTGCATACGAGGGATAATCTCTGCTAGCCAATCGTTTTGTTATCGTGCCTTGAAGTTCACGTTAAGCCGTTGAACTTAAAATGAACTACACGTGTCCGCCTAATTCATTTTTTTCGGTTTTTTGCAATTTTGAACCTAATAAGGCATTGTACTGATTCTGTTTTAAAGTTTTTATAATTTAATACGTTTGGAAAGGGTAAGCATGTGTCTTTAGAAATAGTTCTATACCTTTTCGACGATAAAATCTTCTATGCCTTTAGCAAAAGGGATTTTTAGACGTGTTTAATTTACAGACTAAAACATAATTGGTATCATATGCTT
The DNA here is from genome assembly GCA_036785405.1 of Coenonympha arcania. NCBI lineage: Eukaryota > Metazoa > Arthropoda > Insecta > Lepidoptera > Nymphalidae > Coenonympha > Coenonympha arcania. The sequence continues at coordinate 10,976,002 of CM072078.1, forward strand.
TTGGTATTAATAAACCAATTGATAATTTGGCCATTGAATTTAAAAGACCTTGTGTTTTCAACTGCAAGTTTACCATCTTTTTAGCCCAAAAAGTGCGAAACAATTTGTTAGATAATATTTCTACTGTCTTTGGCTGCACCTTTAAAGAGATAGATATGGCTGATATATTTAGGCGGGTAGTCAAACATTTCCGCTTATTTAGAGCTGGTAGTATTTTTTAGGGGATTCCACCCTAAACCCCAAAAGTTCTAGTCTTACCCCAGAATTTTTTAGGGTTGGAGATTGGGTTTTAGAATTTAATCTTATTGGTCTAAAGGTCTGACAGCAAATACACACTGCATTATCACTTACCATCACGTGAGATAGCAGATGAGTCGAAAATTCTTAGAGGACACGTTTTTGTTTGTGGTTTTATGCAAGTTCCCAGCGCAGTGAAATTAATGTAAAAAGGAAAGGATGTATGGAATTATTGTTTGAGGTTATGTCGCCTTGAGATATAAGTGTATGATAACTTAATGATAATGGTACAGATTTTCTTATAATAAAATCTCTTAACTATGTTATCGGGCATACAAAAGTGTAGGTATTCCTAAAAAAAAACTAACTAAACTTCTGTAATTTAGATATCGGATACTTAAGGTACTCATAGACGATCGAATTTGGTGCGGCCGGACCACGAACGCGGTCCGCCACCGGACCATATTCGATCGTGTGGCGCACGGTCCGCCGAACATTATTATTATTATTAACGGTTCGGCCGGTTCGGAGCGCTTGCACATCGAACGCGGTGCGGTACGGTGCGGTGCGGTCCCGAACCGCGTACGATCGTGTGGACGGCGCACCGAAACATTTGTTGGTTTAGTTGCTATTGTGCCACCATACGCGCGACACGTTGCAACGTGTGCACATCAATTAAGATTCGGAGTGCCAAGAAGATCACATTGTGTCCTATATACGAAAATCTTCATCATCGAGATCTTTAATGAGACTCATATGACTATATTGTTATCTGTTTTTAAGATAAAACTTTGCCCATTCTTTTCTTCTTCTTTTTGTAGGTAATGAGGATGTAGCAACAACAGTTGCTACAACTAATGCGACTTAAGCCTGTTTTGATAGAACAGGCGGCATATTGAGACGTGTTCACGCACTGCTAGGATAAGACAACTGAACGGTTCGGAGTTCGGTGCGGTCGTCTGTTTTGTAGAGCGCACCGCACGGTCCGGTGGTCCGGCCGCACCAAATTCGATCGTCTATGAGTACCTTTAATGTGAAGGGTGTTCCCGCACATTTCAAATTTTTTGTCATTTTTTGCAATTTTTACGTTGGGATTTGCGAGTTACTCACTTAACACGTAAAGATGATACTGCCGTTCCCGCAATTTGATTATCAGAAGCCTGTCTAATTAGCGTGTAAATTGCAAAAAAATCACAAAAATTACTTTTCAGTAATCTTCCCCATAAATAGCCATTTTAAGTCCAGTCACAGTTAAGCGATTTTATAAATAAAAGAGTACATGTACCTATGTGAAAAATTATTAGTTATTAATGTCGATATAAGTCTGAATATAGTTTTAAGTCATTCATGTTTCTCATTGCTGTTGAAATATCAAACCAAAGTTCAAAGGATAACACTTCAAATTTTATATTCTGTCGTCTGATTAGCAGAATTTACTATTGACTATAATTGATTAGTATTTTTGTATAGAAAAATAAGTATGTTTTTCGAAAAAAAATAGTTTTATTATGAATTAAATAAATAATGAAAGAATTTATATCAATAGTGCCTTAGAACCTAATACAGATAAAAATAGTAATACCTAAATGTTGGGGAAATCATATTGTAGTGTCAAAGATATAAGATTGATTGATTATTGATGCAAAATCAATCAATCCCATATTTTGTTCCATGGAACATAGCACGCTCAGAGGTCGGATGGTTCGCATATTTTGTTCCATAAAACATAACGTGCTCAGTGATTGGATAGTTTCCATATTTGTTCCATGGAACATAACGTGCTCAGTGATTGGATAGTTTCCATATTTTGTTCCATGGAACATAACATGCTCAATGGTGGATAATTCCCATATTTTGTTCCATGGAACATAACACGCTCATTTGTTGGATAGTTCCCATATGTTGTTCCATGGAACATAACACGCTCATTGGTGGATAGTTCCCATATTTTGTTCCATGGAACTCAACACCTCAGTAGTTGGATAGCTCCCATATTTTGTTCCACAGAATATGACATCATCGTCAATTTTATCTCATGTTCTACAGAACAAAATTACACAAAAAGACGCCTTATATTTTGATTGATAACTAATGCAATAAAATAGCTTGCGGACTTTGGTTGAATAGTGCCCATATTTTATTGCATGGAACATAGCACTCTCAGTGGTTGGATAGTTACCATATTTTGTTCCATGGAACATAACACGCTCAGTGGTTGGATAGTTTCCACATTTTGTTCCATGAAACGTGAAGTCATCGTCATTTTTGTCTCATGTGGTTCTGTAGAATAAAATTAGACAACAAGACTCCTTATATTTTGATTGATAATCAATGCAATAAAAACTTACAGTTTACTTACTTAGTCACACAATTTTGTTCGTTAATACATATAATATATGGTGTTGTTTCACATGATATAATGGTAACCGACTCGGTATCAAGAAAAATAGAATGAATATTCGACAGCTTACCGATGATCAGAGATGACGTTTTATCTGAATCACAAAGACAATAGTTATAATTAGTGACGTCACTGAGTGCCGTAATATATTCAAAAAATTTAAACTGACAGGAAAGATGACAGTATTTTATACTTAAACGTCGTTAAGTATAAGATGTGTATATGATAGATTGCTCAGCGACATATTATAAAAAACATTGGAAAATTTATGTTAAAAAATCCACTATGCCAATAAACTTCAACTCTTATCCGCCATTTTGTTTTTGTTTTTTTTTTATGTGACACTTTTGAACTTTGCGTTTAGGACTATAAATAACAAAATATCTGTGATTATAGTACGATTCACTAAAGATGACCACAAATGGCGCGTCTTTTCTTCATGTACACTCATGAAGAAAAGACTTAAGCCAAAACGATTACCATATATTAGTTAAATAAGACCATATATATTAGTTAAAATAAATGAGACCATAATATTAGTTAGATAAGTCCAAAGAGACCTAAAATAGGCCCGCCATTTGTGGTCATCTTTCGTGAATCGTACTATACCTAATTCTTATTTCAGTAATTATTAGATTAGAATAATTAAGTTCTCTTTGAAAGACGCAATATCTCGCTGCACGAGGGACATAGTTAGTTTGTTTTCCCTCTTTATTGCCCTGCGTGCAGCGAGGTATGGCGTTGACTGTAGTGTATAAGTGCATTTATGTACTGTATTGTGTAAATTAGGTTGAAATACATATGTATAATGATAAAAGCAGTCTCAGTTGGACTGAAGTGTCACCAAATAACGTCTTTTCAATACAAATAATTCTAATGACGTCATCAGTAATTGCAGATCGTATTACTGATTACGTCATTCACATTAGTCTGTACTTCAACGTAAATCTTCAAGTTTACTTTTTGTCACAATGATTGTGTTGGTATGGTAAAAGCTTAGAAATAAGTTTGTTGAGAATTGTATAAAAAAAGATTTGATTAGTGTCAGGTTCCTTAATTTTAATAATACTAGTCTTTTTATATTCGCTTCAGTCGAAAAGCACCCTTAGGTGACTCCATCCATCGATGACTGTTATTCCTGAGTTGTTATATTTGCCTGTTGTATGGAAGCAGGCGTTATTTTGCGGAAATCTATAACTAGCAGGACAGATTAATTTGTTTTGTTATAATCCGCTACTTGAAAAGATTCTGTATGATGGATCAAAATATTTACGTTTACCACAAGAGCTATCAACTGGTTTGTTTTAACTCGACTGAAATATTACTGGAATCAATCGCTGCGAAAAATATCTACATTAGCGCGCCCACACAGCAGCGGAATTAAAAGTAGTGATCTGAATAGAAATCAATAATCGCTCCCGAGGAAATGCGCACCGAGTTAGATGCTTAACGAAATTTCAGTCTTTTGACAATGATCCCAATTTGGTTGTAGAAAAAAAAATATTTTGCAGTTGAGACCAAATAAATAAACAGTAACAGCATGTTACTTACTAATTTGCGTCATATTTATTGGTCCAGAGTCTGAAGTGCAATCTCAGCTGCTGATTGCACTTACGCTTCATGCCGATACCGATGCGCTATGCAGTCGAAGATAACCCACTAACGGCTGTTACACAGCACCGCACAAGAACGCTTATTAAAATTTTTGTGGTGCGATTTTTTTCAGTATTAAAGTGGTAGGTAACCTGCCGCGGCTAACGCCTCTCTCTAGATTAGAATTGAGCCAGTTCAAAAATTATAAAATACCGACTTGATCCCTACCAGAAATCAAACCTGGGACCTTCCGCTCAGATCCAAGATGGCGGTAAATGCACCAAAGATGTCAAATAAATTGAAAGCTTGGAAAAGTTGAAAACTAAGATAAGTAAGTATAAGAATTCATGTGAACTCGCCATCCTCACAATATACAGGAACAAACAAACATGTGAGCAGTGTTCCTGCATATTGTACCATACAAAATCTCTTCAAGTAGCGGATTTTATGAAAACAACAAATTAATCTGTCCTGATATATTCCTGTTGTATTATGTATGTATAATTAAATGCACTTTGTTCTAATAGACTGGATTAATGTTCACTTTTGTACCAAAATTGTTGTCTTCTTTTTACTTATACGCTTATTTTTGGAACTTGAAAATTTAAATAATATTATGTACGAATATATAGTAAGTAGTTACCGATTTAAGTAAAAGGACTGTAAGTCATATTTTTATTAATGTGATATTAAAATGGTTTTGTAAGTAAAATGCTTCCGTTTTTTTAAGCTTTTCCCTCATACTTAATTTGTATGGCTAAAATTTTCTTTTCTATTCTATTTAGCGAGTTTTTTAATACATTACAAGTTAAGTACGTCACTTACATTTCACCTGGTGGCCTTCGATGGTAAGTGACGGTGCAGCTGAGGATGATATCGTAGTTATTAACTTGAAGGGAGTAAGTAATCCCAATTGCTGGTAGGGTGGTAACTGGCCACGACCGAAGCCTCCCATCAGACCATGTGATGGACATGACCAGGCGATTGTTAAAAAATAACGTATCCATCACTATCGTAATTGTAAGCAAATTCTGCCACCTGATTGGCTGGAAAAAATCTAAACGACAGATTCTGCCAATCAGCTGGCTAACTTTGTTTACGATAGCAATGCATACGTTTTTTTACGCAATTTCCTTGCAATGACGGGTCAAATGAAAGCGTCGTTCCTGACTCAATGCCGAATAATTTTGGAGCAAACTTAACTCCGTAGTGAGGGACAGATCTACTTAGGTGGAAAAGGTTGAGTATTGAATTTGAAAAAACCTCCCTGGCGCAGTGGCGGCGGGGGTGCGGGTTCGATTCCCGCCACGGACCACTTTGGAATTTTATAATTTCAAATTTGGCACAGGTCTGGTCTGGTGCGAGACTTCGGCCGTGGCTAGTTACCACCCTACCAGCAAAGACGCACCGTCAAGCGATTTAGCGTTCCGGTGCGATGCTTAGTAGAAACCGTTGGGGTAAATTTACTTACCCTTCCAAGTTAGTACGATAACATCTTAGGCTGCATCTTGACTTACCATCAGATGAGATCGCAGTCAAGTACTAACTTGTATAGAGTAAAAAAACCTACCTTTTAAATAATTCAGAAGTACCTTATAATAATCTCATACTTAGCTAAATAATGCTCCATCAACGTATATTTATTAAAATGAGTGACAAAACGTGAAAGGGCAATCCGAACAGTCCCTTGGAGCCTTCAAGATCTGTTTATATCCATCACACGCACTTTTAAATTAAACTCTATAGTAATCACGCTAGAGTATGTTTTCCTTTAGTGGGTAGTTGAGAGGAAATTAGCATAATGCTCGTTTATAGAGGGCCCCTGCCCGGAATGTTCTGATGCTCATATTAAATGTAACGGCCCGAAAGTAATAATTATGGAAATTTTGGAACTCTGCTTCGTCATAAATTATATTATGGGATTATACGTTATATTGTGATCTGTGGAAATTACTACATAATTTATTGGACACAGGTACTTTTAGTTAAGTACCTATACAGGTATAAAGTTTTCGTTTGGAGTGAGTAATGGACTGAAATATATGGCTATGAATAATGAATAATTACTCATAATTTTTTCTACAAAAATAGATAGATTTCCAAAAACATTGTCTATTTTTCAGAGAATAATAATGAAAAATACCCTTAACAAATCTAAAAATGACTGCAAAAATATAAAGATCTCTTAAAGGTTAAATGTAAACTGCCGAAAATGATTCTAAGTTAAAATTGCTGATTTTCACTCAGTAAAACATTTGAAGCAGTTTTACATTGCTACGCCTTATCAAAAAGGTACACAATTCAAACCGTGATATAAGTATTTTGCTGATCATGTTTTACCAGGCATAAACCAAAATTTCCTGTTGAACGGGAAATATGTTGCTGCATAATATGGTTTAAGTTACGTAAAAACTATGTACCTATATGACAGAATAGTTAATTGTTCTCACTTAAAAGTAAACCAAAAATTTGTGACACCACATTTAATGACGAGTGAAGAGTACAGCCAGGGTATCAGAGATAGGTGGAGGGTGCTCGACCAAATGTCAGTCGAAACGTCATCCAATTGGCAGTTAGATGAAAAAAAGTTCAAAATGGCGGATTCAAAATGGCCGCCATACGAATTTCCTCCATATCTCGGAAAAAGATGGTAGAACGGTTTTTTGACAAGAGATGATCAGGGCCCGAAGGTCTATTAGATGGATAGAAAAAAAAAATCAAAATGGCGGAATTTATTTTTTCATAGAAAATGGGGATTATTGAAGAGACTGATAGTTGGAAGGCAAATTGTTTAGTATACATTTTAAGGTTGTGTAAAACCGAGATTCATGCAAGTGAAGCCGCGGGCAACTTTTCGTAAATTTAGAAAATTTCGTAAATTATTGTCGTAAGCTATTTTTTTATATCCCTGATAGCAAAACAAGGTTTGCCGGATCAGCTATTAGTCTATATACTTTTGGTACATTATGTAAACACCAATTTCCTCACACCACCACATTTGTATATAATGAGGCACACACGATCCGATAATCCGCTTAGCTGAGCGCTCTAATACTTACTAGATCACAGTGATTCCCAAAGTGTGAGGTGGTGCCCAGCGGTGGAGTATATGTATTATTGTGAGTGAACACATTATCCGTGCAGAACTTATTTATCTACAAGCAGATAATTTGAGTCTCTCTCTAGCTAATAAAATTAATACGCTTATTCGAGCGCCAACTGTTAACAAAAAAAAACGCTGTTTCTCTTTTGTTTCTCTGTTTCTGGGTTCTGAATTCAAAAGAGACCCCTTTGTTGTCCGTCTGTCTGTCACGACCCTTTGATTCAGTAACTATTAAAGATATCGACATGAAATTTGGAATAGATGTAGGTAGCTAGAAAGATGAAATTATCTTGCTATAATCCGCTTAATTTAAAAGGATTTTGTATGGTGTAACATGCAACAACTATAGTTATCAGGATGCTTGGTTAGTATTGTTGTATGTTGCACCATATTAAAAGTTGTATACTAATTGTACAACTAGTAGCGACATATTATTTTATAGTAATCGCTAGCAAACGAGCATTGACATTTGCAGCACCAAAGGAACTGCAAATGCGTTGCCGACTCTTGTCTTGTCGATGTTGAGTGTTTCTTGCCATTTCTTTTCGGTGAAAATTGCTTGGCAGTATAGAGTTTTGACATAACATAAGAGCCTGTATTATTTCATATATGTATAAGAATCGACATGATGGACCACGCGAAAAAATGTCGCCAATTTACAGCAACAGTAAGGCCAAGCTGTAGTTCGCTCAGCACCCACCTATTGAATTTTGACAGATGGCGTTACTGTTTGCCTGTACGAAAAAGGTTTACGTAAATCTTTCAGATGCCTATTAATATCCTGAGGTTTCTTATCGGTGATTATAAGAGAAATCGTTTCAAGTTGAGAGCCACTGGTCCTAGCAAACAAACGAAGCAATCCGACAACGTTAGTGTTAGACCAGAACTAATTTAATTTGTATTCCGATCGCGTGTGAATAGGCTCTGATTCGGATGAACCGTTGAATATATTTATTTGAACCCAACGGAAAACTCGCTTCAAATTCTATTACGGAGTTCCGGAAAATAAAGCTTGCTGCTATACAATATTCAATTTATTTATTAACAGAAAAAAAATGTATAAATTGAAGCTACAGCCTATGGACTAGTATATATCATAGATGTACCTAAAGTTAACAGCTAGTTAGTTAGTTAGAAACAGTGATTCCCATATATTCGATGTATCCATAGAACGGCAAGGCATCGTCAAGGCATAGGTACATAGGCGACGTACCAAAGACGCGTACGAAGCGGTTTGATTCCTCGTTCCTGATACGCACTGCAAAGACCTGGAATACCCTCCCAGGCAGTGTCTTCCCTGCCACTTACAACCCGGGTGCCTTCAAGTGAACAGGCATCTTCTCGGCAAACGCGTTTCACCTTAGACTGTATCACCACTTTCCATGAAGTGTGATCACAGTCAAGCGCTTAGTTAGTTAGAAACAGCGATTCGCATATATTCGATGTATCCATAGAACGGCAAGGCATCGTAAAAGCTTCCACCCATACATAGTCGACGTACCAAAGACGCGTATACGAAGCTGTTTGATTCAGAGTTCCTGATACGCACTGCAAAGGCCTGGAATACACTCCCAGGCAGTGTCTTTCCTGTCACTTACAACCCGGGTGCCTTCAAATCAAGAGTGAATAGGCATCTTCTAGGCAAGCGCGTTCCACCTTAGACTGTATCATCACTTTCCATCAAGTGTGATCACAGTCAAGCGCTAGCCTATATAGTATAAAAAAACACCAAGGAATAACTTTGGATGTATCCATATGGTTTGCCCTAGTAGATATATGAAAATGAAAATGAAAAATCTTTATTTTCACATAGGCCCAATTAATAGGCTCTTATGAAAAGTCAAAACTCTACCGCCAGGTTCGGAAAGCAGGTTTGCACCTAGAAGAACTAGCAAGAAACTCGGCACTTGCTCTTTTAAAAAAAAATGTTATTATATACAATTTCTTAAATAATATCTATTTTCTTAAATATATTATTACATAATTTTTAAGATATCTCGTGAGGAGATGGAAATATATCCCTATCATTCCAAGAATTCTTGTCATTGAAAAATTCTTCAATAGTATAGTAACCCCGATTTAAATTTGGACATAACTTGTATGGACATGACTTCTATTGTCATCTCTGTAGGGCAAATGGAACATGGATAGAATATTGGGAACCGCCATAACTGAATATATAAGTATCTATAGTAGTGTTATTATCTCGCTGCAGACTCGGTCATAAATCATTCGAGTGTTTCGCTTTTGTTGTTCTTTGTTGAGTTGTGCATTACTGCAGAACAACAAAAGCGAAACACTCGAATGATTTATGACCGAGTTTGCAGCGAGATAATAACACTACTTGCATAAATGTTATGCCCGCATAACTCATTACCATAAATAAGCCTATAATATAGCATGGCTGTATAATTAGCCTATTTATTTCCAAAAAAATGAAAAACCAAAGAATTTTCGCGGTTTGCTCTATTGAACCACCTTAACACAAACGGAATTGGCACGCTAGCGAAATGCGAACGCGTGAGCAAACACAATTACCCCTCGTTTGATCAATTAAGTAAGGCGCCTCACATCAGATATCGCATTTGCCTGCGTAGCATTGCGCAACGTGGCGATTCTGAACAACTGTTTTGTGCTTCGACGATGTGAGATCGAATTCGCCTTCGTTAACACCTCCACAGTAAGGTTACTGCTGTGCTATTCTGCAAAAATAACTAAAACAGCGACGAGCTGACAGCTATGCGTTGATTGGTTAATGTTTGCATCAGTTATGCAACCAAGACGACAATTGGCCGCTGATGGCTGCGTTGCCATGGTTACCCTCGATGGTTGGCCGCTGTACAATTTTATATTTTCGAGAATCACACCGCTGTTCTGTTACTGTGTAGGTTACCATACTTGCAATAACGATCGTAAGTTTGCTTCTGGTCATTTTTATTTGCTGTAGTGAGATGAAAAATTATGTATTTTTGTGTCTCGTGTCTTTGAAGGCCTACGATTCAAACGAAGAATCTTTCGCTGCACGGCATTCAATCTTTGACATTCGGCCCAAGTGGTTTATAAACTTAGCAACCGCAAGTTGCTCCAACGCATCCTGCTCTGAGACTTTTTTGTGCAAAGATGTTCAACAAAGATACGTGATACGAAACAGTCCACGACTTAGCTTTGGTGATAATTAGTTTTTAACCTCAATTAAACAGCGCCTCCACGCATACCTATCTGGTGGAATGGCAACCAACGAATAACAACAGCAAGGTGGCAGCACAATAGCAACAAGTTTTAATCATCTCACCTGAGCGAAGTTTCGCTAGCGAGTTGGCATTTAGAGAATAGCCCTGCAAGCTTATCTCGTAGGCAATAGGGATCAGCGAATATTGTGAGCAAATAAGTACCAATTAGTGTCAATTTTGTTGATTTGCGTGATTGTGGAAAGTCCCAGGTTCATCTTTATCAATTAATTAAGATTTTAATTGGGTTTACATACCCTGAGAATGTATTGACCATAATTTTCTATGTATCTATTTTAAGAATAATGTGAATAAAATAAAATGAAATAAAATTACTTCAAATCCCATAAATGTTAGTTTATAATGTAAATAGTTTAAAATGACACAGGTTCGATTCCTACGTTATCTACGTACCTATGTCGAACTGAATTGACTTATAAGTAGGTACGAATTTATTTTTGTTTTTCTCACTCTCATAATATCACGTATCCGTTGGTAGGTGCGATATGCAGCGTCGCGGAAGAATATAACAGAAAAACGACCTTTTACCTAATAACTCAAAAACTAAGCCAGTTATCAAAAATCTGTTTCTAAGCGTTATTAAGATGTTATTATTACCGACAAATTTAAACAAAAATTAGTTACATCCATTGTGGTTTCCGATAAAAATTAGAAGAACTGAGATTTTGGAGCAACTTTTGGGAGAACTTTCTATCGAGAAAAATTTATCCAATCGTGTGTCTGCTTTTAAGCGATTGAAGATTAAAGACCCAGAATACAATTGACGTTTAAATTTGAAAGTAATGGTCTTTATAGTTTTTAAATAAAACTTCATTCAAAATCGCTTAAATACGGCTTCTACGCTGTTAATTAAAATCAAAATTTCAATCTAACCCAATACTAGTGAGAGCTATAGTAATTTAAGTTCAGTTCAATTTATTAAAACCCCTTGAGAGGAATGTTCGTGGGCACTTTAAAAAACTTCATAAAATTAAATTTTATTTTAAAATGGATTTCAACGTAATTACTGGACAAGTGTGAGTCGAACTCTCGCAATGAAGGTTCCGTACCAAATCATACCGAAGCAATTTTATTATATTCAACTCGCTCTGGGTTCTTTTTATCTTTAACTTTTTATATGCTGACGAGGCAACTTATTTTTATAACAATTCCATCTTATTATGTTTTTATTTATCATATTCGTGCAATATCAAATTAGTGCGTTTCATATTTCATGTTAAACATTCGAGAAAAAAGTATACAATATTTTACAGACATTAGAAATGAACACACAGACGTTTATTAACTTACGTCTATTATATTATAGGTTTTATAATACTCGTGTTAGTATTTTACGTAGACGCGGATTTGAATAACATTTGGCTGGTGTTTATCATTATTATTATAATTATTATTAGTAGGTAGTAGTAATTTGGTGGACCGGTATTTTTTGTCTATAGTAATTCTGAGCTTACATTCATTTATTCATTATAAGTTTGAAGCTTGTGTGTCAACTACTCATATCACATGTTTGCAGTTTTTTAGTAGACACACGAAAATCTACTAAAAAAGATTTCTTTTGGTCATAGGCTAATATCCAAAGAGAGTTAGAAGTCATCCTGAAGACTTACAGTGCATAAACTGGTAAAGATTAGAAATTCAGATAGAACGCACAGACTAGACGGACAGAAACAAGGTTCTTCACACTATTTGAAAACGGAACGCTAAAAATGGCTCACCCCATTAGGATCTCGATGAAGCTTATTAAAAGTTTAATTTCGTTCTGGTCTTTTATTCCCTTGCGGCCGCGATAATATTGGCTTTACAAAGTCCTATACATATACGTAATAATTATATTGTTTTTGGAATATTCTGTTTATCTTAAAATATACATATGCAAGATTGTTTCAAATCGGAATGTTGATAAACAAAAACTTCACTTCTCATAAGTGAAAATGGATTTTCTTTCACATGAATATTGTTTTATTGGAATCGTAATATTATAAACTAGCTGTTGCCAGCGGCTGCAGCTGCGTGAATTTTGGTTTTTATATAATACTAGCTGACCGGACAAACTTCGTTTTGCCGTTTAGGGACATCAAATATAAATAACAACCCGCTCTCGGACCCAGAGATCACACCTTGAAAGTTTCGCAACGATCGGTCCAGCCGTTTCAGAGGAGTTTGGTTACAAAGAAAATCGAGAGAATTTTATATATTAGATTCGGTTGTTATAAATAGTCAACCTTAAAATATAGACATGTGGTGTCACAGACTTTTTTATAGATCTTTAAAAGGAGAACAATTCCGTAATACATACTTTTTGGGTATCTTTAATTGTTTAAGCAGCGCACGCTACGGAAGCTTTCAAAAAGGACCAATTTTTCCCGTTTTTGCAACATTTTTCATTGATACTCCGTTTTTTTTGGTCATAGCGTAATGTAATAGTAGCCAATAGCCTTCCTCAATAAATGGACTATCGAACACAAAAATAACTTTTTAATTCGGACTTGTAGTTCCTGAGATTGGCGCGTTCAAAGTCAAACAAACAAATAAACTTTTCAGCTTTTAATATTAGTACAGATAATCAAATTTTTTTAGTAATAACACGCCTTTTGATATCCAATCTACATAATGGATGAAAAAATTCAAAATTCAAAATATCTTTATTTCACATAGGCCTGTACAGGCTCTTGTAAAACGTCAATATGATATTTGTCGCATATGTATGGTAATAACTACAAGTCGACTTAAAACTAAAATTACGAGGGTTCAAACAGATAAGCTAGTTATTGCCACTGAAAGGCGAGTTAGTTAAAAAGTCAAAATTAACCCTCCAGTGCAGACAGGCAGGTACTCCGGAGGGCCGTACGCAATTATTTCACTGAGGGCCTCTCAGGACCCCACGAAAGGGTTTGATAATTAAAATGAAACGGCCTGTTATTCTATCCAATATTGCCGGCGGGAATTCCCGTGTGTGGATTCGTTTTGTAAAAATTCCGACCCCCACAAGTTAATAGGGGTAAAGGTGTATTAACGGATTTTGGTTTTAAACTTTTTAAGGGTTTCAACACACGTCAATGGTCAAGTGCGATTCGGATACGCACAAAAAGGGTTCTATAGCATCATTAAAACCTGCTTTCAAGGAAAGATTTTTTTTAATTATTGTTCATAAGTTCAAAGAATTTGTGTGTGAAACTATGTTGACTTGCTAAGCGACTCTAGGAATTCAATCGCTGACAAACAGAATAAAATTTTAGGAGTTTTGTGCGTTCTGAGAAACTAAATAAGGTGACCTTTCATGTAATTTCTTGCAATGTATTTTAGACTACTTACCTACATGTTTAAAAGTGCTGCATAATGCTCTCAAAATATGATTGTGAAGCCTGAATAATTGCATTCAGCCATAGTTGCGAGCTTTTGCTGTACTATTAAAATAAATAACCTATACTATTATTCAACTGGGATCTGATTTGCGTAAGGAAAACGTATTCATCGTTATCGTATTCGTAAGCGAATGCTGCCCTCCGATTGGCTGACGTAAATCAGACCCTCAATCAGCAGACAGAATTAGTAAGCGATTACGGTACCGATGAATACGTTTTTCTTACACAATCTAGGGGCAGATATAGAAGTAAGTCGTAAAAAAGGGTAAGAACAAATTCGACTTACATTCGGTCACTCAGATTTCCGAATTATGGTCAAATTATTCAATTTCCCGCATCGCAGTTTCTCAGAAATTATTTTGCCCAACTGTGGGGGGCAAAGAGGCCTTTGATGATTCGAAAACATTACGTTTTGGGTCTTTTGTGGCCATGTGCTATATAATTTAGTCAAAGCTAACCCTCATCACGGTAAGTATACTACAGTAGCATGTTATCCGGGGCGCGGGTACAAAGGACCGCGTATCTTTACATAAAAGGGTGGAGGTTTGGTATCCGCCATTCAATATAGTGGAAAGTGGATTTTGGTAGCTTTCGCTATAAAGGGTAGGTTTTGTTTAATTAAAAAATAGGGTGATTTGGGTTCCGCATTGAAATACACGTCCCGTTTATAGATATTTCAATCAACGAAGACGCGTCCCACTCTGTCAAAACCGCTTGTGTTTCATTCGATTCGAATGGTTTGACAGAGTGGGGCGCGTCATCGTGGATTGAAATATCTATATAGATTTCCTCATGATGTTTTCTTTCCACTTTAAGCAAGTCAATTACGTTATTTAGTTACTTCAGTTATCACTATCACTATCACTACATAGTATAAAACAAAGTCGCCTTTTCTGTCCCTATATCCCTATGTGCGCTTAAATCTTTAAAACTACGCAACGGATTTTGATGCGGTTTTTTCCAATAGATAGAGTGATTCAAGAGGAAGGTTTATATGTATAACACATGCATCATATACTAAGGCAACATTACTAATTTTAGAGGTTTCTAACGTGATGTCGTAAATTAACCTATTTTTTTGGGCTTATTTAGCAATTTAGCAAAAACGCTGCCTAAACCCTACGAGTTAGATCAAATTAATGTACTACAGTATTGTACACCATAAAAAGGTCTACAAAAAAGTCCGCGATGGTATATGTTTATATTTTAGGGATAACCCACATTAACTATTTTTATTGTTTACTTTTTACGTGAAAAAATGGCTTATTTACGAAGCTATTTTAAGCAATACGGCATTAATCCTTATCGAATTAAGTACCTTAAATACAGTGTGCAATTAATATAGATCAATATGGTTCCTTACAGCATGTAAATTAAACAAATATTTTCGGAGATATTACAAATTTAAAATTTGCGTTTGCGGCGGGCGGTACCGGTCGGACGGACGTTGCAGGCTTAGATTTGAGCGTTGACTGTTTTTCACATGGCCAACTGTATGTCGCTCTTTCAAGAGTAACCTCAAGAGAAAACATGTTTGTATTGTCTAATGACAAGAAAGCTGTGAACGTTGTGTATAAAGACATCCTGTAATATATTAATTGTTGTAAAAATAAAATAAATACCTAGGTAAAAATGTAAAAAGTAAATAAGTAAAAATGTGTAATGTAATAAAAATTGTATGAATTTAGATATTCCAAAGATAGCAGGAAATCTTCATAGTAAGTATAGGGAAAGAGGAATTGTTTTACTCCAAATTTAATGCGTGCAGGCCAAGGGCAGTAATGAATGAATCAAAAATACTGGATCGATTTTAATCATGTTTTCATTAAGTGACATAGGCATATATATTTTATGCCCGTGCAAAGTCGGAGCGGGCCGCTATGTTTTTATATACAACGTTCATAGTTTTTCTGTAGTGTATTTAATTTAGTATCAGCATTGCACCCGTGCGAAGCCGGGGCGGGTCGCTAGTAATTCCATAAAATCTGAGGTACGTACCTTGTGCCCGGGATTCGAACACCGACTTTCTAATACGATACAGACATTTTAACCACATAATTATTATTGTGCAAAAAAAGGAATTTGTCAAAATCCTACGGAATAACATGAGCGAAGCGAGGGCAACTCAGCTAGTTATGAAACAAAAAATATGATATTTGTTTCTTGATTTGTGATAATAATAAGAATTTTAGTACTAAAATTGTTTCTATTATTATTCACGCAACGCAACATTAATCTGATCAATTATTTCTGCCACAAGATTACTCACTACGACTTTACTGATTGTGATTCGACGCGGCGTTATTAGGTACGTCATAATAAATTTAATGACGTCATTAGATTTTTAACAAAATTGTGTGTATATGAGGCCTGCGATAATTCTAGGCACCTCTAGAGTGAATCTCTGAGAACATTATAAAAAAACTTTTAAGGTCTCATTTTGTCTAGTTACCACGTCGGCGTACAGTGCTCTCCAAACCAAAATACATGACTGCTTCACGGTACAATAACTGACACTGCTACCTACCCGTACAAACTGCGCGACAAGAGTCCTACCACCAGTATCTCTGTATAGTTAATCGTGCATGTTCAGGATTCGAATCCCCGATCTCTCGGCACGAGGCCATTTTTTAGAGGCACGAGGATATTTGGACCGATTGGCTATCAATGCGATTTAAAGAAATTATTTTCTATTCACAAGAAAAAAATTAAAGTGACATTATTATATTAGTAATACCTACAGTAATAATGCTCGAACCTTTTAGGGTCTCGGTAAGGTCCCTAAGGGACGCCCTGATCAAGCGACGACGAATCAAAATGAGCCTGAAGGATCTTGTACCCAATAACAGATCTCTAGGGAAACTAACAGTTCTTTAGTAGGATTAATTATTAATTTTTTTCAATATACCTACAATTCATAATTGATATTATCGAACTGAATTTATTTCCTATAAGTTAATACTTGATTGCTTTCACCTGATGGTATGTGACGATGTTATCGTTCTAAATCGGAAGGAGGTAAGCAAGACCCTAATGGTTTCTACACAGAATTGCGCTGGAACGCTAAATCGCTTGGCGGTGGTTCTTTGCTAGTAGGGTGGTAACTAGCCACGGCCAAAGCCTCCCACCAGACCAGAGCTGATCCAATTTAGAAATTATAAAATTCCAAAGTGGCCAGTGACGGGAATCGAACCCGTGACCACCCACTCACTCAGCCATCACAGGACCCACTCAAAAAGATGCGAAAAATCGGTCCAAGAACTAAACCGTGTCGTGTTGGTAACCTGTAACCTTAAATATAACATTTTTCATAATAATTAAGTATTATTCAATTAAGTAAGTAAGTACGTAAAAGAATAATGTATAAGTGATAAGACAGAGTTTTATGTAAAGTGCTTCACCGGAAGTGTAAGTTAAGTGTCTACTTAATTAGAGTTTAAGTTGTATTGTCTAAAAACAAAGGGGCTGCTGAAAGTAACCATTTACTTCCCTAAACCCCTACTTAGTTTCGTCACCTAGTTAATTCAATGCCACACTTTGGGATTTTTCCACCTTTTAATGTAATCACGGACATTTTTCCTTCGTAACGAGGTCCTTTCAGGATCCTCTTAAGAAATATTTTACATTTACATTTAATTTGGGGGAAAGTTTGGGTGAAAAGGTCGTCTTACTTGCGAGGTTTAAGTGATCTTGAATGAAGTTTTGCTTTACTCACACACAATACACATACATAAATTTGCTAATAATTCCATCGTATACCAAATATTTTGGCGTACCTAGGTCGTCTTGGTCAGTAAATGAATTAAAGCTAGAGAAATTGTTTGTTAGTTAGTTTGTCTGTCTAATGCTTGTCCGTTTGCCTGTTTGCCAGTTTTTGTGCAAACTTTGGATTAATTATTATTAGAAGCTAACTGTCAAAATCAAATAATTTTAACAACAAGATCTGCCCCTGTGCCCAATGCAGCTTTAAGTTTTTTTTTTCACATAGACTTTACTTATTTAGCAGTGGTAACTATTCCATGGATTAAAACCTGATTGGCTCTATTCTTTATTTACATTTTTTCATCAAAAAGTCTTTAATAGTTTTTGACCCAGGTCACAAATAATTGCATAGTGCGCCGTTCTAGCATACATGATGGTACTTCATACATACATAATGGTACAATTTTTCAATCGCCTGCAGATAATCGTTAACTAAGGAATAAATATGACGGTTTGACAGATTTTGTATGGCATATGTTTTAAATTTATTCTTCAGAGAGGTTATCTATGGCAATTGAAAAATAGGCCCTAATAATGGTACAGTTTAGTTATTCATGAGATACTTATTTACGTATCACTTATACATTAGGTTAGACAACATATTAAGTAAATACATTATGTTTAGACCGGTATATAATATACGCATTAGTGTACAATATACATCGGTAACATCCTGCGATCTACATGGTTACAGCATCAATGCCAAGATCTGAGGGCAGATAATCTTGATTTCAAACCACTACCATGATATTATCTCGATTCACATTTGTTATATAACATTATCTCTTAGGTTTATTCATTAGTACATAACTACGTTTTATTTGTCTCTGTCGGCTGTTGCGTTCTTTGTCGTACTTACGAGCTTTACGGCAGGCCTGTTCTATAATATAACCCATCCAATATCCCCATTTCATTGCACCCTGGGCAGCAAGTTATTGGATGCGACAAAATACTCAGTGCTTACTTTTCATAAGATTTTATGAAGAGCTGACCCGGCAAACGTTGTCTTGTCATTTAGAGGACTGATCTATGAAATGTATACAAAAAAATTCATTACAATCGGTCTACCATTACGGAGGAGTTATGTTACAAACTCTGTGACATGAGAATCTGATATGAGAGAAAATTATTATAGAGAGATCGAATGAATTTTCGAGTAACATTACATTAGTAGTGGTCGGGAATTCCTCAAATCGCGTGGGCGTTGGATTTTTGCGACATTAAAAGGAGTTTTTTCGTAAATAAACGAAGGGATCTCGTGAGAGGCGTCTCGTCTCTGATCCCAGTCCGTCCGCCATGACAGTTTAGGATGGCCGCCATTGTTTGAGCGAAGCGCGCTGAGATTTCGTTTTTAATTGACTTTTGGGCTTAGCTTTACGTTTCTTTTATCTTTTAAGATATTTTTTTCGCAGTCAAGTTAATAGGGTAAAGTTTGAATCTGTTTTTGATAACGTCCGGAGGTTTTATCATCCTATAAAAGATAACCGTACTTTACGCGCGTTCACAGGTAGTCATCTCATCGAAAAGTCTGAACTTCTAATCCGCCAGTAGTAGATCCCGAACTTAGACCTCGCATCATAAGCAGGGCAAAATTAGAAATCTGGAATCTTCATATTTTTATTAAAAGAAATTTAGCACTCATAATTAGTTAATATGGGACAGACTTATGGGATCGAAATATTACGTGACTTATCGATAAATTATTATTTAATCCTTTTTCAATTACAAGTCTGCAAAAGTCGTGGGTGTTTTAAAAATTTTTAATTTTCCACTTGTAGAGAAGATAAGCTGCTGATCTGGCCTGGTGGCTTCGGTGGCGACTGGTTACCAAGCTAATGCCAAAGTATGATCGCTAAGCAATATTTTGGTACTAGCAATATTTTAACTAATTCACAATGCCTGAGCCGTTTCTTTATCTAGTAATAACTCATATATTAGGAAAGTTACAATTTACATGTTTAAATTCAGTGTTACGTATATTTAGTAAAATAAATACATAGAGTTTGTTTCCGTATTATTTTCGCCTATTATTATCACCTTATTATGTGTGAGAACATAAATAAAGCTATTCTATTAATTACTTTCTGTGACTAATTAGTTATTTACTGATAACGAGTTTAATTAAAATAATATACTATTTAGGTTGGTACATTTCTTGCTAAAAAGTTTCAGTATTTACCAAGTTTGATCGCCTTAATTTGGAACACTTTAGTACCTATAAAGTTGATTAAATAGTAAAAAGGTGTAAATCTTATAACTAGCTGTCGCTGCAATTTCGCTCTTATTACCTCCCATTTAGAATTCCCCTTTTTAATTATTATTGATAGGCTTGCGCTTGACTAAATCATGCCTGATGGAAGGTAATGATGAGGTCTTGAGTTCAGTGCGCTTGACTAGAATATACCTTGGAAACTGGAAGAACGTTCCACACCTTAGCAGTTTTTAACAGAAACGCAGAAGAAAAAAATTCGCAAGTACCATACAAGGATCGTACTTCTAACCCTGACGTATCGTCCTACAATGGAACCGGGTCCGATCCTGGCATTAATAATATTGGTATTAGCATATTCTGATAGTTTTTCATCGTTTATTGAAAACCCTTTCAGTTTACGATCGGCTCGAACAAAACGCTGCTTATCACTACATCGCTGATAGTGCCTCCCGCCTACAGCCCGCCGCGCTCCGTTTATACTGCGACACCGCGATTTTAAATAATGCACCTATATAAGGTGGTGTCAAATTATCTGCCACCGTTCCAGGAGGTGAATGGGCCATACATATACACTTCAATAGTGAAAAAATTTCAGTCCCCAGGCTCAGTTTTTTTTAATTAAACATTATTAACATATCGCATCATGTTGCATAAACACGTCCATCAGTCAAACTTGAGTACATGTTTAGTAAAGTTATCGCCTCGTAACGGAAATCAGCTGTTCGGGCGCGGCGTGAGAGCGTTCACCTTGGGTTGCGACGTAATTTTTAATCAAAAAAATAAATATATTGAGCTGGGGGCTGAGATTTCTTCACTATTGTATCACACGTATGGCACAGACACCTCCTGGAACGGTGGCAGATAATTTGACACCACCTTATATAAAGTCTCTGGGTATAAATAAAATGAATGAGTTTTCATGAGTTCATTTAAGGGGTTTCATAATCAAGCTTTTACAAGTTAATTTTTCGATATCCTTCTCAGTAAACTCTTTCATACGATAACGAGTCTGCCATCTTGGCTGATCCACCATGTTCATTTATGATGTCGTCACACAGCTAACCATCTATTGGTATTCAAACTAAACGTGTTCACAAATTTCAGCACAATTTGTTGAAGATTTGCTTCAAAATTGAGTTTCAAGATTCCATCCGAGCAAACATAGTTACATATAAACACGCATTGCAAGTTAAATATAAGCTTGTTAAAAACAACCTAATCTAACAAACCTTTGTCAGGCTAACCAACCCCACACTATTATTGGGGATAAAATTATTTCTCTACCAGTTATAGCACGGAAAATAATTGATCTGAAAAGTCTTTTTCATCTCACCCGCTCGGAAAGGAGATTTTTAATGCCCAAAATGCGGGCGGGAAATGCTATTTTATTCCCTAGGGCGAGAAAGTAGTATGAAAATCCTTTCCCGCCCTAGGGCGAGAAAGTAGTATGAAAATCCTTTCCTGCCCTAGGGCCGCAAAGCATTTCTAAATTCGAACATGACGTAATCTCGTATTGCGTCTATAATAATGTCTAATTGTGGCACCACACATGGATATTTGTATTTGTGATTGGATGATCGCGTATTTGCCAAAATTTTCGACCTCATGGAGCCAAATATGTTATTGGCTGTATTTGCCAAACAGGCAAATATGGCAATAATTTTGGCAAATATACTCTCCACACATGGAAGTTATTTGACAAATATAAAAAATAGGCAAATACAAATAGCCATGTGTGGTGCCACCATTAAACTGAAGACTTCTTTTTTTTTAAATAATGTCAGTCGGTCAGTAACGAAGTTCGACCTTTGAGTTTGTATAGGTGTACATTACTTTTTGTTTTTACATTTTCTTAGAATATCAATAAAAATAATAACTCCTATTTTTATTTTTTATTAATTATAAAGGAAATCTAATTAAATCCATGGTATTAATTTAATTTTTTATCTAATTATTGTTATTTTTTTTAATCTTCTATTATCGTTGGTTCTTAGAAATTGATATTTCTGAACGCATTCAAAATACAAGTAGAAAAAAAGTAACTCATTTTTTTTCTAATCGTGTTAAATAATAATATTTTGTTTTTATTCATTACTGTTTTGTAATAAGATGAGTGATGATTTAAGGTGGATTTAATTAAGTGAGTGAAGTTATTGCAGAGTATTACTCAAGACAACATCTCACATACTAGCAATGCCGATCCAAGTGTTCTTCTAGTAATTTTCCTCGCTGTGGTGAGATGAAAAAATTTGTGTTATGTACGGCCGCAAATTTTTTTGGGTCTCGTGTCCTTTGAATGCCTCGCTATGCTCAGGATTCTATTCTTTGAACCCCTCGCTGCGCTCAGGGTTCAACCCTAGAATCCTTCGCCGCTCAGCATTCAAATTTGACACTCGGCCCAAAAATCCATTTTGCGCCCTTGCATAACAAATAACTATTTGTTTATTTTATCCACGGGGATCTGACGACACAGTAATAATTAAATATGTAATCGTTTATTCAGCACACAGATTATGTATTGAAAAAAAAAACCTCCAAACTGACGCTGACAAACTAAACACCACTACCCGTACTTCCTAGGCGTATTCGCAGGCTATTCGTACAGGTGTCATGTTAAATATCGTGCAGGACGATACGACACGATATAGTGTGAATGTGTTCCGATAAGAAATTGATTCCGGCAGTTCTGAACAAGTTCAAGGGATAAGGGGCGTCAGTTATGGCGGCGGGTTTATGACTTAGGGTTGCGATGCTTTTATAATCTCGCACGCTGTTTTTATAGCGGGGGTGGAAAATAATGGGTTTCAGCTCTGAATCTCATACAAATAAGGCATTTCGGTAGTAAGATATTCATTACATCAACCTATGTTTTTGTCTTACTATTGAGCAATTGAGCATAACCCCTTCGCATACGGCTCGTAAGCGTAAGCGTAGCGTAATACACGCGTACGATGAGAGCAGTACGAGCACGAACATGTTCAAACATGTGCGCAGACGAAGCGGTGTTGCAGCGAATCGTAGGAGGCGTAATTGTCATACTGTTATGCGTAACGTCATAAAGATACGCTTACGCTACGCCTACGCTTACGAACCGTGTGCGAAGGGCCTTAGTGAGTAGAAGTCTCTGCCTCTAATCTTTTTTTTTCAATTATTGATAGGTTTACGCTTGACTATAATCAGGCCTGATGGAAGAAGCCTAGGGTAGAGCACGTTTGTCTAGAAAATGCCTATTCATTCTTCTCTTGAAAACACCCAGGTTTAAATAGATGGGAAGATGATTAGGATGGTTTTCTGATTTCACACGTATAGCTTTGGAAAGAACAGAAAAAGTAATGGGTTAAGTTCTGAATAAAACATCTTAAATAAAAATAAAAAAGCTTTTATTACTGAACACCTTCCTTTACAAATCACTTACGGAACTAGGTACTTATTTTTATAAGTGTGCATAAATAGATAAATATTGAAAAATACGCAGACACTGAAAAACATTCATGCTCATCACACAAACATTTACCAGTAGTGGGAATCGAACCCACGACGTAGACGGCAGGTTCGCTACCGCTACGCCAATTCATTGTTATAGCGTCAAAAGAAACCCATCTTCTGAAAAAAATTCAGGTGTCTAACAATCACGGTTTAAGACACCAATATAAAGTTATTCCTTGCTCTGTGGTTTAAAAGATACAGCCTGGTGATAAACGGACGGACGGACAGATGGACAGAGGCTTAGTAATAGGGTCCCGTTTTAGCCTTTGGGTACGAAACCCTAAAAAATCGGTATACTATTAGGTCCTAAAGCACGGTCGCGGAGCACGAAAAATTTCTACCTGTCTCTGTCACTCCCGCGTCAAAATAATGCGGTCACGCTCGCACAGGACGGGGTCATTGCATCTGTGCGAGCGTGACCGCATTATTTTGACGCGGGAGTGACAGAGACAGGTAGTAACAGGTTAATGTACGAAATTCTTCGTGCTCCGCGACCGGACTTTAGCACTACTTTTGCCAATGCTTCAAGGTCCATAACGCACAGTTTACTAGCTGTTTAAAGATCTCATTAAGTCCTCACATCACAGCACCGTGGCGATGCGATCTGTTCCGCTGCATTAGCTATAGCTCCGCATTCGTTGAGCTTCGGCTTAAATAGTCCTTATCGTGTGGCCGGCGAGCGAGATGTGTTTTTTTGTGCTGTGTGTGTTTCTTAGTGTGTTAAGTTTCAGTTACAATTATGATGGTAATTATTTCAATTGTTTTTTGGATTCAAATGGGAGGTCGCAGGTTCGATTCCGGCCATGAGAATTTTATTGTTTCTAATTTGGCTTAGCTTATGCCGCATGCGCACGTAGACATATGTCTCTACTCTTGTATGTCTCTTTTTTCTGTCAATCAATATGGATCAGAAAGAGAAAAGAAAGCAACAAAAGTCGAGAGACATATCCAAAGCCTGCATGGTCTGGTCTGTGGGAGAATGTGCAAAGTCCCATCACAACAAAATCAGATTTTGCTCTCAGAAGCCAATTTTCGCTTTTCGTTTCGGCGTTTTACTTGTTAAGGTATAACAAGGTAAATTCAAGTTCCGAAGAAAGAGATTTGGATCAAAAGCTGTCCCCTGGCATAAAATCTGCCTGCAGGATTTCCCGATTGCCCCACATCAGTACAAAGCACTGATAAGAAAACTCAGGATATGGGCATCCAAAAGATTTACGTAAACCTTTTTCGTACAAACAGTAGCGCCATCGGTAAAAATTCTATAGGCGGCCGCTGAGCGAACTACAGCTGGCCTTACTGTTGGTGGCAAAACAATCATTTTTGGCACCGATAAGTTGGTGACATTTTTTTGCGCCGTCGGCCCTGTTCAGGGTATATATTATGTCTATTGTACACGTCAAGTTATGGTTTTGTTGCAGTGAAAACCCCGAAAGGACTCCTGACTCCTCGCTGCGTGGCGCAGTACCACCAGTTGTTTGTGTCGAAGATGGTGCCTCCACGACACTACCAGTATTGGCACGAAGTCCTGGCAGGGGATGACGCCTCTGCCAGCACTGGAGTTAGTGTAAAGTAGTTTTTTCGGGTTAAAAAAATATTTTTAAATACTACCTTTCGTCAATCAATCTGTTTTTTTGTAGATAGGCTTGCTCTTGACGACAATCATGCCTGATGGAAAGCAATGATGAGGTTTAGGTTTGCGCGCTTGCCTAGAAAATACCTATTCACTCTTCTCTTGAAGGCACCCAGATTGTACTTGGCTGGAAACACGGAGGCTGGAAGGGCCTACCTATATACCTTTCATTTGATACCTATATTGTAGCAGTGAATTAAAAATAACTAGTCAATAATAGTTCGCTCTAATCAAGTCATCTAAGTTAATCTTGGGTATTCCACCATGTTGGATTCCGAACGCCGTCACACATCTAACCATGCATTTTCATTTAGTCAATATTCGTTATAATTACTAATAATTATTCTTTGGTCTGTGTTTATAAACTGAACTTGTCAACAAAATTTTTGTTCATTCGGTTGAAGTTGTGTGCTTCAAAATTGAATTGCAAGATTCCACCCGAACAAACATTAATTGCAAGTTATATGAAAGCTTGTAAAATGTAGAGAAATGACGAATCTGATCGATAAAATCGAAGCAAGTTTATATAAGTTTATCAATAATCAACTCATACATTTTTTGAATTTATAAGCGTATCGAAAGTAATCTTAGAAAGTGTAGACGCATACAATACAGCTGCTGTTATTGCATGTTAAGCATGACTGTGTTTAGATGCAGTGCTTCTCATCTTCCTTGCTGAAGTCAAATGTTAAGCATGACCGTGTTTAGATGGAGTGCTTCTCATATTTCTTATTGTCTTGTCCCGATTGCTGACAAAGAACTACGTCCTTAAAGCATTAGGTTAGAATAGCATAGTTAAAAAATATTTAGTGTTTTATAAATCGACGGGTATAAGATACCCGGCGGACTAAGATTGGATTTTCTTGTGCATGCTGGACCCTAATAGAGACAGTTACATCTCTGATAATGAAGCTATGACTGGATTAAATAAGTGTGCATACACTTTTTTTTATAAGTAACGTAAGTAAGGCAAACGAGCGGGCAGGTCACCTGATAGAAAGCGATCACCTACGCCCATGGAAATTTGCACCACCAGAAGAACTGCAAATGAGTTGCTGGCTTTTAAGAAATTTGTTTATCCGCCCTTTGAATAACCACATGTTATAGTTTTGAGGGTGACACTGTTGCTGGTAGCTGGTTCCATGTATACATATAATCATAAGTTATTGTAGAGGATATTCATTGACGCAGTTCCGCTGGCGAATCGTGGGTGGCCATAAGATCAGCATCGACCAAGCCCCGTACCAGGTGATGTACGGGAAGTTCTGCGGCGGAACCCTCATCGCCCCCAACTGGGTCATCACAGCTGCACACTGTAAGTAAGTAACTTAAAAACTAACTAACTTTAACTTAACCTTTACAAACTTACGGGCAAGTACGGCCTCAGATGGAGTACTGCTCTCATCTTTGGGCTGGAGCACCGAGCTACCAACTACTTCCATTTGACCGGATCTAAAGACGGGCAGTTCGACTTGTTGACTATCCCAGTCTCAGTAACAAACTGGAACCCTTGGAACACCGTAGAGACGTTACCTCTGGTTGTTCCATCGGTTGTTCATTGAGGAATGCTCTGAGGAGCTGTTTGAAGTGATTCCTTCCACTTTCTCTGTGCATACACTCCGGCGTAGAAACACGTCCATTAATTCCAACTGCATGGCTGGCAATCCACGACCACACGGTACCGATTTTTCTTTCAATCCTCGTGAAACTATGGAACTATGTATTTTCATATTATGGATGTGAATCCTATCAGTACTTCACCAATGTGAATTAATGGTAAACCCTCATTATAAGAGAAAAATGGACCTAAAATGGAGGTTGATATAGGAGACAAGTCCAATTACCACCACAATGATATTACTGCGTTTTCAGAGCAAAAGAACCAAACGTCTTCGCCGGCTCAACCCTCCGCAGCGAGACAATCCCCTACCGGATCTGCGCTCACTTTATCCATCCCTTCTGGAACACCTCCAACCTTCACTCCCACGACTATGACTACCAGCTGCTCCTGCTGGAGACCCCTATTCCTGTGAGCAGTTCCGCCAGACCCATCGCTATCGGCACCACGAGTGATGTGAAGGCAGGTGCTATGACATCTGTCAGCGGATGGGGACATCTGCAATACAAGGTAAGTTTGGCTTCAGCTACCTCATCGTTTACTTTGTAGATAGTTCAGTCTTTAAAAAATACATATGGGACTTTCAAATGCAAAGTTGGTTTATGTGTTATTTGTAGCCTATGAAGGGCAATTACCACTGATAAAATATGGAATATTCAGTGAAGCTTTGAAAGATTTGGGGTTTACAAGATATGAACTCCTGGATTCATTCATGATAGCACCAGTAAATTGTGGCTTAGTTACCTTTAATGCCATCTAGTTTAATATATGGAAATACTAGCAAACGCCCGCGGCTTCGCTCACGTTGATATTCTGCTTGACTCCCTCAGGCGTTAAGTTTCCAAAATTCTTGTATTAACCGTCATTTAATTTAATTTTGACCACTAAATATTTCCTAATGCTTGCTGGTTATAGTCAG
Source organism: Coenonympha arcania (assembly GCA_036785405.1). Lineage (NCBI taxonomy): Eukaryota > Metazoa > Arthropoda > Insecta > Lepidoptera > Nymphalidae > Coenonympha > Coenonympha arcania. Next base: position 11,003,576 of record CM072078.1, read on the forward strand.
ACGTCGACTTTCAAAGCAATCGGCCCAGTAACAAAAAAGTTCAAAATGGCGACCAAAAAGTTCATCATTTTTTTATCTTGACCACAAATTCCTTCTCTATGCTTGCTGCGATAGTCAGATATCGATTTTCAAAGCAATCGGCCCATTAACAAAAGAGTTCAAAATGGCGGCCAAAAAGATCAAAATTTTTAAATTTTGACCACAAATTCCTTCTCTATGCTTGCTACCATAGTCAGATATCGTTTTTCAAAGCAATCGGCCCCGTTACAAAAAAGTTCAAAATGGCGGCCAAAAAGTTCAATTTTTTAATTTTGGCCACAAATTCCTTCTTTATGCTAGCTGCAATAATCAGATATCGATTTTCAAAGCAATCGACCCACTAACAGAAAAGTTCAAAATGGCGGCCAAAAAGTTCATAATTTTTTTAATTTTGACCACAAATTCCTTCTCTATGCTTGCTGCCATAGTCAGACGTCGATTTTCAAAGCAATCAGCCCAGTAATAAAAAAGTTCAAAATGGCGGGCAAAAAGTTCATATTTTTTTAATTTTGACCACAAATTCCTTCTCTATGCTTGCTGCCATAGTCAGACGTCGATTTTCAAAGCAATCGGCCCAGTAACAAAAAAGTTCAAAATGGCGGGCAAAAAGTTCATATTTTTATAATTTTGACCACAAATTGCTTCTCTATGCTTGCTGCCATAGTCAGACGTCGATTTTCAAAGCAATCGGCCCAGTAACAAAAAAGTTCAAAATGGCGGCCACTTTTTTAATTCTGACCACAAATTCCTTCTCTATGCTTGCTGCCATAGTCAAATATCGATTTTTAAAGCAATCGGCCCAGTAACAAAAGAGTTCAAAATGGCGGCAATTTTTTAATTCTGACCATAAATTCCTTCTCTATGCTTGCTGCCATAGTCAGACGTCGATTTTAAAAGCAATCGGCCCACTGACAAAAAAATTCAAAATGGCGGCCACTTTTTAAATTTTTTACCACAAATTCCTTCTCTAAGCTAGCTGCCATAGTCAAATATCGATTTTCAAAGCAATCGGTCCAGTAACAAAAAAGTTCAAAATGGCGGCCACTTTTTTAAATTTTGACCACAAATTCCTTCTCTATGCCAGCTGCCATAGTCAAATATCGATTTTCAAAGCAATCGGTCCAGTAACAAAAAAGTTCAAAATGGCGGCCACTTTTTTAAATTTTGACCACAAATTCCTTTTCTATGCTTGCTGTCATAGTCAAATATCGATTTTCAAAGCAATCGGTCCAGTAACAAAAAAGTTCAAAATGGCGGCCACTTTTTTAAATTTAGACCACAAATTCCTTCTCTATGCCAGCTGCCATAGTCAAATATCGATTTCCAAAGCAATCAGCCCAGTAACAAAAAAGTTCAAAATGGCGGCCACTTTTTTTAATTTTGGCAACAAATTCCTTCTCTATGCTTGCTGCCATAGTCAAAAGTCGATTTTCAAAGCAATTGACCCAGTAACAAAAAAGTTCAAAATGGCGGCCAAAAAGTTCAAAATTTTTCCTTCTCGAAATTTGGATTTCGAAAATCCCTCTCTGAATATGAATTCATGATATAATACCAACCTAGGTACCAAATTTCAGATCTCTACGACTTGTAGCTTTTCGGGAATTCCTGGAACAACGAAAAAAATTACACTTTTGTATGGAGAAATCCATAAAACCAACGGTTTTCACCCCTTAAAATTTGAATTTCTGGAATCCCCGTCTTAGTACGAATTCATGACCTAATATCAACCTAGGTACTAAATTTCAGATCTCTACGACTTGTAGCTTTTCGGGAATTCCTGGAACAACGAAAAAAATTTCACTTTTGTATGGGGAAATCCAAAAAACCAACGGTTTTTACCCCTTAAAATTTGAATTTCTGGAATCCCCGTCTTAGTACGAATTCATGACCTAATATCAACCTAGGTACCAAATTTCAGATCTCTACGATTTGTAGTTTTCCGGGAATCCCTGGAACAACGAAATAAATTTCACTTTTGTATGGAGAAATCCCTAAAACCAACGGTTTTTACCCCTTAAAATTTGAATTTCTGGAATCCCCGTCTTAGTACGAATTCTTGACCTAATATCAACCTAGGTACCAAATTTCAGATCTCTACGACTTTTAGTTTTTCGGGAATCCCTGGAACAACGAAAAAAATTACACTTTTGTATGGGGAAATCCAAAAAACCAACGGTTTTTACCCCTTACAATTTGAATTTCTGAAATCCCCGTCTTAGTACGAATTCATGACCTAATATCTACCTAGGTACCAAATTTCAGATCCCTACGACTTGTAGCTTTTTGGGAATTCCTGGAACAACGAAAAAAATTTCACTTTTGTATGGGGAAATCCAAAAAACCAACGGTTTTTACCCCTTACAATTTGAATTTCTGGAATCCCCGTCTTAGTACGAATTCATGACCTAATATCTACCTAGGTACCAAATTTCAGATCCCTACGACTTGTAGCTTTTCGGGAATTCCTGGAACAACGAAAAAAATTTCACTTTTGTATGGGGAAATCCAAAAAACCAACGGTTTTTACCCCTTAAAGTTTGAATTTCTGGAATCCCCGTCTTAGTACGAATTCATGACCTAATATCTACCTAGGTACTAAATTTCAGATCTCTACGACCTATAGTTTTGGCGGAATCCTTGGAACAACCAAAATCACCAAAATGCCTCATTCTTTTATATATATAGATTAGTGACCAGCTACAATAATGTAGACTACAAGCCAAGACGACAACTGAGGAATAAACTTAGTTTGCACTTCCCCAAACAATACGTCTTCTATCACAAAAACACACAAAATTTTAAAACTACTTATTGAATTGCTGTGAATTTTGTGTTAAAAAAAAAAGTTGTAACCTAGCCTAAGTATAGTATTGTTGTTAGTAATAATTGCTACCAAGATTGTTATGGGAGTGCGAGGTCTTCTGACACAGGCACTTGAAAGCTTAAAAGAAGACCTCAACAACTGAGATATTATTATGTAACCTGATTTTGTTACTGACAATAAACAAATTTATTTATTTATCACGAACGTCAAAATTCTTTAATTTACCAGAAAAGCCGAATGCAAGAGTACCTGCATCGGGTGTATGTGCCAATAATGGGACGTAGCGAGTGTATGAAGCTGCCAGAGGGTAACTACGATAAGATCACTCCGAGGATGTTCTGCGCGGGACTGGTTAACGGCACCAAGGACTCGTGTCAGGTAAGACAGTTGTGTGCCAAATATGGCACGTTTGTTAAGTCAGGTTAATCTGCACCGAGATGTGGGGTGGATTTTGGTTGTTTAGATGGCGGACATGTATTAAGGAAAGCCATAAACTTATTAATGGATCCATGACTTTGGAAATCAGCAATTGTTTCAAAATGATTTTTGACGTGATAACGTTTAATAAATTGATGAACACCCGCAAGCACTCATGAAAAAGTTCCACCTGAGCCTGTGCGTGCAAGCGAGAGCGCGCAACAAGCGATAGAGAGGCATGATAAATATTACATAAGATAATGATTATGATTATGACTATGATTGTGATTATGATTATGATTATCATTATGATAATGAGTATCATAATGATTATGATTTTGATTATGACGTTATCACGTAAATTTATCGTCCGTAAACCGACTTTACAGACAACCAATTTTTTTTTTCATTTTCTATTCTGCTGACCATTCATAGACAACCACTAAAAATATAGATGCCTTTTGTTCTAATGTCGATTAATATTAGAAAGAAAAATCCACAGATGCAAAATATATCTTCTAAGAAGAAGATAACTTGGTGAAGGTATACCCAATAAAAACTTTAGAAACAGCTATTTAATGTTTCAATAAAATTTTGTTCCGAATATGGCACACCATGAGGGTCAAATTTGGCACACAGCACAATATTACAATAATGATAGGTGTTTAAATCTCCATTTCCCAGGGTGACTCCGGAGGTCCAGTGGTGGTGAACGCGAAGCTGGTAGGCCTGGTCTCGTACGGGGTAGGCTGCGCCGCCCCCATGCGCCCCGGGGTCTACGCGAATATACCCATGGCCAGGGGGTGGATACGATCCGTGACTGGTCTACCTTTGTAGATGGGCGAATAACTAACTAGATTTTAATTAAAGAACGTGATGCCTGATCAATGAACCGATTAATTATTTGACTTGATATTACAATTCACAATACCTACATATTTTTTTTATGTATACACACACAAATTTATTACATGTATTTTTTTTATTGAATATAGGCTTGCGCTTGACGACAATCATGCCTGATGGAAAGCAATGATGAGGTCTAGGATGGAGCGCGCTTGCCTAGAAAAGGCCTATTCACTCTTCTCTTGAAGGCACCTAGATTGTACTTGGCTGAAAACACGGAGGCTGGAAGGGCGTTCCACACCTTAGCGGTTCGTATCAGAAACATGGAGGAAAAACGTTTCGTGCGCGTTTGTTGGACGTCAACCACTTATGGATGCCCCCACCACGATTATACTATTCTTGCCCCTGATATTCCTACACAAGTAAATTACTCGTCCGAACTTAACGCCACTAAACCTGATTTGGTCCTTGCATCTAATATTTCAAATATAAGTGATCTCCAGACACTAATAGCTCTTTCATCAAATCACTACCCAATTTATTTCACCTTAGGAGGTAGCCTACAACTAGAAATGAAAACTCGTGCCTATCGATACAATGATGCCAATTGGGGAAATTATCGTGCCCAATTGGATGAAAATATTATTCTTTCTTCAAAAACATTGAGTACAGTGAGCGAAATCGACTCTGCTGTTAACCAGTTACAAAAGAGCATTCTTCAGGCTCGAGACAAATCAGTTCCTATGGTTACACTTAACAACATTAATACTCCGAAATTGCCTAGACACGCTAAACAATTGATCAGGTACAAAAATTACTTGCGTCGCGTTGATAATAAACTGCCTAAAGGTCACTTCAAAAGATTCGTTCGCTACTTAATAAACCGCCTTTGCCGTTTAATTGAGCAGTATACTCAAATGTGCATAGATTATATATGGAACCAAAAACTTTCCAAAATTGATAATCCTAGAACAGATGTATGGCGTGTCATTAGGTCTTTGAAACCCAAGAACATCACGATACCTCCCCTTAGACTACCTGATGGAACATTAACTTCTAATACCGGTGAACAGTGCGAAACTCTTGCTCATGCCTTTCTTGAAAATATGAGACTGACACATGAATGGCCAAGTCCAGTGTCAGATGAAATACTCCATAGCTCCCTTGACACTATTGAAAACTTTAATATTACCAAATTATCCCACCCAGTTCGACCAGCTGAAGTACGCTCAATACTGAAATCACTTAAATTACGAAAGTCGCCTGGTAATGATGACATTGTTAATATTCTGCTTAAGAATTTATCCCAGAAAGCTGTCGTCTTTGTCACAAAAATTTTCAACGGCTGTCTCTTCTTGGGATATTTTCCTACGGCATGGAAAACTGCAAAAGTGATTGCCCTTAAGAAGCCAGGAAAAGATGATTCTGTGCCCGTCAGTTACAGACCTATTAGTTTACTACCGGCAATGGGTAAGTTGTTCGAAAAGATCGTTTATAGCCGCTTACGTGCCGTTTCTGAACAATTACTGATCAACGAGCAATTTGGGTTTCGGCAGTCTCATTCAACCGCTCACCAGCTGGCCAGGGTCTGTGAACACATCACACATAACCTGAATCTTAATCAATCAACTGGAATGTTCCTGCTTGATGTAGAAAAGGCATTTGATACCGTGTGGCATAATGGTCTGCTGCACAAATTAATTACCCTTAAGATTCCGCTACCACTTATAAAACTCATAAAATCGTATCTTGAAAATCGGAGTTTTAAAGTGCATATTGGTAATTATGAATCTTCTAGCCAGATTATACCTGCTGGGGTTCCTCAAGGCTCCATATTAGGTCCTTACTTATTTTTATTGTACCTCAATGATATTCCGATTCAACCCAGAACCAGCTTAGCATGTTTCGCGGATGATACCGCATCATTTACCTCATCCACAGACACTGACTTGATCATTTGTCGGCTGCAGTTATCTATTGATTTACTCCATACCTTTTTTACCAAGTGGAAACTAAAGCTTAACGAATCCAAAACAGATGCCATTTTCTTTACAAGACATCGAAATCCTCCATTAAGAACCCTCAACATTGCTGGACATAACGTTAAATGGAAACGTTCTGTCCGCTATCTCGGCGTTACTTTAGATACTAAATTAAACTGGTCTAAACATACCTCTGACCTACGCATCAAGGGTGCACAAGTACTTGGCGCCCTAAACCCAATCCTAAATCGTAAGAGCAGGCTAAGCCCACAAACTAAACTCCGATTGTATAGCGTACTTGTAAGGCCAGCCCTTACCTATGCTTGTCCCATCTGGAGTAATACTTGCATTACAAACTATAAACTTCTCCAAGTAATACAGAATAAAGCACTAAAAATTGCTCATAATACCTCTTTTAAAACTAACTTAAAACAATTGCATAGACGAATAAAATTTCCGGAGCTACTTGAATTTATCCTCAAACTTACACGAAAATTCTATACTAAGAATAAGATGCACCTAAATCCTCTCGTAGCTAACATTTGCACCACCAAGATCACTGATCTACCGTATATCGACAGATACGGAACGTATAGACTGCCCCATCACTACCTATTGTTCCCGCGGGCCGATGAGAGTGTGTGCAGCTAACACCAAGCGACACACGAGCGTATCATGGTTTTGCAAAGTACCCGCTCGCACGCCGTTTGCGCGCGGAAGACGGGCGACCGGGCGTATTGTTCTTACTATCGTATAGCAATGCGCTCGAACATTATGAATTTTATATTTTTGTCCTCTTACGTTGTAAAGCGATAATATCAACAAGTATGTCGCAATCTAATTTTTATTTATTATAATAATTTAGTTAACCGTTACGTATTGTATAAATTATATAGGTACCTAGTAGAAAATTTTAAGAGGTTTACAGCCTGAAAATGTTTGTAATCTATGTTTCTAATAGTTATAGTTATAGTAGCTATTATGTTAATCATTTATGGCAATAAAGACATTTAAAAATCAAAAAAAAAATCAATCAATCACTTATGGATGCCACCGCTCTCGGCGTCTTGCAGTCCTATGGTAGAAAGGTGAAGGAGGTACAAGGTTATGTAGTTCCTGAGCACACTCACCAAAGTATATCCTGTAAAAAAACCGCTGAACAGGCAATGTATATATTTATGTTGTACGTCTGTATCCATAATACAGTCATACTACGAATTACAGACATTAAATAATTACAAGTTAATACTTGACTGCAATCACCTAATGGTAAGTGAAGATGGAAAGAAACTCTGACGGTTGCTACACAGCATCATAACGGAATGTTAAATCACTTGGCGAGTGGTGGTAACTATCCACAGCCGAAATCTCCCACGTGACATAAGCTAGCCGGTGCCCGAATCAAATCTGGGATTTCTTTTATTTATATAACGGATGAGCTATATATTTTTTTACTCTATACAAGTAAATACTTGTTTGCGATCTCACCTGATGGTAACTGATGATGCAGCCTAAGATGTTATCTGACTAACTTGGAAGGGTAAGTAAATTCAACCCAACGGTTTCTACTAGCATCGCACGGGAACGCTAAATCGCTTGGCGGTGCGTCTTTGCTGGTAGGGTGGTAACTAGCCACGGCCAAAGCCTTCCACCAGACCAGACCTCAGCCAATTTAGAAATTATAAAATTCCAAAGTGGCCCGTGGCGGGAATCTAACCCACGACCTCCCAGTCGAAACCGAGCGCGCCGCTATTGCGCCAGGGAGGTCGTCATAAACATATTGTGAACATTTGTGTTCTTCAGTAATATGAATAATCCATCAATAATAAAATCATCACTTTAATGGCGTAAAACACGTACATAGTTATAAGAATCTTCTAATATATAAAATTTCTAATATATAAAATTCTCTCGATTTTCTTTGTAACCAAACTCCTCCAAGACGGCTGAAACGATCGTTGTGAAACTTTCAGGGTATGATCTCTGGGTCCGGGAGCGGGTTGTTATCTATATTTTATGGCCCTAAACGGCAAAACGAAGTTTGCCCGGTCAGCTAGTTCTTTTATAAAATCATCAGAAGTGGGATAGACAAAGCAAACACGCCAATACATTTTATCGTCATTTGTATTCTCGTAAGTGCCACTATTTCGGTCGCGCGTTTTCCTTAGTCTGCGGCGGTGATAAAAAGTTGATTTTTCGTATTACGTAGTACGTACCTCTCACATATTCAGGCCCGCGTGTCCTTGCCGACACTCGGAGCTGGAAGCATACGGAAGGATATTCGAGCAGAGACCACGTCAGAGAGGTGACAGATTCAATAATAGTTTTCAATTTTTGTTGATGTTTACACCAACAAAAATGGAAAATTATTATTGTCATTATAGTATTGTTAATCATTATAGTCAGGATTACCAGGAATTGGAAATAAAACATTGTAACAGTTAGTAATAATAACTTTATTAAATATATTACTTTTCTTATTGAAATTAAGGTAACTACGTTGAATATAAATCAGTCGACGCCATAATGTCGTGTAACTAGGCTTGGAAATCTCAAAACTGTTAAACTCTCCAAAGAGAAACCCGCTCTTAAAAAAAGAAAAATTTCAAGATGAAACACAGATTTTGTGAATAAAAGAAACTAAGAGGATGCAAAACTTAATAATCTTCTCGAAAAAACCGATCTATAGGAAAAATTGAGTTAGGATGGTTTTAGGATGGTCTTTCCTAAAGATAAGTTTTCAAAAAGATTGTTTAGTTTTCGAAAATATCAATAAAAGTACATTAAATACTATCAGAAAATATTCATTCTGCCCTTGTTTCTCAATCATATTCTGTCAACCTTTATTTTGCATTTCGATGCAGGAACACCATTTATTTGCGTTACGAAAACTGCTGAGTGCTGAATGCGGAAATTGGTCGATGTCACTGTTTCTGTATTCATTTATCTGCACGAATGGGGCCTGGCGTGTAACCATACACCACGGCACTAAAAAAATAACAAGTCGTAAAAAATGACAATAACATTGTCGTTTTGTCATACTGTTGCTGTAGCTGAAAAAAACGATCCGTTTCACGCCACATTCCCCACCCGTACTTTCGCACCCTTCAATCTGCATTCAAGTCGTCACCGCGCGAGTGTTTTCCGAGCGTTTTCGCCGCGGGAACTACTTCGCATGCGGAATCGGGGCTATGATTTATTTGCGTTGCGGAAAGTGCGGCGTGCGGAAAGCGGAGGGTGCGGAAAGCGGGCCGGCGGCACCCTACCCGCGTTTATTTATCTGGCGCGATTGTGATTCGACAAAGCGGATGAAATATCGCCTGTCGGGAAACGATTTTCCCGTTAACGATAGATCACGGCGGTGGTTTTGTTTTAGGAATTTTCGATTCCGTACACCTCATGTGAAAAAATGAACCCCTTATAGCATTGCGCAGGTGCTTCCCAAACTGTGGGTCTATGTGACCCCCTGGTATACATGGCAATGTGCAGGGGGTCCATGCGACCGTGTCGAGTGACATCGTGTTGAGCTTTTCAGCATGGCTAGGATGCGCGCGTAGAGATACGTCTCTCTATTTTTGTCGCTCTCTTTTCTCTTTCTAATCCATATTGATAGACAGAGAAAAGAGAGTGACAAGAGTAGAGAGAGACATCTCTACGTGCGCATGCTGTATAGGCTGCAATAAAAGAAAGTAAATGTAAAGAGAGAAGGAGATGAGATTGGAGATTTCTATACTACAGTTTTTATTCAAAACAATCAAAAACACAATCATTTAAATTACGTAGAATTAAATATAAGTAATTTAATATGTTTTGTTTTTATTTTCCTAATCCTTTAATGTCTGTATTGTCAGTGTAAATAATACCCGCTGAAATGGATATTATCGTATGAATACTTCTCAAAGTTTCATAATGATTTTGTATGATAATTTACACAAATTGAAATACTTCGAATTCAACAAAACGCGAATGTAAATAAACATAACATTTTAAGAGGGGTGGTATTTGATATTTCACAGCAATAACGCCGGCGGCCGCGGTTTTAAGGGTCATTATGGAAGTTTTTAATTTAGCCGCAACTTTACGGGGCCCGAGGGACCGGGGGTACTCGCTGCGTATTAATGCCGGGGAATTTATATATTGCGTTGCAGTCCAACAAGGAAATTAGACCTTTTATGAAATTTCACTTTTAGGAGATGGACAGATAACATATTACGGTGAAGTTTTAGGAGCTAATGAGAACTCAAAGCTCTGCTACCATAATATAATAGACCCGCTGGTGGGAGCTGGCGGGAGTACGGGATTCACTTTTGGAATCAGCACACTCAGCTTGGTTAGTGGCCAAAAGACTCATAATAACTTCGTACTTCCTTTACTACGGGCGAAGGATGGCTCTTTTTTAACCCCAAAATGAAAAGAGGAGATAACTATGAACATTTCGACTATGGTTATATGATTGCTATACAATTGTTTACAATTTCAATTTTTGCTGAGGGATAAAATAATAATATAGCAAGCTGAAGCGGCAATAGTCACGCTTGTCATAGAGAAAATTATGGCTGGTGGAGCTGAAAACTCCTGGATTGGAATATTCTTTCAATTTTTACTTCGCAGAATCGGATGACTCTGTAAACACGTCACTTTCCCACACTGATTGCTCAAAAACTTTTCTCTACAAACTGTAAAAAATGATTTTAAAATATGTTGTGGTTTACGCACATTCTTATCTATCATGGTTTCCAATGTAGACAACATGAGTTGAGTCGTTTGCTATGTCATGGTTAAGACGAGACTTTGTAGCGAGGCGGTATTTTTGGGAAAAGTCTAGAAATCAAATCATCTAAACATTATTTCACATTGCCCGCAACACACTGTGAAAGCAAAAAGCAATATTTTAAGATTGATGATCGCATTCTTCTCAAATCAAACAAGGGCAGATGTCGATGTGCAGCGGAGTGTAGAGTCTGCGCCTGCGATATTGACTAGAGCCACACTTTACACAGATTTTATTTTGATTAAAATCTTCGTGACGTCATATAGAGCACAATCTCGGGATTGTACCTATGTGTTTGAGAAATACTTACTGGCTGATACATAGACGTTGTTCTGTCGTATTTCGATAGGACATATTCTATGTCCTATTTAGACAACCAATATCGCAGTGGGCGCACGCATTGAGTAAGAGGTCGCGGGTTCCATTCCCCTTCATGTAGCGACAGACTGCGTCTTTAAGGAGGCTTCGGCCGTGGATAAACGATTTAGAATTCAGGCGCAATGCTGTGTAGAAACTGTTAGGAGTTGTTTACGTCTTCGGGACACATCGTGAGGCAATTTGCATGCTTTACAGTTCCTAAATGCTTTCAAAGGTGTGCGAAGCCTGCCAACCCGCATGTGCCCAGTGTAACAGGTTATGGCTAAACCTATCTCTAACAAAATTTATAAAATGTCTGTAAATGACATATCATATCGACAGAGTTAATACGATCGCGTGACTTATCGAATACAACTGTATAAGGGCGTAGGTTTGAGAATACAAATTATAACAATATTATATTCACCTGCAGAAAGCGGGTAAGGTTGGGAAATAAACCAGAAACTGCAGCGAGTAATATATTAATAAGAACTTACCTAACGCCACTGTTTAAAGCGGCTCTGCCAATGATATACATAACTCTGTCATAATGACCACAGAGCAAGGAATGACTTTATATTTTGTTTTCTGTGGGTAAAACACTGTCATCTGTCACGGTATCTATAACATAATGGCGTATTTGACTTTCAAGTCAATATTAAGTTACTAGCGTTACACTAGCATATCTACAAAAATTTTGAGAACCGTATTTTGACGACCTCCCTGGCGCAGTGGCGGCGCGCTTGGATTCGAGTGGGAGGTCGCGGGTTCGATTCTCGCTACGGACTACGTTATAATTTCTTAATTGGCTCAGGTCTAGTCTGGTGGGAGGCTTCGGCCGTGGCTAGTTACCACCCTACCAGCAAAGACGCACCGCCAAGCGATTTAGCGTTCCGGTGCGATGCTTGTAGAAACCGTTGGAGTAAATTTACTTACCCTTCCAAGTTAGTACGATAACATCTTAGGCTGCATCATCACTTACCATCAGGTGAGATCACAGTCAAGTACTAACTTGTATAGATAAAAAAGCAATGAAAAAAGAGATTATGTATTATAAGTCATATGACTAGGTTTCGATGTTAACGGGTAGACGGACAGTAGATATGACAGCCAGTCTACCCATAAGTTGTAGTTCTCAGTTTAGTATATCAATGTTTCTCTAGTATAAATCAAGCGAATAGCCCTCATTGAAGTGTTTATGGCAACACGGGAAATACCTACCTCTTTTCAATTCCAGCTTAAATATTACGATTATTTAAAATACTGCTGAAAGCTCTCCCAGGAATTTTAGTCCATATTTTATAGTACAATCTGAAAAATTCTATCCTTTATTCCCATCATAGTTCGCAACCAATATGAATATTAGTATCGTTGAGTATCTAATATTGGTTATTTCTATCTAGCTATTTCAGGATTTTTTCAGTAACTATCTATCAAAGCTTTCGACGTGAATTTTGGAACACTTATTATATAGTAGAAGGTCCATCATTATTGGAATAAAATAAAATACTTTTGGTCTTACTAAAAACTATATCTAAAAAACAGATCCTATCTCTATCGATTATTCGCAATAATACACAAGTTTAACACAATCTACAAACATTTTGCTCCGACACTCCGGCATCCTCTGGATACATTGACTCTACAATACATGTTAGCATCATCAAGATAGTTGGAGTAATAAAACATTATCACACGCTATACTAACATGAAAACTTAATACAGTTTTATTACACGACACCGCAGTTCTTCGAAAAATAACGTTTTCGGTTATTGAAGGTGGGAGCATAACTCCAATTTCTGTATTTCCCGACGGAATCCCAAAATAATCTCCCCCCTCCCCCCTTGGATAGGCGGTGCATTAAGATCATTGCATGTTCGTTTTGTTTTTGTTGATTGGAACAGGCCGGATATCCGATGAATTGTGCGAGCATTTGTGTACTTCCTTTCGTTATAATATATTTTGATTTTAAGTAGGTATTGCATGATTTTAGTAACATGTTTTTTGCTTCCTATATTACTCATACGAAATACTATGTTTAGTTATTGCGTCATATATTTTCAGATTTTCCTCTTGTTCATAATAAAGGTCAGTTTTTGTTAGAGAAAATTGAAGTTACATACTAATGACTTCTATGTAGTAGGATACATAGAAGTCATTGTAACATACATACGTTTTAACTTATACGCTAAGAGAAAAATGAACAATTTTGAAAATAACAATTTGATTTGAAAGTAATTGTCTTTATAGTTTTTACGTAAAACATCATTCAAAATCACTTAAATACGGCTTGTACGCCGTTAATTCGTTTAATAATTTTGTAACAAACCGACGTACAGTTTGTGTGGACACGTAGATCAACAAATTTAGGTGTGTTAGGCATCCAATATTTGCATGTACTCTGCTCTTCAACCTTATTTCAAACTCTTGCAGAATGAACTAATGCATAATCACTACAATACTGGTAGGCTGTGCGGGACGAATTTTGCTTGTCCCGAAAGAGACGAATTGAAAAACAATAAAATTATAACACTATACAATTTCCATTCGTTTATATTCTCTTTGACACATGACACCACATGAAACACATTTAGCAATAGAGAGGGACCAGAGATAGATGAAGGTTAAGCGGTCCATCGCCATTGCTATATCTGTTTTAAATGCGAAATAGGAAATAAATGAATGTAAATTGTATAATGTACATAAATAGAACAGAAATTACATATTATGTGCAACTAATTGAGACCAAATCTCTTTTACCTCTGTCTAGAAATCCGGTTTTACATTCCCAACTTATTACCGGATTAAAACAAGACCGGACTCAGGGCCAATTATACAACTCACGTATAAATTATACAGCTCGCGTATAAACTCTAACTTGTATAACTCCTATTAGGGGTCTTTGCAGTGCAGTTCATCAGTTAATATTTTAGTTCGTGCAAACGAGCTTGCCAAAGTTTGCACTTTTCCCCGCAAAACGAAGTCTACACTTTGTAAATTTAGTAGACCTGTAAAGTATGTCATTTTGACTCCCTTTTTTATAGGTGGAAAATGCTTTTTTTATTGATGGAAAGCAATGATGAGGTCTAGGTTGAAGCTCGTACCTAGAAAATGCCTATTCACTCTTCTCTTGAAGGCACCCAGATTGTACTTGGCTGGAAACACGGAAGTTGTAAGGTAGTTCCACACCTTAGCGGTTTGTATTAGAAACGTTCACATAGTCACCATTTTCTTCGTTAGGAAAAATGGAGGTGTTATGAGATACTTGCACCAATTAAAAACTGCCGGTTTGTACAAGGGACCCGCTGGCGGTAGTACGGGATTCACTTTCGTATTCAAAGCACTCCTGCCAGGTTACTATCCTCCAGAATAGCGGTCCCCATCGTCTTCGGCAGCCTGGCCGATCCGTCACACCTTACTCATAAGCCTACGCTGTTTTAAATTAGCCTACTATTTGCTAAAAGCTGAATAAAGGAAGAATGACCAACCAAAACTCGAAACTAAAATATTTAAGGAAAATAAAATAGCCTTTTTAGGGTTCTGTATTTAAAAACCACTGGTACTAGGATGTTTTTCATATCCGGAATTTAATTTTGCATACCAAAAGTTACTTTCTTTTCAATGCACATTTTATGTCATATACAGATTTTATTGAAAAATACAATTTATATATAAGCCTATAACTTTAAAATTTGGATGTTTACTAAAAAAATATAGGAGTTAACGATACCGTAAACCGTACCTACTCTATAAAAAATAAAGTTTGAATTTCAATCAGGTTGGTACGAGATTCCATAATTTCATGGTCATTACCCTCAGAATTATGCGGGCTTCTTTGACCTAAACATCTTAATAATGTTAACAGGTGTTAAGTGTTCCATTACTTGTTAAGTGAATATAAAATTATGTCAAATTACTACATTATCTTCATAAAACGACTAAGCCGAGTCCAAGTAAAAGCAACTTAATTGCCACTTTGATGCAAACTCCCTAAGCAATATTACCTCCCCTACTATGATTCAATTTCACTGTACACACTCCTAACAGCCACCAGTTTTTAACATACATTGCTGCTTTATAAACACAATAATCTAAACTCGAGCCTTAGTAAACGGCAATGGACGTGTATAACGTGTAAAACCTGAAATTTACTTCTGAGATGCCGTACATAGTAAAGCTGTGGAAGGATTAAAGTCAACCACCGATCCTAAATAAATGACTTTCATACATTGCTGAATCCAGAAAAAAATATATTGGGGAAACAAACAATTGATGGAAAAATATTGAAGACAGGAAAGAACTTTCTTTTATGTACGGGAATCGATCCTAGGACTTCAAAATCCAAAACCACGAATTAATAAAAAAGATAGCATACATACTATAATCGTAGTTGGGTTAAAATATTAATACATAATATTATTGCAGGTAATATATTGAATATAATCCCGCAATGGATGCGTATATTCACAACAGTCGATATTAAATTGACCTACGGGTGCACCATAGTAGAGGTCCGATGGTAACCAGTTCAAATCCGATTTAATCCTCGCATAATAGTTTCGTGTGTAACGCGAGAAACGATGTTCTAAACAATCATGTCTATTCGTTTTCTGTAAGAGCATACTTTAGTATCTTACGGCATAGAAGACAATAGAATTTTTTTTATTAAAAGTTACTCCAAAATCTTCATTTTTAGGGTTCCGTACCTCAAAAGAAAAAAAAGACGTGTGGCACTCGGAGACTGCCGCGGTAAAGCTATTGCATAGCTGTTTTTACCAACTTATGCAATTATAATTAACTAAAAAGTATCACCGCTGTGCCGGTCGGAGTGGGGGGTGTTAGGTCGTTTTCGTTACGGAATTTCTAGATTCGGTCTCCACGCTCAAGGCCCCCGATAGAAGCTATGCAATAGCTTAAAAAAACGAAACCCTTGTTAGATCACTTTGTTGTCCGTCATTGAAATTTTTGTAGGTAATAATGATCCAGAAATAATTTTAAAAAGATACTAATGATAGAAATCCAATAAAACACAGCTGGTACTATTATGAATGCTTTAATTGCTTGACCATGATACCAAATCGATTCATTCACATAACCTTTCCAAACTGTCAAAATTGACATCTCCTATGCAAATAAACTACGCTTGACAGCCGATCGTTCAATAATTCAAAACAATGACGGAGCGCCTACAATATTGAAAATCTAACACTAATAATATGTTTGTTTTAAATGTTTTTTAATAGTACTTTAAACCTTTTAGTATTTTCCATTTCCAGTTTCCAATAGAACAAAACGAAGGCTACTGCTTCGCCCTGTCTTCGCTGAGGGTATAAACACTAATGCCGGAGTGTGGACGAGAATGGACATGCTTTATTCTTTTGAACTCACTATTTTAAGGGAGAAACCACACTCCTCCGCCTTTTAATGTAATCACAAAGTATTAAAATACATTCGATGACCTTACTAATGCTATTGGCGCGTTCTTAGATTTATGTTGGCCCAATAAAGTTATAAATTCTTAAATTTAATGTAATCTGAGAAATTCTATAATAAACTCAATACTTTTCATGCGTCACAAGCTTAATGCAACGAAAATATTAACTGACTGTTAAGAACGTGTACCTTATCGTTATTTTATTATTACTAACAAAATAATTGACAAAGTTGTGCTTTTTGCTAGTTTCTAAATTGTACTGATTGGACACTTTGGCCAGGTCTGGTTACTTCTACTGTCAGAGACATAATGCGAATAATTTCATTTAGTAATTTAGGGTCCTTTAACGAATTATACTAATATATTGTTTGAAAAACTTTTGCAAAGACGGTCGACTTTTGAAAGGACGGCTAATACAACACGCATAACACGTATAAGCACTTTCAATGAAACTTAAAACGGAGATCCTCTTGACAGCGGCAAGAGTTAAAAAAATAATATGTACTCAATGGCTTCTAACTCTTTGTTATGATGAATCTGAGCAACTTGTAAAGTCTTGGTCTTGAAATATAAAGTAACTTACTACATTCACTCTCTCACACACACACACACACACACAAACTTCACAGCATGCATTTACAATAATATTTTGTAACTTATTACAATAATTGTTTGTCACTTGAGTCATTGTATGAGGAGGGCGATGATCACTGCAACACAGTTTGTACTTCTGCAGGATCATCGTTTCCCATTTGTTTCTGTACCTTTTTCCTAAGATTCAAATAAAGCAATTTTTATTTTATTTAATTTTAATGAAAAAGTAATGTTAAAATGTTTTTAAAATGTTTTTCTTCTTAGTTCAAAATGTAGATACAGTATACAAGATTACTGAAATGAAAATAACCCATGAGAGTAATAGTTATATTTTGCTCTAAATTTTAGTAGCTGATTTGTGAAAAACCACTATTTGAATGGGCAACTGCTAAGGCTCATCATCATCATCATCTCAGGCTGCGGACGTCCATTGTTGGACATAGGCCTTTCCAAGCGCGCGCCACCACACCCTGTCCTCAGCCTTCCTCATCCAGCCGCTTCCCGCCACCCGCTTTATACTAGGCTACTGCTAAGGCTAGTATCGAACAAATAGTTATCTCTGTTATTTTAAGAATCTTTGTATACATTTCTGTTCTGATTACATAATTAATACTTCAAACGTCGAAACTAGCTCTCTTTTCTTTCGTTCGGCAAATTAGTGAGCGTCAACGTACCGATTAAGTGTGTAAGGCCCCCCACTTTACAAACTGTTAGCAAACATATATTAAGGCAAACAACAATTGCAACGAACTAAGAACAATGTAGTGTCTTTCCAATTCCACTCGTTAAATAGGTCACAGTTAAGTACCGCCTGAAAACTATTTATTTTGTTTAAAACTCCAAACTGACTGATACTAAATGCTCTTTTACGATATATTTTATTAGAATTTTTATTTCATTTAGAAAATGACGAAAAGAGAAAACATTTTACCCGATATAAAGTGACGCGAGAGCAAATCCAATACCCATTAGCATTGACTTACTATTTATGACCATTAGCTTTTAGCCCATATTATGTTTATCTCTTCGATTTCATAGGTTTGACAACGCTTACGAAAAAAATTAAAAAAATTGGTGAAGTGCGAGTTGCGCTCGTACACTGAGGGTTTTGTACTATCAAGACCAATTTAATATAATATTAATAAACACCTCGGCCCGCAGAACTCAAAAATTAGCAAAAAAATCAAGTTTTTTGTATGAGCCCCATACTTACTCAAGCTAACTAAAACTTCGTTGTCCGATCGTCTGTTTATGTGTCCGTCTGTCTCATGAACCGTGATAGTAAGACAGTTGAAATGTTGATAGGTGATTTATTTCTGTTGCCGCTATAACAACAAATAGGTATAAAAAATTGGTTGTCTGTAAAGTCGGTTTACGGACGATAGATTTACGTGATAACGTCATAATTTGCCTCTCTATCGTTTGTTTTATCGTGCCTCTCTATCGCTTGTTGCGCGCTCTCGCTTGCACGCACAGGTTCAGGTGGAACGTTACGCGGAACGTTACTACTTTTCATGTGCGTTGCTGGTGTTCATTAATTTATTAAACGTTATCACGTCAAAAACATAATAAAATAAATATAGGGAGGTCCCATACAACAAACTATTTTTGCTCGTATTTGAATTTGGTGGACTTTAAACAATTGAGAATTGGTCCTGATAGTACAAAACCCGCAGTGCACGAGCGCAAGTCGCACTTGGCCAATATTTTTTTTTTTGCACAACATTCCGTGCATTTTAGCAGTTCTATTAAATACGCTGCAACACTAAAGAGTAACTTTTCATCGGAAACAATAATTTACAGTTCTACATGCGAGTCTTTTGAGCAGTTCCAATAGACGAAGCACTATTTTTTATTAAAACACATTAGCGCCCCCTACTCGCGCTGCCTGTAAAGACGTAGCATGATGAATAGATGCACATGATAGGGTCTAAGATATGAGAGATTGATAATTACATTACAAAACTATCGTGTGACGTGTCAAAGTTTTGTAGCAAACTTCTCCAAACGTACTTAACAGATTTTTATGAGTTTATTTGTGTATTTACGGTAGGTCTGAGAATAGGACGCAAATTGTTTTTTTTAAAGATATTTCACACATTGCAATCTAGCCTCAAAGTAAGCGATAACTTATGTTAAGTGTACTAGAGAATTGGTAAATAGTTAAATACGTATAGGTAGGCTATGTATAATATGAATAAATACTTATAACATATAGAAAAATACGCATCACACAAACATTTTTCAGTTGTGGGAATGGAACCCTGACACAGAAAGCAGGCAGCTACCAACTGCAACTGCGCCAATCGGTCGTTATGTCATTACAGTGAAATCGAACGAAACATTCTTCTTCCATATTTCTGATAAAGACCACTCAGGTGTGGACATCCTTCTGACTTCCCAAGGGTAGGTAATTTGGGCGCCTTCAAGAAAAGAGTGAATAAGCATTTTGAAGACATGCACGCTCAACCCTAGACCTCATCCTTGACACTATCAGGCATGACGTAAGTCAATCGCAAGCCTATCTATAATTAGAGAACGTTAAAATCGCTATAAGCTTATAACTCGTACCCCTCGCGGCTTGTTCCGTGCAAGCGACTGCAGCAATACGATACACATATGCTAATGCCGACTGCGATAGCGAGCGATATGCGCAGACCTAAGAGTTTTAGACACGGCCTTGCAAAAATAAACATTTTTAATGAGATAACATTATAAAACCTGATTAAAAAATGGTTTAAAAAGCTTTCATAAAACTAATTTCTTTTTAGAGAAAATTGTGAAAATTAAACTTAAAGCACCTACTTATAACAGCGGGCTCCATAAAACGTAGCACGTCTCAAACTAGAACGTGCGAAATCATAACGGCTTTGAATATAATATATATAGTAAGATAGAACAGATCTTAGGGAATAGAACAGATCTTAAGATAGAACAGATATTGAGAGAGAAAGGAGGGCGCTCTCGATTCGTTGTAATATGTTAGCAAGAAGATTTGGCAAATGTAGCAGGCCCGTCAAGACTGTACTCTTCAACGCGTATTGCCAGTGTTTCTATACGTGTCAACTGTGGATAAATTTTCTCAGAAAGTCTTACACGGCAATACGCGTGCAGTACAATGATGCGTTTCGGATCTTGATGGGTCTGCCTAGATATTGTAGTGCCTCGGGCATGTTCGCCGAATCGGGAGTGCCTGACTTTTTTGCTGTTATCAGAAAACGAGTCGCCTCGTTTTGGAAAAGGCTTAGAGAGTCTGATAACAGCATTCTCAAGATGGTGTGTGACGGGATGCCCAGCAGCATATTTACATACTGGCTATCTGTGCACAAAAAATGTAATAAAAAGTAACTGCTGTGACATTGACGCCTGGGGAGTGTTTGTTAACCTTTCCAGTTAGTACATGTATATTTTTTGTGATTGGGTTTATTGCCTTCAATAAAAATCTTATTATTATTATTATTATTATTAGGCCATTCGTCCACCATAGACGTTACCACAGAAAAGAAAAGATATTGGACGGTTTTATAGTTTTTACCGTCAAGATTTGATATTACTGTGGACGATTACGACACAACAGCAACACAGGGGAGTCAAATGTATGGCATTATATAAAGGCGCTTTTAAATTGCATGTCCTCGGCACATCCTGTCTGGAATTCCTGTAATACCATGGCGGTATTTGTCAATGTTGTGCGTAACTAAAATAATTAATGTTGTGGTGTGTGTGAGAGTCCACACTCCACTTGCCCGCGCTTCCCCGCCCGCTGCCTTTTTTGGACGTCCACGACATGAAAATTGTAAAAGCTACCTTACCTCGGACGTGAACGTTCACGGAAAGCCGTGGATGTCGACGTCAACGGTAACGTCACGATTAGTGTTATAAAAGCGCCCTTTAAAAACTTATTCTGTAATCTATGGCCGTTACGTTCAGCCGAGAACCAAAATAGTGAAAAAGCTGACGTGTCTCTACCGTGTGCACGTCACGTCACCTTAATCTCAACTGGAAATTGTCATTGAATGAAATCCAGGTAACAAATGCGATGTACTACTGGTTTTAGCGAGCGAGAACAAAATACCCCATGTTTTATAACCATAACTGTCAGTCAGGAGAGTATAGCTTGTTTAGAGGCGTCGGGAACAACTAAAGTTGCATCACACAAGTTAAAGTTGATTATTTTGTATCGACAAGTTACGCGCGTGCTATGAGAATGAAAACTAAGTGTAGCGACCTGGAATATACGGGAGCGAAATTCGTTTATAGACGCAGCGGTAAAAAAGCGGAGAAAGCGGTAGTAATTATGTATGGCCAATGTTTATAACTGTTAAAGTACGAAATTTCCTTGTTCTCTGCCATGATTCTTCAGTAAATTGCATTGCATAATAATTTCTCCTTGCTCTCCATAAGGCTTGATTGTACTGAAATGCAATTGTATCGAACCGCACGAGACAGGTTTTATGAAATCTTTATTCACTAAATCTCATAATATTTTACAGCAGCTTGTGAAATAACTGGACTTTTCAGAATCTAGAAATATGGAATATCTTTCTTATATAAGGAATTTTCGCAACAATCTCCACCACCGCAGTAACAGATATCCTGTTACTGCGGTGGTGGAGCAGTTCCAATTGTTTCTATAGCCACTGACATTAGGTACTGAATATAATGATAGTTAAGAAATGGCTCTTAGAAAGTGCTATTCAGTGCGTGCTAATTGCAATGTAATTTCATCTGACATACTTATAGGCGTATAACTAATTACCATTAAGCAAATGTCTTGCTTCTCTCATCGTTTTTTGATACGAACTATTACGAGAAAGCGCCCGTATTTTTGAAAAATGCTCGCAAGTCGGTCGGCGCGATTTGATTCCATTGTACGTCGCAAGTTGCCATAACTTAATAATAAGAGCCGCGGCAGGATATTGGGGACTTAAGGAGTTATGCACCGCTCTAGTAATGGCAAACTATAGCGAATTATAGCAAACTATGGCGCAGTATAGCGTCGCCTTATTATATCTACGCTGCAAACTTTGCTTCTACTTATTTAGATGTTGCCAGTATATGGTACTACAAGATGCTTCTGAGCTAGTTAACTTAGAAGATTGATAAAGGCTTTGGTAAAAGTTGGTGAACTGTCATGGTTTTTGAGCAGGAGGTTCCGAGTTTGATTCTCGTTACAGGCACTTATGAAAACTCGACATTGATACTATTTTTTCTACGCTTTAAGTAGACTTATGAAAACTCGACATTGATTTGATACTAATTTCTCTACGTTTTAAATGGCTAAAAACTTTTATGATTGCCATAGATACTTGTAAATCCATATTTAAATGAAAGAAAATTCATAAAATGCATTAGAATGTCATATATCCGATCGATACATTGATCGTGTGACTTATCGAAGATAACCTTCGTTCTTATACATTTTTGAATTTAGTTCCGTATATTTGGGCTGTAAAATAATCATATAGAAAAAAATCGTCATTGTGTCTGTATTTTATAACTACAGAAGGAAAACATGTGAAAAAATGCCCTTGTGCGGAAAAGAATAACTTTTCAAGAAAACAAACATAAAAAAGTCTACTTTTTGAGCAATGTATTAAAACGATAATTAGTAAAACCGAGTCTCTTCTAGTAGATCGTTTTGCCTACATTTGATTTTTCCGGCTCTATTGGCGCTGCGCCGATGTCGAATTAGATTTCAATAGCACAATATTCTACTCTGTCCGTCTGTCAGTACGCGCGTACCCACTCAGCCGCACTACTGACGTACAGACTGACAGCTCCAGCTAATAGTATTATTTAGGCTCGCTGATCTCTATTGTACAATAGTAGTGTGATTATCTCGCTGCAGACTCGGTCATAAATCATTCGAGTGTTTCGCTTTTGTTGTTCTGCAGTAATGCACAACTCAACAAAGAACAACAAAAGCGAAACACTCGGATGATTTATGACCGACTCTGCAGCGAGATAATGACACTACTATAGTAGGTACGCTGGATCAATCGTCCTATACAAATTGACAGTTTTTGTGCCGATTTGAAGCGCCCCTGTCGACGGTCCACGATACTAAATTGATATTTGTTGCAAGTGACCGTCGTTTTGAATGTCATTTTATTTTAGTTCCATGGACGCTCACGCCAGATTATGCAGCAATCAGCGCCAATATGGCGAAATTCACGTGTCTTCATTTTTACGTTGACACTCTGAGATCCATAGAATAGAGATTCTGAACATTTCATTCTAATTGAATAAGAGTGTAAGTTGCGGATTAACCACAGATTCAGTACATAATTTTAGGTTCCCCGGTGGCGAATTATTATTTTGTCGGGGTTCTCATTTACGATTTTATGAAATCACTGCAGTATGTTAATAATTTTGATGTTTAATTTACAGATGCTAAAGTACTATTGATTACAAAGGTAAATGTGTTGTAAAACTAACTGCATTACTGCACGGGTCATATAGCTCGTAGGGCCGATGAACGTTGGGAGCCCAAGGTGTTGAAAATAATGGCGGCCGGCCACGCACCTGAAAGCAAAGTGTTGGTAGGCATGGACGACATAAAGAGTGTCGCGGTGAGTCACTGGCTTGGCGGCAGAAGATCGTGGTGTTTGGCGGTCATTTCAGGAGGCCTATGTGCAGCAGTGGATGTCAATCGGCTGAAACGATGACTACATGATACATCGATTTCTTTGTTATTGTATAGGCTTGCAGTTGATGACTATCATGCCTGATGAAAAGCAATGATGAGGTCTAGGTTGGAGCGCGCTTGCCTAGAAAATGCCTATTCATTCTTCTCTTGAAGGCGGCCAGATTGTACTCTGGGAACACGGATCCTGGAAGAACATTCCACACCTTAGCGATTCGTATCAGAAACGTGGAAGAAAAACGTTTCGTGTGAGTTCTTTACAATGTTTAAGGATCAGGAACGCAGTATAGTGTGTCATATGATATTGTAACGCAAAGCCATGGAACGCACAGCATCATCACTTTGGCAAGCATTTCTTCTAACATCCTTAGAAAGCTTTGCTCATGTCTCCATATAAAAAAACTTCATAAATTACTCTTCCAAAAACACAGAAGGTTTAACCACACGTCTACACACTGTTTCTTACTCGGAACTTAGTATATAATATAATTAATTAAACTTGTTTACGGTTCAGAAGTTGGGAAGTTCGTTTACTGAAGGCTGTGGAGGTAGTAACATGGCCGTAATATTAAAACTTGTAATTGGGTACAAGACATCTTGTTGTGCTAGTCGGAATAATGCTGTGTTTTAGCCCTTTGAAGCTTATCTTTTATCATGTACAAAGAAAGTAGAAATCTAATAATACTGTACTTTTTTTTACTCTATTCAACTTGACCGAGATCTGACCTGATGGTAAGTGATGATGCAGCCTGAGATGTTATCGTACTAACTTGGAAGGGTAAGTAAATTTACCCCACGGGTTCTACAAGCATCGCACCGGAACGCTAAATCGCTTAGCGGTGCATCTTTGCTGGTAGGGTGGTAACTAGCCACGGCCGAAGCCTCCCATCAGACCATTGTGCTTCAGTATTACTTTGTAAGTAGAAATCCAAGTTACTACTAAGTAATAAACGATTTGTATCGATAAAAAATTCTGATTAACGGTAACGTAACGTTGACGTTAAAGTTTTTTAAGTCGTGCAATAGTTATCAATATTGGTTAATTTTTTTACTTCTGTGCTTAGAGGCTGTAAGTTAATAATTAACCTACTCCGTAACTAACTTACTAAATAAATATCTTTTACTTCGTTAAGATGGATTTTGATTTTTTTTACTCTGTACTTGCTCTTCAAGTTAGTACTTACTTGACTGCTAGCTATCTCACGGCTCATCTAATGTTAAGTGACGATGCTACTTGGAAGGTCTAAGTAACCCATAACTGTTTCTACACATCATTATGTATGTTCGGTAGGTCTGAGAATAGGACGTATTTTTTGTATTAATTTTGATGGCCACACAACGTTTGTCAGGTCAGCCAGTAAAATTTATATTTGGCGTAACCTGGGAACATCCGTCTTAACGTAAAATATACTCAAGCAAATATTGTGAGGACTGACTGAGTCTTGCTGAAAGCTTCCAGAAATTGTGACTTCCGGTGAGGAATACAACTTGTAATGTATGACGCTAGGCTTCTGTCGACCTACGTTCTGTACCTGGATCTAGAATATACCTTTTAGCTCAATAAATAAACAGTTTTGAGTATGTAGGGCCAAGGTATATTCTTAGGCGAGGGAAGCAATAATGCTGAAAATTCGATAGAGTAATACGTTTTAGATAATGTGTAGATACTTTACTCCTCGAGATTCGAATAGAAATTTATCCGACAACTTGTACTAATATTACAGGAATTAGGTGCCAAGGAGCTGCGTAGCAAGCGTGGGGTTATTTAACCCTTATGCACAAGTTAGTTCGATAACACTGTTGGCATTTTCACTTACCATCAGGTAGATTGCAGTCAAGATACTCGTATAGAGTAGAAAAACTTGACAGTTCTGTAATAGACTGACCGACGTTTGTGATTCATAATGGTTCCATTGGTTTTGTGTCGCCAATGTGCAATGATTTCACAACCTGCATGGTCCTGTGTCCCTTACATTTCTCGCAACTCTTGAAATGTCGTCAGTCCATCTTGTTCGGAGGTCTGCCAACACTGCGCTTTCCCATGCGCGGCCGCCATTCCACTTTGGGTCCCCAACGTCCATCGGTTCTATGAGCTATGCCCCGCCCATTACCACTTCAGCGATACGTTGAGCTATGTCAGTGACTCTAGTTCGTGTACACATAGAGATATTCCGAGCTTAGCTGTCTCCATCGTCCACTGAGTGACTCTGAGCCGTCTCGTGAAGCCTTTATTTGTGTTGAATTACGGAGCCCTAAAAATAAATAGTACAGGATGCCTGGAACACCAGTATCTTACACTTTACTACAAGTATTCTTCCGCACGCACAATAATTTCCCCACTAGGCAGTACTTAATTGCATCATTAAGTTAGAAATAATTTCCCACTTATAGTTAACGAGCATTATTTTTTCTGTGGCCTTCCAGGACTCAACTCGCCATGTTAAAATGACATAAGTAACTTTATCTGCATGCTGTATTCAACTTTGTGGTAATGGGTTAAGATATATTTTTGAGTGTGGATTTATTGGAGTTAGAACTTTTCGTATTATTAACGACCGTAACTAAATTCGGGGCAATCAGGAACAGTAAATAGGTGAAGTTATTTTATTAGTTGTTTTTGTATCTAAATGAAAGGTAGTTAATAGTTTTAGTTGATGGTCATTGAGGCTTCGATTTGACTCCAGAAAACTCGTTATAGTTAGATAAACCCAGGCATGAAGTGATATTGCTTTTAGTGACAGTCAGCGATAAGGCCGTCCTTGCATGCCATAATGCAAATTTTAATTTATGAGATGTGTATGCAATAAAGTGACACGGGGCAGGTGTATCACTTAACGCCAGGTGAACGCCTTGCTCTTCTCAGCGTTCTTGCGTATAAAAAGCGATATTGCCAATGAGGTATAAAGCGTCAGATGTACTATTTTCGAGTTTTGACACGCAAGATTTGCACTTAAGGATGCTTTTCTTACTCGCTTTTCCATTCAAACGTATTACGCCTATTTTTCTATTATTTGCAGTAATATATCTAAAATTAAGCCCATCTCTATTATCTATGACCTAAAGATTTATTACTAGCAGTGCCCCCAGACTCCGATCCGCGGTTAAAAGTTCGGGGTACTTAAATAAAAATATATATAATTCAAAAATACTCGTCACGACCCCAAACCCCAAGTCGAGCCCAAACTCGAAAGGATCGAAGACGTTTAACAACCGAGTTCCTATGGCCACCTTCCGATTCTATCATCAGATCAGCTCCACGTCATAAAAATTTTGCATTGTCATCCGATTTACACATGCATTTAAAATTTCAGTTCAATCGGTAACCGGGAAGTGTGACAAATTAAGCTTGCAAGATTTGATTACAGACAAACAAACATCGGGACAGGGGAAAGTAAAAAAAAATGTCAAGTGCGAGTCGGGCTCGCGCACTCGGGGTTCCGTTCTATCAAGACCCATTCTCACTAGTATTAAAGTAAATCACCCCTGCCCACCAAATTCAAAAACGAGCAAAAAAAATTTTTTACCTTTATTTTTAAACGAAATTTTTATTTTTAAAGTTAATATATAACTAAATAGTCCGTGAACATTTGAAGCGTCTACCTGTTATCGTTATCAATATCGAGCAAAAACAAGGAAAAACATCACGTTTGTTGTATGGGAGCCCTTTATATTTAATTTATTCAATTTTTAGTATTTTTTTGTTATAGCGGCAATAGAAATACATCGTCTGTGGAAATTTCAAGTTTGTAGCTATCACGGTTCAAAAGATACAGCCTGGTAACAGACGAACGGACGGACAGCGATCGGTTAGTATTGGGGCCCCGTTTTTACCCTTTAAGTAGGTACCTACGGAAGATATAAAACGTCAGATGTCCCCTTTTCGAGTGACACTGGTTTGTTACCTAAGCGTTGCACTTAGCGACGTATGGACGTACTGTAGTGTATAGCCAGCAATCAGGCGCAGTTATTCTGAGCGTAAACCGTAACCCTCCTTCGCACACGGCTCGTTAGCGTAAGCGTAGCGTAACCCGCGCGTACGACGAGAGCAGTACGAGCACGAACATGTTCAAATATGTCCGCAGATGAAGCGGTGTTGCAGCGAATCGTAGGAGGTGAATTGTCATATTGTTATGAGTAGCATCATAACGATACGCTTACGCTTATGATCCGTGTGCGAAGGGCCTAAAAAAGCGACTATTTTCAATAACATCAGATGTCCAATTTTCGAGTGACACTGTTTTGTCACCTAAACGTTGCACTTAGCGACGTATGGACTATAGTGTATGGCCAGCAATCAGGCGCAGTTATTCTAAGCGTGAAGCAATCGAAGCGTCGCCGGCGTGACAAAGGCGTCTTCCAGTAATCTGCCGACCAATCATCACAGCCGGGCGAGCGTGTGGCGCGGCATAGACACGCGAAACTGTGGAGCGGCCATCGACAAGCAGCTGTGACATTCTCGTAACGTTTTCACACAAAAAGAAAAAAAATTAACACTGAAAAATGAACATTACGTCTATTGGCTTATATAGAGTGTAAAACTGAATGTATTTCAGTATAAGAAATACTACAACGCTCGACTGTGACGCGCTTAAGTAATTTAGACCACAGAATTGTCGACCAACATGGCGTTTAACTACATTCAATTTTACGCTCTATGTCAATAATCTTAAAATTAATTTTTCAGTGTTCGCAAAAAATGTTTTGATTTCAATATCGTCTGCTTATGTACGTAAATGCCACCACCTTCTTAAACATTTCACATCATGAAATGTAGCTGACACGTTACGTGAATAGCCCCCTTGCTCTTGCTATATATGACAATAAATGAAAGAATAAAAATAATAAAAATTATCGACAAATTTATCGCGTGACTTACGCACATCCCTGAGGCGCATCCTTATCCATTTAATTTTTAATTTCGTTCCGTTTCCATACCGTTAATCGTTTCGCAATATCTCATATGGTTAGAGCTAGGCAAGGCTAGGGCTAGATTCTAGAACGTCGGTGATAGAACTATGCGTATAGAGTCGGGGTGGATTCAATACTCAATCTGTATACGTGATTGCATGAAGCCCCATTCTGCTAACTAGTAACAGGAACTTTCGTTCTAGATATACGATCATTTTCTTCATGACGTGATTTTCGTCACGCTAAATAATATTTTCTTTTGCTTAGCCCCCTGAGCGATACCCTACACTCCGAAATAAATTTGGATTAAAATATTAAGTATTTCAGCTTTTTTTAAATCTAGGGTTTAAGCTCTGTTTTGCTGAATAAATTAGTTAAAAAAATTGGTTGTCTGTAAAGTCGGTTTACGGACGATAGATTTACGTGATAACTATAATTTGTTTAACAAACAAACTTAATTTTGTAAAAACAAACTAACTATAGTTTGTTTTATCGTGCCTCTCTATCGCTTGTTGCGCGCTCTCGCTTGCACGCACAGGCTCAGGTGTAACGTTACACGGAACGTTACTATTTTTCATGTGTGTTGCTGGTGTTCACCAATTTATTAAACGTTATCACGATAAAAAAATAAAGGTAGAAAAAAAATGATTTGTCCTATACACAATGCATATAAAATTGCCGTATCCGTGTTTTATTATTCCGTGGTGTCCATAGTGTAGTGTCAAAATGTCACAGGCTTTATTGCGGCGACGGGGTCGAACGAGGAGCAACATTGGCACCGTATCTTTAGAACATCCATCTAAAATTCTTAATGTTTCAATTAACATTAGGTATTTACAAATTTTCGCCTAAGATTTTCATCTGACGAATTGGCATAATTATACAAATATAAAAATCTGCTTTTAAATCTTTCGTCACGAAATACTTAATTTTTGTTACTTACTTTTCTTTTAATAATTAATTTTAGTTTTCTGTACTTTTTTCTATTAAAACTCCGCCAATTTTGATTTTCTTCCGTCTGTGCTATGGTGCGCGATCACTTGCTCTGATATTTCTGGGTTTGAAATACTGAATGCTCTCAAAGTGTGTGAAACCAGCTAAATTACCTACATTCTACATATTTTGCCTAATATTTATGTGAAGAGTTTTCTTTATGTTCTCCCTATAAGTTTTATAACTATCTACTTTCTTGTCCCTGCTTGTCATAAACTCTCTCTTTTGGGAAATGTTGATGATGATGAATCCGGGGTGTTTCACAAATGGTACTTATGACGTCACTCGTGATAATTCGACTTCATGAAACGTTCGCGATCCGAATTACTAATGAATTCAAATTCTCATCAATTCACCAAATCAGTTCGCAGTTCAGCCGCATATTACGAGCAAGTTTATAGTACTGATGTACTAAATACATTTAGTATAATTTAAATTATTAATGAGTTCCATTCAGTGTAGAGTATTGTAAATACTAAGCAGTAATAATATGATAAAGCTGCCAAATTGTATAACTGTGTATTTTTATTCGTTATAAGTGTTATATATTCTTTTGCTTTTGTACGGTCTACAATAGTAGATTGTAGCACCGAGGGTAAAGTAGTGTTATTATCTCGCTGCAGACTCGGTCATAAGCCATTTGAGTGTTTCGCTTTTGTAGTTCTTTGTTGAGTTGTGCATTACTGCAGAACAACATCAGCGAAACACTCGAATGATTTATGACCGAGTCTGCAGCGAGATAATAACACTACTATAATGCCGTTGGTTCCGGCATTAAATTAGCACTCACTTGTGCAAGGTGTGTAATCTACCTTTCTTTCACATAGGTACCTACCTACCGTAATAATTATATACCTCCTCAAAAAAACTGCATAAATACAAAGTTTCATTGTCTGAGTTTGTTAAAAATTATGAGGTATTTTGAAAGTTTTATGATAATGTAAACAAACAACATAAACATCTTATTAAGCAGGGTTACTATACCATTGAACAATTTTTAATTGACAAGGAGTCTTGGAATGGGAGGGACATGCTTCCATCTCCTTAAAAATATGGAATAATTTTTCATACTATGTAAGAAAACTTGTATAATATCATGAAATTTTTGCCAGTTCTTCTCGGTGCAAACCTGCTTTCAGAACCTGGCGGTAGAGTTTTGTCTTTACATAAGAGTCTATATTTAGGCTTATGTGGTGTGGTAATAGAGATTTTCATTTTTCAATGCAAAACTTTTTTTTTTTTTATTCTATAGAAGTTAGTACTTGACTGCAATCTCACCTGATGGTAAGTGATGATGCAGCCTAAGATGTTATCGTACTAACTTGGAAGGGTAAGTAAATTTACCACAACGGTTTCTACAAGCATCGCACCGGAACGCTAAATCGCTTGGCAGTGCGTCTTTGGTGGTAGGGTGGTAACTAGCCACGGCCGAAGCCTCCCACCAGACCAGACCTGAGCCAATTTAGAAATTATAAAATTCCAAAGTGGCCCGTGGCGGGAATCGAACCCGCGACCTCCCACTCGAATCCGAGCGCGCCGCCACGACTTATCTAAACTCATTACCTAAAAGGGAAAAAATGGCGTCATGTAAGTGAAACCACGGGCGCCTCTAGACTTAAAAGATATAGATTTATTAGAAGCCAGTTTATCAGTGCGATCTCGCTAAGTCCTTTGGCAGACCGCCAGGGGGCGCGCGGACGCCCACCAGTGTGTGTGTGTGTTTATGAGACACACAACTGTGTGTGTGTGTGTATTTATGACACACCATCCCCCATTACACCCGCGCTATTTGCCTTGATTACATTCCCCCGGCCAAACATTGATAAATATTGTCGGACTCAATACATAGGATTGCGGGAATAAATTTTCTTCTTAGCAATGAAGTAACTAGATATTGTATTTTTTCGTCAAGTGTAATTCCAATCTCGGAAAATGTGGAAGTATGATGTGTTATGTTTTGAAGAAGATCTAAAATAGCAATTTCAGCAACTATAGTTTACATTATTTAAAATCGTATTAACAAATAAAAAAGACGTGAATGTCGTGGAGCATTCGGTAGAAACATAGTTTGGTATAACACCTAAACAAACCATTTTATATTTTTATGTGTGATTTCACCCATCACTCGATAGATGGCGTGGCGTTATCTTATGCGGTATGTGATATGCGATAACAATATTATGATATGCGATATGACGATTGTCATATCAAATCTGTATACATGATTGCATGCTTGCTCATTTTTAACCGACTTCAAAAAAAGGAGGAGGTTCTCAATTCGTCGGAATCTTTTTTTATTTATTTTTTATTTTTTTTTTATGTACGTTCCCCGATTACTCGAAGATGCGTGAACCAATTTAGAAATTTTTTTTTGTTTGAAAGGGAATCATGTTCAATCATCATCATGATGTGCAAAGAAACGACAAAATTATCGACAATACGAAGGCCTATTAGTGAATGAACGAAACATTGCCCGACTTCGAATTGGTGTACATTAAAAATTATTTCATTCTTTGTAGTGGCATTTGAAGTTGGTTTTTTGGAAATAATTTTCCATTTTTGTTGGATAGTAAGAGGAACTTTCATTTTAGATTTTCGAAGGCTTTCGAAGATATTCTTCGTGGCGGGATTTTGGTCTCGCAAAAAAAAATTTTCTTTCGCCTGCGCGATACTGCCTGAAAAGAAACTTCAGTAGAGAAGAACAGGCAATATCGCGCAGGCGAAAGAAAATTTTCACATGACTAATTTAATTTTTTTTTAGATTGTAATGACGTTGGGCCTCCATACAATATTATTCTAAATCTCATATACTTTTTAAAATTACTGAAATAATTAATTGTAACAGACAGACGGACGGATGAAGTATTAAATTTTTAACATTTTGGTAAGGGGCCATAAAAATATTTTGTCAGAGGTTAAAATAAACCCCTTAGAAAAGGCCGTTCTTTGATTTTCGACCACTTAAAGAGATTACTTTGGGGTCGAAAATGGAAGTGCCTCGAGGTTTAGTGCTCCGTCCTAAAATCTGCATCCTCAAATATTGGCGTCATGCCAGGATCCTATAAAGCTTTAGGGTGCCTGACTTTGATTAGTGGACTGCCCTGTTGGTGCAGTGGTAGCTGGAACGTTTACAGATCAGGAGGTCTTGGTTTGGTTCCCGAGTCAGGCGAAAGACTGCTAGGAATTGGCGTGTTCCCCAAAGACTTACAACCAACCATTGATACACTTTGAATATTTACTTCTTGAAGTGAAAACTTTTTAAGGCGCGTACCTACTGCACTTTTGAGATAGGAAACAAGCATTGAACTAGCAACACTGTTATCGTTACTGTTACCAACACTTCTGTACATATATAACTCTGCTAGAAGACTCATCGGCAACCCGACACTGGTCCACAAAAAACTCCAAAGCCTTGAACATCGTCGTAAGGTTGCCTGTCTGTCGGTATTCTATAGAATATATTTCGGGTAGTGCTCAGGAACTTTTTAATTTGGTTCCCCCGTCACCTTTCTACCACAGAACGGCAAGGCATCGTAAAGGCTTCCACCCATACATAGTCAACGTACTAAAGACGTGTATACGAAGCGGTTTGATTCCTCGTTCCTGATACGCACTGCAAAGGCCTGGAATACACTCCCAGGCAGTGTCTTTCCTGCCACTTATAACCCGGGTGCCTTCAAATCAAGAGTGAATAGGCATCTTCTAGGCAAGCGCGTTCTACCTTAGACTGTATCATCACTTTCCATCAGGTGTGATCACAGTCAAGCGCTAGCCTATATATTTAGTATAATAAACAGTTTTGAAATGGGAAGAAATCACTGAACTCGTGACACTTACCGATACCTCTGTAAGTATTTGTTTAAAAAATTTGAGATAGGAAAAAACAATTCAACTCGTGACACTGTTACCGTTACCAACACCTCTGTATAAAAAAGTATGTTTTGAGACCTATGGGTAAGAAGGTCCTAGTGGCGTTTATAAATATTTTAACTCTATTGCTATCCAAGTAAGCCGAAGATGACTGACCAGGGGCCGTACCACCATCTCTTAAGAGCGTTTATGCAAAACAACGCGCATCGCGTTTCTTGCCATACTAAATTGGTTTTGCGTTGGCGCTGACGCAACTTGGCGCTGATAATGCTATTACAAAAAAATTATAGTAAAATAAATATACTACTTATTAAAATAGTAAATAACCAGTGACATTGAATATGAATTGAATTAAATTACTATAATTCAGAAATAACAAAATATCTTGGATTTTATTCTAAAATAATAGGTTTAATTTATCTAAAAAGCTAAAAATGTTTCTTTTCGGTTTATGGTTTTTGAATGAAAATCTAGGAAAATCGTGTTTTTTTTGAGACACTTTTTAGTAAATGTTATTAATTTTCTAAATATGTCATTGTTATAAGTTTGTGTTAAGAAACAGGGCAAATATCTTCCATCTGCGTAGAGCGTCAACCGCTATTTTAGCAAACAGCCTATACAAAAACTGTTCTAGTGAGAAAGTTATACACATATTTTAAAATATTTTTGAGCCAAGTTCTAGATTATGAAATGCCAAATAATATGAATTCAATTATCTAATCTATAATTGAACACGTAACTCTTTTATTTTCCTTCGGAAATCGTAAATTTTGACTCAAGCATAATACTAACGCATGAACCGCCTTAAATCAGTAATGCTGAAGTTTTAACATTTTCATACTACGAAGTATGCTTGCGTGAAAATTTTAAAACAGTTCTGCATCATTACTGCTTTAATAGATGGTGGTACGGCCCCAGGGGAAATAATTAGGGTAGTCTATAGAAAATTGGTGGGTTTTACCACAGTTTAAAGATATTCTAGAAGTAGCATCTTTTAACACTGTGGTTTTACTAATATGACTGGGATACATTATGGTTCACAAAGAATCGTATTATAACAATGACATTCTCTTTTATTATAACAATGACATTTTTGAAAAGAGCAAGTGCCTAGTTTCGTAGTAGTTTCTCGGTGCAAACCTGCTTTCCGAACCTGGCGGTAGAGCTTTGACTTTTCATAAGAACCTATTATTTAGGCCTATGTGAAAATAAATATTTTCATTTTCATTTTTTTATTTTCATCGACAGTTTAGTTTTATGGTGACCTTTCAGACATGCAGGTTTCCTTCATTCCTTCACCTCTAAACAAGTGATAAAAGCCTTTAACTATAAAAAGTAGTGCGTGCCCGGGATTCAAATCCCTGAATCCGTTTCTGAATCCATTTTAGAAAATTGACGACCGAATGGCGTAACGGTAGCGAACCTGCCGTCTGCGTCGGAGGTCGTGGGTTCCATTCTCACTACTGGTAAATGTTTGTGTGATGAGCATGAATGTTTTCGAGTGTCAGGGTGTTTTTCAATATATTATATTTATATATATTAGTATGTATGTATATTTATCAGTTATCTAGTACCCATAACACAAGCTAACACGTGGTTCAATAAGTCCCGAGACTAAGTACACTTAGAAAAAAGCTTTTTCATGGCCAAATTTTTATGTAAAATAGTGAAAACACTACCAGCTGAAATCTTCACTATCTCGGCTATCTCTCGCACTTTTACCTTCCGATCTTCCAATACGATTTTGAGGACGTTAATATTTTGTTGAGTCACTGCTTCATTTGGACGACCTGAGCGTTCCCCATCATTGGTGTCCATTCTTGTATTGATAGCCAGTACTTTTTAAAAATCAAAAGAGTTTTTAATATATGCGCCATTTCCAGGTTAGTCTCGGGACTTATTGAACGATCTAGTATTGCTTACTTGGGGCTAGGTTACGATGTGTGTATAAAAAAAATAGAGGTCTGAACCAATCTGCTACACTGCTTAACACCGATCAATAGTAATATCTTAATGTACCTATGTACCTAGGATAATTTGTCTTCGAATATATTATGCTAGTAAATTTAGTGAACACCACAATATACCTAAGTGTCTGGCTTGGAGCCAGATACCTCGTCCAAATGCGCCGTCAAATATTCGATTGACCGACGCAAAGGAAGCCTTCGAGTCCGGTTTTTTGTGATGTTTCCTTATTTAGTTAAATCGATCATGAATGAAGAAGGAGAGAGTAAGTAGGTATTACTAACGAAAAGTATACTTGAGTGGTAATGCTTTGGCGGAAAGTTTGGGACTTTTTAGTATAGGCACAGATAATATAATACTATAATAGGGATTTTATTTAGAAAACTGAAGATATACCGTAAACTCAGATTTCTTTACGATTCACCATAAACGCTTAATTATTTTTGTTTTAGGACATAGAAGCTGAAAAATAGTATTTTTGGTACTTATACTATCTTCTTTCTAATATATAAAATTCTCGTTACAGTTTTTGTTACCAAATCTTCCAAAACGGCGCGACCGATTTTTCTATGTCCAAGAGTAGGTCGTAAGCTATTTCGTATATCCCTAATGGCAAAATAACGTTTACCCGGTCAGCTAGTCGAATATATATACAATTCTTGTGTTTGTTTCCAAACTCCTCCGAAACACAATTTTCTGAATTTTATTGTCTACATTCGGTAGGCCCTTACTTAGGTCGTAAGCTATTTTTCATACCCCCAAATGACAAAACGACGTTTGCCGGGTCAGGAAGTGTACTTATAATATTGTTTCTCATCCAATCAATTTCATCGATACTCCAATAGATCGCTCGGCGGAGAGCTGGCTACACGCCAGACTCCCCGCGGCTGTTTGCCGCAAATATTGAATCGAGGCGACCACAGGAAATCTTGTCCGAATTATTTGTGTACCGCTTCCTTATTCCTTTAATACGCCCCGAATGGACCATAAAAAGACTTAGGTATTTCCCTCTATAGTAACTTAGTAACAAGAAATATATGGGCCGTTGCTTAAGCGGAATGTTTTGGAGAGATTCCAAGGTTATTTTTTCGGGTGTTTTAGTAGGTATTTGGATAAAGAAACCATTTTGATGCCTGGATAAGATAAATGTGGGAATTGTTTATTTTCTTAAATCTTTACTTCGGGATGACATTCACAGACTTGCGTAGTGTTTCTTTTCAAAGAAAATACGCAACATCTTATTATTTTGGTCATAAATTACTGACGTATTAACTAGGTATAATACTAACAGTTTTTATTGTAATGAATATTCCAAGGGAGATAGTCTATAAGGCCTCAAAGTAATTTTTCCAAAAAGTAATTCATTTAATTTAGTTGATTTAGAGTCTGAATTAACCGTGAAGGCACTGAACTCTTACATTTCAAAGATGAATGTAGCTGATGATTTCGTAGGGATGTATGCAGCATCTACAAAAAAGAACAATAAATTCCTTTTGCCAAAATAATCACAGTGTTACAAGTGTATAAAAAATATAGCACGTTAAAAATAAAAGGACCTCCTCGTTCCGAATCCATTCATTCAGTGAGTGAAGTTCAGCGCGACCGGTCGGCACTTGTCATTTGTCAGTAAAAATATCGCGTCATGCATTATGCAGCACCGCCCTAAGCGCCCACTCACACACACACATACACCGGCCGACAGTCACACCGAATTTGACATGTATACTAGACTGGACTGCTTACATAGTCGGAGGTAATGCAGAAAACTCATGATAGCAAAATATAAATGAATAAATAATATCTTATCAGGATTACATGTTGTAATTTAGCCCCAAATTAAAGATTAGCTACTTAGATAGTTATGGGTACTAGAGAACTGATAAATATATTAAATAAACATAAAATGATGGTCTGGGAATTGGGATATACTGAAAAATAGTCATGCTCATCATACAAATATTTTTCTGTTGTGGAAATCGAAACCATGACCTCCGACGTAGAAGGCTGGATCAGTGTCTTTTGTTAGCTATAGGCTGTACAAAAAAACTCATGATCAAAGATTCATTGCACATCTATATCCCGCTATTTTAACTTAAAACATGAGCTTAAAGATCATCTAATCGAAAACGTGTTTACGTGTTAGAAGAATGATGTAGCGGAGACGGGCTCATTTTTTATTCAGATGGTCTCTATTCAGTTAGAAAAACGGTCTGCCTGAATGGTAATACTTAGCCGAAGACGAAAAAATAAGAGCCAAAGTAGTTATAAAATCCAAAAAATTCCGTTTATTGAACCCCGTAAGATACTACAGCGCATAAACTTCGCTAGGGAAGTCCTCAAAATATGTTAAAACTAAAATTTACGCGTAAAAGTGTCCAACTTATGCATTCAAGTTGATAAAAGTAGAGATATGGCGACATGCCAATTAAATCTCAGGACGGTGTGAGCGTCGGCCGAAACTACAGTTCTCTAATGAAATTGTCCATAAATCTGGCATATTGGACTGGCGACATGCCTAACTACGGTGTTTTCCTTCCCTCTCGCCTTTCTACAGACGTGACAACCCGCGAGCCAACCTACGTCGTGACAAGCCTCACTACGGTGTTTTCCTTCCCTCTCGCCTTTCTACAGACGTGCCAACCCGCGAGCCAACCTACGTCGTGACATGCCTCACTACGGTGTTTTCCTTCCCTCTCGCCTTTCTACAGACGTGACAACCCGCGAGCCAACCTACGTCGTGACACGCCTCACTACGGTGTTTTCCTTCCCTCTCGCCTTTCTACAGACGTGACAACCCGCGAGCCAACCTACGTCGTGACATGCCTCACTACGGTGTTTTCCTTCCCTCTCGCCTTTCTACAGACGTGACAACCCGCGAGCCAACCTACGTCGTGACAAGCCTCACTACGGTGTTTTCCTTCCCTCTCGCCTTTCTACAGACGTGCCAACCCGCGAGCCAACTTATGTCGTGACATACCTCGCTACGGTGTTTTCTTCCCTCTCGCCTCGTGGAAGTATGTCTACAGACGTGGCAACTTGCGATCCAACCTACGTCCTGACATGCCCCACTACGGTGTTTTCCTTCCCTCTCGCCCTGTGGAAGTGTATCTACAAACGTGCCAACTTGCAAACCAACCTACGTCGCAATATGCAAAACTACGTTGTTTCTCACCTCGTTGAAGTGTGACAGACATACCGACTTGAAAAACAACTTAAATCGATACATGCTTTTCCAACGAGTTTTACTTTACTTAACTTGCCTCTTCGTAACCTAAAAGTCCTTACTTTCATATAAAATAAAACCTATTGACACGGTAAATAGTGAACCAGTGGACTTGTGATATTTTTTCCTGTCTCTAACATGCCACTCCACGTGGTCATTGGTCATTCCACGCATTCTTGTGAAACAGTACAACTTACGAACCAACTTATGTCATGACAATCTTAACTACGATATTTTCTTTTCTTAAACCTAAAACTTTCTCGTGAAATATACAAACGAATTTACCAGCCTGTAGTTTTTTTTTATCCGTTTCGCACATGCCTACAACCATATTGTTAAATTGGAACCAACTAAAACATTATATTTTGTAATTAATTTATTTAAACTAATAATATAAAGCTGCCTGTAGTGAATCAAGAAGTCAAGGTCCTCTTACATTAAAAGTTTTCATAGCCCCTGCTTTCATGCAATCGTTTATTAGAACCTGAAAGCTTTTGCTATATGATCCAATATTATATCAGATACAGGTTGGTTCCTAAGTCGGTCGAGGTGAATGTGTCATGGTCAACTTGTCGGCACGTATGTAGAGGTAAAATATTCTCAGCCGACATATTATACGTGCTATATTTTATATGAAACGATTCGGAGAAATTGCGCGGATGTATTAAAGAAACCGGATTATTCGGGTAAATACTTGTTTGTCTCCGAGGGATTTCTGTTATTTGTGTAGGTACCTACTGAGAGAAATATTCTTTTTATTTAGATTAATATAATACAACGTTGGTCTCTATTGGTGGTAAAAATCAAAACACCTACTCTAATATAATAAAATTCTCGTGTCGCAATGTCTGTAACCAAACTCCTCCGAAAGGGCTGGACTGATTTTGATGAAATTTTGATCTACATTCAGTAAGTCTGAGAATAGGTCGAAAGATTTATCACACCCCTGGATGGCAAAACAACGTTTGCACGGTCAGCTAGTCTCATATATAAAATCACAGTGTTTATAACAAAACGCCTCCGCAACGTCTTGACCGATTTTGATGAAATTTTTTTTGTATGTTCAGTAGGTAAAAAACGTTAACAATTTCTCATATCTATAAGAAATAATATGGCAAAACGACGTTTCCCGGGTCAGCTGGTATAGAAACAAAAGTGAGATCCTGTACCTTTTTCAGGTGGTTGGACTTTTTGTAAAGACTCCGGACTAGACTAGACTAGGTACCATACATTTGCGACAAATATCATATTGTTTTACAAGAACCTGTACGTTAACCCTATGTGAAATAAAGGTATTTTGACTTTGACTTGTTGTGAAGCAGTTTTACATTATTTATTCCGCATTACATTACTGTTTCCGCTGGCTGAAGGGCTGAAGAATTGATATCTCAACAAGACAAACGCAGTGCAGTGCGTAGCATAACATTGTAATGCAAAGACTTGGGACGCAATGCATCTGGGCATGAATCACTTAACATCAGGGGGCTGATTCTGTATCGTTCAGTTTGTTAATTAGTAACCCTTACTGGTTAATTAACTAAGAAAACGGAGGCAAAAATCCTATTTTTGCATACTTTTTGCACAAGTAAGCAACTAGCATGGTATGTTGACATGATACCATACTAACCTAGATTGGTAACTTGTGCAAAAAGTATGCAAAAATATGGTTTTTGCCTCCGTTTTTTAGTTAACAACCCAGTGAGGGTTGCTAACTAACAAATTGAACGATACAGAATCAGCCTACTGGTGCTCTATCGTCATTCCTAACTATAAATATGGAACCCCAAAAACGTATGCTCCTAGGGTTGTCGCGTCCAAAGAAGCTCGTATTAAATTGTTATGAGACAAGAGAAGCGAGCTGAGGAGTCAGTGGAGCGGACACCGCTCTCAAAAGCTCGAGGCGCTATCGACGCCGCTCCCACTCGGGGCAAATGCACTGTGAACGAATTATCTACTGAGCTTGCGAATTGCGCCAGGGATGCCCTATGCTATGTGCCAACGTTGAGCACAAAAACAAATGATTTATCAACGTATAGCTCAAGCCATAAGACGGATCAGCTAAGCGATTGTGTCAGAAAAACGTTTTCAGCATTAACGTAATCGTAAAAAAAGTTTGCCATTTGATTGGCTGGAACAAATTTTAACAACGTAAACAGATTAATCGTAAACAGATTCTGTCAATCAGCGGGCAGAATTTGTTTACGATTACGATGAATACAGTTTTCTTGCGCAATTGCCCCCAGGTTACATAGTGATAGTATAGAGATAGCTATCGTGTAAATGTTTTTTAATTCTCCTCATATAAGATCTAATATGTTTACTGGTTAAAATAAAAGTATCCTAATTTGAGGCATTAATGCGTTGAAATCCCATGCTCTATATACTGTTGCTTAAATAAATATTATAGCATACTTACTAACATGCCTGCATAAAAATAAACGTAAAGATTGTGAAAAATTCTGCTTGGCTTGGAGGAGAGATACAGATAAAGTTTTGCAAAAATCCTTTTTATCACAATTGGACCTACCCTACTAACGATTGGTCAAGAGAGGTTGATAAAATAAAACAAAAATATTTTTGTATGTTTGTGACAACCCTGCCGTACGTGACGTCAGCTCGGACGCGCGCTCTGCGTCGCACGTGCTGCGAACGAGCTCAGTAATAAGACTCGAGTGCAGCGCACTCCCCGCACGTGCACCTAAGTACCTGAGCTGCAATTTAGTACGTACTCAAACCCAAACGTTTTCACTTGAAGCCGTAAAAATTAAGCCCCTCGGTTAAGTTAAAAACGCAACTCTGTAGTTTTTGGGTTTTAGTCCAAGATTAGTACTTAAATTTAAATATATCAGAAAAATGTCAATATTGCTAATCATAACTGTATGTGTTTTCGGTTTTAAGGACACTTCAGCAGGAGAAATAATTCGAGTGGGAGTCGCTGGTTCGATTCCCGCCACGGGCCACTTGAATTTTTTTATAATTTCAAATTTGCCTCAGGCCCGATATGGAGGGAAGCATCAAAATGGATGGTCAGCAAACAAAAAACGCGCCGCCAAGCGATTTAGCGTTCCGGTGCGATGCTGTGTAGAACCCTTAAGTTAGTATGATAACATCTTCGGCTGCATCGTCACTTACCATCAAGTGATATTGCAGTCAAGTACTAACTTGTAGTATGGAAAAAATATACTCAGGATGAAGAGTGCAGTGCAGTGCGTCGTATCGTATTGCAATGTAAAGTCCTGAGACGCACTGCACCCAACGAAGCCTTTGGGAAGAATATCACTGTATAAAATGCCGGGGTCGGTCTGCCGAAAACAACTGGATATAATTATAATCAGCTGATTAATGTAATTGAATATGGAAATAATAAAATAAACTAGCCCTTCCATGTCCTCTCATATAGAGATAATAATTTAGCGTAAAAGGAAATAATACAAAGCCTAAATATTTCCATCAATGCCGCCGGTCAATCCAACGATAGATGGCAATCATCAGCTTGTCTGGATGGTTGCCAACACTTTGTATATGAAGAAAATGTTAATAAGGTAACAGATTATGGCTAAAATCCTCTGAAGTGGAGTAGTATTTATTTACTTTAACAAGAGTATGATTGCGTAAGAAAAACGTATTTATCGTTATCGTAATCGCTGGCAAATTCTATCCCCCGATTGGTTAAAGCAAAAAAGGAAACCAATCAGCGGGCAGAATTTGTAAACGATAACGATAAAGATGAATACGTTTTTGACGTGATAACGTCTTATAAATCGATAGAGCAGATAGGCTGCACGCACAAAAAAACATGACTCATCCGGCGTTACCTCGCTCATGCGGCGTTACCTCGCTCGCGTTACCTCGCTCTGAGGCGTTCCATGTAAGGCTTGAAGTGCAAGCGAGAGTTGTCACGTTCAACTATCGTCAGTAAACCGACTTTACAGACAACCAATTTTTTTTCTTACAGAATCGAGGGGCTGATAAGTTATTTGAAAAGGTATTCCTCTTAATGCTATGAAGTATTGTATATCACTATAGAGAGAATCTTAGAAAATAAAATTATTTCTTATAAAATTAATTTACCAATAAAATCTGCAGTTCTTTCATCAGCTGTGTATTAATATCATCTCATCCAAAAATGTTTCTACAACTTTTAAATGTTTTTAGCTTTTATACGTCAGTTCTAATGTAACTTAACCCTTTCATTTAATACTCACATTGCAGGAGTAATATAATAAGTTCGCCATCTTAAGTGTTCCGCCATATTGGATTTAGAATGACGTCACAGCTAACCACGCATTGTCATGCAAACAAACAACAAAAGGTGTATAAAAACTGCTCATCTGTTAAAGATGCTTTGAAATTACTGATACGATAAATAGGTTTATAAGACAGTCTAAAAAAATTCAAGCATCAGTTATAAAAGAAATATTAAGGGTTTTTGGGAAGAAACTTAGGACAAAAAGTTGATCAAATTGAAAAAGTGTTACGATTGAACTTCATAAAAACTTAAAACTAAAAGTGGGTAATCCAACAAAAGCTATGAAAAACATCTTTCCAGAAACCACATCAAATTGATTCAAATCTAGCAACGCGTAAGCTCTAGCCAAACCAAGTTACAGCAAAACCAAAAGTCAGTGAACCATTAAGGAAATAATGGAGACACGTGTAATTTGACAAATTCCTTGAACCGGTAAATAGAAGTCCCGAAGCAAATATTACTTTGGTAATATTATACCTTCATTCCGACGGTAATACTCTACCGGCCGTGCGTACAGAGCAGCGCGGAACAGAGGTTCACTCACGCATATCATAATGAAGCCTGAATAGCTCGATGTTTTAACTAGCGGAATGATGCTAAATAGTGTCTGGTTCGATTCCTTGAGCATAAAATAACTAGAAGTTCGCCCTGAAAACACAAACAAATTACATAGAGAAGACATACAAAAGTGCCTATACTCATTGTAATTTTAATCGGCGTCTAAATAAGACCGTTTATCAATACTTAATCAGCCTATTGATATCCACTGCTGGACATAGGCCTTTCCGAGAGCGCGCCACCACACACGGTCCTCCGCCTTCCTCATCCACCCGCTACCAGCGACCTTCTTTAGATCATCGGTCCAGCGGGCAGGAGGTCGTCCTACGCTGCGCTTACCGGTACGCGGTCTCCACTCCAGAACACGTCTGCCCCAACGGCCGTCGGTTCTGCGACAGATATGGCCCGCCCACTGCCACTTCAACTTGCTAATCCGTTGGGCTATGTCGGTAACCTTGGTTCTCCTACGGATGTCCTCGTTGCGGATTCTATCCTTAAGAGAAACACCCAACATAGCCCTCTCCATAGCACGCTGAGCGACTTTGAACTTGTGGACAAGGCCTACTGTGAGTGTCCACGTTTCTGCTCCGTATGTCATGACCGGCAAGACGCAGGCGTTGAAGACTTTTGTCTTTAGGCATTGGGGTATCGGCGAGTTGAAGACTTGACGCAGTTTTCCAAATGCTGCCCATCCCAGCTGAATTCTTCTGTCAGCTTCCTTGTCGAAGTTGTTTCTACCTAACTGTATTACCTGTCCTAGGTAGTTATATTCTTGAACAACTTCGATGCTGGCATTCTCGACAATGATGGGCCTTGTGATGACGTAATCATTGAACATGATCTTCGTTTTGTCCACATTCATCCTAAGACCCACTCGTCTGGAAGAAGTGCTAAGGTCGGTCAGCATTTGCTCAAGTTCCTGCGGCGTTTCTGCCAATATTACTATGTCGTCTGCAAACCGTAAGTGTGAGATGTATTCGCCATTTACGTTTATGCCACAACCTTTCCAGTCCAAAA
The DNA here is from genome assembly GCA_036785405.1 of Coenonympha arcania. Taxonomy (NCBI): domain Eukaryota; kingdom Metazoa; phylum Arthropoda; class Insecta; order Lepidoptera; family Nymphalidae; genus Coenonympha; species Coenonympha arcania. The sequence continues at coordinate 11,048,273 of CM072078.1, forward strand.
CCTTGAACACATCCTCGAGAGCGGAAGTAAACAGTTTCGGAGAAATGACGTCCCCCTGCCTTACTCCCCTTCGAATTGGTATCGGATGTGTTGTATGGTTCTGCACCTGAACGGTCATTGTGGCGGCGTCGTAGAGACATCTCAGCACTTCGATGTATCGCCAATCGACTTGGCATCGCTGCAATGAGTCCAAAACCGCCCAGGTTTCGATGGAGTCGAAGGCTTTCTCGTAGTCCACAAATGCAAGACACAGAGGCAGATTATACTCCTGGGTCTTCTGCATAATCTGCCTCAAAGTGTGGATGTGGTCTACGGTGCTGTAGCCTTTTCGAAACCCGGCTTGTTCCGGAGGTTGGAACTCGTCAAGTCTTCGGGCAAGTCGGTTCGTAATAACCCTAGAGAACAGCTTGTAAATATGGCACAGAAGTGAGATGGGCCTATAATTCTTTAGCAAGTTCTTGTCACCTTTTTTGAAGAAGAGCACGGTAACACTTTTGCTCCATTCTTTTGGCGTTGTTCCGGTCGTGATGACGGCATTAAAGAGACACTTCAGTTCATTCAGGATTGGTGTACCTCCTGCTTTCAGAAGCTCCGCTGTAATACCGTCATCACCCGGTGCTTTATTATTACGAAGCTGTTCCAGGGCTATACGAATCTCGCCAACGTCGATATCCGGGAGGTCATCGGTGTAGTGGCGAGCAAGTCTCGCTCGCTTGTCATTCGTGATTTGGTGAGGGACGGGTTTAGGGGCATGCGAAGAGTATAGTTGCCCATAGAAGTTCTCGATCTCAGCTAACACCTCTGGAATCGAGGTAACGGTTCTACCGTCTGAAGTCCTCAGCTGTGTTAGATGGCTTCTCCCAAGACTTTTAGCGAATACTTTAGTCCCCTTGTTGCGTTCAATCGCTTCTTCGATTTTACGGGTACTCGCGTCACGCAAGTCGGAGCGTACCCGCTTTTTAATGAGCTTGTTCAGGGTATGCCGATCTGCAACAGCTGCGGAATTCTCCCGTCTTTGCCTCATTAAATCCAGGGTCTCGCTAGAGATTTTGGACGTTGAACTTCTCCCGTCTTTTCTGCAATATTTACCTCCCACTTCACGAATGACCTTCACCAAATCGCCGTATTTCTGTTCAACTTCGTCGGTGGTTTCCAGCAGATCGAATCGGTTCTTAAGTTCTAGTTGGAACTTCTTTAGTGTTGCCATGGATGGGCGGAATTGAGGACGAAGATTAGACCCCATCATGCGCCGTCTATATAACTGAAGGTTACGTACGTACGTTTATCAATAGATTAAGATAAATAGATACAGGTAAATAGTTGTTTAAGAACCTATTTAGATGCCGATTAAAATTACCATGAGTATAGGTACTTTTGCTTGTCCTCTCTATGTAATTTGTTTGTATGTATTTAATGATTTTTCCTTGAACAGAATAAATAAATAAATATTTCTCTTCACACACAATCAGCCCACTGATAAAGAACATATTATTTTGCTGTTTGCAAAGCAAACAAAGAGCGGAGAATGATGTAAATCCTTGTATATCTTAGGTACATCAATTATTAGGTACATTAATTATTAATGTAAAGATAATACTTGGTTTTCTTGAAACAATTGCTCTCCACACTCCTACGAAAATGATGTATTCTTAAACCTAAGGGCGTACCAATTTTACAAAAACATTTAAAAAAAACTCTCCAGTAGAATCCCTAGCAAATACACTTGAGTTTCGTTAATAAAAATAAATTAATAAAAAATAAACAATAAAACCAGAAACAAGTAAAAAACGTCATCTCTCCAGTTTTTTTGTGGTCGAGCAAAAAAACGTTTAGTGTTTCTGTCAAGTAGAAGCCTTAGTTAAGGAATGTATACAGTGTTAATTTTTTTTAGTTCAGAAATAAAACTTTCTCATAATTAAAAATTGATTAGAAAATAAGTAGATGAAATAGGGAAAATACCCCCTTCAATTCTAGGGTAATACTCTAGCCCGCTCGTGCGTACAGAGTGGTTAGTAGGTTTTTGTACGAATTTCGAGTCAACTCGCATCGCACAAACGAATTGAATTCCTCCATACAATTACAACCAGTGCAGCGTGGTCTTCTCCAGCGGGTGTGATTTCCCTCCGGGGGGTACGGGCCTCGAGGCAAACCTCCTTACCCGGGCGATGTGTCGCGGGGGCGCTGCACGCCCTCGGTGTTGATCTTTAAGCCCCCTGGTTAGGGAGCTAAGGCTCCGCCATCTCGGCTTTGGGCCTAGGGTCAGGTTACGTCATTGGTCCTGTCCAGTGATGTTCCTCGCGTCGTCTTCCTCGTCTCCATCGCTACCCGTAAAATACCGGCAAGGAGACGGGGACCGTAGGAGTTCGCGAGGTAGGGGACGCCCTTGCAGTGGTCGGTTGAGTGTAGGGGCAATCCCGTGGAGGTGTGCAAACGGCCCACGTAATCCGCGACATACAGCCAGTGCCTTCAATTGACAACCGCATGTCAGCAACTGCCCATAGATGGCGCTGGCTGTAAATGTATGGAGGAATTCGATTCGTTTGTGCGATGCAAGTCGACTCGAAATTCGTACAAAAACCAGTACTAGTCCCTCAGAGTAGGTGTGCACAGAGGCTCCCTCGCGCGTACCACATGATCGGATCACGGTTTACGACCGAGCGTGTGCTCGGCTGTGTTTGATAAAAATTATGACTCGGAATATTTACTGCGCGCTGAAATCGGTTTCGGGATGGTATGATTTACAGTAAAAAAATATTAGATACATAGATATTCTCTACGTTCTGTAAATATTTGTCAAAGGGAAGTATTGGGAGGCCTTAAAATGATTTCACAATTTCTGTAAAAATATTTATAGTCGTCGGTAATATGATTAGTGAATTTACAATAAACTCGAAACTTCAAGCTCGAGTGTTTGGCCTGATTTTAGAAATGATAAATATACTTATTTCATAACGGAATACTAGATAATATAATGTCAACTTTTCAAAAGCAATATAGGCAAACCTATCTCACAAAACAAATCACAACTGATAGCGAATAGTGGAAACCAAAACTGTTTTTTTAAAGACGACTGCAGATTTGATCTTGGCCAGTACAGTTTAATTCTGAGATAACCTGCGATATAAGGGGCTAGTAGAGGAAACAGTAATGCTAACAATTCGATATTATTACACGTTTTCGGTTGTTCCCGCATATAGAATCCAGATTCGAATCAATCCTACAATCTGTACTAACCACTGTTATATCTTTTTCTGAAATTTTACTGTTGTTAATCTCAAAACTGCACCTTAATGCCTGAAATAGCCATAAAACCCTAAAATCACCGCACTATAAAAAAACGATGAGAATGCCCTGTGGGAGGAATCAGGAGGCTCGTAAAGTTTGCTCGCGCAGGCAGCGGGGCCTGATTGTCTGTGTCAGCGTCTAATCAGGCCGTACATGAATTATTTATGTCCTGATGTAGGGTGGCCATCGAATGCCATGAATTGCGAGGTCACAGAATACTAAGTAGTACCTTAACAGGTACAGAAAATTAATTCCGCTAAATCATTTAAGTTATAGGGACTTCAACTCCGATTTCACTCATGATACGTTTCAGTCATGTCGCAACAAAGCCTATTACCTAAATTTTTATATATTACGTCTCTTACACACACAAATTGCGGCCTACATATTTTGTACATCACACTCCGTACTTATTTGCTCCTTCTTCATACCATCCATTAGACAGAATTTCTGAAGAATAATTTCTTCTCAGAATTAAGGATGCAATACCAGTAGAGAATTGCTATTCAACATGCTAGCAAAAGTTGGGTAGGTTTCTTGTTAAATTACATTTTTTAAAGTATTCTTTGATAAAATTATGGACAATAATTAGCACATGATGTTGGCTCGATGATGAGGTCAAAGTCTTACTATTTTTTGTGAAAATCGTTTTCAAAGACACACATCTGACATTGTGGATAAATGATATAATCAATGAGCTTTTCTGCTATCTTCTTTGTTTATAATTTATTACGTCAGTTGATGGCTTTTGTCAAAAGACTGAGTAACTTAATGTAAGCCATACACGTTACGGTTTACCGGAGAGGTCTGCCTGTGCGGTGTACCTGCGCAGGTAGACCGGAGCGTGTATGCCGACCGACCTGTGCAGGTTTTTTGACCTGTGCAGGCGACCGGAGCAGAATCGATTTTCGATTTTGCTCCGGTCGCCCGTACGGTGAACCTGAGCGTGTGTGGGTACCTGCGCAGGTCGTCTTCATTAACCACGTGTTCAATAGGGAGGCACGCTGCCGATTTATCCCGCTAGATGTCCCATCGTCGCTGGTGCTGAACAGATGTCAAAATCCATACATATTTTTTCCGAAACTTGAATAATCTCATATAACTCAATAAATTGCCTTAAATCTGTGCCTACGAAGTACGAATGTAATAGTATGACGCACATTGTTTTCTTGCGAATGAGCAGCGAAGAAAAATTGTAGGTCATAGATAGGTCTAGCTTAACGCATAAAAAATGGAAACCAAGGTTTTTCGCCTTTTTCAGTTAAAAATGCATTCCGTTTTCTTAATTCAGCTTTTAAAATAGCCAAAATTTTAATTAATCTTTCCTCAAAATTACCGCAAGACCTAGCAGTGCTAGTGCGTCCTCGTCCTCACTCCATGCCATCGCAAATTGAACTGAAGACCGTTACGGTACACCGGAACGTCCCCATACACGCTACTTGACCTATGCAGGTACACATGCACAGGTAACCTGTGCGGTGGACCGTAATGTGTATGGCCGCCCTGGCATTATCCCGGTAAACACCTACGCGTGGTCGCCCCAGTACCCGGTAGCTCGTTGTTTGCGTTTTTTAACTTTTTCAAAGGCTTAATTGGTGCGGGGGAGTCCACCTCATTCCGGGCAGCATTAGCATCATCTCAGCCGGCTCCGGGAAGAGCAAACTTCCCTGCTCTGTTCCCTCGTAAACCGCTTTGTTTTTCAATGACGGCAAAAAAGTACACAGGCCGAACGCTCTCGGAGCATGATCTGCGGGGCTAGACAAAGTAACAGTCGTTCAGCGTTGACGACAGTAGATAAAAATGTATGGACAAAACTAGTGACTGTAGAAAAACCACGTGTTCTTAAAGAGGGAAACACGCTTTTTTTGAAATTCGACTACGACAATTTGAACGCTCCCTGGCGTTCTCGCAGACCTTGTAGATAACTTTAGCGTACTTCGCGTGACAATTGACAGCAAACGGTGAACAACGCTAAGCATAAAGAAGATTCTGCTTTCATTTGTTTTCATTCGTCACGTGGTTTGTCCATACATTTTTGTCTACTGTCATTAACGCCAAACGACTGTTACTTTGTCTAGCCCCGCTGATTTTCTGTTTTGTCTGTGTTATGTGTTGTTTATTGTTCTTAGGGTTCAGTAGGATTGTTTTGTGTGGTCCGTTTACTTCATGCATACCCCAGTTATTTTCCCGGTTTAAACCTAAACGACCTTGCTTCGAGAGAATCCAGGAATTCTTATTGTGTCTGGTTTGATGGGACATTTCGACAGTGGCTAGTTACCCTGCCTGCAAAGACGGCGCGATGCTGTGTAGATACCGTTGGGGGTAAATTTACTTACCTTATCCAGTCAGTAAGATAGCATCTTCGGCGCATCATCACTTACCACAAGGTGAGATCGTATAGTGTAAAAAAATGTCTTCCATCCTGCACACAGCATTGTCAATCAGTAATAAATCTAAGCCAGGGAACCGTAATGACTATCTTGATGTAATTTCTCCACAACGCGCCTATGACTGACTGACTGACTGACGTCGGAGGCACAACGAATGACTCCGCTCGGCTGGCGGAAAGCTGGAAGGCAGGAAATTCCTAAGGTGGTATAGCAGAAGTAAAGCGAGTGAAGTCGCGAGCGCCCTCTAGTGATATAGCGGGGTCAAGAAAAAATCACAATACTATCAAACCTTCCCACAAACCGGGCAGTGCAAAACGAAAACGGAGACATTAACTTTGTCCCGGCCTGTCCCGGGATGCCACCGTACCCGGGAATAATTGATGTTCCACAAAGAGACAGCCCTGAATATTTGGGGGCTGGCTTTGTCAGCTTTTTTGTACCTTTTGTGTGCGCTCCGAGAGGATTTTCGGGAATTGAGAGCTTATTAAAGTTTGAGTAGTTCCATTTTGAGCTAAATCAGAGCTCGGGAAAAGCATTACTGAGTCTGATAAAGACGTAGATTGGAAGCGTTTAGTTAGTGCAGAGGATAGGAAATCGGAATAATTTGGTTGTGCTTTTGTCGTGTTTAGGCTTCCGCGTTTCAAAGGACGGAACTAAGGAATATTATTTTCATCTCACCAGCTTGTATTTTTGATTTTCAAACTGTGGGCGGAAAATGTCCTGTTTTTCCATTGACTGCAGAAGCATTTCGAAATTCAAACAATACGTTGAAGTCTCGAACATCATAATATCATATTGACAAATATCATATTGATGTTTTACAAGAGCCTGTTTACGTTACGCCTATGTGAGATAAAGATATTTTGAGTTTGAGTTTTGTATGAAGCTGGAAGTTTTCTTGAAGATGATAAAATAAAGGGCTTATTAATTTCTTTATTTTATTTAATCTACGTATAGACATTTAACAAAGTTGTTTCCGATGATTTTTGCGAGATTTAGAAGTTGAACGGGAAGTCTAACGTAAACAAACTTTCACATTATATTTGGATAATTTCATGGATGTGCCATGGATTAAAGTACATGGACTTGTATCAAAAACTTTTTATACAAACGTAAGCTCAGATTTCAGGGCTTCTAACAACTTCGATCCGCAAAGGGTAAAAAGGGCAAAAAAAACCTGAAAGCGTCGTCCTTAAAAGATTCAAGTGTGTATTCTTTGTTAAACTCATCAGTTATTCTGTCCCGCTGGGCCCCGGGACAGGGCGGGACAAGCCGGGACATTGTTGATGCTTTAACCGGGTTTCAATCGTGGCCGCTTGAAAGGAATATACAAAAAGTTAGCTTAGTTTAAAAGCTTGGGCATCTCATACCCTGTCTATATAACAGTTTTGCGTCACTAACATTATGGTTTATCTAAGCGGAGTGATACTATGGTAGTGATATTATCTCGCTGCAGACTCGGTCATAAATCATTCGAGTGGTTCGCTTTTGTTGTTCTGCAGTAATGCACAACTCAACAAAGAACAACAACAGCGAAACACCCGAATGATTTATGACCGAGTCTGCAGCGAGATAATAACACTACTATAGCCCCAACACTAAGTAATCGCTACCCAGTTATTCTTATAAAATTAAAAAAAAAACCAAAACGCCAAGGTGTTTTCTCTTGTTTGGAGAGAGTGTCTTCAATTGTAGAGTATTTGGTTCAAGACGTTGGCTTTAATGGACAATCGCCAACAAATATTTTGTTTGTTGGAAATTGGATGGTTGACCGATGTACAATTAGTAGTAAAGACTAATTTGTTTTGCTATAGTCCGCTTCTTGAAAAGATTCTGTATGGTACCTACAATATGCAGGAAAACTGCCATACAGAATCTTTTTAAGAGGCGGATTATAGCAAAACAAATTAGTCTTTCCTACTAATTAAGAATTTCCGCAAAATAACGCCTGCTTCCATTTAATACTCGATGTACAATTTAATTTTCGAGAATTACACCCATTACACAAAACTTGCAACTTTTCTTTGACCGAGCCGGATTTCAAATTTTCTTGAGAAAGCAAGAGTTTTTTTTGTAGCATAAAGAATGGTCCATACATTTTTTATAACATTTCTTTTAATAAGGCCAAATGCGTCTCATTTGCGTGAGGGAAAATAAGTTTAAAGCGACACAATAAGCGTGCGTGGCGACGCGCGACGTCTCTGATCCCATGAATACAGGATGACGGGAAGAATTCATGAGCCGTAAGATATATGTGGCACAAGATGTAAGAGGCAGCGATCAATATTACCGCTAACGGCGGACAAGCCGTAATTAAGTGATTTTGAATGAAGTTTTACGTAAAAACTATAAAGACTATAATACTTTTAAATTTTAACGTCATGTATTTTGGGTCTTTAATCTAAAATCACTCAGAAGCAGGAACACGATTGGATAAAATTTTCTCGATAGAAAGTTCTCCCAAAAGTTGCTCCAAAATCTCAGTTTTCCTATTTTTTATCGGAAATTACAATGGATCTAATTGTAATTTTTGTTTTAATGTGTCGGTAATAACAATATCCAAAACCGCTTAGAAACCAATTTTTGATAAATGGCTTAGTTTTTGAGTAATTAGGTAAAAGGTGGTTTTTCTGTTATATTCTTCCGCGACGCTGCATGTCACACCTACCAACGTGTTCGTGAGAGTGAGAAAGACAAAAATAAATACAATAAATTCCCTTAAGTGTCATGCTTTCACTCATCATCATCAGCCCACTTCAGTTCACTGCTGGACTACGGCCTCTCCATTTGCACGCCATCTGCTATTCATCTTTTCTCGTAAGCACAGAGTTTAGAACCAATAAATGTACCAATTTTCAAAATAGTTAGTTATCAATCTATTCCCGTAGCTTTAGATTGTTAAAGCGAATGTTGGTTTTGTCGAAATTATGTGTGAACGGGGATGATAAAATGGTACTTTACATGTAGGCTTTGTATTTTGGCATGGGTGTAAACAAATGGCTATGTATATTCATTTTATCAATACAGCCAAATTGGTTCAGTAGTTGCGGAGTTAACGAGTAACAAACATCCAAAATTAAAATTCACGAACTTTGATATTTATTACACTAAAAGGATGAGATGTACTCGGTGGTATAACATAAAAGAGGAAGTAATGGTTACGATTTCAAGGCCAAAGTTCAATCCTTAAATTTGTTTCATAGTTAATGCAGCTATTATCACTTTAGCGATGACTGAAAATAATAAAACATGGCTACAAGTAGGTAATAAATACATCAACCATATTTGAACCAATGAAATTATATCCTGCCTTAGACCAAATTGGGTCCATCGTGTATAGATTGTTCAAGCTTTGAACCCCATTTAAGTTCCCTTTCCCATTCCATTTCCGTTCCCCATAAGAGTTCAGTAAAATAAGTCTAATATTACGTAAGCCCGCGTCCTCTTGTGACTCAGTCCTATTATTATAAAGGTGTCACGAGACGAACTGACGAGGTGAACCGTGAAATATTGTTGTGAAACCGCAGTAAAACACATATAGCTACTAATTTTGAAGGTGTATTTTTGTTTAATAAAAATCGGTAGGTAACTAAAAGTTATCACTTTTTAACAACATTACATATTTTCATAGCATGGAAAGTTTTGCAGGCTTTACGTAAACAAGTTGTTGAAATCGTATCATGACCCGCCGGTGACGTGTGACGTCACAGACTGAGTGACGTCATGACGTGTCCCACGCACCCGCACACACAATTAATAACTGTGTAACTCCACGCGGGGCCACGACTGTAGCGGAAATTTTATCTCATTTGGACTAACTGGACATAAACCGCGATTAAGGGTAGTCTTTAAACGGTTTGTAAGTGTGTTTTAATTTTTTGATTCGCAGGGTACCTTGGGTTTTTTTTTGCCCGTGGTACCCCTAAAAGCTCCAGGGGGACCACGGGCAAAAAAATTACCCGTGGTACCCCAGGGGGACTATCGGAAGGACCACGCGCAATAAACGGATTTACCACAATCTTGTTCCGCTTAGGTAATGACTCTCTTGATGTCTTCCATCCACCTAATGAGGGGTTGCCAACCTTGGGCCCCAACGAGTCAAGTTACGAGATATTGCCATTTTAGAATTGTTTTATCATTTGTTAGTATTAAACCTTTACTCAGTCACTTAGTATATACGAAGACTCAAAGGAAAGTTTATTTTAAAACTCGTGTGTATGCTCATAAAAATATAACTTCGCAAGTTATTGGTCACTTTTTCTCATTGATAAATAATTATTATCTATAAAAAATAAATAAAGGTAAAAAATAAAAAATAAATAATGAATTAAACACATACTAGGTACAACATATTATTATATGTGATGGGAAAACATATTTTGAGAAATATTTTATAAGATGTTGTACCTAAATACCGTATAATTTTTAACTGGGAAAGTACGAAGAAGTCTTGAACCCGATAAGTCCAAAATCATTTAAAAAAATGGTTAAATTTCTAGTTTTTTTAGACGAGACAAATAATGCGAAAATTGTTTTCACGTAAAATCTTTCATAGTTTGTATCAGATTTTCCTTGTATTAGTTTAACAAGGCCGCATATTTTGTGGCCTGTTCCAAGCATATTATTTCAACGCTTTGGTATTGTTTTTTAAAGAGCAACCGTTGTCCGTCCGTTGTCAGGCGCAGACTGGACGGACGGACCGAAACCCATCGGCTTAATATGTATTTAATTAGTCCATAACAAAAGATTGTTTCTTTACTCAAATGTGTAAACATTTTATTATGTTCCCTAATTCACAATACCTCGAAAATATAACGTTGAACTTAAATATTTAAAACTTTTACAATATGATATTTTAACAAACAAAAGTTCACCTGACGGTAAGTGAAATGCTTGCTCATCTCAGATGCAGTGAGTCTCAGCGTCTCAGTAACAAACATCTAATTTTTTTTCCTCCGACGCAGAATCGCTACCGCTACGCCATTCGGTCGTCAAATTTTGACGTACCGATAAGCAATTAAGCGTTCTGCGGGGCTAGACAAAGTCTTTATTTTATTTTTATTTTTTATTTTATTACAAATGATACACAAACAGTCACTGTATAATCTTTAAAAAATAGTACAATGTTTAAGTCTAGTGCGAGTACAGTAACCTTTACATGTGTACACAGCATTACATAACTTTTCCGGTTAAAAAAACACATTATAAAGAATATCGAGCTCTAACTAATACAATTAAAAGTCAGTTACATAATTTACATTAAATCGGTATATAAAACAAATTGCAATTTATTATTTGCGAGAAAAACAATGTGATAAGTTACAATGAATAAATTATTAGATACTATACTATTTTTAACTATGCATGCAAATAAATTTTTTTCTTAAAGCTAAATAAAGTGTCGTAAAAATGTCAATGACAGGGTTAGTCAAATTGTTATAAGAGTTAATTATTCGGGTAACGGGAGAGAATTGTCCTAGATTAGTCTTGGCAGGTTTTGGAACGAATGTTTTTTGTTGGCAGTGTCTGGGTATACGGCGGGGCACTTTGATTGTTATCTGATGGAGCAGGTCAGGGGAATCCAAATTATTGCGAACAATCTTGAAAAGAGATATAAGATCATTTACTTGCCTTCGCTTTTCAAGGGAGTGTAGTTTAAAGTGTTTTAAGCGAGTTTCGTAGTCAGCTCTGTAGGGACATGTATTATCTTTAAAGGCTAGATACCTCGTGAAAGAACGCTGTACTCGCTCTATTCGATCAACGTGCGTTTTGTAGTGTGGGTTCCATGCCGAGACTGCGTACTCTAATATGCTGCGTACTAGCGAATTGTAGATCCTGGAGATGCAGTCGGTTCTTCTAAAATCGGCGGTGTTACGCCTGATAAAACCTAACAATTTCCATGCCTTACCGACTACATGATCTATGTGGTCTTTAAACGCGAGCTTACTATCGAGGATAATGCCGAGATCTCTAATGATAGACACCTCTTCAAGTTGCTGGTTGTGTAGAAAGTACTTCGAGTGTATAATGTTCTTTTTACGAGTGAATTTTATATATACGCATTTTGAAGCATTTAATATCATTTTATTTTTTGCACACCAGTCTTGGATAGAGTCAAGATCTTCTTGGAGTAAGCGACTATCTTCAGCATTCTGTATCACTCGGTATATTTTGAGATCGTCTGCGAAGATGGAGCACTTACTATAACTGATGATTTTGTCTAGCCCCGCTGGTGTGACACTATGTAGCGACTGTTGAGGCTATTAATTACCCCTTCCAAGTTAGTACATTAATATTATCTTCGCATATTCACTTACCATCACGTGACATTGCAAGAAATATTTTTTTAGTAATGAAAAAAAACCTCTTTTCGTTCCCATATTTTAGTAAAATCTAAAACTAACACTCAATACTAAACTATTCTAATTTCAATCAACACTCAAAGCACATAACAACCAGTTTTAAATCACCATAGAGTTGTTAATCTCTTCGCTATACCATAATTCGGCACACACGTAGCGGAATCGATGCGACTCTGAATTCATTAGCGAATCTCACTCACATCCATATATCCACAATCCATGTCCATTGTGCGAACTCAATTGCGCATTATCGCTGTGGAAGCGTGAATTTAACTGTATATCGGTAATTGCTTAAACATTCCGTAAATCGAAAGTCTGTTTAGCGATTTTTTTGATGAGTGTGCTCAGGAACTCCATTACACTGTGTCTCCTTTCCCTTTAGTTAAGATACTATACATCCATCTCCTCACGAGATATCTCAAAAAAATGTATAATTCCTCATATTATATAAGAAAATTGGTATATATGATGATGATAATATATATGATGACATTTATGATGATAATATATATGATGACATTTTTGAAAATAGTAAGTGGCGAGTTTATTACCAGTTGCCTTCCGAATCTGGTGGTAGAGTTTAGACATTTTAGAGCCTTTAATTTAGGCCTATGTGAAAAATTATTCATCTTTTTTTTTCACCTTTCTACTTTAGAACCACAAGAGGCTGAAAATGGTGGTTTCCTTATGTAGTTGCAGATATCCAACAAAGTTACCTACACGAAACTTTTTTCTTCCACGCTTCTAATGCGAACCGCTAAGGCGTAAAACGCCCCTATAAACAGCCTTAAACAGCCTTCGTGTTCTAAGCCAAGTAAATACCAGGTGCCTTCAAGACAAGAGTGAATAAGCATTTTTTTGGCAAGCGCGCTCCAACCTAGACCTCATCATTGCTTTCCATAAGGCATGATTGTCGTTAAGCGCAAGTATATCTTTACATAATATATTTCTTTCGCCATCGATTTGATTTCTATTGTCAATGTCTCGGCACCATTTAATTTCCCTATGCTTTGCCAACTGCGGGTTAACAAGTTTCACACACTTTTAAGAATACTGGTGAACGCTTAGTCAATCAGGTACCTTAAGTAACACGTTTTTCTTTATCGCTAAGCACAAACAACTCGCAAATTTCTTTGATAGAGATGTTATATGTATGGTTGGGATTCGAATTTCAAATCTTGACCTCTTCTAAACCAATGGGCTTTCACTGCTTGTAATCTTATTATTCCGCGAATAGGTTGAGCCAAATAAACCGAGGTTTCTAATAAGATTTCCCGCGCGGCATTTCGCTACAATCGGGATACATGTACGAGTATTATCGAAAGTTTTCCTCTTATTTAGCTTAGTGCTTCTTATATTGCCGTTCTTTTGACGATGGGATGATAATATGGCTTTATGGTTTTCTGTACAAATATGTTTATAGCAGGGATTAGCCATGGATTCACTTGTATTCACGTGACTTGTATAAATATACCACATAAGAAATTGCACTTTGAAAAGATCTTTTCTTAGCAGATTCATGAAAAATATAATATGTATGCATTTTAGCCCGATGTGTACAGTAGTTTGAACTATGCGTGGTCAAATCATTCAGTCACCTTTTGTTTTATTTATCCAGATATCGGAATTTATTATGACTAGGCATAATATATAATACTAGACTAGACAGTAGAATTTTACTGGTAATAGGGCTCATTTCAGAGTCCGCCCTGTGAAACTGTAATTGCGAAGAATTACTGTGTTTCGGTCACAGAAATTCTTCCTTAGGACTGAATATTATGATATGTATTGAAATTATTGTCTCAGTCGATGGAACTCCGTAGCTAAGTGGCATAATGAGACAAATACTGTCGCAGGAATATGAACAAACCAATAAGTGATAAGTGAAATTCAAATGCGCAAAATCCTTTGTGCACATTTTCGATGCAGTGCCAACATCTTTAGATGAAATTTTTGCCACTTTCATTATTCATTGGTATTTACAAATCATTCTGTTGCAGTAGGCACTACTACGCAAAAATCTTTAATAAATAAAATTCACGTATCAAAGTGTTTCTTATAAAAATTCTCCAAAACGGCTGACCGATATTTGTGCCATCAACGTCAACTTATTCTTATAATATAATCTAATTGAGAAATAATTTAGATGGCAAGACAACTTTTAACGAGCCTGTTTATTTTTTTAATTAACATTTATAATCCATGGCCATTTTTCTCTGATTACGAGACAAGGCAGAAACGACAGCACTTATATGTAGACCGTAAAAAGGGTTTGTTATTTGTCAGTAGGTATCATTAGGCTAAATGTTATTTGTTAGGCTCCATCACAAGTTTCCAGACACAGTGATATAGAGGTCAGGACAACACTAGTTAGTTTGTCCGACTTTGCCCTCACAATCCACTCGGCGGCTAATGAAATAAGTCGCTAACTTGACTTCGCCTCCGCTAATTCATTTGTTCACAACTTTTCACGAGCTTTCCACAACTTTTTTCATTTGTCCATGTCCGTCCAGTTTCCTAGTGTTTGTCTTTGTGTGAGGCGGTTTTTATGGGATTTAATTAATTTTGTTATTTTCAGTCTTTGCAGTAACGAACTTTAGAACTTATAAGAGAGAATTACAAATCAGCAATGTAGTTTCTGAAAATCTGTAAAATAACCACATTATCATCTGATTCTTACGAATAAGTTTGGTGGGTGCGACATTGGCGGCAGCGTTGTGGAAGAATTTAACAGAAAAATGACGTCTTACCTAATTACCCAAAAACTCAGCCAGTAGTTATCAAAAATCACTTTAGAAAGTATTATTACCGACACTTTAAAACAAAAATTACTATAACATCAATTAAATAGCCCTTTTGTGCCGTGAACTGATATTTTCGTTTTAATTTTGATCTTCAAAGGATTTGTAACAAAACACAAACGATTCTAACGCAAATTGACATAAATCTACAAAATTTAAAAAAATTCTTTACATTTTTTACGTTCTGATTTCAATACGGAATACTTTATGTACGGTGCAGTAGCGCTTGCATAATTAAATAAGGCTTTGTTTTGCGCGAAATTAAAGCGAACATGTTGAAATCCGCTGTCGGCTTCACATGACAGAGTATAAAAAATTACTTCAATAAAAATAAATAATTAGCTGGTAATGAAATGGGTAGTTTAATACACCTACAGCAAGTTCACGCGCGCTCAAATTTGAACGGAAGGTTCCGGGTTTGATTCTAAGCGATTCACCAGTCCGGTACGATGCTGTGTAGCAAACATCTGGTGATATTTAAGTGAAGTACAAATTTGTAGATAGTTAAAAAAGGACAAACTTTTTTTGACACCCTGTATTTCTAGTGTAGTGGATTTCTTTTTGGACTCAATTTTTATTTGTATCTAATGCGTTTTACAAATTTCAGCAAAATAGTAAATGATAAAAGTTCAGATTACACGTGTCAAAATTATTGAACTAATTTTGACGAAACTTTTTATAAATTAATTTCGATTTGGTTTTTAAGTACCTTCTTAAAAACATGCATTCAAATGTTCGAGTACCTACGTCGTACACTGATAAAATTCATACTTTTTTGGTACTTTTGAACTTGGGACCTTTCGTCTTAAATGAAGATTTCATAATGTTAGTTTTAGCTCCGGCGAACTATCTCA
The DNA here is from genome assembly GCA_036785405.1 of Coenonympha arcania. Lineage (NCBI taxonomy): Eukaryota > Metazoa > Arthropoda > Insecta > Lepidoptera > Nymphalidae > Coenonympha > Coenonympha arcania. The sequence continues at coordinate 11,063,965 of CM072078.1, forward strand.
AAAGCATAACAAAGTGTTTCAACTACCGACAGCACAAAGGCAACTGGCAGTTCAACGAACGTGTGTGTGACAACAGAACTTGTTCCAACTTGCGCTAACAAGTCGCTCGTCTCAGCTCTCGGCTAATTGCGAGATGTGTGTCATTGTTTAATTAACCCGCTCCAAAAATAAAGACGTCATTAACTAAACTAAACTGGACGAATAATATTCCTTTTAGTTTTGACGTGACAACGTCTTATAAATCGATAGAGCCGGCTGCACGCACAATAAAACATAACTCATCCGGCGTTACCTCGCTCATGCGGCGTTACCTCGCTCTGAGGCGTTCCATGTAAGGCTTGAAGTGCAAGCGAGAGTTGTCACGTTCAACTATCGTCAGTAAACCGACTTTACAGACAACCAATTTTTTTCAATTAGGTACAACTTTGTGTTCGATTCAAATGCTTTATATTGCGCCTAACAACGGATTAATTATTTACATTTGTAAACAACATCATGTCACTGCTTTTAAAAGGTTAAGCCAGAAAAACTACGTAACTCGAGGTTAAATGTTGAATTTTCAAAAATCCTTTAGGCGTTATAATAATATAGATATTTCAATTCACGAAGACGCGCCCCTAACTGTCAAAATCGCTTATGTTTCATTGGAGTTCGACAGAGTGGGGCGCATCACCGTGGATTGAAATATCTATAGCTATCTTTATGTCGAATAATAAATGAATAAATAATAAATAAATAAATACGGGACATTTTACACATCGCAATCTAGCCCCAAAGTAAGCGATAGCTTGTGTTATATGTGCTAGATGACTGATAAATATACATACTTACATACTAATATACATAAATATAATATATCGAAAAACACCCAGACACTGGAAAACATTCATGCTCATCACACAAACATTTACCAGTAGTGGGAATCGAACCCACGACCTCCGGCGCAGACAGCAGGTTCGCTACCACTACGCCATTCGGTCGTCATAATAATATTTAAGCGTTTGCAAAGTTGTTTTAACTGTGCGTTGATAGATCGCTCAGTCAGTCAATTTATATAGGACCTGGGTTGACCTAGCTCACTTGGTTACTATCACACAAAGATTTAAATCTTTGCTATCACAGGTCAGAGAATCAAGTTTATATATAACTATTTTTGATGTGAAGCGAATAAGTATTCGTATCTAACAGTCAAAATGTTAGACAGTTGATTACTGGACGAAAAATAACAGCAATAACTACCACAAATTACAATAATTAGTACACTTCAAGTATCACATTTTTATAGAAAGCGCTAATGGTACTTATATTACATTTAAGTTATGATAGTCGTTTCCGAGATTTGCGAATCTCGTTTAAATAGATATAATTAATTCCAATTTAGTCGCACCCAACATTTTTATAGATCCATCTTTATATATAGAACTGGCTCCAAAAAAACTGTAACAAAATGCTAATGTTCCATACAGCTGTCAACAAGTGCCTCAATTAAACAAGGTTAGTATGATAAGGTTACAAGAAGACCATGTGCTGTCCGCTCCAGAGAGCAGAGCTAATTGCAGTCTTTGTGCTATGTGTTATAGTTTAATTAGAGAGCGCGCCCTGCACAGGGATATCATTACTAAACCATTGTTCCGTTCTTCCATTGTGCTTGAAACATACTGTTGACATGGTTTACAAATGTATGTAATATGTAATGTTTTATTCGTGTTCAACATATCTATGTAAATTAAAAGAAATATTGAGCAGCTAATATATAGAATGACTCTAGTAGTTACTTCCTTCGTCTTGATGTCCTCAAGGGTGTTTGAAGCCAGAAATTTAGTATTTGGCAATGGCCAATTGGTCATGTTTTAGGGCTTAACCAATACAGGCCGTAAAACGAATCCCATCTGTGGTAAGTGATAATACAGCCGAAAATGTAATCTTTCTATTTCTAAGGAAGTGTAACTTCAAGTAAACGCAGATCTGTGTACTGAAAAGTACCTACTACAAACTCTACAGTTTTTAAATATGAAGTTTTTCGAGGTTTCCTGACTAATCCTTTTGGGGCCTTGATTCTTTGCTTGATATTAGGAAAGCGCAGTTAAGTATATTGAAAATATTATTGTAATTATTTCAAAAAAGTTAAAATACGGTTGACAATGCAAAAGTCTCTGCAGGTTTAATGCTCAGTGTTGCGTATAAGTGACGGAGGTGAGTTAAACACGGACAACGTAATAACGTCTATATTGTAGTGGCATAATTAACTCAACTATTTACACAGCTTATATACTATCTTAAAAGTATGCCTTTATACAATCAATCACGTAAGGCACGTATGTTCTTAGAATATGCTGATCCACACAACGTGATCCTGTGCTGTTATACATATATAAAAATTATCAGACTGTCTGTCGGTATGGAAAGTATTTTGGCTTTACCATAACGCCAAACTCAGTTAAAAGTACCTTACATCGCGATAATTAAATAGTTTCTTAAAATTCCTCAGTGAGAAGATAGTTCGACCGCGTAGCACGTCCACACCCCTAGTAAGGATGTACGCTCCTAGTCGTGAAATCGTGTTTATAACCGACTTATAAAGAGTTGCCTATAAAAAAATTGAATTAAAGATGGCTAGCACGGTTCCATATTTCAGTTAAATCTATTCGTGTTTCTGGCGTGAAGAAGAAACAAACATTGTCACAATGTAAAATTTCACTTATAAATGTTGGTTACTCCTTCACGAATTCCTTTGATAAGGCAGGCTACATTATAAAAGTAACTCGTTAAAATCCATGGTTTCCGAAGGATTGGTGAAACTGAATTTTTAAATTATATTCTTTTTTATAATTTCATTTTAGATATTCTTTCTGTTAAGAACAATTCAACTCACAGAACATGACATTTCTCAATTCTCGAAAACGTACCACTGTAATATAAAGAAAACTCGTATTAGGGGTACGTCCGTTAAAACTAATTTTGAAACGAAAACGGTGAGACTCCTTTTCACTTCCTTTAGAATCCATTAACTTAATTAAAGTACGCTAAAGCTTGCAATTTAGTTAAAATTAACAATTTGTTAAAGTCTGCAAAAATGTCAATACAAAAACTCCGTAGCAAGGGCTACGGAGGTGCTACGTGTAGCTACGGGCGCTACGCCGTAGTGTCGATTTAGAACAGCTACCTTACCTTTCTATTTGCATGCAATATTCGTCACAATTGTACCTAATGTAATTTCTAGCTCAAATATAACTGAAATAGAAACAAGTAAGTACCAAAATATGAACTGTGTGTTGTAGGAAATTAAATTATAGTCTCCGAAAATCCAAAATAAAGGGACTGAGATTAAAAGTAAAAATGCCGATTTTATATAATTACCTACGTTTATTTTTCGGAAGATTTTTTGTAGTTCCTACATCATCAGGGATACTATATTAAACGGGATGTACCCTTGTCTACGTTATGAAATTAACTTTAGGTCCAAAAATTTACGTAGAGTTTTCGGCAAGCGATTCTGTTATTAATTTTCCCAACAGCCATTAAAAAAACGAATAATGTAATCTCTGAAAAATAGTTAATCCTAGCTCTTGGTGTATAATATGTAGACAAAATCGAGTCAGTTAACAAGAGGTAGTTATTCCGGATTTTAAAGTCTAGCTATTGTGAAAGCGAGCCGGGTCTGTGTGTGTACACTCTGTGTGAAATGTACTTTTGTGTGAGTGTCAGAGTATCCTACATAATGAGCTTGTTACGAAAATTTAACGCGTTCTGAAATTTAAATTAGGTGAACTCTTGTTTCTGTTACTGTATCATAGTCTGAGAGCCAATACGCAATAGAAGTGGCAATGATTCTTGAAGTATGTAATTGACTTCTCTTTGGTTAAATGAGGAAGCACCTCATTGGACTGAGTTAGTTGGGCTTGACTTAGAGCAGCTAGTCTTCAACATAGACATGTATCTACTTAAGTGTGTTTGTGTATGTACGCGTGTATGTGTGTTTATGTGTGTGTGTGTGTGTGTGTATATAATATGTGTGTTTATGTGTGTGTGTGTGTGTATGTGTATTTGCGTGTTCATACACGTATGCGTTTATCAAGCAATTTACACACATCGCAATCTAGCGCCGAAGTAAGTGATAGCGTTAGATTAGATTAAGTATACATAAATGAAATATATTGAAAAACACCCAAATACTTGAAAACATTCATGCTCATCACACAGATATTTTACTCTTTCACGCTTTCTACTAAAATAATTTGGAAGGAAGATAGATAAATAATGATGAAAATTGAAAAATAGATCACGGGGTATTCAAAGCAACTTTTACCGAGAAGAGCCTGCAAAAAAACTCAGATGGGTTTTATAAGAGTTATTTGCAATAGTGCAGGAATCTCTAAGCTTACTCGGGTGATATTCGCGATCCGGTGATGTACAGACATACGGACGCGCGTCCCAGCTGCAAATAGGTAAATATCTCAGATTTCACCGAATACATGTCTCAGATGAGAATATTCAGCGGAACTACGTTTACACTGTGCGACTTGGTGAATTTTATCGCATGAGTTAAGTGTAAAATTTAAAATTTACTACTCTGTCAGTTGACTCTGCGTCGAGTAAGATTATTAGTTTTCATGTAAGTATTCAAAATGTGGTAAATATACTAATTGACCTTAATGCAGCAAAGATTACATTTTATAACACAACATTTTGTAGCTTTAAAATTTTATATAAAAAGCATTAACTTTGCCCCCGAAAAGTATGTAGCCAAGTTTCTGTAATTTATAGAAATCAAAATAGCTATACCTCAAAACGAAAATTCAAGAGGCACCTATAAGATCTGCAGGTGATTGCCTGTATTGTGTCTTTCAGTCGCACATAAGCAGCCTTAGCCATATGAAATATCGATTCAATTCGCTGGATGGAACGAAATTCAAAAAATATATGTAAATTACATATAACACACGATCGCTTAATTGATTACGCTAGAACACCTTTTCATTCTCATACATTTTTTTTTATATTTCGTTTAATATCGTTGCGAAGATACACTTAAAAATAAAAAAATGATTTTGTGGCTATAGCTGCAGGATTAAGGCTATAATAGCATTTCTAAAAAACCCATTCATGCCATTACATTCCTCATGTGTCATTACATTCCTCGTAAGTCGTATCGTAGTCGTGTCGCGCGGATTGATGAGCGTCCCAAGCGCACAGCACTGGAGAGCGCTTGATGTTGTCATTCCCATGTATATTTATCATTCCCGCATTCTTCGCCGCAATAAATGGAATACCGCCACCGCTTGAGGCGCTCTTTTATTATGTTAATGTACTACTTACACCGCACAGTAGCTTCTGGATACTTCACGGATGTATTGCAGTCGATTGGATACACTGATTGGATACCTTCTGTTAAGTGTATTGATGGACATAGCATATCCTAAATGAAGGAAAATGGTGATTGTGGCTTCATTTCCTCGGAAATGGATAATCGGGATTTGGAAAACTCAAACTAACTTTAACTAACTAACTTTATTTCAAATAGGCCTTATTTACAGGCTATTGTAAAACGTCAATATATTGTTATTTGTCTCATAACTTATGCTGATAACTACATCAAAGTATTCACTCTTACGAATTTAATGTGTAAAGTTTAAAGACAAAAAAAATGTATGTACAACAAAACGAATGTTTAAAAAAAATACCGAAGATTATTTTTATTTTATTTTTACCAATTGTATTTTTGAAACACGTAAATAATCCTGGATTTAAAGTTTCATCTCCCCGAATATTAAGGTAGTGACTTTTACAAATTCAAAAATAAATAAATAATTTTAAAACTAAAAATTGTATTTCAGACATGCATGTGCTGACATAATATATTAGAAGACGTCACGATGCAACGAAGTTTGGCACCAGTCTGTTGGTGCCTTTATAGGCCAGGCGGCAGATTGAGGTAATTTTAAAGTTCCCCCTCAGGGGATTTGTTAGACATGCATCGAGGAACCCTATTAAGCATTCATTGGACTTGTTCTTTAAAGGTATTCTCTCTGGAGTCTACATGCGTAGGCATTATTCTGCCCAGTGAATGGAAAAATTTAGAAGTATTTGAACGAAAACGAAACGATGAAATGGAAAAATAAACCTACGACCTAGTCCAGTTGTTTGGTAGTTCCGTCAAATTGTGTGAGTCGGCAATCATGGCTGATACGACGTATAACCAATTGTGATACTTATTTGGATTTAAGTAAGAATATTTAACTTTGGAACCAGTATCGAAAGATTTGTCGTCCATTTTTTCCCGTTGGTCTAGTGGTTAGCATGTTTTAGTCTTTGTCTAGTTTCGGGTTTGGATAAAAATTGATAGACACTGGGTTTTAACTTAGGCTGAATGATTACTTTATCTTCTAAGCCACGGGGGTAAAATTTCATTTTTTTTCTTTCTCGAATGTAGTGAATATAAAAAATCGTTTAACCATACCTAAGAGTTGAACCCAGTACCTCGGGATGTCTGGTTGAGCAAACTTTTTACTATGTGTTAGAGTTTAAACCATAATATCTTTCCAACTATTGGAAGCCCAATTTTTTATGAAATCAGTCAATAATTATTATATTCTTCTTCAATATAAATCACAGTTAAGAAGTCGTTATCTAAATTACGTAATGATACAAACCATTTAGATAATAATCTAAGTCGTAACTAACAAAAGTTCACAACAGTCGCACATATTTCACTACAGTATAACAGTTGAGTTCATAATAAATAATGAAGTTGTAATCTCGTGAACTGAACTGCGCCGGGTTTTGAATAATAACTGAGTGAGTAAAACTGTGCACGACTCAAGCCCGCCTTCCGTCAGTCTGACTGTATTATTCAGACAGCTCTAGCGCCGTTTATATGATACGATATTCTACCAATTTAAATAACAACTGAGCTAGTAAAACTGTGCACGACTCAGCCTGTCTTCCGTCAGTCCGACTGTATTATTCAGGCAGCTCTAGCACCGTATATATGATACGATATTCTACCAATATCAATAATAACTGAGTGAGTAAAACTGTGCATTCTACCAATATCAATAACAACTGAGCGAGTAAAACTGTGCATGACTCAGCCCGCCTTCTTTCACTCGGACTGTATTATTCAGACTGCTCTAGCACTGTTTATATGACGCGATATTTCAAAAATATTACTGTATTGTCCAAGTGACACTACCATCTCTATATATCCAGAGTATAAGCTATCTTCACATAAAATTTCAGCCAAATCGGTTCAGTAATTGTGATTGAGACACAAAATTTCACATTTATAAAATTGATAGGATAGGATTATCCAAAGATTTGTCTGTCGGTATAAAAGTCCCCGCTGGCTCAATAGCTTTCCAAATACATTTCCTCCCCATCTCACTTGGAGAAGCGGCTCGCGGCTCGCTAGTCGCTAATTAGCAACTCTATTATATTATGCCGCTTTCACTGACATTGTGAAAGATATTTCGTTTTCATTCAGCGAGTTTTGAGAGAAACATTTATCCCGAGATATGGTTACATAATGAAAGAACAGGCCAAGTGCAACTTGAACGGAGGATTCTGCATCAGAACCTAATATTACAAAGCTTACTCTTTCCTGGCTGATTTTGACTCCTCCAGCCAGTAAGTTCAGAGAGTCTGTCAGTGAGTGAGTCAGTCCAGTGAGTCTGACATTCCAAAAGTGCCAATAAATTATTCGCATATGAAAAAATAAACATAAATTAATTTAGATTTGATTTTGACTCTTAATGACTCGAAAATTCAAAGTGAACACCTAATGAAATTTAGATTTTTGGAATGAACCTCAAAAAAAAACAAAGACAGCTTCAAAAACGTTATAATCGTATCAACGATTGCAAATAGTCAGTAGCTTACGGTCATGATCACAGTGAAAAACGTTTTATATACAACAGCTTTATTTAAGATCTATCGCTTTATTTAGACTCGTATCACTCTCGTCGAGTGGTTCTCATAGAACTCTCGATCAAGTTTATCCCGTTTACAAATTCTAAATAAGTACTATCCAACCCGACAAAGGAACAACTTTTATCAATTATTTAAATAGTATAAAACTTAGTTAAAGTTGTGAGTTAGGCAGGTGATAATTCTATCTGGAAACTAATTTTCTTTGTGGATTCAAAAACCTCAACATAAAAAAATATACTTACAGCGACTTTTTCACAGGGACCCTAAAAACTATAGCAGAAGATAGATTCTTCAGTTTATTTTACAAAATGTTAATAGAATCGGTACCTACAGCATGGTATGTTGAGAGTAAGACCTGCAAGCTCGAGCGCTACGCTACGCTGGCCTAGTACTAACAAATGGACGTCATCAGCAAAAGCTCCGAGCCGCCAAGTCGCGAACGAACTAGTTATTTGTTTGGGGATTAGACGCTTGTACTGTATAAAGATGCTCGTCTACTAGAGATATTCTTTGCTGTGACATTTTGTGCCAATATAATCGCTTGATTTTCATTCGATTTCGTAGATTATGAACTTGGTGCGTTGAATGCAATGTAGCGCAAGTTCTATTGGCAAGGACCTACTAACACAGACGGACACGTTGGAAGTAATAGTAAATTCCACTGATTTTACTAGCATGTTAATACCAATTTTTGTTTTACTGAGTTTGTTGTGTTCTCAGTGGCAGGTCGCGCTTGAACCCTCATAAACTTAGTTAAGTTATTCAATTCAATTCAATTCAATTATCTTTATTTGTGTGTGTTGTCAAATAGTTATCAAAATTATGTGTTAAAAAATGAAGTGACTCGTCATAACTGTGCCTGTAAGTTAAACCTATATGAAATAAAGCATTTTTAAATTTGAAGTCTGAAATGGCCATGCTGAGTACTAAAGAGCGTACCTATGAATTTGTTTAATTAAGACTGAACTTTCGTAATAAGATAACGTTAGCATTTATAGGGCCAACTTCTAAGTCACGTTAAGCCTAGCAAAGCCTAAGTAAAAATCGGTAATTTTTAAAAACCTCTAGATACTTGTTATTTTACCAAAAATTGTGGTGTAAAAGACGAAGTTTAAATACGCTCCGTCAACTTATTTATTTCCCTGATCTGTGAATTTAACTGTATAACTAATTAAAAAATTAAGATGTGCATCACACTTTCAAAATTATTTTGTAACATACTTAAAATGCAGGTTTAAGAAGTTTTGATCTGAGTATTTTAACCGTATCCTATTCAAACGTACCTACTGCAGTAAAATGTACTAAATCAAATAAGTTCATAACGAATATTTTTGATCTTTAAAAACACCAATTTTTCTGCAGAATGTTACAACAATCAGTCCTTACTGAAAACGCTGCGAACGCGGTTCTTATTAGTGAAACAATCGAAGCTAAATGAATTCTCCAGTCGTAGCCTGAACACTGAAAACCTATTCTGTTATAATGTTCTTGAACTCGAGAGCGAGAGTTTCACATTCGATTATACTCATACCTTCCATCACCAGTGTTGTTCAAACCAATAACTTGTTTAAACTCCATTACAACGCAATCGTATTACTTATTCAGTGGTATGAGTAGGGCCCACTTCCCACTGGGAAGGGGGCCCTACTCATACCACTGACTGAATGGATGAGAGATGTGTTTTGAACAAACAACCAATCAAAGTTCGTTATTTCCACATCTTTTATTAGCTTCATATAGTCTTTTATCATTTAAGGAAGAATGTCTAACGCACCTAAAGAAATTTTCACTTCAAAAAGTCCGCATTGGTTACAGAATAACTTTGCAGTACTCCGATGGAACGGGGCCGCGTCTCAGCGCTAATGGCTGCCATGTAGACGCTGCCCCGCTACAAATAACAAATCTATACACTACTTGCACCGCGGCTTACTACGTAATATGCAGAAGTGTCAGTTACGGTGACCGTGGTTCTTTTTTATTATTGAAGATAGGCTTGCGCTTGACGACAATCATGCCTGATGGAAAGCAATGATGAGGTCTAGGTTGGAGCGCGCTTGCCTAGAAAATGCCTATTCACTCTTCTCTTGAAGACACCTAGATTGTACTTGGCTGGAAACACGGAGGCTGGAGGGGCGTTCCACACCTTAGCGGTTCGTATCAGAACCGTGGAGGAAAAACGTTTCGTGCGAGTTTGTTGGACGTCAATCACATAAGGATGCCACCGCTCTCGGCGTCTTGCAGTCCTATGGTAGAAAGGTGAAGGAGGTACAAGGTTTTGTAGTTCCTGAGCACACTCACCAAACCACCATATATCCTGTAAAAAACCGCTAAACAGACAGGTGGTGCGAGTTAAATTTCCCATCTCAAAAAATTTCTAACGCGTCTAAAGAATATTTTCACTTCTAAAAGTCCTCATTGGTTACAGAATAATGCAGTACGACGATGGAACGGGGCCGCGTCTCAGCGCTAATGGCTGCCATGTAGACGCTGCCCCGCTACAAATAACACTACTTGCACCGCCGCTTACTATGTAATATGCAGAAGTGTCAGTTACGGTGACCGTGGTGAGAGTTAAATTTCCCATCTCAAAAAATGTCAAACGCGCCTAAAGAAATTTTCACTTCTAAAAGTCCTCATTGGTTACAGAATAACTATGCAGTACTCCGATGGAACGGGGCCGCGTCTCAGCGCTAATGGCTGCCATGTAGACGCTGCCCCGCTACAAATAACAAATCGGTACACCACCGTCAGCGCCGCCGCTTACTACGTAATATGCAGAAGTGTCAGTTACGGTGACCGTGTTGCGAGTTAAATTTCCCATCTCAAAAAATTTTTAACACGCCTAAAGAAATTTTCACTTCTAAAAGTCCCCATTGGTTACAGAATAACTATGCAGTACGCCGATGGAACGGGGCCGCGTCTCAGCACTAATGGCTGCCATGTAGACGCTGCTCCGCTACAAATAACAAATCTGTACACCACCAGCGCCGCCGCTTGCCACGACAACGACAGCTTACTACGTCATTTATTTACTGGGATTTATTGGTATGGTGAATTCGATAAATTTCTAAGGTTTTAACCGGTGGATTGCTAAGCTTCAACCTCTCAATTCTCTACAAATTGACCTTTAGATTGTAGAGTTTAGTTTAATGCTCTACAAGATAGTACCTGACTGAAATCTCGTTTGATGTTATGTGATTATGTAGCCGAAAATGGTATCGCATTAAATTGGAAATTAATAGTCCCTAATGGCTACACAGCATCGCACCGGAACGTTAAATTGCATGGCTATCTTTTTCATCTTTTTCTTGATGAATCGTCTATGCAGGGCTCCTTCGCTCCCAGTAGCACATTGACCGTCTCCGATCTATTGCTCGCCGCTTCCTGGATCTCCCCTCCAAGTCCTTTGCAGGGGTATATTCTATTTTAACCTCCTTTGGGTGGAGAATGTACCGTCTCATGTGTGCTATGCGTATGTATTACTGGGCTGGGCGATTACATAGTATGTGTAGAGGAGTTTCTTTCTCCTATTTGCCGATAGGGTGGTAGCCAACCGCGGCTGAAGCCCGAACACATGAACCTATTTAGAAATAGAATCGAACCCAGGACTTCTTGCTCAAATCTAAGCGGCTATTGCGCAAGTGACGACGCTGTCACTGTTGTTACGGCCCCTTGCCTGTCCAGACGAGAGCTCAGTTCCCGGGCCCATAGAGGAACGAGCCCGGACAGGTCGAGGGGGGACCGACTAGTGAGACTACGCGGGATCACTAGTGTACGATCAGTCTCGGGTCGGATGACGGCATCCAATCCGAGTCGGATAGTAATCGAGTCTCACTAGTCGATCAGTGGAAATAGTAATCAGCGACTTTTACTAGACTACTACGGCAATCGTCAACTCGGGCAGCGACAGCCTTCGACAATAGAATCACATAGACAAGAAAAATAGAAGGCCACTAACCTGGTTGATGCATGCGACGATACTCGATGCGACGCCCCCTGTAGTGGATGTGGGACAGTATGTGGCGTGAAAGTGTAAATGTGTGTGTAGGTGTGTGTGTGGGGCTTGCAACCGTAGGGCCTCTGCACCAATCAGCTCCCAGACACGTCAAACACGAACACAGCTCCAATCGTTCGTTCGCCTCCTATGAGTGGAGTGCTCAATGCAGCAGCACAGTGGATCACAACACGCAACAATGAACGCGACGGTCAAGATATGTCAAGCGTTCAGGCTGGCTTCAAACTCCAACAAACACTCAAGCGAATAAATAAAGTACGTGATTCACGACACACCACAAGGTCAACAGTTAATATCAGCGCGGTCCACAATTATTTAACTACCGCGAACTTTCTCGCCGCTCAGAAAGTATTTCAATAATTCGCAACAATGCACTATCTGAGCCTCGCGGCTGGACACGCGTGTTACTAGGTGGCTCCGGCGAGCGTAGCGAACTCCCAAAAAAGGCCGGGACAACCACTACTCAATGTCACAAACACGCGTGCAATGTCCAAAAAACCCAGCGATATCACAGCGCAAGTCGAGGCGGTCCCCAAACAATCAGGTCCGGGGAAAACAAACCGCGGCACGAAAACGACTCAGGCGCCTCAAAAACGGGCGTCCCGTTGCGCAGTTATTCGATAACTAAACACCCGCGCAAATATAAACGTGGCTACTCAAACGTAGTAATTTACGTCTCGCGACTACGCGTTTCAAAGACGACAAGTGATCAAATTACTTCAGCCACGCGCGGGGGACCGTTAAGTTTGTCGGTCGACAGCAGACTCGCTCCACAAGATGAGTTCACGAATACGCACAAAAGGTCGCGCCCCCACATAAAACTGTCTACAAGAATTGACGCGGTCCAAGAAGTACGTTTCTTGGGGTACAAACCGCCGGGGCAAAAGGGGCGCCGCAAAAAACCCAGCCGCACGCAAGGCTGTTGCTAGCTGACTCGTATCGTGCTTAATACTGGAGCGCACCGAAGTCGCCGCGTCATTGCAGGCATAAAAAATCTCGGCGACCGATGCGCGAGCGGGATAGGAAGATTGGCGTTTCCGCGAGTTGGAGCGGGAGCGCACGATTCGATACAAAAAACTCGCCGTAACCAAAGCGTGAGCGAGACGCGCGGATGAGGGCTTCCGCGGGTTAGAGAGAGAGAACACGATTCAATACAACACAATAGGCTCGACGCTCGCGCCAGCTACTCTCGCGTAAACAATCCCCCGCTCCGAATCTAAGAATGTAGATTCGCTAATCAATAGGCCGTTGGGACAACGTGACCACGGCACGTTGCAATACTGAGTCCCCTACAAATACCTCGGCCACCCGCGGAACGCCATCCGATCCAAATAACAGTTTAACAATGCGTCCACGACGCAAAATAGTGGGAGTAGATTAGATTCTTTAAGCATAACAAGATCTCCCATTCTAGACATGGCGGTGCCTACACAGTGCTTGCTCTCAACAAGTAAGTCGACGACCTCCTTCAAATAACGATTGGTTCCCTTATAATTAGTCCAGCAGTCTGTCCGAACCAAATCGGGTAGGCCGCGACGGCTCACGAGGCGGCCCAGAGTGGCCACGAACGCCTCCGTGCTGAGGGCACTGACAAGTCCCAAGTGGACTGCCTTGGTTGCAAGGCAACCAAGGACGCACAAGTAGGCCTCAAAAGACCGAGCATTCTTAAGGTTAGAGCTCTTCACTAAGAAAGGACCGGCAAATTGGTTCCAACACCAGCGAAAGGTCGAGCAGCCTTTACGCGGTCCGCAGGCAGGTCACTCAGCACAAGCTATGCAATGGATGCCTCCAAACGATAGCAAGCAATACAGTTGAAGATCACGCTTCGAATGGTTCGTCGGCCTGCCAAATCCAAACTCACGCTGCAAATGGCTGAGAGGGTATTGCAACCCGCATGAGTATTTAAAAATGCCAAGATTATGGACCGAAGTCCGGAGCCAACACAGGACAATCTCACTGTCCGACCACGCAAAAACGTCCACCATGTTTACCAGAGACTTCCAAGAAGCGTGGACGTGGTTTAGTAACCGGGTCAATAGTTGGCTCCACAAGTTCAACTCAGAGATTGTTAGACGAGACCTGATAGATGCAACCTTGCACTTAGCTAGGACAAGGTGCAATGAGACTTGCCCTGAAGCGCTCACCCACCACGACGACGCAATCCAGCGCTGTGATCCGAGATCTAGCAGCGCGCGTACCATTAGCCACTCACCCTTCGGGTTAAACACCCTGACCAAAGCCGTTGGTAAAAGTACAGTCTGGCAGACCGGCTTATGGTCGTTCAAATTGTCAGGTGAGGTGGCGGTGGTGGGAGCCAAGGCAGCAGTAAGTCAACGGGAGTTGCCCCTTTCGGGCAACTCCTCTAGCCTTGGGCGCTCGTAAGGGCCTTCTTGGGGAACTTCTATCACATCAAGAGGTGTGGTGCCCCCAGGGCACACCCAAGCGTCCCTCCCGGTCTGAGGGGGTCTGGCCTGGTACGACAGCCGCGGGACGACGTAGTGCGGAGGGGGGTGTCCAGACCATCGAGGGAGGTGTCGCTCCAGCCTGGGGTATTCAGCCAGAGGAGGGGAGGACCTCCTTGGATCAGGCTGAGCGACGGCAAAACCTCCCTCAGGGTTGACAGAGGGCGGAACGCCCCCGCCCCTGGAGGGCTGCACCCCCGCCCGAGGGGGGGGTGAAGCCCTATCAAAACCAGGGGCCGAACTGAAAGTGTCACCACGCCGTCTATCGGCTGGGCCTGTGACCGGTGAGGAGACTCCACTCCTGCCGGGTGTCTGCTCAACCACCTCCTGCCTACCGACGCCATTGCGGTCGAGGCAAAGAATAGGAAGGTGGTTGCCCTGACAATGTGGGCAAGGCCGTTGGTGCTGGCAGTTGCGTTGCAAGTGCCCACCTAAGCAAGAGTAGCACCAACGGCGCTCCCTTGCGATGGCCCTACGTGACTTGGGCGGTCTCTCCAAGAATTTAGGGCAGTCGGTCGTCGTGTGCGTAGAAGCACGGCAATAGTGACAGGGGGTCACCTCGGTCGCAGCAAGACCACTAAAGTTTAGAATTGGGCGGCGTCCAGTCTCCTGCGCTAATTCTGGCTGCTTGGAACCCCTGGTGGAAGTCGTGGGTTTAGAAGGTGGCGTCGGTCGAGCCGGCTCCTTTGCCGGTGTTCCCGAGGCCACGGCATTCTCCACCTGGCGGCTCTGTTCCTCAAGGAACTTTAAGAGGTCACTGAACGGGGGTATATAGTTAGCCCCGTCCCCGCCATACCTCTCTTCAAATCGGATCCGCAGATCGAGAGGCAGGCGGGACAGAACCAGGTGAAGAAGCCAGAAGGACCACTGATCCACCGGTAAGTCAAGTTGTCGAAGGGCGTTGCAAGCAACCACGACTGGGTCAATGATCACCTCCCGGAGACGTGCTAGGTCTTTCAAAACCGGGAGGGATATTAACTCCATCATGTGCGCGTCAGCAAGGCGGCGCACATTGGCGTAGCGCCTCTCGAGGAGTTCTCTGGCCGTGGAGTAGCTGGCGTCAGACAACTTCAAATGGCAGACTACCCCCAGTGCCTCCCCTTGAAGGGAGGTCCGCAAATAGGCCATTTTTTGGCCTGGGGATAGGTCGCGGCGGGTATGGACTAGACTGTCGAAGATGGAGATGAACCCCATCCAGTCTTGAAGCCGCCCACCAAAGTGTGGAAGGTCCAAAGTAGGCAGCCGACCCAATAGGGCGGGCTGCTGCTGCGGGCGAGGCGACTCGCACAGAATGCTCTTTCGAGCCTCACGATTCATTTTGGCCCCAGCCTCGAGCACATCGTCTGTGAACTCGAAGAACTGTTCGTAGTCCTTCTGGGCCGATTCTCGCGCCTCGTCGTCCTCCACTGTAGCAAGGAATTCCGAATAGGCCTCTTCAAAATGGGCTCGTCTGGCTGGGAGCTGCTCAAGGCGGTGGAGCAAGCTAGCCGTCCTGTCTGGACGAGTAATAAGCGCATGCGCGCTAGCTGCCCACCGCAGCTCATCCTGCATACGGCGCACCGGAGGCTTATGCGAAGGCATGGCGAGACTGCGCGAGGATAATTACAAGGAAGTAGAACAAGCACAGATGCAAACACCAACACGTGCAGAACGCTAATCAAGGTCGCGGTTAACAAACGCGCGGCACGCGGTAAATAACGCGGCGTTGCTACAAAAACGCGTGGTGTAGCGGTACAATAATCTGTGGCCGTTAACGCGGCGTATCGGTCCGACACGTGGCGTACCGCGCCTACAAACGTGTGACCGACAGAGATACGCGACGAATTAAATACGCGCAACAAATATCGATATCGACGCGCCGAACGTGTAAAAGCCGCTTAACCAAAAGGCGCGAAACCACGCTCTGCTACCACGTGTTACGGCCCCTTGCCTGTCCAGACGAGAGCTCAGTTCCCGGGCCCATAGAGGAACGAGCCCGGACAGGTCGAGGGGGGACCGACTAGTGAGACTACGCGGGATCACTAGTGTACGATCAGTCTCGGGTCGGATGACGGCATCCAATCCGAGTCGGATAGTAATCGAGTCTCACTAGTCGATCAGTGGAAATAGTAATCAGCGACTTTTACTAGACTACTACGGCAATCGTCAACTCGGGCAGCGACAGCCTTCGACAATAGAATCACATAGACAAGAAAAATAGAAGGCCACTAACCTGGTTGATGCATGCGACGATACTCGATGCGACGCCCCCTGTAGTGGATGTGGGACAGTATGTGGCGTGAAAGTGTAAATGTGTGTGTAGGTGTGTGTGTGGGGCTTGCAACCGTAGGGCCTCTGCACCAATCAGCTCCCAGACACGTCAAACACGAACACAGCTCCAATCGTTCGTTCGCCTCCTATGAGTGGAGTGCTCAATGCAGCAGCACAGTGGATCACAACACGCAACAATGAACGCGACGGTCAAGATATGTTAAGCGTTCAGGCTGGCTTCAAACTCCAACAAACACTCAAGCGAATAAATAAAGTACGTGATTCACGACACACCACAAGGTCAACAGTTAATATCAGCGCGGTCCACAATTATTTAACTACCGCGAACTTTCTCGCCGCTCAGAAAGTATTTCAATAATTCGCAACAATGCACTATCTGAGCCTCGCGGCTGGACACGCGTGTTACTAGGTGGCTCCGGCGAGCGTAGCGAACTCCCAAAAAAGGCCGGGACAACCACTACTCAATGTCACAAACACGCGTGCAATGTCCAAAAAACCCAGCGATATCACAGCGCAAGTCGAGGCGGTCCCCAAACAATCAGGTCCGGGGAAAACAAACCGCGGCACGAAAACGACTCAGGCGCCTCAAAAACGGGCGTCCCGTTGCGCAGTTATTCGATAACTAAACACCCGCGCAAATATAAACGTGGCTACTCAAACGTAGTAATTTACGTCTCGCGACTACGCGTTTCAAAGACGACAAGTGATCAAATTACTTCAGCCACGCGCGGGGGACCGTTAAGTTTGTCGGTCGACAGCAGACTCGCTCCACAAGATGAGTTCACGAATACGCACAAAAGGTCGCGCCCCCACATAAAACTGTCTACAAGAATTGACGCGGTCCAAGAAGTACGTTTCTTGGGGTACAAACCGCCGGGGCAAAAGGGGCGCCGCAAAAAACCCAGCCGCACGCAAGGCTGTTGCTAGCTGACTCGTATCGTGCTTAATACTGGAGCGCACCGAAGTCGCCGCGTCATTGCAGGCATAAAAAATCTCGGCGACCGATGCGCGAGCGGGATAGGAAGATTGGCGTTTCCGCGAGTTGGAGCGGGAGCGCACGATTCGATACAAAAAACTCGCCGTAACCAAAGCGTGAGCGAGACGCGCGGATGAGGGCTTCCGCGGGTTAGAGAGAGAGAACACGATTCAATACAACACAATAGGCTCGACGCTCGCGCCAGCTACTCTCGCGTAAACAACTGTTATTAGTATTGATAAATGTTTTGAAGCATTAATAAATAGCATACATTTTACAAAAACTTCAAAAGATAGGGTTGCTTCATTTAGGTTGGTAGGTACATTTTTACACCATGTAGTCTTCAAGGACAAAATCCTTGAGGTTTTCTTTAAGAATTTTCTTGCCACATAAAAATACACCTTTCTAGGTTTTCAGCTTCATGAATTAGCAATGCCTCCCGGTGTTGCGTTGCAAGCTCCCCGGCGTACAAACGACGCCGCCCACCTTAATCAGGGCAATAAAATTTGAGACGCACCGCATGGGTCAGATTGCCTTATAAAAAATACACGCGCACCTTTTTTATGACCCCGCCCGCGATATACGAGCCTAGATGCACTGTGGCATTAAAAAACATCTCCATGTTACGCTTGGGAGCCTAGTAGCAGCCGACCGCTGTTGCAGTGGCGAAAATCAAAGTCCGCAATAGCGTATGACTTCCATACCTTTTTTTGAAGTCGGTTAAAAACTGTCATGTGCTAATCAACTAAAGGAAATCTTATCAGACAAAAAGTATGCTCTAACAGAACAAAAATAATAATTATAATGGAACAAAAATATCAAAAAAATTTAGGATATTTTATAAAACATGTTGGGCTTACACAATATTGAGTGAGCTATGAAAATTAACCAAACGGTTATTAAATAAAATTATTTTTAAATTAAAAAAAACCGCCTTCAACAAAGACCCAGGAACTAAAAAGCAAAAAATAATTATTGCTTTATTTACATACGGATTCTTAACGAAACCTATAATGAAATTTAGTATACAATTACAGTAGACAAATCAACAAAACTAAACACCAAATTACGAAAAAATAAACACATATTTTAAAACTATACAGTAAACTATTTGAACACTTAACTAATTATATACAATTTCTTAATATTTAAGTACCCTAAGAAGTCGGTGCCTCCCATGAATAAATGAAAAATATAAATAAAAAAACATCTACCCTATTGTATAACCGTAAGTATATTGATTGCTATACGATGGAAGGAATGTAATTGGAACTGTACAAAAGTGCATGAAAGTCACGTGATGAATTAAACAATCATTGTTTGAAATTCATTTAATTTTCATTCATACATCGAACTGCAATATTTCATATAGGTAGGCTGGACCAATATCGATGACGCTTAGTTTTTTCAATAGATTTGTCGGCTAATTTAGCGATATTCATTGTAAACATTTTAAAGTCAATCAGGAGTCAAAAGTTTGCGATTACCATAGCAACGTATCCAACTTTCCACCCTGTTTTAATTAGTAGTAATTTACATACCCAGGGATATATGATACGAAAATCGATGAATCTCATCTCATAATTAATAATACTTACATATTAAGACACTAATGAATCTCTATTGTACGCAAGAGGGTGTTGTGTATCCAAGGTTTTGTATATCAACGCCACTCACTAGGAATTCGTAAATGATCCCCGCGTTTGGTCCTTTGTTGACAAAATGGCGGAAATATTCTCGTCACATTGTTTCTGTTTTCGACCTCAAGCATCTTGCGCGTTGATTGCTCAAAGAAACCTCAAATAAACGTAACGTAACGCTTTAATAAATCAACGGTTAAAATGCGGGTTGAGATACGGTCTCAGGTTCAGTCCCTGTCCAGTGTTTTTTATTGTTATATCTAATTTGGTCTAGTGGGAGGCTTCGGCCTTGGCTATACCCTACAAGCAAAGACGCACCGCCAAGCGATTTAGCGTTCCGGTGCGATGCTTGTAGAAACCGTTGGGGTAAATTTACTTACTCATCATCACTTTCCATCAGGTGAGATCGCAGTCAAGTACTAACTCGTATAGAGTAAAAAAAAATCTAATCCTAGCACAAGGTTTACGTTTAAGGATAAGTTAGAAAGGACCTACCTATACAATTATAACAGTGGATTTAAAAAAAAAAATTCTTTTTAGACAGTATCGCGTAGGGGGCTAGGCGAAAAAAAAAAATTTTACGTGAAAAAAATCCCGTCACGAAGAAAATCTACGAAAATCTTCGAAAATCAAGGATGAATGTTCCTCTTACTAGTTAACACAATGGCAACGCATGCAATCACGATGGATTTGGTATAACAAACACGTAACCGCGTGTTAACTGAAGACAGCGCCATCTTTTGAGCGATGGGCAAAATCACACATGAAAATATAAAATGGCGTTTTGTTTTAGGTGTTATTCCAAATTTTGTTTCTTCTGAGTGTTCCAAGACATTCTCGTTATTTTATTTTGTAGGGTTAGTATTACCTACTATGTAAGCGTTAACCCTAGAACCCCAATTATATGTATTAGTTTGTGTTTTTATGTATCTTTATATATATGTACAGAATAAATAAATAAATAAATATACTTTTACTTATCTTGAAGGAGTTTGTCTGCAGTACGATTGTTTAGTTTGTTTTGCAAGATTTGCACAATCTACTCATAAGCTTTAATTGAACTAACTATAGGTTTATAATAAGTCGTCGCTCGCGCTCCGACTAGATAGAGCCCAACCTAACAACGACAGCTCCGTGAGTGCGGCAACTTTTTCATGTACCTAGTGTGAGTGTGTCATTTTGACCTTTGTATGGTGTTCGGCTGCTAGTGTGCGTGAAAAATTGTGTAGCGACGGCTCGTGTATGCGCACTTTGACAGAGTATTTATTGCCGCACTTTTGAAGTCGCGTGCGGCCTCTTGGACCTCTATGGAAATAACGTTATACGTGATGTAATTAGATTTTGCGAGTGACTTACCTGACCCAAGTCAATAAATCAATAGTTAAACTCCATAGGTGCTGAGATCCAATTAATTAATAACCTGTTGAAAAAGCTCGAACAACATTTTAAGGCTACATGATGAAAATCAAAATGTTAAAAACATTTTTACCTCCGCGCATTATGTTATTTGAAAGGGCCGAAAGCTGTCAGCCGTAAGCTCTAAAACAAACAACTAAAAAGTGAAGGTAGAACCTAAAAAAACCAAGTAAAGAGTGAAAAAACCCCACGTTGTTTCTTATTAATCTTTAATATGGCCCCCAAAAATCCTTTTAAAACGAAAACGCCTAAAAGCTTCATCCCGCTTCGAGGCCCTTTCGCTAGTCCTTAGGGACCGCGGATAGAATTTTAACCCTCTACAGTGTGCTATCGTAGGGTTAATACGTACTAGTAGATTACTAGTGGTTTTTTAGGGGTCCGTACCCTAATCAATTAGCTGTAATTTTATTTTTATGAATAGTCTAGAAGTGAAAGTGACGCACCGCCAAGCAATTTAGCGTTCCGGTGCGATGCTTGTAGAAACCGTTGGGGTAAATTTACTTACCCTTCCAAGTTAGTACGATAACATCTTAGGCTGCATCATCACTTACCATCAGGTGAGATCGCAGTCAAGTACTAACTTGTATAGAGTAAATAAGCAACCCAAGTAATTTGTAATGGATATAGATAATAATACGTGTACACGGTTGAATCTGCGGACAGAAACTAGATATTAAATTATTTGTGATTTTAGTCGCGATAACTTTAAGTAAGCAAGTATATGCGTTTGTTGCAAATACATTAAACTTATTTGAAGTGATTCCTGAAAGCTATAGGAAATGTTTGAAGTACACCAATCCAAAATTGACCTTTTCGATTCAGATTGGATAAACAAGTGTAAATATACACGTAAACGAAAAAATTACTAGCACAAGTTCATATAAAATTTTACGTCACAGTTTTTTCCATAAATCACGATAATAACCCTAAATTGTGAAAGATTATCCAAAATATCGAGCACAATACACCACAATATCGGGTATCATTTTGGATATTTTGAAAATCATTTCCTCGCCAGACTGGGCGGGCGGGGTAGGGCGGAGAGAGGGAGGGCGGGCGGCTGACAAGCACAAAGAAAGCGCTCAGTCAGTACACGCTTTCATATTTGCCGAAATAAGAATTAATATAGTCTTCCTTTACAATATACACTATGAGCCAGCAGCAACTTTTAAGTAACTTTTTAAAAACAACTAAGACACTGTTCATTTTAGGTAGCAATAGAGTAATGGATTGTCATAATTCTTACAGCTGAACGTTATGATTTTTTACCTGGGGAAAATTGATCCCAGATGCCGAAATTTTTTGATAAATGAAGGCCTGCTTGAGAAAAAATTAAGCAATAAACTGATGAGCTGATAATCTTTTTCTTTATTTTTTCTTAAACCAATTTCTTAAATAACATAGAAAGATATAGAAATATTATTATCTATAACTATAAAAGGCTTTGTCCTGAGTGACTGACTGACAGACAAGCTACAGCCCAAACGGCTGAACGTAGTGACTTGAAATTTTCAGGGAAGATTTTTTGTGAACCCAAACCGCTCGCTAAGAAAGGGTTTTTTGAAATTCTACCCCTAAGGGGGTTAAATAAGGGATTTAGGTTTGTATGAAAGTCCCTCATTTTTCAAGTTAGATTGATGAAAATTGGTATATAGAATTTCGAATAAAAATAAGAGAATGGGTGTCCGAGGGATTTTGGAAATTTCACCCCTAACTCTCTAAAAAGGGGGTTGAAACTAGAAAACGCTTGGTCCCGACTGGCTGGCTTTTGGACAAGCTTCTGCCTAAACGGTTGAACGTAGAAACATGAAATTTTCAGGGAATATTCTTTTAACACCCTAGATGTGTACTAAGAAAGGAATTTTTGAAATTCTACCGCTAAGGGTGTTAAATAAGGAATTTTATTTTACATATATGGAAATCCGTCAATTTTCAAATTGTGTTCATTAAAATCGGTAAGTAGGCTTTTGGATAAAAATAACAAAGTTCCTCGATTTTTTAATTCCACCCTTACTTATGAGGCTACCTCCTAGGGGGGTGAAACGGGGGTCCAAAGATATTACGAAGAAATGCTTCTTCACGCCGCTCTTACTGATCGAATTTGGCTGAAATTTGAAAAAGAGTTAAATCATATTCAGGATTATTAAATAGACTACATTTTATCTCAAAAAAATCTATGGTTCCCGCGAAATTTGTAAAAAATAGAAATACGCGCGGGGGAAATGCTCCTTCACGTCGCAATTTCTGAATCGATTTGTCTAAAATTTAGAATAGAGGTAGATTATATCCCGGTTTAATACATAGGCTACTTTTTATCTCGAAAAAATCCATGATTTCCGTGGGATGTGTGAAAAACCAAAATTCTTGCGGGAGAAAAACTCCCTTACGTCACAACTACTGAAACGATTAGGCTAAAATTTAAATTAGATGTAGATTATATAATGATCTAGCCCTTAGGTTACTTTTAAACCCGGATAATTACACGGTTTTTGCGGGATATTTGAAAAATCGAATTCCACGACGGAGTAAAATCGTTCACGCCGTAATTACTGAACCGACTTGACTCTTATTTAGAAAGGATATAGATTATATCCTGGATTAATGAATAGGCTACTTTTTATCCCGAAAAAATCAATGGTTTCCGCGAGATGTGTGAAAAACCAAAATTCACGCGGGAGTAAACTCTTTTACGCCGTAACTACTCAAGCGATTTGAGAAAAATTTGGATCAGAGGTAAATTATGTAATGATTTAGAACTAAGGTTACTTTTCATCCCGAAAAAATCCATGGTTTAACGGGATTTTTGAAAAATCGATTTCCACGCAGGAGAAAAATCCTTTACGCTGCGATTACTGAACCGACTTGGTTGAAATTTGGAATGGAGATAGATTACATCACTACATCGTGCATTAATACATAGGTTACTTTTATCCCAGAAATATCCATAGATTCCATATGTGGATAACCGTAATTTTCGCGGTAGAAATACCTTTATGCTGTAACTACAGAAACGTTTTAGTTGAAATATGAAGAGAAGATAGACGATATCCTGGATTATCATACAGCTTATCTTTTATTCTGGAAAATCCGTGTTTACCGCAAAATTTGTGTAAAAACGAAGTTCACGCGAGGGAAGTACTACTCCTCCACGCCATAACTACTGAACCGATTTGGCTGGAAATTTAAGTGTTGAAAGATTGTTACTTGAATTAATACAAAGGCTACTTTTTGTCCCGGAAATGATTGACTGAATTTAGGAATGGAGATAGACGATATCCTATAATTACCACATAAGCTACTTTCTAGAAAGTAAGTATAAAAGTAAAGGTTTATAAGGAAATTTAGGAAAAATCTGAATCTGTGGGTTTGTGAAAAATCGAAATTAACGCGGGCGAAGCCGCGCGCAAAAGCTAGTTGAATACAAAACTTCATTTTTCAAACGACTTTAATAATATTATTGCTGTTCTAGTAAATTTGCATTTATTTGATGATAATGCTTGTCATATAGCATCAGCAATTTTATACAGAAGCTAGTAAAGTAGGTCAAAAATATCTATTAGAAACTAAGATTAAATCCTTGGGAGTGAATGAAAGAAGTAATTATATTAGCTCATTTAGGTTTTAAGAGCCTTTGTGAAATGGTGATAACAGAAAACAAAACCCGGCTGAGTTTGTTGTGGGCTTCTTCTTAGTGCAGGGCGCGTTGGAACCCTCGTAAACTTAGTTTTAAGTCGACTTGTAGTTATCACCATACATAAGCGACAAATATCATATTGACGCTTTACAAGAGCCTGTACGTTAGGTCTATGTGAAATAAATATAGTTTGAGTTTGAGTTTGAGTTTAAGAAAATTGAAAGTTGCTTTAACTTCGCAGTTAATCTTACAACCATCTCCCTCACTATTGATGATAAAACTTATATTTCACTATTCATATAAAATTGAACCTTACAACTTCCTTACAAAGGTTGATATTACGTCAGCTGGTGCCAGTACAAGAAGGATACAGACAAAATTTGAATAACAAAGACAAGGCAAGACATGATATTTGATATCGCCGTCGGCGATGTTAATACTGCATAGTTGTTATATTTTGTGTATCTCCCTCGGTCCGGGCAAATATTGTTAATATTGACTTGAAAATATATGAACTGTAGTCTGTATGCCTCGAGGAAATTAAACCCGTAATATTCGATCCTATATCTTTAAGTACATAAGTTACTGCGACTATATGATTCTTACTCATTCCTTGGTTTAAATGTCTGTAACAAGGTTTTCAATTTAACTTCATTTAGCAAAACCTTAAAGCTGAATTATTTAATACTAGCTTTTACCCGCGGCTTCGCCCGCGTGAATTTCAGGGTTTTTACAAATACCGTAGGAGCCAAGGATTTTCTGGGATAAAAAGTAGCATACGCGATAGATAAACAGTCAACTACTACAACAACTAAAACAAACATCGGCTTGGTAGTTTTACTGCTCTTCCCGCTTCCGTCCTTAATCAGTATAGGTTCAACTACGGGGCTCAACTAAAACACACATTGTTAGCGGCGTAAGCGATAGTTTTCAGTGACCTGCAGTTTAAAAACTATAAATACTTTCAAATTTATTTTGGGCCTTTAGTACAAATTCGCTCTGAAGCAGGAATATGATTGTTCTCCCAAAAACTGCTCCAACATCTACATTTTTCAAATTTTTATCGAAAACTATAATAGATGTAATTGTAATTTTTGTTTTAATGTGTGGTGATAATAATATCCAAAAAACCGCAGAACGAATTTTTGATACCTAGTTTAGTTTTTTAGGGCCGATGTTTCAATCGCCAGATAAACGTTTACTAAGGAATAAATATGACGTTTTAACAGATTTTGTATGGCAATCTTTCAAATTCATTTCTCAGGTAGTCTATCTGGCGATTGAAAAATCGGTCCTTAGAAATTAGATAAAATGTCGTTTTTCGGTAATATTCTGCCGCAACGCTGCATACTAATCTAACCTTACCTAACCTAACCTGGAGCTCTTCCAATTCGCAAACCTATGTAGGTACCCATTTTGACATTTATAGCATTACTATCCCATATCCCATTGCTCATCTAAAACACCTAATAGCAAAACAGTAATTAGTTCAGAACCAATATTAGGCACCCATTTTCACGTTTATAGCATTATACTAACTTTTGCTCGCGGCTTCGCTCGCGTGAATTTCGGGCTTTTACAAATACCGTGGGAGCCAAGGATTAACTGGGATAAAAAGTAGCATAATTAAATTGTGTTCAGGACTAATGCTAGGCACCCATATTCACGTTTATAGCATTATAAATGTTACATATTCTATTGCTCAACTAAAACACGCATTGTTAATAGCGAAACAGTTCTAATTTCAGTATCTATATAGGTATCTACCCATTTTCACATTTACAGCATTACTATCCCATATCACATTGCTCATCTAAAACACATATTCAGAACGAATTGTTAATAACTGGCTTAGTTTTTTAGTATTAAGTAAAACGTCGTTTTTCTGATATATTCTTCCGCAACGCTGCATACAAACCTATCCTAACCTAACCTAACCTGGAGTTCTTGCAATTTCAGAAGCGATGTACCCATTTTCACACTTATCGTTATACTTTCCCATATCCCATAGCTTAACTAAAACGAAAATTTTCAATAGCAAAACAGTTATTAGTTTAAAACCTATGTCATATAGGTACCCGTTTTCACAGTCATAATATTATTAACCTGTTGTATATTATTGACTCATCTAAACTCATCTATCTCAACTAAAACAAAAAAGCTTATAGTGAAACAATGGTAAGTCAGAATTTATATATAGGTATTAAATATTACAGTTACATTATTACTAACCCAAAATCACATAGCGAAACAGTGATAAGTTCAAAACCTATTTAGGTACCCATTTTCACATTTATAGCATTATAATCCCATATCCCATTTTTCAACTAAAACACACATTGTTAAAAGCGTACAGTGCTAAGTTCAGAATCTATATGGTGCCTATTTTCACATCTGTAGTGATCAGTAGGTAGTAGTAATATCAGATCTGTAGTATCATTAGCTTTTGCCCACCGCCCTGCCTGTGTCGAATTCGCTTTTAACATCCTGAGGGAAACATGAATTTCCCGTTCCCATTCAATATTTCAACCTTATACCTACTTTCAAAGAAGTTTGCTTTAGCTATCTACCTATAGATGTAGCTATAGATTGCTGTAAAAATTAAGGTTTTTGAATATCCCACGGGAACTATGGATTTTCCCGGGATAAAAAGTACCCTATTATTTAATCCGGACTTCTAACTTTACGTCTGCAAAATTTCAAAGCAATCGGTTCAGTAGTTACGGCGTGAAAGCGGAACAAACATACAAACAAACTCACTTTCCCATTTATAATATTAGTAAGGATTAAACAACTTTTTCACTTCTCATGCTCGTAAAATTGCTGTTTATGAATTTCATTTGTTGAAAATTTCAAAATGAAAAATAGAGTATGTAACTCGGTCCTTACATTCATTTTATCCTCGACTTAAATATACTTCTAAATACCTCTCGCCATCAGTAGGGGGAAAAACATCTCGGATAAAATGGATTATTTTATGCTCTCGATGCACAATATAGTATTTACGCAGAGTACTAAACATTTTTTAATGTTATTGTTACTCAAAAATTGAACTTTGAACACGCCACATCTACTGATTTGATTTAAATCAAATCAGTAGATGTGGCGTGAAAGAGTTACTAACAAACATCCAAACTTTCACATTTAGTAAATTTCCCAAGTTCAGCGATAACCTATTATAAACGGTACTAAATCAAACAACAAGTGAAATAGCTCGTAGCAAAGATGTACAAACTGATAGACGCTATTATGCGCAAGTGAGACAACAGTCCCAGCCACAGATCACCTTGTCAATAGTCTGCACGCACGTTTTCATGGAGACGGCTTTCGCCATATTGTGGAGTATTAGTGGGAAATTTTGACATAATATGGCTCTACAATTTTCTTGTATGAAGTTTTGCATAAAGTGTTCTGATGACCATATCCTTATTGGTGTAGAAGACACTATTTACTTACAGATTTTTAATTATTTTTTACACGCTATTACAAGTTGCACCGTGAGCAGGTAACGCATGTCGAAGGAGCAATGGCAGGTGAAGCCGAAGACCGCGTACAAGTAAGCGTAGCATAGGGCGCCCTCTAGCTTGATCGACCGACGACAGAAAGCGGATGAAGTGAAGTGGCTGGATGAACTTAAGTTATCTTTCAAACTTGGAAGGAATTAGTAACGACTGATACACAGCGTTGCACTGGAATGCTAATTTCTTGGTGTTAATGTATTTAACCAAACTGTGAATCAAATGAAATAGTTCTGACTTCTGACCCTAGCGCACCTCTTTAATTTTCATTTGGCTTGATAGCTGATGGATTTGGATGGATATAGTAATCGCTTAGGTACTTGGGCCCATCTGTGGCATAACATTGCCTGGTGATAATCATCATTTCGAACACACGGAAACAAAATTATAAAGATATTTCGATTAGTTAACTATTACATAACACCATCCTCTGGACAGTTCACACTGCCTGAACCCTTGTCACTAAAAACGTTTTTGTTTTCAGAACCGAATTAAACTCTAACTTAAGAATAATACAGCTCAGTTTACTTTAAACACTTCTCTGGTATGTTTATAATGAATGCTAAAAGGGCGCTACCGAAAATGTCCGAGCTGACATTTTGAATGTAACATGGAAACAATTGTAAGTTTGTCTGTCACACGCTGTGATATTAACTACTCCATCACCAACAGATTCCTGGCATTTTAGGATTATAACATATTTTTATTCTAAATTGCTTATAGGCTTCCGTAGTGGCTGGTTGCCGCTTTACTTGACATATCTACTAGCGTACTGTGTAGCAAGGTTTAATTTTTTCCAAGCCCAAGTGCGATCTTGTTGAGTTTCTTGCCGTTTCTTTTCGGTGCAAAACTGCTTTCCAAACATGGTAGTAAAGTTTGACATTTCATAAGTGCCTGTAAATTACGCTTTTGTGAAAAAATAACCATTTGGATTTTTTCACCAAAGTACTCGAAAAGACGGATTGAAGCAAGATGAAGTTTTTTGTCTAACTATCATAGTGCAAGAGACACATCCTGGTGATAGAAGGACAAACGGACGGACGGATGGACAGACGACGGACGGCGGAGTCTTAGCAATGGGTTTCCGTTTTTACCCTTAAGATACGAAATCCTAAAAACCTCCTCAAAAATCCAGTACCAAATACTTAGCAATAACCATTGTAATGTCAGACTAGTCTCTTTAAAAGCCCTTATCTTCAGACATGTATTGCTTGCACGTGGTACAAGACACAAGTACCCTCAACCTACGTCAGTGCCTGCCCTTGTCGAAGTGACAGACGGACAGACGGACGGACTGATAGCTTGTTATTATGTGTTCACTTTCCTCGAACATTTCCTACCTTGACATGGTATGGGATGATTAGCTTTCTTTGTAATATGTATGTTGTACCTAATAGTTAGACTTACCTGGAGTAATTTATTTGAAACATGAATAATGCTGAGTTTTTACCTGTTCTTCTCGGCGTAAATCTGTTTCCTATACGTTTTTGATTCTTCTACTAATAGGTATGCTAGCAAAATCCGTTTTTAAGAGCTATGGTAAAATGGTGATAATAAAAAACAAACCCCAACTGAGTTTGTAGTGGGCTTCTTCTCAGTGCAAGGTGCATTATACCCTCATTAGAACTAAGTTTTATTTAATAGTTTTGAGCCTGTACGTTAGGCTTATGATAAATAAATTTAATTTTGAAGTTTGAATTTTTGACTCTTTTTGTTTTTTAACCGACTTCAAAAAAAGGAGAAGGTTCTCAATTCGTCGGAATCTTTTTTTTTAATTTTTTTATGTATGTTCCCCGATTACTCGAAGATGCGTGGACCAATTTCGAAAATTCTTTTTTTGTTTTATCTTTTTCTGGATATAATATATTCTGTAATCTTTTGTGTCCATTTTTCTTTTAGCATTCATACGGAACCCTAAAAAGCTTAATAATAGAATTGCCCCGAACAGCGAAACATCTGTAGCAGCAACATTTCAAATGGGACGGGAAATAAATTACTTCTTCGTACAACTACATAATGCCGCTGTGTTGAAGTGAACAGGCGTTGAAATAAACTGAATACTACAGTTGTAGTTGTACTGCAGTTGTAGTGTAGTTGTAAGGAATTGCAGCTCACGTCGCAGGCATCTGCGCTAATGTGCTGAGAAACGAATGAGGGCAAAAACTAATGAAATAATCAACCGTTTTATGCATTACTATAGTAATGTTATTATCTCGCTGCAGACTCGGTCGTAAATCATCCGAGTGTTTCGCTTTTGTATTTCACTGCTGAGCTTAAATATATTGATAAGTATTTTTTTATATTATTATTTTATTACAATTATTTTTGTAGTCCATTTATATATTGCTGCTTTTTTATTTTAGTGAACAACAAAAGCGAAACACTCGAATGATTTATGGCTGAGTCTGCAGCGAGATAATAACACTAATAGCTAACCGGTATCCGTTTAAAACATTATGTTGAGACTTGTGGTGTGTAAAAAATCTTTAAAAAGCTATAGAGTTTGTTTGTTTGAACGCGCTGATCTCAGGAAGTATTGGTTCAAATTGAAAAATAAATGATTTTTGTAGTCCATTTATTGAGGAACATTAGCAAGCGGGGTATAAATAAATAATCTTGCAAAAAACGGAAAAAATTCCTTTTAGAGAGCTTCTGTTTATGCATGATTTTTGATGACGGCATTGTTTTCCTTTATAAGTTCTAAACAGGTCCGACACACCACATTTTTATCTTTTAAGTGTGAGTGTGTGTGTGTGTGTGTGTGTGTGCATTGTTTTCAATTCAACTGAAATCTTTATTGCGAACATTTAAGGATCTTAAAGAAAAATATAGCGTTCAATCACCGTTAAGAAATCTCAGGATATTATTGGGCATCCGAACGATTTACGTAAACTTTTTTCGTACAAGCAACTGTTTGCTTATAGCACCATCTGTCATAATTGGGTGCAAAACAAGCATTTTTTACACCGATAAATTGGCGACATTTTTTTGTGCCATCCGCCCTGTCCAAGTTATATGTATATTCGTTAAATCAGGTTCTAGACTTACTAAACAGTATTAGTTCTGATTTTGGGCACTCACAGACTTCTGTGATCTTCACTTTAACCGTATCGATCGATAATGTTATACAAGAGTTCTGAATCGCTCTTCTGTCTATTATAGGTGTAAAGACAGACTTTCTGTACAAAATATACTACGTTGCACTTAGGGAGCAGTTAAAACTAGTTTCCTAGCTAGGCGTTTGCGCGCAGTGTATTCGCATTATTCATCGGAATGCGACAAGGTTGCACTTGGAGAGCACACTGCACCACTCAATTCCACATAACACTATACCTTCAAACCAATATAGCCTTTGTTATAATTCAAATAAGGGTTGAAAGAGGGTAAAGGAGTTGTTGAGTGGCGCGGGCTACATCTTTTCACTCGCGCCAAACTACCAAATGAAGTGGCGTTTGTTTTGAGAATACAGGACTTTATTGTGGGCCTCTTGTTGATTGCACACTGCTGTGATATACGCAATACGTAATCGAAAGAGTTGCGATGAGTTTTTGTTGGCACTTCTAAGTTCAGATAGCGTTGAAAACTCATCACTATGGATTGAAGCAGAAAATATATTTTGGTAAAACAAAATATTGATTTATTGTGGTGGTTATAAGAGTAGTCATCATTATTTTAAGTCCCATATGTATTATAGTTTAGCAAAAAAGATCAAATAAATTGGCAGCGCCATTTATCTATCCGTAGTCATTTATTAACGTGCAAATTCACCTTTCTTCATTCACCTTTCTATCATAGAACCACGAGACGTCGAGAGAAGTGGCATCCATAAGTGGTTGATGTCCAGCGTACTCGAACGAAACGTTTTTCTTCTACGTTTCTGATACGAACCGCTAAGGTGTGAAACACCCTTCCAGCTTCCGTGTTCCCAGCCAAATACAATCTGGGTGCCTTCAAGAGAAAGAGTGAATTTTCTAGGCAAGCGCGCTCCATCCTAGACCTCATCATTTCTGGTCATCAGTCTTGATTGTAGTCAAGCGCAAGCCTATCAATTATAAAAAAATAAAAAAAATATATTATAACATTTGCGAATTCTATAACCACGCAATACTGAGCAAACGAACAACAGATTTATTGAATGCGATACGGATCATAGAAATAAAAAAATAATGTACAGTTTCAAGATGTTTTTGCCAAGCTGTATTTATAGGGGGTTAGTAATTACGGCTTCACGACCCCATATTATGGTTCACTATGGTTATACCCATCTGGTAAGTGGAATAATAAAGAACCGAAGAATTCGTTCTCGGAGACAGCCACACACCAATTATTGCTTTTAAAATGCATTCAGCCAGTCCTGCGGTTTTATGTGATTGCGGCTGTGACGGCAGTCCGCAATTATCTGTTGGCATCTCCCTCGGTGCAGTGGTAATTTTATTGTTTGTTGGAACATTTTTGCAGTTTCGCGAACGTGGGGGACTTTAAGTGAGGGGTTCGTTGCGCATTTTCCGGAGACATTTTCTGTTTTCGATTGGGGATTTGAGGCATAATTGAGGAGCTCTGGAGAAGCGGCGTGAATACAATACTGATGTTTGACGACCACTGGCTCAGATGTTGCGCTGTAGTTTTTTAATAGATACATTAATATTGAATGCAAGCAGGCGTTATTATGTGGAAATCCGTATTTAGCAGGATAGATAAATATTTTTGCTTAAATCCGTAACTTGAAAAGAATCTGGTCCAATATGCAGGAATACCACCCACATGAAACACCACACACAATTCTTCCCACAATTTCTTCGGCGCACGTTTCGTCCCAACACCGTGGCCACCACACATCCTTAGAAGATGTTGACTTCACAATGCGAAATCGTAGAGCCTATCTCTACGATTCGATCTCTACGAGTGTTGGAAAATTGTGTGTGGTGTTTCATGTGGGCAGTGTTCCTGCATATTGTACCATACAGAATCTTTTCAAACAGCAGAGTAGGTATAGCAAAACAAATTAATCTGTCCTGCTAACAATATAAAATACGGACGCTCTCTGCTGCCTAATTTAGGTGACCCATTGATATATAGCACAGGGTACCTATATGTATCTGCAACCTTCCCTTCTTCATAACAACGATTATGTCGTCATCATCATATCATCCCAAGCGCGCGCCACCACATCCTGTCCTCAGCCTTCCTCATGTATCCCGCCACCCGCTTTATATCGTCGGTCCAACGAGCTGGAGGGCGCCCAACGCTTTGCTTGCTTGTACGCGGTCTCCTCTCCAGGACTTTTCCTCCAACGACCATTACCCCTACGACGTGCATGACCTGCCCACTGCCACTTCAGCTTGCTAATGATATTATGATCTATGTCAGTGATTTTGGTTCTCCTGCGGATCTCCTCATTACGGAGCCTATCCCTCAGGGAAACTCCTAACATATCCCTCTCCATGGCCCGCAGAAGAACTACAGTAGACCCGAGGGGTTAGTACAAGTTTTTGTACGAATTTCGAGTCGACTCGCATCGCACAAACGAGTCGAATGCCTCCATATATCTACAGCCAGCGCCATCTATTGATAGCCGCATGTCAGTGACTATCCATAGATGGAGTTGGCTGGAAATGTATGGAGAAATTCGATTCGTTTGTGCGATGCGAGTTGATTCGAAATTTGTACAAAAATCTGTACTCACCCCTCTTATCGTATGGTAGTATTCACGTTTCAGCACCATAGATGAGGACAGAAAAGATGCACTGGTTTTTGCCGGTGTTGGTCGCAATTGGGAAATTTCCCTCCCGGCAGGTGTTATGCCTGGGGGCCGTTTGTGATCGCGTCAGAAGTACTTGTATTTATATTATACAGGTTAAATACCTTCAGGCATTATGGTATTACACAACTCGATCGCTTGTTTCAGCAAAATTGTAACAGCGTTACAGAGCAATAACCAGTCGGCAGGCAAATCGTTTATGTTGATGAGAGTACCCGCTACCCCTTAACTGCTCTATCGCGCGCCGACCCTCTTAATAGATTGTAGGGTCTTATTTACAAACGGCGTCGAACAAAATACCTTTTATTGGCGTTTTATGCTTTTTTGCTGAGTACTTAAAATGGAAGTGCTATTGGGTTTTATCGGAGGGAAGCGTGGCCTAGTTGCAACCGCGCGAATCAGTTGATTCCTCAACATTACTGTCTTAACTCGTCAGTGAATAGCAGGCTTCAAACTTTGGGCGGGTCGATGTGAAGTGAATCCCGTACTCCAGCCAACGTTATGGCAAGCGAGAGGTTTTAGTGGGTAAAGGAAAATTCTCAAGTCTCTGCTACAAAAAATAATAGAATGACCCTGAAAAGTAAGCAATTCTGTCTTTGGATTTAAATAACGAATCTCCTGAATTGGCTGTCATGCTGATATTAAATCCTATACCTTTAAACGAGCAATTCTTGTATATATATATATATATATATTTCTATATATAAATATATATATTTCTATATATAAATATATATATTTCTATATAATCTGAATCTCGGAAACGGCTCGAACGATTTTCATGAAATTTAGTACACAAGGAGTTTTGGGGGCGATAGGAAGTCAGGTTGACGTGATCTATACGGATTTTGCTAAAGCCTTTGACCGAGTGGATCACGTAATCTTACTCCAAAAATTAAACGTGCTGGGCATAAGTGGGAACTTACACCGATGGTTCACTTCTTACATCAAGAACCGTATGCAGGCAGTCGTGACAGGTAGCGCTAAAAGTAATTTCGTCACAATACCATCAGGCGTACCAC
This sequence comes from Coenonympha arcania, assembly GCA_036785405.1. Classification (NCBI taxonomy): domain Eukaryota; kingdom Metazoa; phylum Arthropoda; class Insecta; order Lepidoptera; family Nymphalidae; genus Coenonympha; species Coenonympha arcania. The sequence goes on from CM072078.1 coordinate 11,098,606, forward strand.
AGGGCTCTATCTTAGGCCCTCTTTTGTACAATGCCTATCTATATGACATAGGAAGTTGTTTTTCACATGCCCAACATTTAATGTTTGCAGATGACAAGAAAGTATTCCTCAGCATACGCAGCAATGATGATTGCCTTAAATTGCAAGAAGATCTTAATTGCCTAACCACATATTACATTAAAAATAGGATTATCGTCAATGCTAAAAAATGTCACCACATAACCTTAACTCGCAAATTTAAACCAATAGTATTTGATTACAAGATTAACAGTGACTGTATATTAAAAGTGAGTACGGTTAGAGACTTAGGCATCAAAGTTGATAGCAAACAATCTATGAATGACCATATTAATATTGTAGCTGACAAAGCATATAGGCAACTGGGTTTTATTAAGCGAGTAGCTCGTAATTTTAAAAACATAGAATGTATAAAATCACTCTATTATACTTTTGTTCGCAGTGTGCTCGAATACGCGTGTAACATCTGGTCACCCTACTATATCATACATTCTCAAAGAATTGAATCAGTTCAAAGAAAATTTCTTAAATATCTTGCGTTTAAAGAATTTAAAAAATTCTCATGATATGAGGAAGCTAGCAAACATTATAAAATTGACACCTTAGAGAAGCGAAGGAGCAAGAGCGACATGTTGCTGCTGCAAGCAATCCTCTCTGCTGGCGAGTTTTTCACTTAATGCCTCCTCTTTTAGGCCTCGTCAGAGACGCCTTTTGGAAATACCCAAAGTTAAAACAAATTATGCACAAAATTCTGTACTTCTACGTCTGGCTAAAACCTACAACAAAATTTATTACAACTTAGATCTATTTCACCTAACTAAAATGCAATTAAAAAGAGATTCAAAAATTACAAAGTTAAAGACAATGTTGAAAACCTATTCTTGATTTATATTCACATACAACACACACATAACACACACACACACACACACACACACACACACACACACACACACACACACACACACACACACACACACACGCACGCACACATCAAACATACACTTTTTGGCAAACTTTTGTTCCTCCGGCAAAGCTAAATTTTTATTTCATGTTGCATTATTTACTTGGCTGTTTTGTTTTTCCTATAATGTTGCGTTCAATCTTCACGTTATTGTAACTAGTACTGTACTTGTAAGTTGTAACTTCTCTGTTCTTGCTATATGGTTATACTTTTATGGGTACCGACTTTATTAAGAATATGCACAAAAAAAAACATGAAAATTACTAACTTAATGTAAAACTATACCTAGAAATATCATTAAATTAAAATAACTAAAATTAAGAAGTAAAATACTAATCAAAATTTTGAGCCCTAGGTAGGGTGCCCATTATGCAGGCAGCATTCCCGCGCTGAATAGCTATTGAAAGTCGTTGCGCGAGAAAGCTGCCCGCGCGAGGGTCGCCTGTTGCCTCCCTAAGGCGTTTGCTGAGGTCCTTGTGGAGCCCCCGGGCACCCTTGCCCCACGGTCCCAGTGTCTCGACGCCAAACGGGACAAATTCGTACTGGGCGTCGAGACAACTGTATTTATTTAATTTTTGGCGCTCTCGCGCGTCCGCCGCAGCCCCGGCTCGTCCGCTGGTCGATTGTATATAGGATGCCGCCAATGTATCGGCACACGTAGCATCCCATACCAGCGCACGGCCCATTCTCCACGGGATCAACGACATCCCGTCGGGGCGCTTGCCATCGTTACGCACGATCTGGGGCTCCAGAGCGGCGGGAACGTTAGCAATGACGAGCGCCCTTCTCAGGATGTCGTTAAGCGCGGAGTGGCGAGACAAGCGGCCGGCGCCCGAGGAGCAGGCGAGTCCGTGATGGCCGAGGTGATCCACGTGGGCTCCGCAAGAGGCACATTCGTGCGCTACGCATAGTGCAGCTCCAAGCCGGAGAGCAGCGGCAATGCGTAATGATTCCGGGTCGATCAGTGTGCCAGTATTTGGTGAGGGGTAGGCATGGAGCCAGTGGCCTGACTCTGGTCTAGAGGATGCCAGTAGCCTTGCCCGGTCCCTGCCTACAGCGGCGTCGATGAGGGAATCTCGTATTGAGACCGATATTATGTCGTCCCAAGCTCTTTGGATCTTCGGTCGGGTCGGGAAATTTGGATTCGGTCCTGCTAGCCAGGCATTCTTGGCCTCATCCGAACACGCAACCTCGCAGTTTGTACCCACAGGGGCTTTAAGGATTTTACCTGCGAGATCGGAGGTGCTATGGATTGAGGCCAAGAATGCTGGCAGCGCAATGCCTGAAATTTTTCGGATTCCTAAGCCACCGTGCCTTATCGGTAAGGTGGCTTGCGTCCATGCCTGCTCATTTAATTGTATATTTAGTATGGATTCTAACTGTGACTTTAGAAGCTGATCAATTGGCTGAACTAGATGGCTGTGTTTCCATATAGGACAGCAGCGGAGTAAATATGTGAATTTTGGAACAAAGCAACAGAATTTTAAAATAAAAAGAGCAGAGTGGCTGCTAATTTTAAGAAGGCGGTCCGAATGATTCTTAAATTTAGATATCAAATTTGTTAGAACAGTAGGGATGGCTTCATCCAAAACAGGCGATCCAAGGAGATGTAGACTCTCTTTGAATACAATTTTAATATTAGGTGCGACGTTAGTGAAATTTTGAAGATATTGAGCTGCAATAACAGAATCTAGTGAATCAGAAATATATAACTCGCATTTGTTAAAATTTAGTTCAAGGCCAATATCTTTAAATTTGTTATAAATTTGAATGAAATCTGATAGGACCGTCTGTGAATCACCACCCAGTGTGCCATCGTCAAGGTACCATACATTTAATTTTGAATTTAGACTGTGTATAATCGAATTTATTGCTAAACTAAATAAAGCCGGGCCGAGGGGATCACCCTGCTGACAACCTACTTCCGAAAGGATTTCATTATTTTTGTGTAATAATTTTGATGGTTCGTGATAACATTGTAATAAAAAATTATAAATTTCGGGAGCTGTTAATTTAATTTCGTTCAGCAGAGTGTCCCTATTTACTGAATTAAAAGCATTTTTTACGTCCACTTTTAAAAGTACCTCGCAAGACGCGCTCTGCGTGAAAGTGCGCACGGCATGCACGGCTGCTTCACAGCCGCCACGGGTACCGAAACCGACTTGGATAGGTTCAAAAACATTTTGAAGTTTGTTCCTTATTTTGCGAACGCAGATTTTGCATGTTAATCGTCGTATCGTTGAGCCAACGGCGATAGGCCGCACGCCACCATCTTTTTTTGACAGAGCTATCAGGTTGGCGCCGAATATAATTGGTGTTACTTCCTGACAAACATCTCCCAGCAGCATCAGATTCACTAGCTTTGTTAGGCTAGAAATAAGCCGCTCACCAGCGATGCCAGAGCCATGACTGGTCAAGTCAATCAAATGCTGCGGGGAAATGCCGTCTAGACCTGACGCAGATCCTTTTGGGAAAGAAGCGAGGGCCGCCATAACATCTTTTCCACTGACTTGTAAACACACTGAAGGATCGGAAGGCGGGTCCACGAAAATGGGGGTGGTAGGACCACGAGGATGCTTAGACAATAAAGCTGCCGCTGTCTCCGGTGTGTCAGGTGCCAGGGTGTCATCGGAAAAGAGCAAGCGTGTTGCTCCCTTGAGATCACCATCGTGGATTTTCTCCTCGACCTTCTCAAACAGGTTATAATATTTCCTACTGCCTGATCTAGGAGAAAGGTTAGGGATCGGAGAATTTTTTATAATATTATTTTTAATCTTTTGCGTCAGAGAATTTTGGCAATTATTGTCATCAGAAACGTTCAGAATTTTGTAGGAAAAGGTCAAAAGATTGTGCCATACTTCTACGTTATTGTGCCGAACGCACTTATTAACAGCATCAGTAAGTGCTTCGGCTACTGTGGGTCTGGCCCCACGTGGCACACGTTTTATTATCGGTATTGTCTGTTTGAGTCGGCCGAGGAGAGAATGGAACCCGGTTGCGGTGTAGGATGACGATGAACGAGTACTAATGTGTATGGGATCTGGTGCGGATATATTATTTTGAATAATGCGAACCTGATGAATCCGTGCCTGGTGAATATGTAGGCCCCTTGTGGATGAAAAATGTTTGCTGCACACACAGCATTCCATGGAAGGCAACAGGTCCGGTAAAAAAAGGAAATATATGCAACTAAATTAACAAAGGATATAGAAAAATTTAAAAATACCTTAACGATTATATAAAATTAAATAAACTAACATGCACCATCTAAAACTAAGAAAATAAATATTCACAATCAGAGTCACAAAAAACTGCCAAAGTGCCGAAATAAACTTAATGACGAAAATGGACAAGCGCATAGGGCACAGGCGCAGCCTGCCTTCTTGCTTTAATAAAAGCCGCAAATGTTTTCCATGCAATCGAAGAGGCGGACAGTAACCTGCTGCGCCAGGCGAGCAGGCTCAGCATAAACAGCCGTGGAGTTATGTTCGGGGTTGTGTGGATACACCGCTTGGCCGGACTTCTTTTTTCCCATGTGGCAAGATTCCTGTTGAACGCTGTACTCTATACAGATGGGCTTGAAGCTGTTAGTGCCGTAGACCAAAAGCTTCCCTTGTGCCAAGGAGACCAGCACGCGATGTAGAAAAAATTGCCTTGTTAATTTAATTGTTCACTGTTAATTTTGTTTCAATTCGAGCCTTTTTGTAGTAACTTAAAAATAATAAATTAAAATTTACAAAATTTTGTTTGTTTAGACGTCTTGTCACCAATGTCGTTTTTTTTCTTTTATTATTTTATCAAAATGTAATCTTATTTGGCCTTATTTATAGCCTAAGTTAATTGTTAATAATTCTTTGTAACGCTGTTGATTGCAGTAAACTCAGCAGTAAATAAAGAAAAAATAAAAATAAAAATAAATTGATCTAGCCAGGATTCATTTTTAGAAAATGTCGTATTTACCTAAAAAAAATATGAATTGGCGATAAAGTAAAGCTATTATAGTAAACTCCTGCTGCCATATATTGGTGAGTAGCTGTAATACTACCGAGCAAAGCTCGGTCACCCAGATATTATGATTAAAGTGTGATAAAAAAGTGGGAAATCAATATGAATATTTTATTTTTATTTTTCCACATACCTATGCTTGTATAACATACAGGCTCTTATCAAAAGTCAAAACTCTTCCGTAAAGCAGCTTACCAAGAACAACTGGAAAGAAACTCTGCATTTGCTTTTCAAAATGTCATGATATACAATTTTTGGTAATATTAAAGTAAATCATTTTAATGATTCATTATTATCTTATGCAAATTAAAACGTATCCATATCATTTCATGAACCTTTGTCATATCTACTGAATCAATTTACCTGTTAATAGAGCGAATATAATATTCATTATGAGCTAATGGAGTTAGGCTACTTTTTCGTAAAAAAAACTCATAGTTTCCGCGGGGATCAATTAAAAACCAAATCCACGCGCAAAATCTAGTAACAGAATAACACTTAAATATAACATCGTTATAAAAAAAACGATAAACAAAAAAGTTAATCAATTAATAGCACCTGTAGAAAGAGGCTCTGTAGCAATAAACGATCAGCGTTTAAACAGCAATAGGGCAGTAAAGGCGCTCGCACTGCGTCGAAGGGACCCGGGGCCATTAAGGGTCCGAAGGGTCGGGCTATAAAGCAGTTATCGGCCGAGGCACCCTTAACTGTGTAAACGATTTGCTTACAACTGCGATTCGGTTATCTTTCAGTGATCTCAGATTTGTTTGTAAAATTTCTCAACATGCTTTGAAAGCTCGCTTATACACCCGGGGTTTTCTCTCAGATTCAGATAGTTATCACCATACATAATGCACCAAATATCATATCGATGTTTTACAAGAGCATGTACGTTAGGCCTATATGAAATAAAGATATTTTGAGTTTGAGTTATATGCAGGATTCACACACTCCTAATTAAATAATGGAGAAGTCTCTGAAACTGCTAAGGTGCCTTTAAAGAGGGAATTCTTGTCCACAACCATAGAGGTCTAAAAGGGACCCCTCGAATTCAAAAGTGCGGTAAAAATACTTTGCCCGAATTGGCACACTAGCATCCGCATACCGTAAAAATTGACACACTCACACTAGATACATGAAAAACTTGCCGCACTCACGGAGTTACGCGACCGAAAGCTCAAAACTTTTGAAGGTGTGTCCCAACACTTAGTATTGAAGAGCCCTCATTAACGACGGTGTAATCAATATTCAGGAACTGTAACGTGGCATAAAACTGGGCGAACGCAATATACTAAAATCTCCCCGGCTAAGGTGTTTTATGCCCGTCACAGAGAATTTACCTACCTATACGTGGAATTGGAGTGGAATGAAACACAGAAATTAATCTACAATTATAATGGTAATTCAAATACGAAAGAGAAACATTATACACAAAGAAATCTTTACTATAAGCTAAAAGACAAAAAAAATCTAACTTAAATAATTTGCTAACATACCTATTAACTATCTGTTATTATAAATGTATATATCTTATTTAATAATTACACATGCTCAATCGATGGAGCCGTAGGTTCACAGAATTATTATTCTAACCACGTATTGTCGCAAATAGCGATCATAGCCTAAGGTTATCTCTGGCTGTACCAAGCCGTAAATAAAATTTTATCGGACTATACCAGTATCAGAAATATTGTTCTAAATGGTTCTACAACCGTAAATAAACAAGGATGGTACCTCCGGTCATGTTTATCCTACGGGAAACGTTGCGTGATGACGCGCCGAGCGAAGTGTCTCAGCCCGCAGCCGCGACCGAAACCACGGAGCGGAGCGAAGATGTGTCGTGCGGCCGCCGCAGCTGGCGGTGCGACAGCGGCGACAGGCGCCGGATGATTTCTCGCAGAACCCCGAGGTTAGCCTTCTCACGAAAGGCTGTCGATGTCTATCCCGATAGGATTAACCCATCCAGGATTTCAAAACCACAAGAAATAACCTTTTCTTTACTTCCCGACCTGGAATTTAGAGAAATACGACAAATAAAACCCGTACAAAACGCTAGCTGCCCCCGGTGCCCCGGCATACCCAAGCGACATGAAGGAATAGAAAATGCTTACCATAAAAATGGCACTCCCAATTTTCCCGCCAAACTAGTGGTTGAACTATGCCAGTTGCATCGCCGGCCTCGTGCAGCTCGCGTACCGCTTCTCAAGGAGTCAAACCCCCATCTTCCAGATTTCTGGATTACAAAAAATTAAGACGAGCGACTGGTCTAACGAACAGTAACTCACTCTTTGAATGACTGAGTCGAAATAATACCGAATGGTTCCCGCGTTAACTCTTATAGCCGTCGCTTGACGAAAGAAAAAATAATTGGCCAAGTTAGAACCGCCGCGTCCACGAGGGTTCCGTAAGTGAAATTTTATTCTTCTCTTTTAGGAAAACAACCCTGAAACGAGGTGAAACGGGGAATTCCTTATCTCAGCTAAATGATAAACCCAGTAGGCTCCTTTTGGATTTCTAGACAACAGCTATTTCCCTATATTTTGTCCTGAAAATCAAGAAATTTTACAAACCCAAATTTTAGTCCCCTTTTTGTATTTAGTCATTCAAGCATGAATGCTGTTATACAAAGGTGCCCCGTATGGCGATCTACCATATCGATCGAAGATATTTTCTGCTTTTATGGTCTACACAATTTCAGTGCGGAACTCTTTTTTTGCTTCAAAACAAGATAAGGGCATCCTGTCTGAACAATAGCGTGATTTACGAGGCTTGTCACGATTTGAATTTTCAAGATTAGACTGTTTACGATTTTTCATATTGAAAAAATGCCTTATCGTGTTTGTTTGTGTCCTATTTCTGAGGTAAATTTTTATTTTTCAAGATCTTAGATAACAATGTTATGATCAAACCATACTAGAAAAAATTCGACCTATGTGTGTATACGAATGTCCCGTTACAATACCCTCTCCTTAGGGAAAAGGTTCAGCCAGGATGAACCGTTTTTCGTTGTCCTCAACGTTGCATCCTAACCAAAAGGTGAGACAAGAAAAAATCTTAGAGAAAGTCTACAAAGTATAATTAAATGCTAAGTCACAAAATTTTTCTAAGTCGTGGAACGAATCCTAACAATCAAAAGCTAATTTAGAATTTTGAACAGCTTGAAACGAATCATAACAACAAAAATCTAAATCGATATTAAATCACAACACTATTTACGAAATTTGGAAAAAATCCACTGCCTCTTCAGTCGTCTGCACAAATCTAGGTGGTTTGGGTGAAAAAAAAAAAACTACAAAATAACTGAGGGGACGTTGCCATAATAAACCCGATAGGGAACAATTCCGCCACAGCAAAAAATTTAGGCCAGACCATTATAGGTACTGAACCAAAAAACTGTAGGCACTCCCACCTACTAAAAAAATTTTTATACTCAGCGTCACCTCCTAAAACTGCAACAACTGAAGTATAATAAAAAAAAATGACCCGAGCCTCACCTAACCAAAAGGGAAAAAGAAAAAAAATATATATACAACAGTTGAAAACTGATGAGATCCAACCCATGCTATCACTCTTTGCAGCTTCGTGCTAGAGTGCGTTTAGGCTTATGGGTGGTTATAAAACTTAATTGTATCAATAGTAAGAAATAATATGTATGAGAAAAAAACTGTATAGTACTATACTGTTACAAAAATAAAAAAATGTCTGATAACCCGAAATGCAATTATTTAGCTTGACTAACCCACCTAATTTTATTTTTTTTTTGAATCAATTCCATCGAATTCTTACTTAGTTCATTCTTGTCCTTTCATTCATCACGCTTTCAATCTTAAAGGTAAGACACTATCTATTTGTCTACCGTTAACCTTATACTTTTGTGTTTGAATACTTTGCTCTGTATTCAACACTTTTTAGAATTGACTATAATTATTAAAGTGGTTAAGCTTTTAAATCTTTGATGTGCCAAGATCCAATGTTTTGGCCATCTTTAACTCTTTGTAGTTCATACACTAATGGGGATAATACTTTAATTATCTTGCATTTTTCGTATTTAGGCGCTAATTTAGCCATTTTGTATTTTTGTGCATCACTTTGTGTGTACGTTGTTTTCCACACGATATCCCCTGCTTTAAATTTTGCGTCTCTACGTCGAGCATTATAATTGTGTTGGTTTTTTGCATGTGCCTTTAGTAGGTGTTCCCTAACTTTATCAAAAATTTGTTGCAATACCCCGAATTCGCCAGCATATTCCTCACGTGGAAAACCAATTTGGTAGTCTGCGTTTGGATCCTTATAAAAATTTCCGTTTATGACTGGCTCTCTTGCATGTACTAAAAAAAATGGGGAAAACCCAGTTGATTCATTTACTGCACTATTTATTGCAAATTGTATTTTATAAATATTTTCATCCCATGAACGATGATTTTCTTCAACGTAGGAAGCTATTGCTGTCATTATTGTTTTGTTATAACGTTCTACTAAATTTACTTGGGGTGTATATTTTGGACAATAATATAATTTTGGGATGTTATATTTTTTTATTAATTGGCGAAATTCTGATCCCACCATTTGTGGGCCTTGGTCCAGAATTACGCATTCTGGGACACCATAGGCTAAAATCACATGGTTCTCAAAATGTTTTGATACGGATGCTGAAGTTGCTCTGCGTAAAGGAAATAATAATGTGAATTTTGAAAAACAACAAGTAACTACTAAGATAAACGTATAACCCGATTTAGAACGTGGTAATGGACCTACTAAATCCAATGAAACTAGTTCAAAAGGTCTAGAACATTTCTTAGGTTGTCCCATAAGTCCAGGCGTTGCCTGTGTGGAGTGTTTGTAAGCTTTACACGTTTCACAATTTTTTACAAAATTTTCTACGTCTTGAAACATTTTAGGCCAAAAATATCTGAGGCATAATCGCCTATGTGTTTTAAATGTACCAAAATGTGCTGCAGTTGGTTCACAATGATTTTCATTTATAATTTCATTTCTAAATTCTTCGGGGATTACCTCCTTCCAATCAAATTCACTAATCAAATTATATTTGCTTTTACTATATCTAAATAATGTGTTGTTTTTTACTATGTAATTTGGAAAATTTTTAGGATGTGATTGGCAGCCATAATATATTTTTTTATACCATTCATCTTTTGTTGAATTTATTGTGTTTGTATTGATTTGGTCAACCTTTATTAATCGTGATAACGCGTCTGGGACTACATTGTCAGTACCTTTGCGATGTTCTATTTCAAAATTAAATTGAGATAATCTACAACCCCACCGTGCTAAACGTCCTGATGGGTTTTCTAGATTTAAAAACCATTTTAATGATGAATGATCCGTTACTATTTTAAAGGTGCGAGACCCTAAATATGCTTGAAATTTTTCGACAGAGTATATAACGGCTAACATTTCCTTTTCTGTAACCGAGTAATTTCTTTCGTTCTTTTGTAAGGATCTGCTAACGTAGGCTATAGGATGATCAAAACCATCAAAATTCTGAGAAAGCATTCCACCAATTGCGTAACTGGAGCTGTCACAGTGGACTGTGAACGGCTTTTCAAAATCAGGAACTGCCAGGATTGGTGCTGAAACGAGTGCATTTTTAAGAGTATTGAACGATTTCTCGGCTGCCTCATTCCACTGGAATTTCGGTGTATCCTTCTTGTTGCTCGTTAATTTATTCAACGGTGTAGCTATATCTGAAAAATTCCTAATGAAACGACGATACCAAGAGCACATGCCTAGAAAGACCTTTACATCTCTAGCAGTTGATGGTGTTGGAAAGTTTAAAATGGCGGAAATTTTCTCTGGATCTGTCCTTAGCTACAGTTCGGTTCAAAATTCAAAAAGATGACATTAGGCCTTATTTAACAATAAACATAAATGACTGCGAAATAGTAGCTTTGCTTGACAGCGGATCAAGTGTGTCAATTCTAGGAAATAATTCCCATAAACATTTCATAAACTTAGGTTATACATTTAACAATCAGATAGATAAATCGTGCAGCGTAGCCAACGGAATAATTTTAGAAACAATAGGATACATATTTATTCCAATTACATTCAAAAATAGAACAAGTATTATTAAATTTTTTTTTACTGGTATCGTTGTTAACAGGGATAGCTTTTCGATACTTGGTACAGCGTATGTTATATAATATTTTGATTATATCTCCAACTCCACGTTTTATCTTTTGAAATTATGATATCTATGGTTTATTAAAGTGATCTAAACATATTCTGAAAATGTTTATTGTTATAACAGAAATGTTTTGTAAATAGGTAAACGATGATTATATAATGCAAAATTAAGTTGAGAAGGAAAAGGAAAAAAAAATTTTTTTTTTTTTTTTACAAAGATCTACCTAGGGCGCCGCGTATACGGGGCGTCCTATAATTTGCGGAGAAAATAAAATTTAAAAAAAATGTTTTTAGAAAGTGAGGAAAAAAAAAGTGCATTTATTTTTCTGAAAGAAATTTAGACTCAAAATAAATTTAATAGGGGTTAATCGCGTGGACGCCACGTATAACGGCGTGTAAATAGAAAGAACACATAAAAAAAAAATTTCAAGGAAAAAAAAGTTTTAAGATTTTGAAATATTAAAGATGTCTAAAGTACAGCCAATTATTAATAAATATCTAATTTGGGCGCTATTTGTAACGCGCTTACTAGTAAACCCTAAAAAAAATTTCGTTAAAAAATGTTTTTGAAAAAATGTTTTGAAAAGAAAAAAAAAATGTCTAAGTACGTTTTGCTATTTTAACCCGTTGGACGCCGTCAGTAACGCGTCCCGAATAATAATAAAAAAATTCCACTTTGAAATTCAAAAAAAATATTTTTTGAAAATATAATCCTAATTTAATAACAATTTTTTACGTTGGGCGCCATTTGTAACGTGGCATAAAACTGGGCGAACGCAATATACTAAAATCTCCCCGGCTAAGGTGTTTTATGCCCGTCACAGAGAATTTACCTACCTATACGTGGAATTGGAGTGGAATGAAACACAGAAATTAATCTACAATTATAATGGTAATTCAAATACGAAAGAGAAACATTATACACAAAGAAATCTTTACTATAAGCTAAAAGACAAAAAAAATCTAACTTAAATAATTTGCTAACATACCTATTAACTATCTGTTATTATAAATGTATATATCTTATTTAATAATTACACATGCTCAATCGATGGAGCCGTAGGTTCACAGAATTATTATTCTAACCACGTATTGTCGCAAATAGCGATCATAGCCTAAGGTTATCTCTGGCTGTACCAAGCCGTAAATAAAATTTTATCGGACTATACCAGTATCAGAAATATTGTTCTAAATGGTTCTACAACCGTAAATAAACAAGGATGGTACCTCCGGTCATGTTTATCCTACGGGAAACGTTGCGTGATGACGCGCCGAGCGAAGTGTCTCAGCCCGCAGCCGCGACCGAAACCACGGAGCGGAGCGAAGATGTGTCGTGCGGCCGCCGCAGCTGGCGGTGCGACAGCGGCGACAGGCGCCGGATGATTTCTCGCAGAACCCCGAGGTTAGCCTTCTCACGAAAAGCTGTCGATGTCTATCCCGATAGGATTAACCCATCCAGGATTTCAAAACCACAAGAAATAACCTTTTCTTTACTTCCCGACCTGGAATTTAGAGAAATACGACAAATAAAACCCGTACAAAACGCTAGCTGCCCCCGGTGCCCCGGCATACCCAAGCGACATGAAGGAATAGAAAATGCTTACCATAAAAATGGCACTCCCAATTTTCCCGCCAAACTAGTGGTTGAACTATGCCAGTTGCATCGCCGGCCTCGTGCAGCTCGCGTACCGCTTCTCAAGGAGTCAAACCCCCATCTTCCAGATTTCTGGATTACAAAAAATTAAGACGAGCGACTGGTCTAACGAACAGTAACTCACTCTTTGAATGACTGAGTCGAAATAATACCGAATGGTTCCCGCGTTAACTCTTATAGCCGTCGCTTGACGAAAGAAAAAATAATTGGCCAAGTTAGAACCGCCGCGTCCACGAGGGTTCCGTAAGTGAAATTTTATTCTTCTCTTTTAGGAAAACAACCCTGAAACGAGGTGAAACGGGGAATTCCTTATCTCAGCTAAATGATAAACCCAGTAGGCTCCTTTTGGATTTCTAGACAACAGCTATTTCCCTATATTTTGTCCTGAAAATCAAGAAATTTTACAAACCCAAATTTTAGTCCCCTTTTTGTATTTAGTCATTCAAGCATGAATGCTGTTATACAAAGGTGCCCCGTATGGCGATCGACCATATCGATCGAAGATATTTTCTGCTTTTATGGTCTACACAATTTCAGTGCGGAACTCTTTTTTTGCTTCAAAACAAGATAAGGGCATCCTGTCTGAACAATAGCGTGATTTACGAGGCTTGTCACGATTTGAATTTTCAAGATTAGACTGTTTACGATTTTTCATATTGAAAAAATGCCTTATCGTGTTTGTTTGTGTCCTATTTCTGAGGTAAATTTTTATTTTTCAAGATCTTAGATAACAATGTTATGATCAAACCATACTAGAAAAAATTCGACCTATGTGTGTATACGAATGTCCCGTTACAGAACGTGAGACGGACGCCCTTGGAACTCACAACTTTTAACGAGAACTCCGATTTCGTATTCATCAATTTATAATAAATCGTTCTTGTTTCATTTTATACAAGTTTCGGCGATTTAGGGTTAACTTTGTTCCTTTTGTGCTACTTTCTGTATTCTTGTTATTTAAGGGAAGGACACTTCTATATAACTGGCAAAAAACTGTAGAAGATTTTAAGGAAATGAATATAATGAGTTGGTTTCCTTTGTGTTAGAAGATTCTCTGAAATACGTGCCTAAAATGTTACCTAAAATTCTTCGTGTAAGCTATCAGTTGACTGAATTATCAACGTATAGCTTTACCCATTGGATTGATCGAGATGTTTGGGACATATGTTTAGGTGTTGTAATGTAAAAATTCTACTCTAGATATATCATTCCTCGAAGACGCATCTCACTCTGTCAAAATCGCTTTTTTCATTTTTTTTTAATGAAGATAGGCTTGCGCTTGACGACAATCATGCCTGATGGAAAGCAATGATGAGGTCTAGGATGGAGCGCGCTTGCCTAGAAAATGCCTATTCACTCTTCTCTTGAAGGCACCCAAATTGTACTTGGCTGGAAACACGGAGGCTGGAAGTGCGTTCCACACCTTATTCGATTCGTATGGAGTTTGATAGAGTGGGGTACGTCATTGTGGATTGAAATATGAACAGGCAACTAGAAGACGTTCTAGGCTTCAAATGAAGCCTTCTAGTAATACTACCTTAACCTCCTATTTCTACTTGACTTCTGTTTCACGCCCGGGTCGAATTTTCATTGTTTAATTGTATTCTTTCAAGTTGTAACAAGTTAAAATTACTAGTTTGAGTTGTGATTGATTGACTGATTGCTCTCTACATCTGTAGATCTAGCCATAATATTATGACATACAATAGATGGAACAGAAATGGAACGAAATCCTAAATATGTCTGATAGTAAGTGATAATGCAGCCGATGATGTGATGTATGAGTAAGTTACCCCCAACGGTCTCTATACAGCATCGCGCCGGAGTGCTAAATCGTTTGGCAGTGCGTCTTTGTATCGTACCATTTCATCGTATCATACCATCTATCAGATGCATATGGCTAGACCTCCTCATCTATGAGACAGTCATTTCGCTTTCCTTTTTATCGAATTATACAGAAAACAAGGCTGTATGTATAAAATTTGCGATACTTGTAATATCACTGATATACGACGGAGCGGCTAAACAATTTTGACGCGATAAAAACGAAACTCCGCGCTGTTTATGTGTTTGTTTGTTCGTGCGAGTCGTTATCAGATTGCTCCTCAACTTGTTTTATGGCTGGCACCAGGGGGGGGGGGGGGGGGGACTCTTGTTTTTATTTGACGACGCACCAAGTTTTCAAGCGTAGTGTGACCTAGTTGGAAGTGATTTAAATGGGGCGGGAATGTCATATATTTAGAGTTCCGTGCCTTGTAAAATAATTCGTTGTTATACCTTCTGTGATTTTTATGCATTTAACTGAATTTTACTTTTTTTAACTATATAGGCTAGTGCTTGACTGTGATCACACCTGATGGAAAGTGATGATACAGTCTAAGGTGGAACGCGCTTGCCTAGGAGATGCCTATTCACTCTTGATTTGAAGGCGCCCGGGTTGTAAGTGGAAAAGATAGTGCCTGGGAGGGTATTCCAGCCTTTTGCAGTGCGTATCAGGAACGAGGAACCAAACCGCTGCGTACGCGTCTTTGGTACGTCGACTATGTATGGGTGGAAGCCTTTTCGATGCCGTGCCGTTTATAATAATTACTTTATTTATTTTACATAGGCCTAACTTACATTTGTAAAACGTCAATATGATAATTGTCGCATATGTATGGTGATAACTACAAGATTCAAGTTAGATCGCAATAAGGTTAGGTAGGTACGTAAGGTACGTACGTAGGTTTACTTTGTAGGTTTACTTGTGTTGTGTAAAAAAAAATGCCAAAGGTGAGCGCTAACATTGTAAGACTTGAGAATAATTTACACATTTTTAAGTTGGTACCTACTTCGAAGTGTAAAAAGTGTATCTTATTTTTGAATCATTAACACATAAAGGATTTTAATAAGTGACCTCTAAGTGAGTGAGTGAGTTTTTTTAGCTTAGATTTTGTAGAATATTAATATTATCGTAATTTGCCAATAATTGTCGAAAATAATATATTCATAGTTATGTAGTTAAGGTTTTCGCAGAATATATTCCTATTTCAATAATAATAGCCACCATGAAAAAAAAAATTTATATAAGAATAAGCAATAACCAAAGCCCTTACGATTACAAAAATCTATGAAATCAATGCATTTAATGAGCATTAATTGAAATGCGGGAGCAATACGAAAAAATCTCATGCGAAGTTATTACGAGTAACATTCATTTTTATCGTATTTTTAAACCTCAAGTTTTTATACGCTCCATCATAAAATCAATAAACCGCAGTTTTATGGGTCCAGGATTTTAGGTTCCCTCGTAAAACCTGTGATAAGCTAGACCCATTTATTTTCTTGTAGCGTTCAAACTATAAAAACAATGGTGATTGAAAAGCAATTTATGTTGTTGACGTACCGAAAACCGCACAAAGCTTTTTTGTTACAGATTTTATAATAAACTAGCTTCTACCCGCGGCTTTGCCTGCGTGGCCTACAGGAAGCAAATGGCATTTTTTTATTACCACCATGGGGATTCTGTTTTTACGATTTTTGTATGGATACCTTAAAAATAGGTTTAGAACTCGCGTGGAATACTGTGGTGTATCATACACTAAAAAATTAAGTCCTTCCAAGTTACAATTACAATACTTAACAAAATTAACTTAGGCTGGATCAGCTATCAGTTTTTGGACTTTTAAACGAATAACAACAAGTAAATAATTAAATAAAAAATATAAACACGACTGCCCTGTTGTAAAACGACTTTTCCAAAAAAATATTGCCTAAGTAACTCTTAAAGATGTTGAAATAAACTCAAATACATGCATGAAACCTTAAAAATATAACACTACTTTTTTTGGGCAGTCGTGTTAAAATACCATGGCTATCCGTACGTAGAAACTTCCCCATAGTATTTACTACAGGAACAATAAAATACGGAGTCGATTTCCGATTCACCCCCGTAACTCCGTAACTCCATAACCTATACCTGCCGTAAATTCGGACATCGGAGGAGTTACTATCACCATTCTGGGAATGTATTATTTTATACTGAAAGAAGATAATAAAGTTATTCCTTGGTCAATGGAAAATAGAACAAGAATTATTAAGTATTTAACCACCAGAACTAGAAAATTTTGACGACCTTTTTTCCCTGTGCAGTGGCAGCGCGCTCGGATTTGAGTGGGAGGTCACGGGTTCGATTCCCACCACGGGCCACTTTGGAATTTTATAATCTCTAAATTGGCTCAGATCTTGTCTGGTGGGAGGCTTTGGCCGTGGCTAATTACCACCCTACCAGCAGAGACGCACCGTCAAGCGATTTAGCGTTCCGGTGCGATGCTTGTAGAAACCGTTGGGGTAAATTTACTTACCCTTCTAAGTCAGTACGATAACATCTTAGGCTGCATCATCACTTACCATCAGGTGAGATCGCAGTAAGTACTAGTAAAGAGTAAAAAAAAAATTACTTTATCGTAAAATTTTAGATAAATTTAATAAATAATATCTGAGTTTAATATACGCAAATATATAGCCTAGCTTAGCTATTCTAGGTAATTCAACAAAAGCTTATGATAACATCTCTGAAATTCTTAGTAGCAGAGATAAGAAAAGTTTGTTTATGAAAACTGGCGGGGAAGCCAAACATTTTAGCGATAATAATAAGACGTTTAAATTTCACAAAAATGCTAGCTCAAAGCGTAGACTAGACTCGAGCGAGAGCCTTTGCTGCTCAACTGAAAACTTTACAGCTCAAATTTAGAATTCACGATGCAAACTTTTCTTTTGAACTCCACAATTTCACCTCTTAAGGCGGTATTACAATGCTGCGTATGCATATACGTTTTCGGCTTACCATTGTAGTCATGCAATAATATTATGTCAATTATTTCTCTCTGACACATTGGAAGATGGAACCAACGTTTCATTTAAATTCCAAATCTGCGAATTTTGTATTTTTGACGTGATAGCGTTTAAGAAATTGATGAACACCAGCAACGCACATGAAAAATAGTAGCGTTCCGCGTAACGTTCCACCTGAGCCTGTGCGTGCAAGCGAGAGCGCGCAACAAGCGATAGAGAGGCACGTTAAAACAAACGATAGAGAGGCCAATTACGACGTTATCACGTAAATCTGTCGTCCGTAAACCGACTTTACAGACAACCAATTTTTTTATTATTGATAGGCTTGCGTTTGACTACTTGTCCATCATGTCTGATGGACAGAAATGATGAAGTCTACGATGGAGTGCGGTTACCTATAAAATGCCTATTCACTCCTCTCTTGAAAGCACCCAAATTATAATTGGCTGGGAGCACAGAAGCTAGGGCGTTCCACACCTTACCGGTAGGTACGCATCAGAAATATAGAAGAAACGTTCGTTCGATTTTGCTGGACATCAACCACAATTAATTTTCATTAATCCTTAACCTTGTCACAAAATATCATGTGATTTTGTATAGTATACCTATTTTGGTGTTACTGTGTCGAACCTCTATAAAGTAAATGGATGAATATATGGAAATAAGCTTTTTGAAAGAGTCGTCAAGCATTTGAGGTAATTTCATTAAGTGGGGTTTGCTTACACTGGGAATTGTAATTGATCTCATTAATTAGCAAAGGCTATATTTAAACTTTGATCATACTTAAGTCGTGTAAATTCGTGTGCATCGTGCGCAGCAATGAAGCAGCGGCTTGAGCCCAACAATTCCACCTGTTATTTAAACATTTCCAACTCAATCCAGCGCCCGCGATCCCGAGGGAACAAAGGCAGCAATAATGGGATCTCTTCTATCAAAGAATTCAAAACTGAGCTTTTCGTTTTTAAGCAATTACGTACCTACTTTCCGATCGCTGCGTTCCAACTAGATTTAAAGAAGTTTTGTTAACCACAATACTAGTTAAAGGGTAGGTATCAATGACACTACGCTAAGAGGGCGAGAAATATGTAACGTAAGTAAAAAAAAAATTACAAAGGTGTGTAAAGCTTCACACCCGCGACTAACAAGCGTGGACTAGATTATGAACGAATCATTTAGGGAAATCATTTAACTGACAAATCTCATTCACTAACTGATCTTTTATCACTCAGTCCAAACTCTCAAACCTACAAAGTTTAAATTTTTTGGAGACGTTCTCTTTATGATGGAGACAAGGGATAAGAAAAGAATGCGACAGAGAGTGCAGCTTTTCTCATTTAACTGCCCTGCGTGTAGCAAGATAGTAGGACCTGTATTAACAACTAAAGTTGATCAAGGAAAGGGATGTGTGTGTGAATGGATGGAAATGGAGGAGGACTCAAACATGGACTTCTTAAGTTATTTCTTTTCATAAAAAAATATAACGAACTATGCAAATAAATCAAATCAGTTCGGAAACTCTTTCAAAAGGGTCATTCAATCCAAAAAGGGCAAACTGTACCGAGAAAACCTTCCGAGCAAATCCCAAGAAATATATTCATTGAAATAGCTAATAAAATTGCCGTTGGCCGTCTCTATTCACATATTATTTGATCGCAAGGAAGTCTCCTAAAAGTTCTTTATAAAGGAATCTATTATTGCGATCGTTATAATATTTCTATTTTCATATTTCGATTACTTTTTTGTATTGGATATTGTCGGCCTCACAAGGGTTGGAAATTGTAACGATATCTTTATTGAAAACCTTTTTTAAATGACTTTTAAAAAAGGACTCGTGTTTTATGATCATGATATGGACCTACTTTGAAACAGTATCTATTTCAATGGAAAAGGCCATTAAAATATAACATTAGTGTAGGGACATACCTGCATAAGCATATCTCAAAGTTGTACAGCTAAATCAGTCTTAGTATTATATCCATTCGTTTATTTTCTCTTTGACACATGAAACAGATATAGCAATAGCGAAGGACCAGAAAGAGACCACTTTACCTCTATCTCTGTCTGGTTCCTCGCTATTGCTATATCTGTTTCATGTGTCAAAGAGAAAATAAACGAATGGAATAGTATACATTGGCATGACATACCCATTAACGATTGTTTACTAATACTCGCGTACATGCGTATATATTAATATAATAATACGATAAAAAAATATTGATTCCTTGTTAATACGCTCTGCAAAGGTCTGGAATACCCTCCCAAACACTAACTTTCCCACCACCCACGATTTGGGAATCTACAAATTAAGTATGAATAGGCATTTCCTAGGCAAGCACGCTCTACCTTAGACAGTACCATTACTTTCCAGGAGGTGTGATCACAGTAGAAACGCTAGTCTATATAGTTAAGAAAAAAAAAGCATTGGTATAATTTACCATCTGGTAAGGACTAAGGTGGTAGTCAAGTACCAACTTGAAGAAAACAATGTTACGCGGTGGATTCACTGAAATATCAATTCCATTCTTAGTAGAGAATTATGCGAGAAGCGAATAATTTACAGTATCATTCCGAGTCTCCATTCCAAGCACAATATCCCCGCAGTGCCAAACACAGAGCGAAATGAACGGTTCCAGGCCATTTGTCGCTGAAAATGTAAAATACACCTCCAACTAAAAACTTTGCACCGCCTTAATACAATCCACGATACTTCAGATACGGCGCTCTTATTCAATTTTAAAAAATACACCCCACGCAACTTTAAACCCTATTTATATCAAAACAAAATTCAAAATATTGCAGCAGTGATACAATTTTGCTCGTCTTCGAAAATCAATCTTTGCCAAGTTTATATGCGTCGTATATAACGCTTATAGCAATGCGGTAGGATTTATTTTCGCTTGAATCGACTTAATTGTCGGTCGTTATTTCTCAAGGAGAGAAGGGTCCTACAATAAAGCAACGAATTGGTGCGGAGACTGGGTAAGTGTACTAGTCAGCGACCCGAGCTTGTTAGCAGCATAAACTTATACCTGCCAACATGTAGGTATTTAGGTACCAAATTATTACTATTTATATGTTGTTTAAAATTCTAAATGTTGATTTTGATGGTTAGATTCTATAGTTTGTCTATGCAATCATCAGGGTAAAGAAAGATCCTGGTTTCATAGATAGAAAGATAAACACTTTATTGCACACTACAGAATAAAAATATAAAAAAGAGGAAATAATGAAAACACAAACTTAGGAGTACAACTTGGCGGACAACTGGTTGATGTGGACAACTGGGAAATTTCGCAGTATTCGATCAAACTTCGCAGGAACATCATCTTTTCCCAGAACTACCCATTGATTCATATGCGTCCCTGGGTACTCGATCAAATGTTTCCTTATGGTTAACGAAACACCTAGGTCACGATAATATTCAAGGCTTTTTTTTGGAGTTGTTTTACCATAAAAATAACATCCTTTCCGTGCCTTTCCTCTCCCTTGAAAACCACACTAGCTTTCAGGTAGGATATGCTCCGCCATATGGCCGAATCTTGCCAGACGATTTCTCATATACGAGGTAAAAGCTCAAATATACCATTAAGCGTTACCGCATCTAAATATTTCTGCGAGAATATTGTCCAAGCTACAATGCTTTACCGGTTTTCATGCACCTAATCGCACGCTGAAATCCCTGATAACTACAGGGGCTTCGTCTAATGCTGATGATGCTTGTTCGGTGGGTAGTGTATTTAGGTATGTACTTACTTACTTACTACTTACTCAGGACTTCGTGAATATGCATGAGAGAAGTGCTCAACCTATCTCTCATGCGTCTTTTTGGCCTCTGTGAGGTGCCTCTCTCGATTATGCAAAAAGATAGGAGTTGAGATTTCATATCTTGGGCCAAAAATCTTAAGGATGCTCTAGGCAAGCTACCTCATAGAGATGTATCAGCTAATTATTGCATGGTAAGGATTGCTACAATTGGTTGCTACACGCCATCGCATAGCAGCGCTAAATCGCCGGATTGGTTTGGCGGTAGATTAAGACGAGACAATTAAGTGTTCATAATATCAGCAGTAGAAAGCAATTCACCGAAGTGGCCAGTACAAACTCAATTACATTTCGTCTTTAATCCTTTGAGATTAGGGTTTAAATTTGTAGTGCACGTCGAAGATGTCGCCCTTCCACCAATTACTTGAGAGCAAGCTGCAATTTTTAAATTCTAATGTGGGTAGGTGCGTAATCTACCAGCCCGCGGAACCTGTCCTGTTACTCATTCACGTTTTAGTGCGTCGCCGTTTCACCACGTTTTTAGATTTTTTCGTCAAAAATTATTTCAACGATGCCGAAACGTAGTCACACAAACGATGACAGTGATTATTTAAGAAGGAAGTTAAGGAAAATTGAAAGAAAACTTGCAAAACGTGATAAAAGTTTGCGCGATAGATCTTCTTCTCGTATAGTACGAGTAGAAGCAGCGCGGTGGGTGACACACCCGGGGCCGTGCTACTGGACTCAGAACATGAAGGTATTTATAGTGTATTATTACCTATCTCGAAAAGATTATGTGAATAGTTGTATGGACTATTTCCAAATCTAACTTGTGATATAACGTCACTTTCCAAACAGTGTAGTGTACATCTCACGGGGATGTTACCGTCACGTCAGTTGGAACTCCGTACATCTTATAGATATTAGTGATTGTGTACATTTGAAAGGAATGTTACCTTCACGTTGCTTAAATGACCATTATAAGACCAACCAAGTATTGTGCGTAGTTTTGAAGGACTACTGCCGTTTACTTATGGTGTGATGTCGATACCTATAACCTAGACTTTATGCATATGGGCTATATGAATGTTAAATAAAATAAAATAAACCGGCCAAGTGCGAGTCGGACTCGCGCACCGAGGGTTCCGTACTCAAGAAGTATTGAAGCAAAATAAGCTTAGACGAGTCACAACTCGATCCCGAGTTAGCACAGGATATTGTTGACGACAACCAGTCGGGTACGTCCACCTCTACTGCAGACCTCGCAGCCGGTGTCCATTCACTGACAATACGCCATCCGTAACTGAATCAGCAGTTGAGACTCCGGAACTAGATAAGAAAAAATTTGGACCAGAGATCCGAGGTGAGTTGGCAGTGCGCTGGTAGCACATGGCAACAGCGGGCTTATCTAAGGAGTCTAAGAAGGAGCTTTTGGAACAGCATCTCATTCCAAAAAATTGCAAAATAATTGATGCACCAAAGCTGAATCCGGAGATAAAGGCCGCTTTATCGGATATGCTGATTAAAAAAGACAAGGCTTTAGAAAATAAGCAGAAACAGGTCGCAGCAAGTATTTCGTGCATCAGTGAAGCTCTCACTCGTTTATTCTCTTTAGAACAGAGAGACACGACCGTAATAAAACTTCTGGTCGAAGCGAGTCAGCTAATGTGCGATACCAATACAGGGAATCTATGACAAGGCGAGGTTTTATATGCTCAATAATAAAGAAAGATATTAAAGATCAGCTTTTTGATACACAAATAGACGATTTCTTGTCGGCGAAAAACTGTCGGATACTTTGAAGGCTGCAAAGGCAATATCGAAATCAAGCGCAGAAATAATAGAGCCCATGAAGAAAACTATTTCAACACAGAGATCGAAACCGGCTTCTTTCCAAGCTTTAAACTCTCGGCCTCCGCTCCCGACGACCAGGCGGGAGCAGCGCGGAGGCCTGAGCCTGCGCCGACGTCGACACCGCGCCCACGGCTGCCGCAGCAGCAGTGACAGCCGCAGCGCTCGCAGCGTCAGCCGCACCCGCGTCGCTAGACTCGGTATGTTCTTCAGGTCGTTTGTCCTATTTTTACGACCAATGGCGGTTATTAACTAACGATTCAGTAATACTATCGTGGGTGAAAGGTTACAAGATTCCGTTTTGTAAACCCGTCTCTCACACGAACCGAGTTTGCCTGCGCTGTCACCATCAGAATCCCTTCAATGCAGAGTGGCCATTGCTGACCTTATAAATAGCGAAGCCATATCAGAATGTGAACCGTGTGAGGGTCAGTTCCTTACAAGTTATTTTCTAATTAAAAAACCCAATGGAAAAAGTGATTTATTTTAAATTTAAAATGTTTGAACAAACATGTTAAAACCGATCACTTTAAAATAGAAGATTTAAAAATTACGTTGAAGTTAATATCTCAGCATAGTTGGATGGCCACTTTGGATTTAAAGGATGCGTATTTTCTTGTACCTATACATTCAAGTTACAGAAAATACCTTCGTTTTAAATTTGAGGGAAAAATTTACCAATTCAATGTTTTGCCCTTTGGTCTAAATACCGCCCCTTTCGTTTTCACGAAATTACTAAAACCAGTTATCTGTTTACTTAGATCTTTAGGATATTTATAAACGATATATTTAGATGATATATGTATTATTTCTAAGGATTATAAGAGTTGTCTAAAAATATTTTATTTTACATACAAAAAACATTTTGAAAACCTTAGGATTCATTATCAATGTACAAAAAAGTTGTTTAACACCAAGTACCATTTGTAAATATCTCGGTTTTATGATAGATACGCTATTTTACGTTAGTCTGACTGAAGAAAAACGACATTTAATTAAAGAAGAATTACAGTTAATTCAATCAAAAACTCGATGTAAGATCAGACATTTTGCACACTTTGTAGGGCTTCTTACTGCAGCTTGCCCTGCAATTAAGTACGGTTGGATGTATACCAAACTGATGGAAAGATGTAAATACTTAGCTTTGTGTAATACAAATAGCTATGATTGTTACATGTCATTACCACAGTATTTGCAGGATGATTTTACATGGTGGTTAAAATCTATCGAGGTGTCAGTCAATCCCATTAGACAAGACAGCTACTGCCTAGAAATATTTTCTGATGCGAGTAAAAAAGGTTGGGGTGGAACATGCGGTGAGGAGACCGCCAGTGGTCAATGGAGTAGTTCAGAATCTTCTAAACACATCAATTACTTGGAACTACTGGCTGCTTTCTTTTGCCTTCAGATACTTGCCAAGGATTTAAACAAGTGTCAAATTTTATTGCGTATAGACAACACAACTGCTATTTCCTATATTAATCGCATGGATGGAATTAGATTTCCACACCTTACTGAAATAACGAGACCTATATGGCAGTGGTGTGAAGCTCGGGAGATCTACATATTCGCTTCTTATATAAGTTCTAATGAAAATGAAGTAGCAGATGCGAAGTCACGGAGTTCTCATCCTGATATCGAATGGGAGCTCAAAAATCGTGCTTTCGAAAAGATTGTTCGATATCTAGGACAGCCAAAGATTGACCTTTTTGCATCTAGATTAAATAATTAATGTACGAAATATGTCTCATGGAATAGAGATCCTGGAGCATTCGCAGTTAATGCATTTACTTTAAATTGGAAAGACTTATCTTTCACGCTTTCCCTCCTTTTGCGGTCATATTAAAAGTTTTAAGGAAATTAATAACAGATCAAGCAGAGGGTATAGACGTAGTTCCGTTGTGGCCTACGCAACCCTGGTATCCATTATTTCAAAAGCTTCTCTGTTCTGAGCTAGTAGAATTTAAGCATAGCGATAACGTATTATTATCTGTCTCCAACAGCCATCCCAAGCTGACGTTGATTGCAGGGAAGTTATCAGGACGGCACTACTGAAGAGGAGTGTACCACCATAATCATTAGGCATAATGATAGCATCCCTGTCAAAAAATTCAATAAAACAGTATGACGTGGCTATAAGGCGTTGGGTTAGTTTTTGTCAAAAGCGAAACGTCGATATATACGGGGCGTCAATTCCGATGGTAATATATTACCTCACTGAATTATTCCAGTCCGGTTTGCAATATGGTTCATTAAACAGTCATCGCTCCGCTCTATCATTGATCTTAGGATCGAGAGTAGGGTCTGATGACCGTGTTACTAGACTTTTTAAGGGATTCTACAGACATCGTCCTCCAACCCCAAAGTATAATATGACATGGGACCCATCCGTAATTTTAGATTTTCTGAAAAATTGGTATCCCAGTAACAATTTGAATTTAGAGTATCTCACAAAGAAAGTCATTACTTTACTCATGCTAGTTACTGCACAAAGAGTGCAAACAATACAAAGATAAATTTAGAAAATATTGCTTTTAATAATCAACAAAATATAATAATTAAAATATCTGATTTAATAAAGACATCACGTCCAGGGTCAACTCAACCTTGCCTCAATATTCCCTACTGTAGGGATCGACCAGAAATATGCCCAGCAGAAACATTGGTAGCATACATAGATACGACGAAGTCCCTAAGAAACAATAATTATGAACGCTCCATTCATCAGTTTTAAGAAACCACATAAGTTAACCTGTAATGATGAATACTATCAGTCGGTGGATAAAAGACACGCTATCAGCTAGCGGAATTGACACCTCTGTATTTTCTGCTCATTCTGTCAGACATGCAGCGACCTCTGCAGCTTATAGAAAAGGTATTAATATTGACACAATACGAAATACAGGATAGAGTGGCACCTCAATAATGTTTGCCAGATTTTACCGTAGAGATATTCAGTGTAATCAATCCAATCAATTCGCTCAATCCATTCTACATCTTGATGATTAAAATGACATTTTACTTAGAAAAATATATAGGTACATATTTAGATACTTTAATAAGAATTAAGTATCCAAAAATTATGTTATGTATTGATTTTTATTTTTATTTTCTGTTCCAGAAGTATTATTGTGAATTATGAATTACAATACTTTAGAATCTCAACTAGTTTTAATATTTCACTATCTTTCAAAATCTACAAATTTAAACCCTAATCTCAAAGGATTAAAGACGAAATGTAATTGGGGATTAAACGAACTTACCTTAAGTGAAGTTCTATCCCAATTATATGAGTCTTTAATCCGAAGAGATTAGGTCCCTCCCAACCCTCCCTTTCCAAGTGAAATATTAAAATTCCTAGCTGGCTATCAACTAAATGAGTAACAGGACAGGTTCCGCGGGCTGGTAGATTACGCACCTACCCACATTAGAATTTAAAAATTGCAGTTTGCTCTCAAGTAAGTGGTGGAAGGGCGACATCTTCGACGTGCACTACAAATTTAAACCCTAATCTCTTCGGATTAAAGACTCATATAATTGGGATAGAACTTCACTTAAGGTAAGTTCGTTTAATCCCCAATAATATCAGGCCGGGCCATTAGTGCCGGTCGGTGCTGGCAAGGCGCCCAACGTTCTGGCAAACACGTCGCCGATACCCGAATCAAGACATTGAGCTGCCGACTCTATCAATCTCAGAGGCTTATAACGTACCTCCTGAAAGATTTCTGTTTGTAAAAGTATTGATTTAAAGCAGGCTCGCAGAATAATCGGCAAGGAATCGCTAACGCGGGCAAAACTGCTCAGCTTACAACATCGACGCAACGTTTCCTGTTTAGCGGTTTTTTACAGGATATACTTTGGTGAGTGTGCTCAGGAACTCCATAACCTTGTACCTCCTTCACCTTTCTACCATAGGACTGCAAGACGCCGAGAGCGGTGGCATCCTTATGTGTTTTACGTCCAACAAACTCGCACGAAACGTTTTTCCTCCACGTTTCTGATACGAACCGCTAAGGTGTGGAACGCCCTTTCAGCCTCCGTGTTTCCAGCCAAGTACAATCTAGGTGCCTTCAAGAGAAGAGTGAATAGGCATTTTCTAGGCAAGCGCGCTCCATCCTAGACCTCATTATTGCTTTCCATCAGGTATGATTGTCGTCAATCTTCAATAAAAAAGGCTTGATTTCTGTTATACAATTTCGTGCTCTGAGGTCAACATCTCCTTAGTATGTCCTGGTGTCGGGTGCATTGAGATTTGTAAGAGTGTGCCACCACACTTGCTTGCTTTGGATCTTGGGTTTCGTGCTTGGGTGGAAGTGCTTGGTTTGTTACTGCATGATGCACCATACAAATAATTTTCAGGTAGCGGATTATAGCAATATAGTTCTACCATCAACACAACAACCTTTGAGTCCACGTTCCATAGTATGGCGGTAATCTCAAGAGCGCGGGGATTTATTAATTTATTTTTGTCTTTCTCACTCTCACGGTTACGTTGGTAGGTGTGACATGTAGCGTCGCGGAAGAATATAATAATTTATCATTTTACTTTTAAGTCTTTTTTCGAAACAATGTGGTATGAAAATTCACTACCTCGTTCACTTAATGCAGTGTGTAATACAGGATATCGTTTTACATAAATATTTGGTTCATATCCCCCCTTCTCTCCTCCAGGTTAGCGCCGGGACAGCTCAGCGGAAAAGTCTAGATTTTTCCACTTTACATTTTTATGACTCGAGTCGGTTCCGTAATTTTACACTCGCGTTCGCTCTTTTTGTCTGTTATATCAGGTTATATTAAAGGATAAACTATTTTTATAAGGTTTAGTTAACAAGCTTCACTGTGGTTTTGTGTTTTTGTTAAACTAGCCAAAATATAACCAGTTTTTCTTGAAAAACTTTTCCATTTTACTTTTACTTTTCAACATCTTCATTACAACATTAACTTATTATTGTTTAAGTTTCAAGACTATCTACGATAGTGTCTAAAACCGTTCTCCTTCAGGAAATTAAGGTAGGTACCTAGTCTGAAAATATTAGCTTTAAAGTTCAATATGATTACTAATTCTTGTTCGTGTAATTTACTTCACTGAAAGTTTAATAATTTTTTTTAGGATTCTGTTGGCGTTAGATGTGTCACCGTCGAACTTTTGGTGACCGAAAGTAACACAGTTGAGTCCTGACACTAAGCGGTGAAAGAAATGTGCGTACTCCACTCAGTTTCTGTCTAACTTTTGCGATCTACAAACCAGTGAATCCGAAGATGTTGCGGTTGCTATACAGCATCACGACGGAACTACAAATAGCTAGGCGGTGCTTCTTTTTCGATAGGTTGGTAACCAGGCGCTATCAAAACCTCACACTACAAAAATATACATATCGGTTTTACCACATTTTCGATGGAAGTGCGCAGAGACTTAGCAAGACCGCATTGCTTTTCTTATCAATTCAGTAATCTTTTTAAAAAATTTAAGCCATTAAAATTATTTGACTTATAATATTCTTTAACCATCTCTAGGTCTGTAGTCAATTATACATGTAACTATTTTAACTTTCGTTTAGATATATTTTTCAATCACATTTAATTTTAGATACCATCATATATTTATTTCATTTTAAGTTTTGCTATGTAGCGTTAAAAAGCCTTGAAATTACGTAGCCTTAAAATTTTGCAATCCAAGCTAGGAGTTCTGTAAAAAAATCTACTTTAGATTTAGAAATTGCAATATCTAAGTCATAGAATTTTGCAATTCTCAGCTGGCTGGGAACTCCGTAAAATCCGAGAAACTTTTCGCCGCCATTTTTTGAAGTTTGATAATGAACTGTATATCAAAGACACGGGTATCTGGGAGTGGGGGGGGGGGGTAAAATATACTGAGTCAAGTCGACTCATAAAAATGTAAAGTAGGATCTAGACTTCCAGCTGAGCTTTCTTCGCTAACCTGGTGGGGCGGAGTGGGGGGATCGAAGAATGTTTATGGAACAGGTATGTATGGTAGATCGTCTAATCTAAGAATGAACGCCTCTCTCCACATGTTTACGTTTACAGGTTGAAAGAATAATGTAGTGGAGTGTCGTTCATTTTTAAATTAGACGATGTAGAGCTATATGGGTGGAGATTTTTAACGTGGTTAAAATGAGGTTTCAGAATTTAACTTTAATTTGAAAAGACCTATGGAACTATAATTATAATTCTTAATACAAATACTTAGCATACAACCGTTTTCTTAAAAAAAAAATTGGTACCTATTGTACGATCGATTTGCAATACCTACTCGTACTTTTGTATATATTTCTTCAAAATAAATTAAAACTTCAATCGTATTCTAGGTTCGCTGAATTTGGTTTTATTTATTGTGTTAGGTTGTCAATGGAAATAAAACAAAAGATTAAGTAACTAATAAATTTATTTACATATTCACATATAGTATTTTTAACATTGAAATAAGTATTATATATAACTTATGGCTAGTACACACGGCAACATAGCTCTTAAAACAATTATAACATTATTTATTTACTATACTCGCTTGGTGGCTAAAGTCTGAAATGTTACGTGATACTATTAGATATTTCAATCCACGACGGCGCGCCCCACTCTGTCAAAATCGCTTACTTATGTGTTTTTCGATTCGTACGGAATTTGCCGTGTTGGATTGGTGTATTTATAAACTGCTTATAATTTTTTAAATCGAAGGAATGTAAATTGTGGAAATTATGAAATAGAAAGTAAGATTATTGATAAACATTAATGTTTTGAATTGAAATCGTTATGAGCTGATTTATTTATGATTAAAGTAATACACATTAGATTAGTTTTACCTTTTACTTTAATACAAGTTTGTAACAAGTTGTTGGATTTTACATTCGAATTTTGAGTTGATTTTGCAATAAAACAACTTTTATGCAGAGAGTCACGAAAAACGTATAAACCTTTAGAATTTTTGCATTATTGTATCACATCATTGTATCTGCAAAAATATTAATAGTTATAATAGGAGACGGTTTACATATTTTTATCTAGAAATAGTTCTTTAAAAATCTTTATTGTTTGGCATTAAATCATTAATGATAAACCTATAACAATTCTAACTTTAGCCATTCCAAGCTTGACAGTATTACTTAATTAAATTGACCCTATCGTCATTTATTTACATGACAATAATTAAAACGAAAATGCTTCAGATATAATATTAATCTTTGGCTGCCGTCTGTATATCAACTATTATTACTGTAGCAGAACCAATGCGATGGAGTCACAAATATTCGTCAAATACATCGAAGGATTTCTACTAGACTGAACAATGGATTATGGAACCTTTAATGAAATTGGAAATGGAATAGTTTTGACACTTTTAAAGAAAGAAAAGGTAGCGATTATATCAGAATATTATAAGAATTCTTGATAGCATTAATAATAAAGGATCATTAAAATTAAAAAAAAAAACAAGCTTTTTAAGTTAATACATGTTGTAGAAGTGTATGAAAGTAATGAAAATAACAGAACCGCAATTTTGGGTGTTTCCGCCATGTTGAATTTAGAATGACGTCACACAGCACATCATGTATTGTCATCCGAACTAAACGTGTATATACAAGCTCAATCGGTTGAAGATAATGTTTGTAATAGGTATGTCTTTGCTAAAAACTTGTAATAAAATTGGTTGTCTGTAAAGTCGGTTTACGGACGATAGATTTACGTGATAACGTCATAATTGGCCTCTCTATCGTTTGTTTTATCGTGCCTCTCTATCGCTTGTTGCGGGCTCTCGCTTGCACCCACAGGCTCAGGTGGAACGTTACGCGGAACGTTACTATTTTTCATGTGCGTTGCTGGTGTTCATCAATTTATTAAACGTTATCACGTCAATAATGGATGCTGATTGACAAATAGGAGTGACTCCTATCAGCATCGGGTGCTTAATGTCTATCACAACATTCAGTTTCCTTAAGATGTTACTCGATGCTGCGGCGCGCTGATCATAACACGACGAGCGCTGCGCACGCTGCGAACGTGAGCAGCGCGCTGTGGCTTAGTGTTGTACCTGCAATATAGAGGTTTTTATCGATTCTTATTCATCTTGTTTTTATTGAAGTTATTTTTTTTTAAGTTTATTAAAGAAACAGTGCAATTTCAAGAAAGTACAGTGTAACAGATCAAGGCAAAAATGAAAAAAATGGGCCGTGCCAGCTACAAAAGGTCTCCGACCATTATGTTGGAGGACATAGAACAAAAAAAAAACACGAAAAAATATGAAACTTTACGTAAGATTTTACAAAAATGACACTAAAGCGTCACTACAAGATATACATTTGACATTTTTAAAGTCTTTAGGACTTTTAATCAAAATAATATTATTTGCTTAGAAAATCTGCATGGTTGAGTTTCATTGAAAGATTGCATGACTTGTTTTTGAAAGTGTTTGGAAACTTCCAATCAAGCAAGCAAGGTTATTTTCCTAGAATGTTTTGGTTTTCGTTCATGAGAAAACTTGATAGCACCTTTGGTTATTCTCTTTTGCAATTGACCGTCGTTGTGAATGTCATTTTATTTTAGTTACATGGACGCTCACGCCAGCTAACAAACAGCGCCAAAATGGCGAAAATCAAGTGTTTTCATTCTTACGTTGACAGTCTTAAGTCCAGCGTTCTTGTATTATACGGGTCAGTGTATTAACCCGTGAAAATGAAAATGAAATGAAATGATTTATGTATTTGCCAAAATTATTTGCCAATTTGTGGATGTACCAACCTGAAGAGTCCTCTCCCGTGACGGAGGCGGGGTGGGGCGCGTCCTCCCTGATGTGCAGGGGCTCGCTCTTGCGCGCGTAGATGTCGAAGATTGTGGCCACGCAGCCCAGCGCGAACTGCCCGCTAGGGGGCGGTGCCATCGTGTACCTGGGGAGGCAGACTCCTTTAATACTATTATAGTAGATCAATAAATGTGACCGTCCTTATTGATACCGGGAATTGTTCCTCAAAACCCAACAACATACATAGTCGACGTACCAAAGACGCGTATAGAACTTTCAATCCACGATGACGCGCCCCACTCTGTCAAACTCCATACGAATCGAATGAAACAAAAGCAATTTTGACGTGAATTGAAATATCTATATGAAGCGGTTTGATTCCTCGTTCCTGAGAAACACTGCAAAGGTCTGGAATACCCTCTCAGCCACTGTCTGTTCCACCACCTACAACTTGGGCATCTTCAGATCAAGAGTGAATAGGCATCTCCTAGGCAAACGCGTTCCACTTAACGAGTGCACTGCAAAGCGTCGCATGATGTTGCAATGCAATTCCCATGCAAAACATCTTATATTAGGTGAACGTCTTGCTAATTTCGACATTTTTTGCCTTAAGACCATTCATGCGTTGGAATTATGCTTGAGTCAAAATTGTCAATTTTCGACGGAAGATAAGAGTGTCATGTGTTCAATTATTGATTAGATAATTGCTATCATATTATTTGGCATTTCATAATCTAGTTTTTGTCTCAAAAATATTTGAATGTGTATAACTTTCTCATTAGAAAGTTTAAGATAAAGGCTAATTACTCACTTAGCGGTGGAAGCTCTATTTTGATGCAAGATATTTGCCATGTTTCATAACACAAACTTATAACAATGACATATTTAGAAAGTAAATAACATTTACTAAAAAATGTCTCAAAAAAAAACACGATTTTCCTAGATTTTCATTCAAAAAACATAAACCGAAAAGTGTCATTTTTAGCATTTTTCGATAAATTAAACGTATTATTTTAGGATAAAATCCAAGATATTTTGTTATTTCTGAATTATAGTAATTTAATTCAATTAATATTCAATGTCACTGGTTATTTACTATTTTAATAAGTTGTATATTTATTTTACTATAATTTTTTTTGTAATACCATTTTCCGCGCAAAATTGCGTCAGTGGGAACGGAATTCTTTTTTTTGTATGGAGCGACGCGCGATTCATACCGTGCCGCATAAACGCTCTTAAAGAACTTGTGCTTGTTTGTCAAAAACCTCGTACCTGACAACATCCCGGTCATCCTCCATGTCCCGGTCGTAGATGTAGTGGTCCTGGTACACCCTGTTGAGGGTCGTGCTGGTGTACGTGAGCCCTACGCGGTACTGCTCCGCCTCCAGGACCGTCAGCTCCAACTGGCTGAAGGCCCCGCGCTCCTTGAAGTCCTGGTCGGTCGTGCGTCGGGATATGGTCTCCGCTATCTGTGGGGAAATACTTCTTCAGTTTTTAAGTAACCCCAATCTAGCTCCAAAGTAAGCGAGAGCTAGTGTTATGGGTACTCGATAACTGATAAATATTCATACATATTAATATACATAACTATAATTACAGTGAAAATCATCCAGACACTGGATAACATTCATGCTCATCACGCAAACATTTGGCCGACATTAAAAAAATAAATTAAAAAGTTAAAGATTAGTAAGTATGACGCTAAAATTCAATTGTGAACTGCGCATATGCATGCAGAACCATAGGCAATAAACATTATTGTCTATGGTCAATCATGGACCATGCTTTCCGCCATGACTACTTAATATACAAGGTGTAAGTTAATTCGGATACTGAGACCGCAGCTAACCTTTTAACTTGATCCTAAAAATACATTAATAGACACAGGAAGTCCCAATTATTTTATTTTATTTTAATACAAAACTTATTATTTAATTTAGAAAAGATATTTTTAGCAACCCTAACTGTGATGTCAACAAAGCGTAATACACTTTTCATTATTCCCATTTCATTCATATTGAATGAGCTGCTTTTAGGGATGTCACTTAAAATGTATGGTATATTTTTGAACTCCCTATAAGTAGTTCCCACAGGATATGAGCTAGACTTTTTGTGATATTTTTTCATGCATCTACCCCTTCTTAAAGCTTTCGGCTAATTATGGCAATTAACTTGCACGTTGTCTATGAACTCAACAAAAAAAGGCAGAATTTCTGTCTTTCCTAGAGTCCAAAGTGTATCGTAATGGAAAAATATTCTATGCAATGATCTTGCAATTTTTCACAGTAAAACAATCTTATATTGAATTTTTTATCATAGATGTATGTGAATAATGAAGGTCATATGTCATTTTAATGTCATTTTAAACTATGGCGTCGATAAATACATAAATAAATCAATAGAGTTTGATTAAAAACATAATTCCAGAAAATATTACAAAGGCAAGACAAACCGAACACTAATTGATCCATCCAATCCAATTATATTCACCGTCTCTCGAACAAAGAAGTAAAAAAACTCAAATCAGCAAATACTTTAAAAGATTAGAGAAAAGCTCTCTATATTCTTTTACAATTGGACTTGATAGAGCAAAGGATAAAATATAAAATAGGCCAAGTTCGAATAGAATCTGTATTTCGACAGATCCGTACCCTCATATAATATAATATAATGTAATGGAAACAATACACAATTAGAATCTCATTTTAAATAATTATCATTGATTAATCAACGCTCTTTTGAAATTTTAGTCTAGAGACTAAAAATTTTCGAATTTTCAACTTCATAATTTGAATGTAAAGAAAAAGTGCACATAGATAGGCATGTTCATTTTTTAGTGAAAATTTGTACAGTACAGATACTTATACAAATACAGAGATCAGAGGTGTCGGTAACAGTAACAGTGTCGCGTTCAATAGTTCTTCTCATCTCAAAAATGCCTGATGCGTTTAACAAAGTTTTCACCTTAATTATTTCCTATTTTAAAAAGCTTTTCTTCTCCAAATCCAATCTTAATCTCCAAAAAATGGTAGTGATATTATGCGGACGTAAACGTATTATGTGACATAAAATGTATACAAGTGGAAAATTAAAAAAAATTAAAACACCCACGACTTTTGCAGACTTGTAAAAAGGATTAAATATTTTTTTTGAAACTCCCCGACTAAAGGAAAGTAAGAACTAAGAACCTATCAGTATAATTACAAATCCAAGAAAATCCGTCAAAATCTCATTAACAAAGTAATGACCAAACGGTCTCTCACCCTAAACGCATATACCCGTACTCCGTTCCATGATGGGTAAAAAAAAAGATTCCGATTTCGCTATTTGGCGACACAAATCGTAACAAGATTAAAGAAAGGTTTACATTAAACCATCGTTCGTTGTTACGAACGCTTCGAGTACGGAAGATACAAAAGGGGGTACAAAAGCAGGCTGTTTACCGTACCCGGTGTTCCGTACCCGGGCAAATTGAAGAAAAACACAAAACCTCTCACGTTAACGAGTGGTCTCGATCCGGGCACAAAGCGGAATGTAAACGATATTGATTCATGAGGAACAAAAGCCGGTCAAGAGTGAAGTGATTTTATTGGCAGGGGGATTCCCTGCAGATTTAATTTTTTTTACAAGTAAAGTTGCTCCCTAAAGTCTTAAAAGTGATTCTTAAACATATTTCAAGGAAGTGCACCTAACAAATGTATATTATCTATGACTTTTCGTTATAAAAGTTTAATATACTTACTCTTACATAAATAAATTAAGTGTATTTTATATAATCATGTTGTAACCCCAGTTCATGCAATTTTTTTAAGCTATTGCATAGCTTCTATCGCGGGCCTTGAGCGTGGAAACCGAATCCAGAAATTCCGTAACGAAAATAACATAACACCCCCCACTCCGACCGGCACAGCGGTGCTACTTTTTAGTTTTGCCATCTATCGATGAATAGCAGAACTTTTAATGACTTTTTGAAATATAACGCTTGTCTCTTTAATTCAGCAACTCGTCTCTAGGTGGCATTGCTTGTATAATTATAATTGCATAAGTTGATAAAAACAGCTATGCAATAGCTTTACCGCAGCAGTCGCCGAGTGCCACTCGTCTTTTTTTATTTTATAATATGTAAAGCCAATCGGAAGGAATAAGTGAGGAATATTTATATTATTTGACAGTGGTTACGAAACTCCTCCAAAACGGCCCGATTGATTTTTATTTATTTTTTGGGTATATTCGGTAAAACAGAACGTAAACTAAGTTTCATACGCCTAGGTCATAAAAAACTGATATGGCAAAGTAACGTATCGCCGGGTCATTTTGTTACGGAACACTAAAAACAACAAAAGGCAAGAGAAACATTTACCTCAAAAATGTATCAATAAAAGAGGGTTCAAGTAAAATATTGATAAGTTCATCTGGCGGAGTTGATCCAATAGTTAGGGAGCGAGGAAAAAATGAGGCTGTTTGTTCAGCAAATTGAAGAACACTGGTAAAAGTTTCCGCTGCTAACGAGCCGACCGGACAACAGAGCGTTATGTAAACACGAGTTAATGATAGGGTAGCAGGAAAAGTAATAAAGTTTGGAATAATTTTATTTTGAAAAAATATCTTTATATTAAACTATACAGTACTTTAGTGCAGTGGCCAGCAAAACCATCAATGCCTATTTGTGGCTTAGGCTTGTATAGTAATTTTTTCAAACAATGCGCGGAAATTTAAACTAGGCAGAAATTTTCAAAATCAATCACGAACAACTAACAACAATAATTAAATAAGTAACCAAGGAGGTAACTTAGGATAGGTTTTATTAAAATTTCTAACTGGCTTCCGCATAGAAAGCTGTTTAAAAAAAAAAAACAAATGAACACTAACTCGGAAAATATTATTGTTGTTCGTTGTTCGTGATTGATTTTGAAAATTTCTGTTTAGTTTAAATTTCCGCGCCTTGTTTGAGAAAAGTACGATACAAGCCTTGGCCACAACTAGGCATTCATGTACTCACGTATGTGTGCCTCGGCTCTGCCTTGTCCCAAATTCACACGTTCGTCCATCAATGCCTCTTTCGCTGACCACTGCAGTAATGTACCCCTACTATTTTAAACCTTTGAAGCCAATTTTCGTTCATCAAATAGGTATGATAACGTTATAATATTTTTAAACATCTTGAATAACGAACAAACCCTTTCATGGGGAAAAAAAAGCTCCCGGAAGCCCTTACGGCGTATTTACTTACACTGAAAGGTCTGAATATTGCGTCCCGATAAAACACACCCCATTTGATCCTCCGTCCTAATAATATTTCACACTCGGACGACTGTTCTGATTGAAGGGTAGAACGTCTTATCCGCTACTGGAGTGTGGACTCACAAATCCCTGAATTTATCCCGGAATAACAATATATTATTATTTTAGGCGCCCGTGCCCAAATGGCGTAAAGAGGGTTCTTCTCGTTTACATCGTTGTCACTCGTCAGTCTGTCTGCTTAGACCTTTATGGGCTTTTAGATCACAAACGGATTGAGCTACGTACTTAAAATCCAGATAATATTATACGATTGTTGTTTATTATTTTCTAATTATTTCAATACAGGATTAAAGCAGGTGTTACTTTGTGGGATTTCATGGTTGTTGATAAACTTTTGCTCTACAAACGTTTTACCCCAACACGGGGCCATCATAAGGTGACTTGACGACCTCCCTGGCGCAGTGGTGGTGCGCTCGGATTCGAGTGGAAGGTCGCGGGTACGATTCCCGTCATGGGCCACTTTAGAATTTTATAATTTCTAAATTGGCTCACGTCTGGTCTGGTGGGAGGCTGTGGCCTTGACTAGTTACCACCCTACCAGCAAAGATGCACCGCCAAGCGATTTAGCGTTCCGCTGCGATGCTTGTAGAAACCGTTGGGGTAAATTTACTTATCCTTTCCAAGTTAGTACGATAACATCTTAGGCTGCATCATCACTTATCATCAGGTGAGATCGCAGTCAAGTACTAACTTGTATAGAGTAAAAAAAAACTTTACACGGATAATTTCCAAATCTGTATAAGTTCCAAAGGTTTTTAGTAAGACTGTGGTCGTTGACAAGTCAAACGGCCCGCTTTTGAATCCAATCAACAGGAAGTAGTTGGTAAAGAGAGGCTCCGATGCCCGCCTAAAGATGCAAGCAGTGCCACAGAACACTAAATAGTACAAGTACAGAAGGCTTACTCCGCACGATGATTTAAAGAAATAGCGACTCTAGCGCTGACACAAAAAGTGCATTTCAGTTCGCAATAGCGCTTGGCCCCGCCCTCAAAATCGACACGCAACAAACGCAATGTTGTGGTTTCTTTCTATCGCCTAACTTAATCTCTTACGACGTTCTAGGGCTGCCGTAGTCAGACGACGCGTAAAATAGACCGTACAGAAGTAGCGCGTAACTCGGCCCGCGAGCGGCAACCATCTAAAATATTGGTTTCCGGACCCCTACTTGTAGCCGGGACGGTCACGTGATAAGTGAGACTGGCCTGGCAGTGCTCTATGTGAGGCCACACTTGCGTTTTGTAAAGCAGACTTGTTTAGGGAAGTTTTCCGATTGCAGACTGCCTAACATTAATTTAAGGAAGATGGGACGTAATTATGGTAGACCACAATTTCAAAGTTTTAGCGGATTACATCAAAATAGCTTCATCATTCCATATTATCTACAGATGTCTTCAAGTCCAACGGTAACGAATGAGTCTTCCTATTTCCAACTCCACTAAGAACTTTTCCCCAGTTCTCTTCAGTATGGTAATGGCGTTGGATTCATAAGCGGCGATTCCTTCAACTGCTGATTGTTCATGAATTTTAAACACGTCGATGTTTTTCAACAACTCCAGAGACGGGGGGCTACTTCGGAATTTTTAACTAGCAAGTTTAAGGAACCGTTTATGGACGAAACTTTATCGCGTATTTTATCATTCAAAGACTTCGGCTCCGCGTTTCATCCGCTGTAATTGGCAGTCTTTAGCGGACTTTCGCGGGCGAAAATTTAAAATGCGATGTTTGTTTTTATTTCTTTGATTTTCTCTTTAATACGATTCATAAATTATGGATCCCGCCTTCATTTTACACGAGTGATCTCATTTGAATCATAAAAATCTTTTGATTACAGATTATGTTATCATGTTGTTATAGTAGTGTTATTATCTCGCTGCAGACTCGGTCATAAATTATTCGAGTGTTTCGCTTTTGTTGTTCTTTGTTGAGTTGTGCATTACTGAAGAACAACAAATCAAATCAAATAAAAATCAAATCATTTATTTTGCATGAATATGGTAGGTACATTAGGTCTTAAATATAATATAAGTTCACATATTATCCTGCCAAAATGGCGTGCAAAAAGTACAAAGTAAGTAACAAAAGCGAAACACTGGAATGATTTATGACCGAGTCTGCAGCGAGATAATAACACAAAAATCAAAAAATCAAAAAACCCAAACTCAGACTCACCAACAATTCCATCTTTTCAATGAGTATAGGATAAGCCGATGGCTGCGGGCTCTCCTGCCTCTAATACTGGAACCCTTGATTCGTTCACTTTCTAAATAATCATCCCCCTTCGTTCATTTGGGCGTACGTTGTGCGTCTCACCGTTATCACTGTGGCATTGTCGTCGACCAACTCGTTCACGGTTTTTCCTTTACAAGGAGCGCAGGTAGGATTTCCTAGTAGAGTTTCACTAGTAGTTTTCCGAGTAGTTTTACTAGAAGAGTTTTCCTAGTAGAGTTTTGGAAGTTTACTTGGAAGGGGTAAACAACCCCTAGCGGTGACTCGTTGCTGGTAGGGTGGTGTAACTAGCCACCGTTGAAGCTTTCCACCAGATCAGACCTAGGCCAATTTAGATATTATAAAGTTCTAAATTGGCCGTGGCGGGAAACGAACCCGCGACTTAATCAAATCCAAGTGCGCACCACTGCACTAATGAGATAGTCTCAATTATCTACAACCCACATCATAAATTCATACAACTTGTATGAAAAATTTCACCTTGTATAATAAAATGTTTTCGATCCATTCTTAAATGGATTGTCTCAAAAAAAGTAAGACCATTAAAATGTATCAGCAGCGACATCTGGCGCGGAGTTATTGCAGCGTGCTGTTTTCGCAGTACGATCACGTGCGTCTTTTATTTGATAGTATTTCATCCGCCGTTTTGTTATTCAAATGACGTACGACATCATTTGTCGACGCTGTAACTTCATCTTCTAATGAGGCTGATATTGATGTGAGCTATGATAGCTTAGCGGATAGGACTTTGGACTTAATCTGGGGACACGGTAGTGTCCCCGCCAGACGAGTCAAGCGAAGCGCGAGGGCACTACCTATCTTTTCTCGAAGTGTTTCGCCGTATTTTTAAACCCTTATAACTTAGGCCAGAATTATTCCAGATAATCAAAATTCTCGGGAAATGATGTCGCCGGTGAACTTATTAAACGTATAAAGTTTCAATATCACAGGTCTTATACTTTAGATTTTATTGACATCTGAAAAACCCAGATTTCGTCACTGACTGACTGACTGACTGACTGACTCACTGATGATCATCAAAATTCCTAGGTACTTCCTGAAGTCCTAGAAAGCTGAAATTTGGTATGTAAGCTAGAATTAGTACACAACCAACAGAAAAATTCCAAAAGTTGGGAATTTAACCCCCCAACCCCTTAAAATAGGGGATGGAAGTTTGTATGAAACTACGGCAAATATTGATGCTAGAGGTCTCAAAATTGATGTAGGGACTCTCCGTTGTAAACAATTAAATACGTGTTTCAGGATTTTTAGTAAATCACCCCACATCCATCAAATTAGGGGGTTGGAAGTTCGTATGGGGGGGATGGAAGTTTGTATGAAACTACAGCAAATATTGATGCTAGAGGTCTCAAAATTGATATAGAGACTCTTCGTAATAAACAATTAAATACGTGTTTCAGGATTTTTAGTAAATCACCCCACATCCATCAAAATAGGGGGTTAAAAGTTCGTATGTGGGGATGGAAGTTTGTATGAAACTACGGATAATATTGATGCTAGAGGTCTCATAATTGATATAGGGACTCTTTGTAATAAACAATTAAATACGTGTTTCAGGATTTTTAGTAAATCACCCCACACCCACATCAAATTAGGGGGTTGGAATTTCGTATGGGGTTTCCCATACGTATATAGATAGGTACAAACTTAATTTCATGTAAGATATCTGCTAGTATACATCTGGAAAAACACGTAATTTTTTTTGGTAATTATAAGCGCGATTCCAGTGCCCAAGTGGCCAAGCGCCCAAGTGCCCAGTGCCCCGTGCCCAGTAATATCGCACGTTTCAAGCCCAAGTTCCATGCATGTCTTGTTTAACAAGCCGAGTTTCACTGCATATCGAGTGACCAGGATCCAGCGCTCCATGGCAAGCACCCACATTGAACCGAGTGCCTAGTGCCCAGCTGAGCTGTCGAACGTGCCAAGCGTCAAATCTCTCTGATTCTGAAGAGCGTTTAGCGCATAAATACCTGCTCAGTGCCCAAACGGACGCGTCAAGCCCAAGTTACATACAGGCCCCGTCCAACGAGCCCAGCTCTCAGTTCCCAGTGCCCAGGGTGAGATGAGTGCCCAAGGCCCAGTGCCCAGTACCCACAGTTAGCCGTCGGGCATGCCAAGCGTAAACTATGTGGATTTTAACAGCGCCCCAACGTCAGTGTGCCCAGTACCATAGTACACGCGGCAAGCCCGAATTCCCGTACCGAGCTCCGCGTGTTCATTGGCCAGAGTCCAGTGCTCTGTGACCAAAATGAGTTGTCAAGCGTGTCAAGCGTCAAATTTGAATTTCAAGAGCGCCTCAGCGGCCAACGAAAATAAAGACTAAGTATAAATAAAACAATAGTTAAAAACTAATAAACACACAAATCTCACCGATACCTTCCGTAGATTTGTAATGGATAACAAGTAGTCTGTGTTAGTCCAGGATATAATCAGTCTACATTTTAAATTTCAACCAAATCAGTTCAGTGGTTGTGTTGTGATTGAGTAACAAACATCCAAACTTTCATTTGTATCTGACTTTGTGTTTTAATAGGTAAAATTTGAAGTTTGGATCTATACATTACTTTTAATTATCATTTTATCTTGATAAATGTTAAATTAGTTTCACTTTCGGTAGGCCAAAACTACTAACTTTAAATCCACTATAAGTTTTTTAAATTTTCAGAATATACTTCTAAGCAAAGTACGTATCTACTCGTAATACAAACATATTAGAGAGTGGGCTGTGAAAAGAGGCGCACTTGAAGTGCAAGAAATACACAAAAAAAAAGAAAAATTAAGTTAATAAAAAACATTGTTTTAAAAAAACTTACAAAAATAAATGAAATCCCAACAAAAAAATTATCATGTATAATGTTGCCAGACGAGTATATGGCTCACACTGTCAAAAAGTTATCAGATCTCATGTAGGGCAAGACTTCTGACTTTATACACCCTTAAATACAAGCTCTAACTTCACAAACTCTACACTTTAGTTACAATAATGTCTTGACCGTTTGGCTACCGTTACATTGGGCGTAAAATCAAAAATTTATTCACTTTTCAGTACTCTGTAAGTTCTGTTAAATCAAAATTTGAAATCAGGAAAATGATTTTGGTGGGATACATTTTTCACTTTACGCCCATGTGACGGTAGCCAAACGGCCAAGACATTATTGTAACTAAAGTGTAGAGTTTGTGAAGTTAGAGCTTGTATTTAAGGGTGTATAAAGTCAGAAGTCTTGCCCTACATGAGATCTGATAACTTTTTGACAGTGTGAGCCATATACTCGTCTGGCAACATTATACATGATAATGTTTTTGTTGGGATATGAATATGTCCCAAATTAACTCTTTTTCTTTCTTTTTCTTTGAAAAATCCGCCATTTTGATATTTAAAATAAAAAGTATTTAAGAACATTTGGGTTCCCGAGAGGACTCTAAAATTACGGAACTAAAACTGTACAGTTTGAGAGAGAACTGAGCTATACAAC
This sequence comes from Coenonympha arcania, assembly GCA_036785405.1. NCBI lineage: Eukaryota > Metazoa > Arthropoda > Insecta > Lepidoptera > Nymphalidae > Coenonympha > Coenonympha arcania. Next base: position 11,141,610 of record CM072078.1, read on the forward strand.
AGTCTACCAAAGGAAAATGTGAAACGATTTGTGAAAAGTCATTTGCATCTTTCAATACAAAACTAAAGAAACACTGGTGCCAGTTCTGTTGTGCAAAATCTCTAAACTAAACTAATATGACGCTTTCAAATATAGTCAATTATGTCAAATTGATATGGCCCCATGTCTTCATGTTTATTAACACGCCAATTTGATTTAGCATGTTTTTTAAGTTGTTACCTTAAGTTTTTTATTCTGTTAATTTTTCATCAAGTGAAATTTTGTATTTCTTTGGTAAATGTGTTTTTTTACGCCTTATAAATGCTTTAGATGGAACCTTTAAATACGTACAAAAGTAAGACACATAATCACCGATATGTAGGTACCTGATATGTATACTTCTATTAACATAGTGTAAATTTTATTATGTGATGGTAAGTGATACGTGTTTCTATGTCAGATTCGAAATATGAGGTTCGAAGTGAGGCGGCATTTGAGTTCCTCACAGATTAAAAAGAATCTTAAAGTAAAAGAAGCCAATGCAAGATTTGCATTTACGAATATTCCAACTTAATAAAACTTGGTTTAAATTGTACAAAATGCCGCATCGCGTCGCTTCAGCGGGGCTAGACAAAGTCACAAGCGTTTGGCGTTAACGCTAGTCGACAAAAATGTATGGACAAAACAAATGACTGTAGAAAAAACCACGATAATAATTACAAAACACGCAGTGTTTGATACTGTCGGCTGTCAATTGTCAAGCGAAGTACGCTAAAGTTATCTACAAGGTCCGCGAGAACGCCAGCGAGCGTTCAAGTTAGCGTAGTTAATTATTCAAACACAGCGTGTTTAGTAATTATTATCGTGGTTTTTCTACAGTCATTTGTTTTGTCCATACATTTTTGTCGACTAGCGTTAACGCCAAACGCTTGTGACTTTGTCTAGCCCCGCAGAACTATTCTTGTAGTCTGTTGCACTCCATTCCCTCGTCCTGTATATAATTTACACTTTAAATACTGCAGTGTTCCGTGCTTTACATTTTTATGCAGTACCTACAACGTTGGCAGGATTATTTGGAGGACAATTGTAAATTTCCCGGAGGAGTATCGGGAACATCTGCGGATTGGAGTAACTGTTTTGATTTTGCCATTAAATGTGGATCAATGTTATCAGTTTTTATAAAGAGAAAACTTTGATTTAAATCCTTTTAATCAGTGTATGCGATAAGGCAAGATGTGCCTCACAAGTCGGTCTTGTCTTAGATTAGATAAATTACGGTAGATACTTTATTTCTGACTCTAGGTTTTAAGTTACTTTGTTCACTAACACATAATAATTATTTTTACATTGATTGTCCAAATAAAGACTATTTTAAATAGATAAATCGAGGAGTGCAATAAAAAGTTGCTACTAGTAAATATACGCCCGAAAATAATAAATCTCAGACTCATATTTTTCCCATCAGAAATAGAAATTTATGGAGTTTTCGGTTTTTGGAATTCGAAGCTTGTACCTACATGCAGTGCTTGTAAGAAGCCATCTGAGATTCTTATATAGAGCAAGATAGATAAGTTAAAACAGTTTTTATGGGAGCAATCATTAGTTCAAATAAAGCAACCTAAATTTTAAATACATCGACATCAAAAAATTGCCGGGCGAGTGAAAAATTTCCCCTGTATTACGCCTTCATACAGACGGACGTATGTAAGGGTAATTTACCTTTTTTATGGAACTTCAAAAAAATTTAATTTTCAGCATGAATTTAAGTTCAACCTTAATCTAAAGTACGGATATAGTAGCGATATTATTTTTCCCAAACCTATTCATACTGGCAGCAACTAGCACAAAAGACGAACGTAGTCTGTAGTCTATGTAGTCTATGTATCACAGCATTAAGAATTAAAAGTGATAGTTCGGCGCACAAGCGCTTCCCGCGGGAAATCTGGGATTGTCTTCCGCGCCGGGTTCGTGAATATTGGAAAAATGTTATACAGAACTATGTGCCAGAAATGCTTGCTCATAATATTATCGTACTGTGCCAGTTGCTACTGCCAAAACAGTTAAATATTTGTAGCGTTCGATTCAGACTACCAAAATTAACCACTAAAAGTAATCTTACTAATGTTGTAAAAGTTGTATGGATGTTTGTTACTGTTTTACGCAAAAACTACTGAACCGATTTGGCTGAGGTATAAAGATATGTTTATTTTGAATCCAGGATACGATATATAACCTGTATTAACACATAGGCATATGTTTTATCCTGGAAAAAATCATGTTTTCCTCGGCGTTTAAGAAAAACCGAAATTCGCGCGAGCAGAGCCCCGGGCGACGAGATTTCCTATAAGCGTGGGACATATTATAACGCACAAGTGTGTGCGCAAATATAGGTGCACTCTCTATTCCATCTCTGTCACAATCCGATGGAATAATCAACACGACCGGAGAAAGATCAGGCGTAGGGCTGTAGAATTAACGTGCTCTCAAAGGGTATACGGGAGTGAAACATTGCCACAATGCAAGCCTATCTAATATAAACCAAAAAAAATTGAGAGGAATATCCAATTTAGTAATCTTTCAGTACAATGATGCAAAAGATGGAGAAAGCAAACATACCTCCGGAACTCATCAATATTTTTAAATATTGGTATGGAAACCAGGTCAACAATGTTCGATGGGCAGGCGTCCTTTCAAATCCGTATGGGTTGGAGTGCGGGGTGAGGCAGGGGGGGTTATGTTCACCAACGCTCTTCAACCTTTACGTAAATGAATTACTGTGCAAGCTCAGCAGCACCAGGGTTGGCTGTTACATAGATGGGGTTTGTTTAAATAATATAAGTTACGCCGACGATATGGTGCTGTTGAGTGCATCGGTCTGCGGCCTCAGGGCGCTGATGGCTATTTGCGAGGCTTATGTGGAAGGTCATGGTCTGACCTACAATACAAAGAAGAGTGTGGTGATGGTCTTTGAGGCCGAGGGTCAAATACCAGATAAAGTACCACCAATTTGGATCAATGGAGCAGCATTGGAGAGAGTTAACCAATTTAAGTATCTCGGGCATATGTTGACCCCCGACCTCAAAGATGACGCCGACATCGAGCGAGAACGGAGAGCGTTGTCAGTGAGAGCAAATATGCTGGCTCGCAGGTTTACGCGGTGTACGAGCGCCGTTAAAATCACGTTGTTCAGAGCTTATTGTACGGCGTTCTACTCGTGCAGCCTGTGGGCCAAGTACTCTCAAAAAGCCTACAACGCTCTCCGTGTGCAATATAATAATGCGTTCAGGGTGCTGATGAGGTTGCCCCGCTTTTGTAGTGCATCAGGGATGTTTGCGGACGCGCAAGTTGATTGCTTTTACGCCACAATGCGCAAAAGATGTGGCTCTCTGGTACTACAAAGGGTGCGGGGCAGCTCCAACAGCATCCTGAAGATGATCGCTAGCAGGTTAGACTGCAGATATGTGAGTCACTGCTGCGCTATCTCAAATGGATTGGGCCGGCAGTGATTTGCATATCTGTCTTTATTAAATACAATAGATTAACTTTTATTTTCATTTCATAATAATTGTTAACTACTAACATAGATTTAAGTTTTTTCATGTACTTATTTACTAACCAAATGTGAGCCTTTGTTGCTTTGAATAAACGATTTATTTATTTTATATTTATAGCAATAATTATGGGGCTATTTATAAGTTCCAAGTTATTACGGCATATTCAACTGCATTTTCACTTATTGGCAGGCGAAATTACAGTCAAGTACTAACTTTTAATAAAAAATAGTCTGCACAAGGAAGTTGAACAATATAGTAAGACCATCTCCAAAGGAATCTACTTGGTAAAGCGTATATATTCTGACTTTGATATCTACTCTGGGGATTTCACCTGCTATCTACCATACGTCTTTATACCTTCGCCATCAAAATTTTATACCTTTCCGCGAGTAAGTATATTTGTTATGAAATATCGTAAAATGTTAGAAAAGAGTAGTTTAAGAATAAGTTATGAGAATAATGTACATTTTATTTATCTAGTTTTTACAACTTTTGTAATTTATTCTTTACTAGATTTTCCTACAGCTTCGAAAGTTCGGCATGAATTTCAGCTATTCAAAAATCTTGATGGAAAATTGGAAATTTTCCATGCATAAAAAGTGTTTTCATTTCCGCCGCATATTTACACTGTAAAGTAATCATTTCATACAAAAAAAATCACAGAAGAGTTTTTTATAACATATCTCCTTCATGCATTTGGATGTTAAACGCAGGAGGAAAACAACAACCTTTAGTGCGGAAAGTATAATTTTCTGCACGCTAAACACCCATGGAAAAAATGTACTTAAAAAAAACTAATACATCTTTCAGTTCTTACGGGCCCTATTATGAGAAGAGTCCGTGATATAGTCGGATAAATCATTTTAAGCCAGCAAAGTAAGTTTAAGCCTCAGAGTTTAGCATAATTCAGCTGCTGTTTTAAAAGGATTTTGGAATTTGTTCATTTTAGACCCTCTCGGGTTGAGAGAGGAATCTATTTATTTTGTACATTAAGTGGATGCGAGTGGAATCTATTTATATGTTCGCGAGTGTACTCCAGAGTCAAGGGGAGCTTGGATGAAGTGGAGTTACGAAAATAAAGCGTCAGTTCGAAGAAGGTTAACATGCTAGAGAATAATATAAACGGAAAATAAATTCTTACATTTTAATATTATAATGTTCAACGAGTATTTTGACGATAATTTCAGCGGGAGGTCAAGTATTTGTACCATGCTGAGTTGGGGCCTTTTTCCGGGTTGTGCCACATGTGACAGGCGGTGTCTGGTGCTTCCCTCACTTGGGCAATTATTGGTATTTGTTGCCCGAGTGGGGGAATCTTCAGGCATCGTTTTAGTACGTAGGCGTATTGTTTTGTTACATGTGCCATAATTTTCTGCGAAATAAAGTTTTTTTTTCTTTCTTTCTATTTCAATCCGGCACGGGCCCCGTTGGCATTATGATACCTTTGAGAATGTTATGAAGAACTCTCAAGCATCAGATTTTCTCACGATGTTTTCCTTTACCTCTAAGCAAGTGATATTAAGTATCCATTCAGTTACAGACAGTATTTAGATTCAGGGAATGCGTGAGTGAATTTTCGATTTATTTAAATATCGCTGAGTTGACTGGGTTAAAAGCTCCTTTTCCCTTGTCTACATTAACAGAAGTCCGTGGATCGCTACCACGCTCTGCTAACAAGCAAAGTCACGCAATGGAACCATAATCAGCTAAAATTGGATATAAAGAAACAACACAGCTATATTATGACTTACAAAGATACGACTGATGATTTATGAAGATTTCATTCGGGCTACACAACACCTTAAACCAGCGACATCTTCACTCTGTCAAAGCTAAGTGGAGAGGAGATGTGGAAATTACGAAATCTGATTGGTTATCTGCTCTCTGCTTCGGTGGAAACTGGGCCTTATGGTACCTTTCAACCAAAGATGTGCTCTGCAACAATACTGCGAAGATGTGACAACGCTACGAAAATATGTGACCGTTTCCACCAAAACTAAGATGCGCTATGAAGATGCATCGCTGTAAAGAAGCTGCACGATAAATATGCGCTGCTCGAGCTATGCGATGTATCGTTATAGTAGGGACATACTGTAGGTAGTCTGGTCTGCACATAGCTGCACCACTCGCGACGGCCCATAGCACGCATTCTTCCATATCTTAGTTGAATCCTTTTCCACCGGTGCTAAGCTATGTGCACCAATGAATATGATTGGTGGATATGAAACGTTATCATAGCAACGTAGCATAACACATCTCTGGTGGAAAAGCATCCTTTATCGGTGTGTGCAAGTCAGGAATGTTCTAAAGTATACCTTATGGTCATCCAGTATCCAGGTGATGTTGGGCGCCGGGTAGGCTTCATCCACGGAGCAGTTGGCTCGGATGACGTCACCGCGCGCGTACGTCCGCTGTGACACTGACAGACGTGGTGCTCGGAACGGGGGATCTGGAAACATGTATGGGTATTTAATACGGTTACACTCCTGTATACCATAGAGTCACTTACCTCTATTATACTATACAATTGAGTTCTTTTTTTGACGTGACTACGTCTTATAAATCGATAGAGCTGCACGCACAAAAAAACATGACTCATCCGGCGTTACCGGCGTTAACTCGCTCGCGTTACGTCGCTCTGAGGCGTTCCATGTAAGGCTTGAAATGCAAGCGAGAGTTGTCACGTTCAACTATCGTCAGTAAACCGACTTTACAGACAACCAATTTTTTTTGTGCAGATTTCAAGCACCCCGTCGAAGGTCCACGGAACCAAATCTGACATTCACCGTAGTTTTGAATGTCATTTTATTTAGTTCCATGGACGTTCACGCCAGCTTACACAACATTATGTTCAGTTACATCATCACTTGCCATGAGGTGATATCACAAATACAAACCAGTAGAGAGTAAAAAAAGGAATTACAATTAATTAGCTGGCAATTGCTTGAAATGATGATGATTACGGATAAAGCGGTGGAATGGTTTTTAACATTCTGAAATACAGAAATCTCTTGTGAAATTCTCTTTTACAAGAAACTGAGGGTAAAGAAAACTGCAAAAATTGTATCCAAGAATTGCGTAAAAGATAAAGATTTGTTAATTTTTATAAAATTAAATCGTAGTATAAAATACAGTCCTGTGATAACTGCAATGTTGCCCACTAACTGGCAATTAGGGACCCATTTCTCTTCCAACAAAATGAAACTTGAAAGCATTTTTCTTTCAACTTTCACCACAATTGCAGAATCACAGAATTCAAAGTGCTAACTGATTCTCTGCAATTTGTAGCTAAAAAAAATTCCTCGAATATCACTCACAAAACACGTATAAGTTAAACTCAGTTTTATAATAAAGTTAGGCTTTTAAATTTTTTTGAATGTCTTCGCTAAATCTAGGTGACCTACTAAGATTGTGACACTGGTTTTCGTGGCGTCATTATTATAAAAGCGTTCAGTTTTTCCGGTCAATAATCTTTTTCTTAAATTAATTTTATGCTTTGTGTTCATATATCTATGTTTGTGTTGAAGCCAATTCTTCCTCCAATCTGACTCACAGATTTGTTATTTTATAGTTGACTTGGTGGCTTTGGTGGACTCTTCCACAGCTAGTTAATAACTAGTAGTTCATCCTTATTTTTTTAAGCATCAACGTACATAGTAACATTGGTCTATAGTATATGACTGTATTACAAATCTACAAGTAATGTTTTTCTGTTATTGCGGGTTCGAGTCCTAGTTCAACCAGGACATTATTTAAAAGTTTATAAATGCAGTTTCAATTGCTTTTGAAATTAAAATTAAGTCTTCTGTTATTACATTACAATTGTTGGAAACGTTTCGTTACTTCTTTTCTTTTCGGAAGCTCGTTAGTTATTTCTTTATATTATCAGGTGAAAATAAAAAAAAATGGTCCATGTACTATATTCAAGGTACTTTCCCTTAATATGACACCCTGTATAAATGCTAACATATTGAAAAAAAAAAATTAAAAAAAAATGAAAAAATTAGAGTAATCTTTGGCGAAAACTTTCTGTCTAGAAAATTTTCCCAATCGTTTTTCTGTCTCTAGGCAACTATAGATTAAAGACCCAAAATACATCTTACGTTAAAATTTAAAATTGGTTATCTTTGTACTTTTAAACCTTCGGAGCGCTAAATCGCTTAGTGCTCCCTTTCATCCCCTAAATTCTTTATTTCGCTTTACCTTTCAATTTCAGTTGAGCTCAGAAAATTAATTCTGATCCACAGACTAATTTCCAATTCATATTACTTTATATTGAACTGCTGTTTGATATTCTAATAACTCTTTGTTGTCTGATCGTTCGATGGATTTTATTTTCATTTGTAATTGTAAAACGCAAATTCAATTAAAAACATTAAAGCGTTTAAAGAAAAGCAAGATTTCTGAGAATGGCTCATAAATTATTCAACGGCATTTATTCTCTTTTGGCTTGGACATGAAACAAGTCGACTATTAACATAAAATGCTTCTTAACTGGCGATAAAGATAAGCTAAGGGTTTTACTGCTCTTGTGTAGGAACAAATTAAAACATTGTTTGATTGACTGCTTTAATAATGAGTGAATCAACTCCTTTTTATAGCCTACTACTCGCCAAATATCGAAATAAGAGGGTTTAGATGTCGGAGTGGCAGAGCAGTGCGTACCTTGTTGTCACCGCTGAGATGTCGGTTGATGTTCACTATCCGAACTCACCGACAACAGTGAGCGGCGCTGATCGGATGTCGGTGTGGAAGAGAGGCGCGTCCGCTGACACCTCGCACTGGTAGTCGCCTCTGAGGCGTCTTGTTGAGGTTCACTATCCGAACTCACCGACAACAGTGAGCGGCGCGGATCGGATGTCGATGTGAAATAGAGGCGCGTCCGCTGACACCTCGCACTGGTAGTCGCCGCTGAGGCGACGCTTGAGGTTCACTATCCGAACTCACCGACAACAGTGAGTGGCGCTGATCGGATGTCGGTGTGGAAGAGAGGCGCGTCCGCTGACACCTCGCACTGGTAGTCGCCGCTGAAGCGTCAGTTGAGGTTCACTATCCGAACTCACCGACAACAGTGAGCGGCGCTGATCGGATGTCGGTGTGGAAGTGAGGCGCGTCTGCTGACACCTTGCACTGGTAGTCGCCGCTGAGGCGTCGGTCGAGATTCACTATCCGAACTCACCGACAACAGTGAGCGGCGCGGATCGGATGTCGGTGTGGAAGAGAGGCGCGTCCGCTGACACCTCGCACTGGTAGTCGCCGCTGAGACGTCTGTTGAGGTTCACTATCCGAACTTACCGACAACAGTGAGCGGCGCGGATCGGATGTCGGTGTGGAAGAGAGGCGCGTCCGCTGACACCTCGCACTGGTAGTCGCCGCTGAGGCGTCTGTTGAGGTTCACTATCCGAACTCACCGACAACAGTGAGTGGCGCTGATCGGATGTCGGTGTGGAAGAGAGGCGCGTCCGCTGACACCTCACACTGGTAGTCGCCGTTGAGGCGTCAGTTGAGGTTCACTATCCGAACTCACCGACAACAGTGAGCGGCGCTGATCGGATGTCGGTGTGGAAGAGAGGCGCGTCCGCTGACACCTCACACTGGTAGTCGCCGTTGAGGCGTCAGTTGAGGTTCACTATCCGAACTCACCGACAACAGTGAGCGGCGCTGATCGGATGTCAGTGTGGAAGAGAGGCGCGTCTGCTGACACCTCGCACTGGTAGTCCGCTGAGGCGTCTGTTGACTTTCACTATCCGAACTCACCGACAACAGTGAGTGGCGCTGATCGGATGTCGGTGTGGAAGAGAGGCGCGTCCGCTGACACCTCACACTGGTAGTCGCCGCTGAGACGTCGGTTGAGGTTCACTATCCGAACTCACCGACAACAGTAAGCGGCGCTGATCGGATGTCGGTGTGGAAGAGAAGCGCGTCCGCTGACATCTCTTACTGGTAGTCGCCGCTGAGGCGTCTGTTGAGGTTCACTATCCGAACTCACCGACAACAGTGATGGCGCTGATCGGAGGTCGGTGTGGAAGAGAGGCGCGTCCGCTGACACCTCGCACTGGTAATCGCCGTTGAGGCGTATGTTGAGATTCACTATCCGAACTCACCGACAACAGTGAGCGGCGCTGATCGAATGTCGGTGTGGAAGAGAGGCGCGTCCGCTGACACCTCGCACTGGTAGTCGCCGCTGAGACGTCGGTTGAGATTCACTATCCGAACTTGTTGGTGGTCCGATTGTGCTAGCTGTTGAGAACAATACAAATTAAAATTTATCAAATACACAAAATGTAAATATATAAATATAGTACAATGTTTTTAACCAAGTAACAAGTTAAACTGAAAAATCTGTAAAGGTCCGAAGATTGTCTCTAAAAAGATCCGTAGAGCAACCGACATTTTAAAGCTCGGACTGATTATTTGTTTATGAATTCTTACGTATTTCCATCGAAAAAGTCTAATGGTTTTGCACCGCTAGCTTGGTACGTTTCGCTCCGATACCAGAACATCCTCAAAATTTTTTTTTACTGTATTAGCAAGGATATACTCACGTCAACCGAGGCTCCAGGCAGAGGGAACACCATCGTGGGAGGCATCTCTCGCGGCACGTATCGGTAAAACTCCGTCTCGGCTTTGTACCAGCGGATGGAGTACAGAGCTGCACCCTCCAGGTCGTAGGAGCAACGCAGCACGGCGGACTGGCCCTCACCGGAGAGCACCGCTCGGGGGACGGAGATTGAGAGGTTCCGGAGGGACCACACTCCTCCTGCAACAAAAAAAAATTATATTAATAACGTATGTGGACAGTAACAACAAATTTTTAAGATATGAAAAGTTCAAGTTGATGTCCGTTCACAAGATTTTCCGATTTGACGACCTCCCTGGCGCAGTGGCGGAGCGCTCGGATTCGAGTGGGAGGTCGCGGGTTCGATTCCCGCCACGGGCCACTTTGGGATTTTATAATTTCTAAATTGGCTCAGGTCTGGTCTGGTGGGAGGCTTCTGCCGTGAGTTGTTACCACCCTACAAGCAAAGACGCACCACCAAGCGATTTAGCGTTCCGATGCGATGCTGTGCAGAAACCGTGGGGTAAATTTACTTACCCTTCCAAGTTAGTACGCTAACATCTTAGACTGCATCATCACTTACCATCAGGTGAGATCGCAGTCAAGAACCTACTAACTTGTATGGAATAAAAAAAAAATCTAACTTACGGTGTAAGTTTCTTTGGGTGGAATCTTGCTACTTGATTTTGAAGTAGATATATTCAACCGATTGAGCAGAAATTTTATATTCACGTTTAGTTTCGATACGTCACGTGATGTGTGACGTTACTCTAAATCCAATATGGCGGAACATACAAAATGTCGAACAAGTGACTCTACTGTATAACAAGGAAAAAGAATCCCAAGGGATTAAAAACTTATTTAACGCGGACGATGTTGCATACAGTAGCTATAGATTCAATCCACGACGGCGCGCCCCACTCTATCAATTCGTTATTCATTTACATTTAATTACTAAACAAATATCCAAACCACACGTGATTTACATAACTGACCAAATCAATTACATCAAAACGAAAACCTCGTCAACCGATAACACGCTTAAACCAAATGTAATACAGACGATAATTGACTAACAGTAGTTGACACAATATACGTAAAGTTTCAAACTAAATTAAACCTTATCTTATTGGGTTAGAGTTAAAATTGTTTTGAGGGTAGTTGGTGAATTTGTGTGCTCCGTGGTTTCAGGATGCCAAGTAAAGCAAAGCACATTGAAGGGCGGTCAAGCAAAGCGATGCAAGCTTTGTAAGACGTTGTTCCTAATTGCGATGCTAATGCGATGATGCCGCGGGATTAGCATATAGATAACATTTTGTACACAGACAGTATTAATTTATATATACCTACTACTAGCTGTTGCTTGCGTGAATTTAGTTTTTTCACAAATCCGTGAGATCACTCGTGTTTCCGGGATAAAAAGTAGCCTATATCACTCTTTTTTTTCATACTATATTATAGGCTAGCGCTTGACTGTGATCACACCTGATGGAATGTGATGATACAGTCTAAGGTGGAACGCGCTTGCCTAGAAGATGCCTATTCACTCTTGATTTGAAGGCACCCGGGTTGTAAGTGGCAGGAAAGACTCTGTGCTCTGGTCTCTCTCTGGTCCCTTACTCACTATTGTTATATCTGTCGCATGTGCTAAAATAGTACATTTCAATATAAGTGCGGAAAATTTGTCATTTCTTCACCAAGCCGAAGGCGAGGGTCAACTATAAGGACAAGTAAAAATGACAATGCCGCACGTGCGTTGAACGACGTTTTTTAATACATTTGGGAAAAAGAAATTGGTTTTACGTGTTTGCCTGCTCCGTGTTTGCATGCCGTGTTCGTGTTCATGCGCTCCTGGTGCGCCCGCTCCGGTGTCGCGTAGGAGGAAAACACAAAAGCACTAGTGCGGAAAAGAATAACTTTGCGCACGCTAAAACACATGAAAATGTCAACTTTTTGAGCAAATGTATTAAAAAAAATATTTATAGCAGCGACGATCCTACATCTATGCAGCTGATTGGTTAATGCTTGCATCCATTATGCAGCTAAGGCGCCAATTGGCTGATGATGGCTGCGTTCCTATGGTTACCGGCGATAGTTTGCCGATGTATACAATTTTTAATTTTCGAGAATCCCACCTATGGTTCCTTTGCCATGTTTTTTTTATTGCAGATATGCTTGCGCTTGACGACAATCATGCCTGATGGAAAGCAATGATGAGGTCTAGGATGGAGCGCGCTTGCCTAGAAAATGCCTATTCACTCTTCTTTTGAAGGCTCCCAGACTGTTCTTGGCTTAAAACACGAAGGCTGGAAGGAATGTGCATAGAAACCCAGTGCTGTCTAAAAGATTCTCCAACATCTCCATCAGACGTGCTTTCAAAATACTGTCGATGATACCCCGAATTGCAAAGATAGATGGTTGATGTCTCAACTATCCCTGAAGGGTAAAACTTAGGGAGGATTTTGGTCGGGTGAAACTTTAGGAGATAATTTCACGGGCGCTTTTTGGCTCGCTGGTGCAAAAACTTTTTTATACCCCCTCGGGGACCGCGACAAATTGTTTGTTGCTTTAACAATTTCACGCGAGGCAAACTCGAGGAATGGAATTCTGGACGATAGTTTTTCTTTGGACGTTTTTCTAAGAATTCGTAATGGTTTGAAATAACTAGAGGCTTTTGAAATTGCGCTCTTTATTTTTTATCTTTTACTATTAAAATTTATAGTTACACCCGGGTATGATTGCTTGGATCGTAAGTTGGCCCGATAAACATTGCAGCCCTCACAGGTGGGAAAACATTAAAACGAATCATAAAAATCCGTATTGGATGTTTATAAGACAAAGGCATGGCGATTGATAGGTATTTATTAATTAACATAATTATGGACTCATTTTATGTTATTGCTAAATTGTACAAAAAAACTAAAATTAAATATGCACTTTAGTGTTCATCGTTATTAAATAACTAGCTTTTGCCGCGGCTCCACCCGCGTTAAATTCGATTTTTTACTAATCCCGAGAAAAAATTGAATTTCCTATTCAATGACCTTTACACCTACTTTCAGGAAAGATTGTCAAAGTAATCTACCTATAGCTGTAGCTGCAGATTACTGTTAAAAATTTGGGTTTTTTAAATATCCCATGGGAACTATTGATTTTCCCGGGATGAAAAGTAGCCTATGTTTTAATCCGGGTTATAAGCTATCTATGTTCCAAATTTCAGCCAAATCGGTAGTTGCGGCGTAAAAGAGTAACAAACATACACACTTACACACACACACACATACACACAAACTTACACACAAACTTTTACCTTTATAATATTATATATAGTGTGAGGCGTAAAGGAGTAACAAACATACACACTTACACACACACACTTACACACACACACTTACACACAAACTTTCGCCTTTATAATATTAGTGTAATGTAAAGACAGTGTTTCTCGGCCACTATTCAAGTTCACCATAAAAGGAACTTGCCTCTGTGGCCCCTTTACACGAATAACTTTAATGTTCGGATATTTCCCCCTCCCCCTCCCCCTTGACTCCTTCCACCCCCCCAGACATCCGGCGACCGAGACCTCAACATCACCCGAACTTAATTATTATTTGTAGTTTGCACAAACAATTCCATTCGGGACAGTTTAGCATTGTCCAAATATTTGCTATGCTCATTTTGTTAGGGTTCCGTACCCAAAGGGTAAAACGGCACGGGAGAAAAATTGAAACATAACAAAAATTTAAGGGGGGCTCCTATTTTGCCGGTTTTGTATATAGGTAGTGGTACGTAACCCTTCGTGTGCGAGTCTTACTCGTATTTAAATACACAAATATTTTTCCCCTTTATAGCTGAGTATGCATGTGCAGGGACGAAAAAGTCGAGGAAGACCGAAGAAGAGATGAATGGATTGCGTGAAAGAAGATATGCGTGTGAAATTAGTGAAAGTAATTGCGAGTTGACGGTTGATAGAAGCGAATGGAAAGAGAAGACATGTTGTGCCGACCCCACATAAAGTGGGAAAAGGCAAGGAAGAAAGAATAGCTATTGTCCGCGTGGGGTATTCACACATTTCCGTAGAAAACATGAATTTATCCGAAACACTCCGAAATGAGAAATGTCTTACATTATGTTAATCTAGTGTTATGTTTCTCCATTTCAAATTTTAGCCAAATCGATTGAATACTTGCGGTGTTAAGGATTAACAGACATACACCCTTACTTATAACGTTACACGTAGACTTTCGCCTTTATAATATTTGTATTACTGTGGTACAGATAATGTGTGTATCAAAGAGGTCCAAGAGGGAGCCCTCGACTTCAAAAGTGCGGAAAAATACTTTGCCCAAATTGGCAAACCCGAGCCGTCGCTACACAATTTTTCACGCACACTAGCATCCGCACACCATACAAATTTCAAATTGACACACACTACAAAAAAAGTTGCCGCACTCACGGAGCTGTTAGGTAGGGCTTTATCTAGTCGGAGCGCGAGCGACGATAAATCTATGGTGTGTATATCTTAAGTTCTATATGGTAGGGCATATCGTATCGTACGGTGGGATGAACAATTGCGAACATGTGGGGATACGAGAAATAATTTCCTCGAGAGAAAGAAAAATTAATTGGACTTTCACAGTTTATTTTTATTTTGTCTGCGGTATGAACGGGGTTTGTATTAACTTGTTAATAATGTTTTGTGGTTGCGGTCCCTCTAAAAAAATAAAAAGTTGTCAATTTTTACGTAAGTAACTGTTCTAACTTGGACTTACTTATAAAAGACCCATTTGCTTCCTTAAATCAACTTAAAAAAGCGCTCTTCCCTTAGGTAGGCACGTGAATTATTATTCAAAACAATTGACAAAAACTGGTGACAGAAGGGCTGGCTCATTTTTTGCGCAACGTATCAGCCTAGCTGTTCAACGCGGAAATGCAGCCAGTATTCTTGCCACCATTCCACGCGGGCAAGACTTGTATAGTAATTAGAATAAGCTAGTGATAAGTTTTATTGTAAATATATAATAAAAAACAATTGCAAATTGTAATTTTAAAATACTATGTCATAATTAGTGAAGCTACGCTGGAAAAAAACCCTTAGAATTAAGATTTGCTTTTGGTACTACAAGATTGTGTGCAATAAAATGTTAAATAATAATAACCGACAGAAAATTAACGGGTTCTGACACCGAAGTAGAGTTTACTTTGTATTTCGTTTATTATAGTTTAGTTTCTCTCTTTTAGTGACTCATTTCTGGTAACTTCATGACTTTTTTTATATTATTAGTTATCGGTCAGACCTCTGTATGCTTCAATTACTGCAGTGTCAAAATAGGTTTATGGTTCAATAACAATTCCCAAACATTAATTCCAAGCTAAAGTTTTTTGAGGATCAATGAACTCTACCACTTCTTACATGTACCCCAATTACTTATAATTAAGTGGGGTAACTAACGAGATCCGAGAAAGGCAATTTATGTCAGTTATATAATTTAAAGGTTTATTAGCAGAGTATATGTGGCAGAGACGAGCCTAATAATAATTATAACGTGATATCGCACTTGATGTTACACTTCTAATTTACCCCTTACTAGTTGCTGTTGAAACCAAATACGTGTATAGATCAAACACACCTACACAATATACACACATAAAATCAAAAATCAAAATGCTTTGTTTCTAGGCCTGAGTTAAAGGCATTTATGATATTTGACTTATTTCATAAACCGAAGGGTAAAATATTTTATAAGACTGTGGTATGGATTTGGGTGTTGGGCGGTAAAAGGGATGTATGAAAGAAGAGTATCTACCTACGTGCAACAAGAAATGCAAATGTTGAGGATGGATTTGATTCCCCCGTCACCTTTCTACCATAGAACGGCAAGGCATCGTAAGGGCTTCCACCCATACATAGTTGACGTACCAAAGACGCGTACGAAACGGTTTGATTCCTCGTTCCTGATACGCATTGCAAAGGCCTGGAATACTCTCCCGGGCAGTGTCTTTCCTGCCACTTACAACCCGGGTGCCTTCAAATCAAGAGTGAATAGGCGTCTTCTAGGCAAGCGCGTTCCAGCTTAGACTGTATCATCACTTTCCATCAGGTGTGATTACAATCAAGCGCTAGCCTATATAGAATAAAAAAAAAATGGATGTCTGGTGTTACAAAAATGAATAGGATAAAGAACGAGTACGTGTAAGGAAGTTTAAAAGTTGCGACGCAGAAAAGATAAGGAGTAATAGGTCAGCGTGGTAATGGGCATGTAATGCGAAGGGATGAAAATAATATGTTACTAGAAGAATTTTGAGTATGCGTGTTAGGGGTCGAAGAAATAGAGGAAGACCTAAGATGATCACGATATACGTATAAAAGGAGTGGATTGCAAGTTGACGGCTGATAGAAATTAAGGGAAGAGAAGACTTGTTGTGATGACCATACATAGGTATTCAGGGAAAAGAGTAGTTAAAATAAGAATGGTGATAAGTAAGTATTTTATGACTTAAGACTAAGTTGACATAATAATATATATGCACATTGCACATACTATGTGTTCTATGTATGATCTTAGACATACCCTAAAATAAATCAGACTTAACGTTAAATCCACAACAAACGCTGTTTTGATTCGCTATTTTATTTTGCCATGGGCAGCGACTGTTTACTAATAGTATACCTATATTGATATTTGTTTGCCCAGTGTCTGTGTGCTATAGGGATAACGTCTGCGCCAATCAGATGTTGCGGTTAATAAGCAGTTGCATTAATGCGGAACGGTGATAAGTCATAATTATATTATTATACGCAACCACTCTACGCCTTTAGCTATACTATAATTTATCTACGACTTATAGAGGTACAGGACGACCTATAAATCTTGAATGGAAGCAGGCGTTATTTTGCGGAAATCCATAATTAGCAGGACAGATTAATTTGTTTTGCTGTAATCCGCTACTTGAAAAGATTCTGTATGGTACAATATGCAGGAACACTGCCCACATGAAACACCACACACAATTTTCCAACACTTTCTTCGACGCACGTTTCGTCCCGAACCGGGACATCCTCAGGAGATGTTGACTTCACAATGCGAAATCGTAGAGTAGAATCGTAGAGACCTATAAATCTATGCTACGATCTTTATAGAGCCTTGGGATTCGCTTTTAATTAAAGAAACTGCAGCAACGACTGCTTAAAAATATTATACATACATTATAATGAACTATAAAGTATTGCTCCAGATGTCATGGCGTAATTATAGGTAAGATTTGGGTTGGATTGTCATAATAATTATTATGACTTTTAATAACAAGTAAATTTTAAATCCTTGTGGATTTAGAGGGTAAATCCAGGTGGGATGAAGAAATTGTACAGATAGCAAGAAGAGCGTGGGTGAGGTTGGCAAGGGAAAGAGATATGTGGAAAGGTTTAGAGGAGGCCTTTGCCAGAGGGCAAGCAGACACGTGCTGATATTGTTCTGTTAGTTGTTCGTACGGACTTTTAATTTTAATTTTAAACTGTTAATTGAAAAATGTATGTATCCGTCTTTGATGTGGGAAATTTGTTATGAAAAAGTGTCTGAATAAAGGCTTTATTATTATTTAACTTTTAAATGGTATAAAAATTTCTGAAAACTTGCTTTTCTCGGCATGGATGGTCCAGATCTTGGGCTTGTAAGTTCACCAAAATGTACTCAAAAGTTTTATGGACCCTCTAGAAGTTAGTATTTGACTGCGTTTCTACCTGATGGTAAGTGATGCTGCAGCGGAAGATGTTATCGTACTAATTTGGTAAGGGGTAAGTACATTCACTCCTAATGCTTCATAAACAATATCGCACCGGAACGCTAAATCGCTTGAGGGTGCGTCTTTTCTAGTAGGGCCACAGCCGAATCGTCTCCTACAAGCCCAAACTTGTACCAATTTCGAAACTATTAAATTCTAAAGAGCCCCGTTTTTTACAGTCATCGCGAGCAAACGAGTGGGTGGGTCACCTGATGTTTATTGATCATCGCCGCCATGGACATTTTTACCAGAGGAACTGCAAATATGTTATCAGCTGTTAAAAAATTTGTTTATCTGCCCCTTGAATAACCCCATACCGTTGCGGGAATTGAACCCAAGTCCTCCCACTCGAATTCGAGTTAGTATATTATTTCTCTCTTCCCCTCACAGTTCTCGCAAAAAAAAAAATCAAAAAGAACGGTTTACTCGCAAGAAAAACTAGTAGTCTTTACTCATAATCTGGTACCTCCTGGGCTAGCAACTTTACATAAAGCTATACTAGTAAACATGATAAGGCGGTGTGACAGTATTGTGATCGATCACGATTAAGGCAGTGACATCATTAGTAATTACCGGTCGCTGAGTGATATTAGCCGATAGTGTTAATACTTAATGCGTGCCAAATTGATATTAGACGAAGACAACCGCGCTTGATATAATTCTGAGTGATTTACACCGATATAATCCCAAGGATGAGCCCATTTTACCGTAAACCTTCTTCATACAAGAACAGTAGCGCCATCTGACAAAATTCCCGTCAATTATACTCTACAATATGAAAAAATCGTCCCTGACGAAACGCGCATGCGGACTAATAACATAGTGAAGTGATTTGTGGCGTGGATCGCGGTCCATAAACGATACTGCGGTCGGTTTGCTACTGACGCCGTTGGTGTCAAAACAAACTTTTATGACACCAGTAAACTGGCGACTGGTCCGTTGGGACCTGAGAACATGTCTATTGTGATTTAGCAATCAGCATTAGAGTAGTGAGGTGGGCTTAACATCTACATTCTACATGCGTAGGACTATAAAGGGAATGGTACAGCTGTTCATATCTCTGTGGGACATTTTATCTGTATTATGCTGGGTTAAAACAGACACAGCGCAGGAGGCTGGAGAGAGGAGACGTATTTTATGAAAAAGTAGGACTGCGCATCGTAGAAACGACTCTGTAGCGGTCTTCGATAGCTGACGATAGATGGCGTAACCAGTACCCTAGCACACGCTGACGGAGCTTTCGACGAGCGTGCTATATATAGAAGTTCTGACGTCACAAGCTCGGATCACAAGCGGTCCCCAGGCATAACATCTGCCTGGAGGGAAATTTCCCTATTGCCCTAACAACCGGCAAAACTCCATCTTCATCAGAGACATTCATCGCAGCAACTACAATACCTCAAAGTTCTTTGGCCTCATCACAAGAAGGGAGCGCCATCACAAGACAATAATACACGTTGTTGAGTCAACGTCTCCCGATAATGCTCCGCTGTCGAGGCGAAACGCACTTAAGTTACGACATCCTGAAAATCAACTTCAATAACAGACAGACATGCATTTGGAATGTGCTAGTTACACAACAAAAAAAAATTGGTTGTCTGTAAAGTCGGTTTACAGACGATAGTTGAACGTGACAACGTCTTCTTTGTCGCTCGTTCCGCGCTCGCGAGGTAACGCCGGTAACGTCGCATGAGCGAGGTAACGCCGGTAACGCCGGATGAGTCAAGGTTTTTTCGTGCGTGCAACCGGCTCTATCGAATTATAAGACGTTGTCACGTCAATAATATAAAATGCAAAAATGATGAGATTTTTTTCGTGACAAAAAATTGTGTTGTCCGAAAAAAACTACTTTTCTTCTTTCATAAAAGATTTTTTTTCGTTAAAATTCTAACGTAAGAAGATAACGTGAGTGAAGCCAACGGCGTCTGCTAGTAATTCAAATGCGTGCCTTGATCGATGAACATTGCTAATACAAATAACCTCATTACCAGTCCATCTCGTTATCTCGCGTCATTATCACAATTACAATCATACATCGCCGTCTACTCAGCGCGTGCTACGCATCAGTCACCATCATTACCAGCGATGTACACGCGATGGCGCGGAACGGGGAATTCACGGGAGGAAATTACCGGCATCAGAGACTCAAAGAGCTCGAGATGGTGGAATCAATTTGCCATGAAAGGAATCACGCTGAGATAACAATATCGCACGCGACGTATGTTGATGACTGTCGTTTGTATTTTTGCTTCGTTTTGATGGCGAGGTGCTTCTACAATACTACATACGATTTTTGACGTGACAACGTCTTACAAATCGATAGAGCCGGCTGCACGCACAAAAAAACATGACTCATCCGGCGTTACCGGCGTTACCTCGCTCGCGTTACCTCGCTCTGAGGCGTTCCATGTAAGGCTTGAAGTGCAAGCGAGAGTGGTCACGTTCAACTATCGTCAGTAAACCGACTTTACAGACAGCCAATTTTTTCAACCAACTTCAAAAAAGGAGGAGGTTCTCAAATCGACTGTATGTTTTTTGTTTGTTACCTCATAACTTTTGACTGGGTGAATCGATTTTGATGATTCTTTGTTTATTAGAAAGCTGACGCTTTCCGTGTGGTCCCATTTTAATTTAGTCTAGTTCTGATAATGGCATGAGAAAACCATTTAAGTCTTAATTGTTTAATTGGAAAAGATGTATAGTATTCAACAATAGTTTGATGAGAGTTGGAATCGGGTTTTTTGTTAATTAACAAACGTATATCATTTATACAGTGAAAGCGAACAAAAGAGCCGGCGAGTCACCAAGTGTTAAGCGATCACCGTCGCCCATGGACCTTTGCAGCACCAGGGGAATTTCAAAAGCGTTGCCGGCTCTTAAGAAGTTTGTTTATCTGCCCCTTGAATAACCCATGTTATACTGGGAACATTATTGTTGGTAGCTGGAAAGTTTGCATGTACGCGGAAAGATGAATTTGGCATACCTGGCGGTCGAGGATTGCCAGGTGGTAGGGATTGATTGAACATGTTTCTACGCCGGAGTATACGCATAGAGATATTGGAAGGTTGTCACCTCAAACAGCACTTCAGAGCACTCTCCATATTGAATAACTTTCTCAACTAACGTCTAAGCTAACGTTTCTACGGTATTCCAAGGGAATCTGTTTTTGTAGGACATTACATCACATGGCAATCTAGCCCCAAAGTAAGCGATAGCTTGTGTTATTGGTTCTAGATATCTGATAAATATACATAAGTATATTGAAAAACACCCAGAAACTGGAAAACATTCATGCTCATCATACAAAAATTTACCAGTAATGGGAATCGAACCCACGACCTCCGACGCAGACAGAAGGTTCGCTACCGCTACGCCATTCTGTCGTCAAACCAAGTGTTTACTACCAAGACGGGTAATCAACAAGTCGAACTGCCCTCTATTGGGTCCGGTCAAATGGAAGTAATTAGTACAAACATTTACTACTTAGTAATATATAAATAAATAAATATATACGGGACATTTTACACATCGCAATCTAGCCCGAAAGTAAGCGACAGCTTGTGTTATGGGTACTAGATGACTGATTAATATACAAACATACTAATATACATAAATATAATATATTGAAAAACACCC
The DNA here is from genome assembly GCA_036785405.1 of Coenonympha arcania. Classification (NCBI taxonomy): domain Eukaryota; kingdom Metazoa; phylum Arthropoda; class Insecta; order Lepidoptera; family Nymphalidae; genus Coenonympha; species Coenonympha arcania. The sequence continues at coordinate 11,163,117 of CM072078.1, forward strand.
AGACACTGGAAAACATTCATGCTCATCACACAAAAATTTACCAGTAGTGGGAATCGAACCCACGACCTCTAGCGTAGACGGCAGGTTCGCTACCACTACGCCATTCGGTCGCCTAAATCATCATATCATGCTTACGTGTCAAAATGAAAACCATTTTTTTGAAGTTGGTTAAAAAGAAAAAGAAACGTATATCTCGCATGAACACACGAGCTGGATTTAAAAGCCAGTTTATTTAAAAATATACCTCCGTAATGGAGTCGTATTGCAGTTTCCTGGATTCTTACATTTTTCATTATCGTGTCGTTTCCCGACTTCTCTCGTCGGAGCAACTTCTCAGTCGCGAGGTTCATTTCCGGCACCTAACAAAGGCCTTCGTTTTGGTTTCAACGTAGGGTTGCCTGTTTCACAAGAATATTTAGAGTGCGACGATATATTTTTTGTATGAGTGTTATTTTTATCCTTTAACCATAATAAACTGGGAAAAACTTCGACCTAAATTACGTAAAATAGTTGTATATTTTTTAAAGTAAATGTAATATAACAATTTTTTTCTGTCCTGCTAATTGTTTACCTTAATTAGTGTGTGAAACATAAAGTAGTTTATGCAGTTTTAAACTGAAATGTGGTACATTTTAATAAAAAAAAAACTCTGTAGCTGCAGCTGCGAACTTAATTAGATTGTGTGTATACTTTTATTTGCTAGGTCTGATGTATTTGTGTTTTAATAAAAAATTGTAAAATGTAATTTTAACTCGCATCTATTCAAAAACAAAAGGATTTTCTTAAATAAAGTAGAGGAATTAGTTTCTTATTTACACGTGTTTTCTAACCAAAATATAAATAATCATAATCTGAGTTATTACTTTTATACATACGTCATTATTTTATAGTTATTATAGCAGATAAAATTTGAAACCATGATTGGCAGCCCTATTTGACGACAATAAGCGTTTAGATCTTGGTTCCGCCGTTACAAACTTTATGTGCCTAAACATTGGGTCTAGTTTTTATTGTAACACACAATGAATGTATTTTTTCAATCTTCAAGAGGAAATTTGGTATTGCAGTTTTATTTCTATACGGAATCCATTTCAGTTACAAAATGATGTGGAAGTATTTTAAATGCATTCGTTAAAATCTTATATCCTTTTTTTATTGGTTGCTTTGATATCATTTTAGTATTAAGTTCCATTTTATAAAAAGGAATACTTACGACGCACAAAAAAATCTTGATTTAAGCCGGCTTTCTGTAAAACGATATAAATTAATTAAAAAAAAACAAGCTTTTATACATTTAATTGTTTTTTTTTCTCAGCACCACGCCCTGGTTACCATCTAGAACCAAAGTACTCGTCAGGACTTCTGGTTTCATTATCAGTCTAGCTTCATGTCATGATAATTTTACATTGGCCTATTTACATATGCATGCAAAATTTCAGCTCAATCGGTTATCGGTTATCGGGAAGTGGGTCAAATTTTACTTGCAAGATTTGATTACATACAAACATCGTGACAGGTGAAACTAAATAAAAGATTGTAAAATCAAGTTTATTTTGTCTAAAATAGGCTGTCATTGTTGATGTAATTAGATTGTTACAGAACTAAGTGCCTCATAAAGCACGTTAAGTCCCTCCAGATTCAATAATGAGAATGATTGAAATAGTGAATTCCCTTTGCGTAATAATTCAAAGCGTCAGCGGCTTAGAGGATTACTCAGACTGATTACCGACATCATACTGGCTGGAATATATTACCGCACACTAACTCATGATTATCACGGACTATTTACACTAATAGCGTGATTTATAAGTAATAATACCATCGCAAACACAGTGTGCGTCTAAAAGAGTTTAAACTACTAGGTACACAGGGAATCTTTTGATGCATAAAAGTATGCAAAAACAAAGGTTCATTTTGAATTTTTTCACACATTCATTATTTACCCAGAAGTCATTATTGTAACAGAACTGATTTAACTATAGTTAGGTTAATTTAAATATCGGTTTTATCTCGTATTGTATTTTAATGTGAGACAAATAACCAATATCATAGAAACTGATGATATTATTATATTATCGCTTACTAACTCATAATTCATACAAATTATACATATAAATTAAGTCACCATTATATAACACGCTTACATAACCTATCTTTTATGCCAATTTCAACGAAGTTAGCCGATTTAAACATTATATTATGTATATTTAAACATCAATAAATTGTAGTGCAAGTTAACTTAGGATGGTGTTATTTTATTTCCTAACATGCATAATCCAATCAGATAAATTTGTTAACAATTTAACGTAGAGCTTACGCCCCAAACAACATGATAAATCCAACCAGATTCTACGGCGAGGCTGACCAAAACAGAGCGTTTCCTTTGCGTAATAATTTAGCACGTCAGCGGCTTAACGGCTCACTGAGACTGATTACCGACATAATACTAACTGGAATATATTATCGCACGCTAACTTATGATTAGCAAAAACCATTTACACTAACATTAAAACATAGTATGAGAACATAGCCTGTTGCATAGACCAATTTCAACATTGATTAGATATCTACGCATCAGCTATTGAAGTATACTCTTCATCTTCACTCCATAATCCATCTAGATAAATGCATGATGTGCTTAATTATTTTTTTAATGAATTAATGATAAATCCGCTCAGATTCAATAGTCATATTGATTGAAATAGTGAGTTCCCATTGCGTAATAATTTAGCACGTCAGCGGCTCACTGAGACTGATTACCGACATAATACTAACTGGAATATATTACCGCGCACTAACTCATGATTAGCAAAAACCATTTACACTAACATTAAAACAAACTATAAGTACATATCCTGTTGCATAGACCAATTTCAACATTGATTAGACATCTACGCATCAGCTATTGAAGTGTACTCTTCATCTTCACTCCGTAATCCATCTAGATAAATGCAGGATGTGCTAAATTATTTTATAATGAATTAATGCTAAATCCTCTCCGATTCAATAGTCAGACTGATTGAAATAGTGAGTTCCCATTGCGTAATAATTTAGCACGTCAGCGGCTTAGCGGCTTAGAGACTGATTACCGACATAATACTTACTGGAATATATTACCGTACACTAACTCATGATTAGCAAAAACCATTTACACTAACATTAAAACATAGTTTGAGTACATAGCCTGTTGCATAGACCAATTTCAACATTGATTAGACATCTACGCATTAGCTATTGAAGTGTACTCTTCATCTTCACTCCGTAATCCATCTAGATAAATGCAGGATGTGCTAAATTATTTTATAATGAACTAGCAAACGCCCGCGGCTTCGCTCACGTTGAACTTCTGCTGTACTCCTTCAGGCATTTAATTTCCAAAATTCCTGTATTTTTCCATCCTTCCTTTCAAATTCCTTCTCCATACTTGTCGCGATACTCACATATCGATTTTCAAAGCAATCGGCCCAAAAACAAAAAAAATCTAAATGGCGGCCACTTTTACAATTTTTACCACAAATTCCTTCTCCATACTTGTCGCGATCCTCACATGTCGATTTTCAAACCAATCGGCCCAATAACAAAAAAAAACAAAATGGCGGCCACTTTTTTGAATTTTTACCACAAATTCCTTATCCATACTTGTCGCGATACTCACATATCGATTTTCAAAGCAATCGGCCCAATAACAAAAAAATTCAAAATGGCGGCCACTTTTTTAAGTTTTTACCACAAATTCCTTCTCCATACTTGTCGCGATACTCACATATCGATTTTCAAAGCAATCGTCACAGTAACGAAAAAATTCAAAATGGCGGCCACTTTTTAAAATTTTGACTACAAATTCCTTCTCTATACTTGTTGCGATACTCACATATCGATTTTCAAAGCAATCGGCCCAATAACAAAAAAAAATCAAAATGGCGGCCACTTTTTTAAATTATTACTACAAATTCCTTCTCTATACTTGTTGCGATACTCACATATCGATTTTCAAAGCAATCGGCACAGTAACAAAAAAATCAAAATGGCGGCCACTTTTTTAAATTTTTACCACAAATTCCTTCTCTATACTTGTTGCGATACTCACATATCGATTTTCAAAGCAATCGGCACAGTAACAAAAAAAATCAAAATGGCGGCCACTTCTTAAAATTTTGACTACAAATTCCTTCTCTATACTTGTTGCGATACTCACATATCGATTTTCAAAGCAATCGGCCCAATAACAAAAAAAAAATCAAAATGGCGGCCACTTTTTTAAATGATTACTACAAATTCCTTCTCTATACTTGTTGCGATACTCACATATCGATTTTCAAAGCAATCGGCCCAATAACAAAAAAATTCAAAATGGCGGCCACTTTTTTAAATTTTTACCACAAATTCCTTCTCCATACTTGTCGCGATACTCACATATCGATTTTCAAACCAATCGGCACAGTAACAAAAAAAATCAAAATGGCGGCCACTTTTTTGAATTTTTACCACAAATTCCTTATCCATACTTGTTGCGTTACTCACATATCGATTTTCAAAGCAATCGGCACAGTAACAAAAAAAATCAAAATACCGGCCACTTCTTAAAATTTTGACTACAAATTCCTTCTCTATACTTGTTGCGATACTCACATATCGATTTTCAAAGCAATCGGCCCAATAACAAAAAAAAATCAAAATGGCGGCCACTTTTTTAAATTATTACTACAAATTCCTTCTCTATACTTGTTGCGATACTCACATATCGATTTTCAAAGCAATCGGCCCAATAACAAAAAAATTCAAAATGGCGGCCACTTTTTTAAATTTTTACCACAAATTCCTTCTCCATACTTGTCGCGATACTAACATATCGATTTTCAAAGCAATCGTCACAGTAACAAAAAAATTCAAAATGGCGGCCACTTTTTAAAATTTTGACTACAAATTCCTTCTCTATACTTGTTGCGATACTCACATATCGATTTTCAAAGCAATCGGCACAGTAACAAAAAAATCAAAATGGCGGCCACTTTTTTAAATTTTTACCACAAATTCCTTCTCTATACTTGTTGCGATACTCACATATCGATTTTCAAAGCAATCGGCACAGTAACAAAAAAAATCAAAATGGCGGCCACTTCATAAAATTTTGACTACAAATTCCTTCTCTATACTTGTTGCGATACTCACATATCGATTTTCAAAGCAATCGGCCCAATAACAAAAAAAAAATCAAAATGGCGGCCACTTTTTTAAATGATTACTACAAATTCCTTCTCTATACTTGTTGCGATACTCACATATCGATTTTCAAAGCAATCGGCCCAATAACAAAAAAATTCAAAATGGCGGCCACTTTTTTAAATTTTTACCACAAATTCCTTCTCCATACTTGTCGCGATACTCACATATCGATTTTCAAAGCAATCGGCACAGTAACAAAAAAATTAAAAATGGCGGCCACTTTTTAAAATTTTGACTACAAATTCCTTCTCTATACTTGTTGCAATACTCACATATCGATTTTCAAAGCATCGGCCCAATAACAAAAAAATTCAAAATGGCGGCCACTTTTTAAAATTTTGACTACAAATTCCTTCTCTATACTTGTTGCAATACTCACATATCGATTTTCAAAGCATCGGCCCAATAACAAAAAAATTCAAAATGGCGGCCACTTTTTTTAATTTTTACCACAAATTCCTTCTCCATACTTGTCGCGATACTCACATATCGATTTTCAAAGCAATCGTCACAGTAACAAAAAAAATCAAAATATCGGCCACTTTTTAAAATTTTGACTACAAATTCCTTCTCTATACTTGTTGCGATACTCACATATCGATTTTCAAAGCAATCGGCCCAATAACAAAAAAAATCAAAATGGCGGCCACTTTTTTAAATTTTTACTACAAATTCCTTCTCTATACTTGTTGCGATACTCACATATCGATTTTCAAAGCAATCGGCCCAATAACAAAAAAATTCAAAATGGCGGCCACTTTTTTAAATTTTTACCACAAATTCCTTATCCATATGTACTTGTCGCGATACTCACATATCTATTTTCAAAGCAATCGTCACAGTGACAAAAAAATTCAAAATGGCGGCCACTTTTTAAAATTTTGACTACAAATTCCTTCTCCATACTTGTCGCGATACTCACATATCGATTTTCAAAGCAATCGGCCCAATAACAAAAAAGTTCAAAATGGCGGCCACTTTTTAAACTTTGTCCAGAAATTCCTACTTATCCCCAGCTGATTACGAATTCATCACCTAATATCAACCTAGGTACCAAATTTCAGATCTCTACGATATTATTGATTTCGCTGGAATCCCTGGTAAAACGCAAAAAATACATTTTGTATGGGAAAATTCATTAAATGTAAGATTTTTATCCCTTAAACATGGAATTCCTGGAATCCCCGTCTTAGTACGAATTCATGACCTAATATCTACCTAGGTATCAAATTTCAGATTTCTACGACTTTAAGTTTTTCGGGAATTCCTGGAACAACGAAAAAAAATACAATTTTGTATGGAGAAATCCCTTTAATGTACTATTTCTACCCCTTTAACATGGAATTTCTGGAATCCCCGTCTTAGTACGAATTCATGACCTAATATCTACCTAGGTACCAAATTTCAGATCTCTACTACTTTTAGTTTTTCGGGAATTCCTGGAACAACGAAAAAAATTACAATTTTGTATGGAGAAATCCCCTTAATGTACTATTTCTACCCCTTAAACATGGAATTTCTGGAATCCCCGCCTTAGTACGAATTCATGACCTAATATCTATCTAGGTATCAAATTTCAGATCTCTACGACTTTTAGTTTTGCGGGAATTCCTGGAACAACGAAAAAAAAATCAATTTTGTATGGAGAAATCCCTTTAATGTACTATTTCTACCCCTTAAACATGGAATTTCCGGAATCCCCGTCTTAGTACGAATTCATGACCTAATATCTTCCTAGGTACCAAATTTGAGATCTCTACGACTTTTAGTTTTTCTGGAATGCCTGGAACAACGAAAAAAATTACAATTTTGTATGGAGAAATCCCTTTAATGTACTATTTCTACCCCTTAAACATGGAATTTCTGGAATCCCCGTCTTAGTACGAATTCATGACCTAATATCTACTTAGGTACCAAGTTCCAGGTCTCTACAACTTTTAGTTTTTCGGGAATTCCTGGAACAACGAAAAAATTTTACTTTTGTATGGGAAATACCCTTAAATGTATGATTTTTACCCCTTAAACATGGAATTTCTGAAATCCCCGTCTTAGTACGAATTCATGACCTAATATCTACCTAGGTACCAAATTTCAGATCTCTAGGACCTATAGTTTTGGCGGAATCCGTGGAACAACCAAAATGCCTCATTCTTTTATATATATAGATTAATGCTAAATCCTCTCAGATTCAATAGTCAGACTGATTGAAATAGTGAGTTCCCATTGCGTAATAATTTAACACGTCAGCGGCTTAGCGGCTTAGAGACTGATTACCGACATAATACTTACTGGAATATATTACCGTACACTAACTCATGATTAGCAAAAACCATTTACACTAACATTAAAACATAGTTTGAGTACATAGCCTGTTGCATAGACCAATTTCAACATTGATTAGACATCTACGCATCAGCTATTGAAGTATACTCTTCATCTTCACTCCATAATTCATCTGATTAATGCATGATTTACCCAGATTATTTTGTAATGCAATAATACTAAATACACCCAGATTCAATAGTCAGACTGATTGAAATAGTAAATTACCATTGCGTAATAATTTAGCTCGTCAGTGGCTTGCCGTATTACAGGAACTGATTACCGACATCATACTAACTGGAATATAATATTACCGCACACGAACTTATGATAAGCTAGATTTATACCGATTTAATTATTTACATAATGTTATGTGACAGTAGTTATTAATTATTAGAGTTATTCAAAAACTACGCAATATGAATAATTCGCATAATAATTTGAAGTTTTAACCAATATTACCAACCGATTACTAAGTACTCAGTTAATAAGATGGCATATTAATATAAGACATAGATCCACTTTTAATATAAATTCTAAGAAAAATGAATGCCACTTTTAGTCCCAAACAGATTACAAAGTTTAAAAACTTCGGGTTAATAGAGTCATAAATTCAAACGTTAATCGTAGGATTGTAGGTTCAAGTGCGAGTTTGTCACTCCAAGTTAGTGACAAGTTAAATACTTGCTGTTACATAAACTAACGTACGAGCAAACTGCACTTGCTAACTTAATGAGTTACTGACGAGTCAGTTAAACTGTTAACTTTCTACCTAAATAGGTAGTTCCTATCAGTAGTTTCAGGTGTTAAATCATCATTTACTATTTAACTTTTTTCACATTAACACCTTAGTGTAGAGTATATTTACGCATTTTATAGCGCACCCTGGGTCTTATTTTATTTGCCGCCCCTTTTGTTTTACAGTCCTTGTACAAAAATATCATTTTATTAAAATTAACGGCCTACAAGCTGTATTTAGGTGATTTTGAATGAAGTTTTATGCAAAAACTGTGAAGACAATTACTTTCAAATTTGCACGTCATGTATTTTGGGTCTTTAATCTAAAATCGCTAAGAAGCAGAAACACGATTGGATAAAATTTTCTCGATAGAAAGTTCTCCCAAAAGTTGCTCCAAAATCTCAGTTTTTCTATATTTTATCGGAAACTACAATGGATGTAATTGTAATTTTTGTTTTAATGTATCGGTAGTAATAATATCCTAAAACGCTTAGAACAGATTTTAGATAGCCAGCTTAGTTTTTGAGTAATTAGGTAAAACGTCGTTTTTCTGCTATATTCTTCCGCAACGCTGCATGTCGCACCTACCAAATCTCCGTGAGAGTGAGAAAGACAAAAATAAATTCAATAACTCCCCTTAATATTATTAACGTGCTTCACTCACTGACGTCTCACTGCCGAGATCAGCTTTGGTTTTTTGTAAGGTAGATAATGGATAACATGGCTAGATAATTATGCCGCCCTCTTCCTGGTGCACGATATAGGTACATTTGAGTGTCATTGCATTATCTAAACTTGTATCTTCAACCAAAGAATGAAATTTAGTTAATTTTGAGAATTTAATCATCGTAGTGTCCAGTTTTAAAATTACAGCAGTGATCAATATACTGATTTACTGAAGTGAAGTCTTTTACCGCCCCTTGCAATTAGTCAACCTGGGCCTTTTAGTAACTTAGATCAAAATACTGCGATAGGAAGAAACGCCACTGGTCTTTGCGTAGGCTTATTATCAAAAATAATATGAGTATGTTAATTATAACAATTTCAATATTTATTTTGCAACTTGATGTTGCTATGGATACTTACAATGTTCAACCGATGTAAACATTGTTTTATTCAGAGTAGGTACTAACCAGATGTATGTAAGGGAAGTGCTAACGAGTTCCGTTAATTAGAGGTAGCTATGAGGTATTGACGTGAAATTAATTCCGCTTATTGCGCTGTTATAGGGTTACTATCTCTCGCGGAATTTGATTGACTTTAATTAGCTTATTAAGCTGCCTTTGATATAGAGGTGTGTAAAGGATGTATTTTTGATCAAATTAATTTACCTACCTACTTACATTTATTTGTATATAATAGCTCTATAATAATATTATGTTATTCAGCTCAAATTAATTGATTGATGGTTATTGTGATCAATAGATATAGCTATGAAGAATAGATTCCATATTAATAATAAAACTGTAGGAGTTTTGTAACATTTAAACATCTGTTCTTTTAAATCGATCATAGTACGCAAAATAATTAATTGCTACACAGACAACATACTCTTTAAATAATTAAGCTCAACAAATTGTTAAAACCTTTTACGAGAAGGTCCGTAACTTATAAATCATTTATAGATGCGATACGCAGTTTCGATACGGAATCATATAAGAATAGTGTCAATAGGCCTACTATTAAAGTGGTGTGTTACAACATACATTACACAAAATAACGTCTTTACTATATGTATATAGCTTGTAGTAACTATAGTAGTGTTATTATCTCGCTGCAGAATCGGCCATAAATCATTCGAGTGTTTCGCTTTTGTTGTTCACTAAAATACAAAAGCAGCAGTGAAGCTCAGCAGTGAAATACAAAAGCGAAACACTCGGATGATTTATGACTGAGTCTGCAGCGAGATAATAACACTACTATAGCAACAAATCCAATGGCCTCAACATTGAACGTTCTGCTATTTGTCCACACAAAGCCGTCAAATCTGTGCACGCGGGGGAATTGTAACCCAATCGTCCCGGGATACGCTTAGCTTATCGCCCCATCGCTTTTGGCGCCCGAATTAGCGCCTCGCTCCGGCCCTGGCCGGTTATTCCAAACTGGTTTTCGCACGTTTGCAAGCCGAAACCTTTCACATATTTGGACACGATTTCACAGCTTTTCCAAATGGGACAGTCCTCTGTTCTCAGTGTGTCCCGACCTCTTTTTATCGTTTATCCGGCCGGGTTATTTGTTTACTCTAAAAATTACACGCATCTAATATCATCAGTCAAAATTGAGTAATTTTGTTCTTTTTTGTATTTTGTACAACAGAATACAACCCCAATTAGTTTCATGGTAGACACTTTTAAGACAGAAAAAAACTACGTTATTCAAAGTACGACCTCTTCTATAAAAACGAGGAAGGCTTGACAATATACTCTTAATAGTCTGCGCGTTAGCAGACTTTAAAACCCTTTTGAGAGCGTTAAGAAAAACTCACTGGCACTCAAAACTCAATTCAGGTGAAAGAACGTGCCTTTAAATTGAACCTTTAACCCTCGATTAGAAGGCATTCGGACCACAGAACTATCACTGCAAGAACCTGTAATGTAATATGTATGATTTCGTAGGCTACTGTTGCTAACTGCACTCTTCTTGCGGAGTTCATCTGGGTAGGTATCACTGCGGTGTTATAGTTATTCTACAGTGAACCAGTAATGTATTACTGTATATCGTTTTGAAGGACACTTTAGCGAAGTTATTACTGGGCAAAATGAAACCTGATCTCTCAGGGTGATGAGCGCAGTGCAGTTGCGTCGTATGATACTATTGCAATGCAAAGTCGTAATACGCCCTCCATCTGACATAGGTATGGTATCACTTAGAATCAATCACATTATTATTTCGTCCTAAAAACCCTATTCTATAGCTACCAAATTATTATCAAAGTCAAAATCTTTTGATTCACAATTGAACATCCTAACTACTAAACTAAAGATGTATTTCAATCCAAAATTAAAGATTTTTGGATCTCATATTGGTAACTTACCTAACCACCACTTAACTTAATTTAACCACCTCTTAGGCTGAAATCAAGTAATTTTATGAGCAACTAAGGGTCGCAACCCTTATGAGAACATGATTTAGTGGGAATAAGGGCCAGTTCTCCCTTCGTCTTGAGCCTCTATAATGCAGTGAGCACACAGCTTAAGGGAGATTAAAGCCGGGCGTAATTGAATTTTCCATTACTTATGTACCTTTATATAGATTTGAACGATTTGTTAAGAAATTAGGTAATTACTAGTATAATGATAGTATGATGTGGAGTAGAAAACTGCGTACCTGAAAGTTATATGTTACCCGTGTGTTCCCAAATATGTGTGGAGAGTGAAGCCTGTCTATCCACACCACTTAACCCACTCATTCTGGGAGCAGATCAGTAAGGATTTATTAATATGTCAACTTATTAATATATTTCATAATTAATTTTCTATAAATAAGGGCCTCATAAGAAAGTAAGAGTCAGAGAAACTTAGTGGGCGATGTAAGAGAGTGATCAAAACTGCAATAAGGAGATCCGTAGACGAGCCAGAGCCACCGACATTTTTTTTTATTTTATTGTGTACAAGTTAGTACTTGACTGCGATCTCACCTGATGGTAAGTGATAATGCAACCTAGGATGTTATCGTACTAACTTGAAAGGGTAAGTTTTACCCCAACGGTTTCTTCAAGCATCGCACCGGAACGCTAAATCGATTGGCGGTGCTTTGCGTGTCTTTAGTAGTAGGGTGGTGTTCAACATAGCTCAACGTATCCAAGCTGAAGTGATAATGGGCGGGGCACATAGCTTGTAGAACCGAATGACGTCTGGGACACAAAATGGCGACCACACACGGGAAAGCGCAGTGTTGGCAGACCTCTGACCATATGGACTGACGACTTTAAGAGAGTCGCGGGAAGTCGCTGATGAAAGGGGTGCAGGACCGTTGGAAATTATTGCAGAAGGCTTTTTGTCCAGCAGTGTATGTGCACTGCTGGACAAAAAGCCATCAGCTAAGATAAAATAAGAAAAGCACATCAAAACGAGAGGCCTTAGGACTTTTAAGATATTACTGAATATTGTAATCGTTCAAGGTTCGCTTGCTATGATTGAAACCGCTTGCTCGTTTACGTGATGCAGGTCGTGGTAGCTAGCTAAGCTTTAGAACGATTCCTGTAACCAATTCCGTTATTATTGGCTCCTCTGTTATACGCTTTTGAGAATATAACAGTCTTTATTACTATCAGCGATAATTACCAATTTCTTAATTGAGTGAATAGAAAATACAACTTTTATAACATAAAGGCATTTTCATCGTCCTAAAATTTGTTTGATGGTCCAAAAGAAATAAAAAATCATATTCTTTTAAAGTTTCTTTTTAATATCGCAGGATAACATGCCAGAACTTAGAATACTATAATTATTATAATAATGTGATCCAAAACTGCAAAAGTTTCATGAATTTCCATAAAGAGCATCCTCATAAAGAGGCAAATTATTTGTGTCTTTTACGTAGAAATAATAATTAATCAAACATAATAATAATTTCTCGAAATAAGAAATCAAATATGACAGTAACGAGTTTCTCCCCAGTTCTTCTTGAAAAACTGCAAAACTACTTTTCAAACTCGCAAAACTACTTTTCAGTAGTAGGGTATATCTAATATTTAATTAGTGCCTGTAAGATAACCTGAGTCTGGTCTTAAATATAATTAATACTTTGATTAAGATTTTTTGACATTTTGATTTCTCCAGTCTTGTCTATGAGATTGAGGAATAGAATGAACATAGCTTTGCGCTGCCTTAGTCGAATCTGTTCCAAATAACATTCAAATTCATTAGATTTTACCGAGTGTAGCAAATAATTTAGTGGTTCATTTGTTTTAGCGCAGTCAGCAATATAAGTACCAGAGTCTCAGTATGTAATTATTAATCGTTTGAGAGCGCCTGATTGAAACTGCTCGTTCGGTTTACGTAATACAAGATCTAAAGCGGCCGCTCTGCCCTATAATTAAAGTTTACATCGACTACTGAAACCAATTTTAGGCGATTTAATTATCATTTGCGTTCCTGTTGTACAGTGCATTCGTTCGAGGATGTCATCATAAGGATCTATGGCCCTCATTGACTGAGCTAGGGAAAAATGGACATAATACAATTTTTTTAATACATTTGCTCAAAAAAAATACATTTCCAGGTGTGTTTATCGTGCCGAAAGTTATTCTTTCCCTCGGGCCTCACCGGAGCTTTTTTGTTTTCCCCCTGGTTGTGGATCCAAACTCCTGAGGTTTTTAAACAAAAAGTATTCAGTACGAAATAATTGGAAGCCATTCATGGATCTGAGCTACATAATACAGTGGTTTCATTTACCCTCAACCGCCATAAATGTATGAATATTTTCGCAAATGTATTAAAAAAACGTCGTTGAAAAAATTAACATGCGGAATTGTCGTTTCCACTTGTCTCTATTGTTAACCCGCACCTTCAGCTTGGGTCAACAAATCGAGACTGGTAAAGAAATGACATACTTTCCGCACTTATATTGAAATGTAGGTACTATTTACCATCTAATTTTTAAAGGTCTCAGTCTGATGTAATAAACTACCTCAATCTGATGTAATAAATAGAAAAATATCCAAATAAATTTAGTATCAAATAAGACGGATTACGCTACAGAGTATCGCTTAACCGCAATATGCAAATGAAATCGGCGACCCCGAACCGCTCAGTCAGCGGAAACTATGCTTATCGGCTGAATGATTACAGACACTGACGCTGCTGTTTCTACCTATACCTACAGGCGCCTGGTACACACCTACAAAATACCTCCTACAGTTTATGTTACCTTAGTACTTAGGTATTTTCTGTCTATGAGAAACAGGCGTCTGGTAGATAACTGGTAGGTTGCCTGTCTGTCGGTATTCTATAGAATATATTTCGGAGAGTGTGCACAGGAACTTTTTAATTTGGTTCCCCCGTCACCTTTCTATCATAGAATGGCAAGGCATCGTAAAGGCTTCCACCCATACATAGTCGACGTACCAAAGACGCGTACGAAGCGGTTTGATTGCTCGTTCCTGATACGCACTGCAAAGGCCTGGAATACACTCCCAGGCAGTGTCTTTCCTGCCACTTACAACCCGGGTGCCTTAAAATCAAGAGTGAATAGGTATCTTCTAGGCAAGCGCGTTCCACCTTAGACTGTATCATCACTTTCCATCAGGTGTGATCACAGTCAAGCGCTAGCCTATATAGTATAAAAAAAACAACCTTCAAGAATACCTTAACCTTTGTACTTAGGTACTTACTGGCTACGACATAAACATCATTACAACCTCTTTCTTTGTCCTGCTTCTTTCCTTTCTTTGTCCTCTTTCTTTGTGCTGAGCAGTGGACATGGGTCTAACGATGAGGTTTAGCCATAGCCCACCTTGCTAGGCAAAAATGGATTGGCAGGGTTCACATACCTTTCAGAACATTGTGATGAGCTCTTACGAAAGATCTTAAAATGCGTAGGGTTAAGCGTTTTTCTGACAAAAATCTTATTTTTTTGGGAATCAAACTCAGAGCTTTATTCGTAGCTAAATACCACTAAGCCGAGATGTAAAAACAATGAATACAACTAAAGTTTGATCTTCGGTTACAACTCTAAATTACCTTTTGTCGGACCGAACTTAAACTAATAACAAGTGGGATCTAACATGCCGAACCGAATAGAATATGCTTCATTATAAGCGACCCAACCAGCAGTAGTCATAATATGACTCATATTATATTCTGTTTCTATACGATTGCTTTAAGTAGGTACACTTTTGGAATTAAAAATATGTAATGTGTTATCCCATCGACGAATTGATTGCGAGACTTACTGGCATAATTGTCATTTTTAGGATTCCATACGATTTTGATAAAAATGGAACCCATAATATAGTGAGACTTTCTCCATTCATCCGTATGTCACACTCGATTTTTTCTGTAACTACAAAAGTTATTGACATTTTGGAGTAGTTATAGGTTATAGTGGCCCAATGTTATTACAATTATAAAAATTGAAAATCTTTTTTATTTATTTTTATTTCAAAAGGGCGGGAAAACCAGGGTGTTGAAAAAAATTAAATAACAATATTGAGTGGAGTATTAAATCATGAAAGATCGTTACTTGTATTAAAAAATCTGTTTTAGAACACATGTCTTTATGTCATATACTTTTTGATATACCTATTGGGCAAAATCAGTGACAAAAATATCACTTGACTGCTTCACGGTATAATTTACAGACACTGCGTTTGTACCTATCCGGCCGAACTTCGCATGAAGAGTCGTACCACCAGGAAATACGTTCCCGTTGGAATTTCTATCCAAAATCATACCAAGAGCCAGCAAGAGCAATAGAAGGAATAGAATAGATACCTAAGTCGTACGGGTAAGGCAAACGACCAAACTGTCTCTAATCCCTAATGGCCCAATTACGACCCAATCGTGCGATGTTTGCACAGAATTAACCCGGCACATTATTAGTTTATTTCATGTGCCGCAAATAAAGTCCCGGCTTTAGGGTCTTATTTGGATGACTGTGGTTTTGAATTGTTAAGTATACAAATTAGGTATTGTATTGTTTCTAATCCAGCCTAATTAAACATAGCTTAGGGTTTGGTGAATCCTTAATCTAGATACTAATCTAGAATACTAATAAACGTATACGTCTAAAATACGTATGTTTTGGGTAAGATTTGTGAATTTTATATGAATGTTTCTAGCTATTTATTTTTAAAATGACGATAATTATTGCAATCTATCTCCAATATCTTCTTATCTTATCTTAATCTTAATCTTAATATATATAAATCTCGTGTCACGATGTTTGTCCGCGATGGACTCCTAAACTACTGAACCGATTTAGTTCAAACTTCGTGAATGTCTGTCATTTGGCTTCACTTGAGAGATAGGATAGTTTAAATCTCAAATTATAGTCGCAATTTTAATTTATTAATATAACAAAAACTTTAGCCACAGCAACGCGTGGCCGGGTCAGCTAGTCTTAATATATATAAATCTCGTGTCACGATGTTTGTCCGCGATGGACTCCTAAACTACTGAACCGATTATAATAAAATTCACACACCATGTGCAGTTCGATCCAACTTGAGAGATAGGATAGTTTAAATCTCAAATTATAGTCGCAATTTTAATTTATTAATATAACAAAAACTTTAGCCACAGCAACGCGTGGCCGGGTCAGCTATAATATATATAAATCTCGTGTCACAATGTTTGTCCGCGATGGACTCCTAAACTACTGAACCGATTTAGTTCAAACTTCGTGAATATCTGTCATTTGGTCAAACTTAAAAGATAGGATAGTTTTTATCCCACGTGGACGAAGTCGCGGGCATCAGCTAGTACAGTTAAAAAAATCTTGGTTCACAGAGTTTGTAACAAAACTAGCTGAAAACGGCTTGACCGATTTTTTAATGATTTCTTTTGTTTTTATTCGGTAGGTCTGAGAATATGTTTTCATACCACTAAGTGAGGAATATACGGCCGAAAACGTTTGTTGGGATAGTTATAAAACTAAAAAACATGGGCTTATAGAAAGCTATTGCCACTGTCTAAAATTGGTTCTTCATTTAATTCCGGAGACGTAGGCGCTAGCAACAGTTTATAAAATCAGGCCAGGCACACTCCGAATGTTAAGTACAAAAAAATAACAAGTTATTTGGTATTCTGCCGTATAATAAAATTAAAAAGACCAGATTTTTTGAAATTTTTCCATCCTGCACCACTCATTAAAACCTACTTTGTTATCTCATTTAAAATTATTCGATAAAAAGTTCCAATATAGTTGTCATGATCATTACAAACACAAAATTGTAAATGTCCAATAATTTTCATTTGTCTACGGAACCCTAAACCCTAACTGATGTACGGAACCACGCGCGAATACTCAGAGCAACTTCACCTGAGTTTACAAACAAATAAATACTGTCTCTTCCTTATAATTTCTCATACATCCGACTTCGGAAGCGAAGCAAGCGTCGGCACAAACTTTTATAATAAATCTTAAAAATTCTTTACAAATTTCGCTACTTTTTACTTTTCTTATATGAAGAAGATTGCTGAAATTTTCATCATTTAAAAGGGCACATCCTCAGGTTCATATCGGTGACTGAAAGATATAAATTATAATACCCTGGATTGACACATCTATCAATGATCTGAATCCATTGTTCCCGCGGGACCTTTGAACATCGAATTTTAGTACCTTGTTAAAGACTAGACAGTTCCATTAACTTAACCCACTCACCCATTTTGACTGAAAGCTCTAAGTTATCTTTTTATCGCAATTGCAGATTATTACGGTTGGGAATCTTAGTTAAAGAGCGTGAAACACTTAAGCCTTGTTCACACTTGCCTAGTGCTATCAGGAGAGTGTACTTACCATGTGATCGAGTGCTGATTATTATTTTTACCCGTTTGATAGCTTTCAAAGTCAATTTGCTGTTCCGTACCAAAATGGTAAAAATGGAACCTTTTATGGCGTGACTTCATCCATACGTCTGTCTGACTATCTGTCACAGTCGATTATATTAGTAAGTATCGAAGCTAAGTACATGAAATTTGTAATAGTTGAGGAATAATAGCTGCCCAGTGTCATTGCAATAAAAAAAATGAAAATGAAAGGGGTCGGGAGGACGAAATTCCAAAATGAGATAAATGTACCAGTTTTATGGTATACAGAAGAGCGTTAAATATACATTTTCAAGCAAATTTATATTTATGCAATGTTAATTATATGTTATTACGTTTATAAATTCAGTTTCAAAAACTACTCGTAATTCAAAAGACAACATTTTAATTTCAGTCAACTACCCACTTGTTGCAATACAAATTTTATTCATCATAGCAAGTGGCGTCATGTAAATGAATGTTTAGAGCATTTTTTTGCAGTAATACATTAGTAGAGCTCTGAGAAGCCTTTGAGTGGAGCCCTAACGACTTGTGGAGATAAGAGCCTTTACAACTGTGAGCTGACATCTCTGGAGAAACTCCGCTGGAGAAGATTCTTCTTCGTTATGAAAAAATGTGCACATATTAATCTTTTACTTAAGACGTTTAGTATTTCGAGCTTCAATATAGTGTTCTCCTTAAAAGACTTGAAAACGGTCAAGTGCGAGGTGCATTTAAGCACTGAGGGATCTGTGCCTACGTTCGTTTGTTGCAATTTGCGTGGTATTTTTGAGCTTTTTTATTTTTATTACAAAATTAATACATATTTAGGATTTTTTCCTGAACTTGTTAACTTAAATTAATTTAGTGTAGGTATAAGTTATCATTTAAAATAAGACAAAAAACAAGCTTTTATTAGTAAAATCCGTTTTCACCATCGTGGTTGTTGACGTCATACAAGTAACCATACATTATTATCATCCAAACTAAACGTGTAAACAAAATTTATTATTTATAATTTTTTCATAATATAAATTGTAATTATCATTTCTAAAGCTTGTAATCTGGATTTATAGATTCATCTGATGATAAGTAATAACTCATTTTAATACTCTTAAGCCTCCCCCACACAGGCGAGTTATTATCGCGTGATAATATCGCAAGCGTTATTGCGATATCTGTTTTCAGTACATTTTGTATTAGGATGCTCATGTAGTTACACACTGCTGCGATAATAACGTCGCAATGGAAGTATATCGGTCGATATTATCGCCAGCGTTATTGCGATATCTGTTTTCAGTACATTTTGTATTAGGATGGTCATGTAGTTATACACTGCTGCGATAATAACGCCGCAATGGAAGTATATCGGTCGATATTATCGCCAGCGTTATTGCGATATCTGTTTTCAGTACATTTTGTATGAGGATGATAAAGTAGTTACACACTGCTGCGATAATAACGATCGATAATAACGCGGGACGCTGCGTCCGTCTGCGCGTTATTATCGCGCGATAAAAACGCAGCTGCGTGCAAGGAATCGGGACGCATTATCGCAATAACGCTTGCGATATTATCGCGCGATAATAACGCGCCTGTGTGGAGGAGGCTTAAAGCATAAAAATATTCAATAAATCCTTCGAATACCAATCCACTTAGTTGCTAGATATTTTCGCAGACAACTTTTCCATTTGCAGTTGAAGCTTTCCTTTGAGTTTCCTCGACACTGTTTATTGTCTTTGCAGTTCCCGCTCAAAGGTGGGATTAAATTCTCACCCGACGCCCTGGAAGAATTCATTTATATTGATTACTTGGAGGGAGGTGTGGCTTGGACGGGACAAGACAATTTTCCGTCTCAAGTCCATATTTATGGTATTATAGTGTCTCATTAATCTAACAATAGTGACTAAGATAAGATTGGACAGATTCTTAGAGATTTTTTTTCATATTATTTAAAGTTAAAATTATCAATAATTAGATTAAAGGCATGATGTAGCTCTATAAAGGCACCCTAATGGGACATTAGTGGAGAAAAATAAAGTTTTTTCTTAAAATGAAAACGCCAATAAAGTCCTCCTGATATGCCTGAAAATATGCATGAAAGTCCTCCATAATGTTCTCAAAAAAATGTGAAGCCTACCAACACTTGGCTAGCGTAGATTCACACTGAAAGGAGATAAGTTCCATTTGTCTATAAGTGAATTTTTTCCACTCTTGTTTGCTAAATACTCAATTTATCCCATAGTCAACTGGATACAAGAGAAAGTTTTTATTGAACAAAATGTGCCGGAGTGTCCTTATAACTTCAATACTAGAAACTTTTATATGTCGCCGTAGAAACGTTACTTGTTTCAGAGTATTTTTTTATTACAATATTTTGCCTGAGATAAAAATAGTTTGCTTTTAAAAATACACGAAACTTAAGCTCAATATTGGATATTATCTAAATGTCAAGTAGGTATGTGGGCGCTTTCAACTTATAGACCAGGGTAGAAGTCTTTAAAAATAATAAAAAGTGAAATTATATAATAGTAGGATGAAACCCATTAGGAAAGGAGAATATTATAAAAATTAAAGGAAAAATAATTTACGGTCGATCTGAGGTCGGGAAGGGGGTGGGGGTGAGTTTTTAAGGGTAAAAAACGGTTTTTCTCGATTTCCGGCAAAACTAAAAGTCCTATGGAAAAAGTCAAATGACAAAGTTGTAGGTAATAAAAAGATCTAAAACTTTTGTATTTACACTTTTTTCACATACTTAACATCAAAATTTATGTAAAAAATTCAAAAAACCAAGTTTTTGGTTTTTTGTTTTTATCTTTTACAGAAAAAAATTTTTTTTCATGGATTTTGGTGAAAACTTACCTTTTTATATCCCAAATACGCTTGATTAAAAATATTTATTTTTTTCACCTTATTTTGAATGAATATCGAAAAAGCACCCTAATTTTCAATCGAAAATTCACCCATCAAAATATCAGCTTTTTTCAAAAAGTTGGTATGTTTTCTGTTCGTTGAAATCTCTACTTTCCGATGGGGAAAAAAAAATATATAAATAACAATGTAATATAGAATTGAAAAATTAAATGACTCGTCATAAGTGCCTGTGTAAGTTAGGCTAAAAAACAAAACGATAATTTTGTGTATATACGGATATATGTGCTTTATAAAGGTTCCAATTTTACTATTTTGGTATGGAACCATAAAAAAATTACAAATACCCAAATTATCGGCTAAAGTTTACTTCCGCCCCACATTTTCCCTAGTTGCAAATGCAGGTAGCCCCAAATGAACTAGTTTCCAGTAGGAAATCCAATTAATTTCCCCGACCACTCGCCGCCGGATCATATTTGTATCAACTCCGCAAATAGCAACTCCAATGCGGTTCGATTGAGCCAACGTCTCAGTTCCGAAGTGGAAAGTTCCACAACAACTTGAAAGTTGAAACTGCGGTGAGGCTTAAACGACCCACAGTTAAGTATTTAATTCTTGTTTTCTATTTAGTTTTCACGCTTTAATGACCGGACAAAGTTTTGTCCTCTTCTTTGCCTTCAACAACTTTGACCAAACCAGCCCACTGAATTCAAACAAACAAAAAGAATAAGAATTCGAATTTGCCGTCATACCAATCTATGCCCACACGTCATTCAAGTTTTTTTTTATTTTATTGAAGATGGGCGCTTGACGACAATCATGCCTGATGGAAAGCAATGATGAGGTCTAGGTTGGAGCGCGCTTGCCTAGAAAATGCCTATTCACTCTTCTCTTAAAGTCATCTAGATTGTACTTGGCTGGAAACACGGAGGCTGGAAGGGCGTTCCACACCTTAGCGGTTCGTATCAGAAACGAGGAAGAAAAACGTTTCGTGCGAGTTTGTTGGACGTCAACCACTTATGGATGCCACCGCTCTCGGCGTCTTGCAGTCCTATGGTAGAAAGGTGAAGAAGATACAAGAATATGTAGTTCCTGAGCACACCATTCCATTCTAACTTATACAATCGGTAGCGTTATACCAATTAGACGACAGAATGGATGATCTATGGTCTTCTGATACCTAAGGGATCAGAATGGATCCCTTATGTAAAAGAATAGACCTATACCCAGATCGCGAGAAGAAGTGTCGCCAGTACGGTACCAAAGATGTTTTTTTGACACCGACAAGGTCCGTAGTAAGCCGACAGCAGAATTGTCGATAGAAAGTGGTCCCTGCCACAGATTAAAACCTTGTCAATAGTCTGCACGCACGTTTCCATGGAGACAGTTTCTGCCATAATGTGGCTTGTTAGTGGGAAATTTTGATAGACAGCTCTACTATTTTCTTGTATGAAGGAGGTTTGCGTAAAAATGTTCTGATGAAAATGTTCTCAGGTAACTTATTGCTGGGTATAAGGCATCTAGCCCCTGATAAACTAATTTGATCAAGCAAAAATACCTAAATGCAGGATCATAATCTTGAGTGAGTGGGGCCATTCGTGCCCGCTGCTCGCGGAAAGTCATCAGAATCTCCATAAAAACACTTTTAACGCCCAAACTTTGGGAGAGATTTTGATTTTGATTAATCAAAGTCGGGAAGTTCTGCCATCATCGCCCCTCTGTTCCCTCCCCGTTCTACCATAACACGTTATGGTGCTAGGAAAGGGAACTTTGAATCACTTCCGACGAAACACTTTTGTTCATAAAAATGCCTAATGTACTAATCTGTCTTCACTTATTAAAATGAAAAAGGGCTTACTCATATTGAAATTGTACTGTGCTGTAACTGATATTTCAGTTTCAAATTTTAGACGATACACTGAACATAGTTTTGTCCTTCTTAGTTGAATATAGTTGAACATAGTTGGTGGGTGCCTGGTGCGACATGCAGCGTTGCGGAAGAATATACCTAACAGGAAAACGATGTTTTACCGAATAACTAAAAAACTAAACCAGTTACCAAAAAATCATTGTGAGCGTTTTTGGGTATTATTATTATCGACACATTAATACAAAAATACAATTATATCAGTACCACGTATTCAGCGAACTAAAAGTCCCCTCGAGTAAAGTACGCGGCAATTAAGTTGACCCAAAATGGCGAGTGCCTGCGCCAGTACCCTCGTATCTAGCTTTACGCGCTTCCCCTCACGGTGATTTCATATCCCATCTCAGTTGAAACCCGAAAATGTGTCCGCGCAGGGTTCAACTTATACGCCATCTATAATAAAGATCCATCGCGACGGCACATGACGACTCTTTTACATTACATCAAAATATTCGATAAACAACGAAATGATTCTACGAATACAATCAATACTATTGAAAAGTGGATTTGTTACAAAGTTCATCCACCGAGCGATCTGTCACAGCTTCCAGAGATGAATCGGCATTCAATTAAACCAGTTGCTATCGATACACAAACATTTCGCAGATCTGTTTACGATCGTTAATTGGAAACGCGACTGTACAAACACGGTTTTTATTCGAGTTTTCTATCGGATTCTATTCGATTTATTCGGATTATTGAGTTTTAAATCGAGTGTTGCTGATGTTTAATTAAATATTGGACGACGACTTTTTTAATTTTTTTCATGCGATTTTTAAATCTAAATATATAAGGGAAAGACTGACGGACATATCAACGCACAACCCAAATCGATGGGTCTAGTAACTCCAAATTTGAACAAAATTACTAAACTGATTTGGCTGAAATTTGGAATGGATATAGATTATATTCTTTATGAACACATGTCTGATTTTTATCTTGGAAAAATAAATGGTTCCTGCGAAAATAGTTAAAAACAGATAAAGGTACTCAAAGTTTTTGCTGAAATTTGGAAAGGAGATGTAAAGCGCAGTGCAGTGCGAACAATTTACTTGGGATTCACTGTAATATCTTTCTTTCTCTGCAAAGCATGTCATTTATTTTTATTTAATTTTATTTAAATATCTTTATTGCTTAAAATTAGTACATAAAATAACAACGAATAGAAAACCGAGAAACACAAAGGGCGACCTTATCACTAAAGTGATCTCTACCAGTGATCATGTCATATTTATAGTTTCCTAAAAAAATCATATCTGGGATTCGTACCTCCGACCTTCTCAGAGACAGATGACCATCTCAACTTGCTAGACGCTATTATAGCTTTCAAGTGAAGCTAATATAACGCTTGTCACAATAACAAAAAGAAAGTTGAGTCTTGATCACCCGCCATCATTCTTTTCACATTATGGCTGAGAAAAGTTCCCGAAGTTATCCATTAAACCCCCGGCTGTCGAGTGCCGTTGAATAAAAACGTCAAGTCAAAATATTACGTCATTGCTCGATACACGACGGACTTTGCGACACTCAAAAATCTGAATTTCAAGTGTAATACCGTTTAGGAAAAATTATAGGTTAGAAACGAGTCTTGTCTATGTCGAGGATGACTTGTCTTTGCGTTTATGTGCAGCAACAGAGTATAATTAAAATAGAAAACGTAGATTTCGTGATAGAAAACTCGGTAAAAACAAAGTTTCACCCATCACTTGATACATGGCGTTGCCTTCAGTTAGCTCGTGCTAACGAGTTCTATACCAAATATTACATATACGTGATTGTATGCATACCTGTTTGACTAGTAAGAGAAACTTTCATTGTAGATTCTCGAAGATTTTCGTAGATTTTCTTCCTGACGGGATTTTCGTCACGCAAAAAATCCATTTTCTTTTGCTTAGCCCCCTTGCACGATAACCTCCAAAAAGAAACTTTATTTAAAAGAAACCAAAACGCACGCCAAGGGTTACGTACTTCTATGTGGATTTTAAAGCTATACTAGCTAGAGCAATGAATGTATTTTTTCTGTACTTAAATAATTTAAGTTTACTCTTGGCATCCAGTCTAATCTAGTTGCACTTTACCTATTTATTATTTACACTTCTAAAATAAAGTAATGCGACGATAGATTAGGATAGGACGACATTAAATAAGATGGGAATCGATGTAATATTCCAACATTCAGGAATAATAAGCGACTCAAGCACCTTTAACTTTGCCATTTCCGATATGAATTATCACCGAAAAATATTTAAAACAGCGCTTTCAATACAAATGAAACATAATGACAATGAAAATTAAGTTTCATGTTCAGCAATAACTAAAACAAACGTAAATAACTTTTAGAATCAAATGAATTCCTACTCTATTCTGATGACAATAAAGCAGATTTTTCGGAAACGGGCAACACACAACCTTTGCCAAGAAAAATCCAACCACGCAAGAAGAATCACATTTGTTAGTATGATTATATTGCTAACGAGCTTTTGTTTTTACCTGGCGGAAGCTTCTCGTTTATTCCTAAATGTCTTTCTTGCCTGTTTTGTTTCCTCTTTCTTTCGCAGACCGGCTAGAGAGATTGCCGAATCTTTCCGCCGAGTTTAGCTTACAGTAAAATAAATGTTGCCTGAATTCTGGGTCTTACCACCGCACTCAGATTCATCGAGTTATTTTTTTTTAATTACAGACTTGAGTTTAATATTCCTCAGGCCTACTCAGAGTTTCGTTAGTATCATTAATAAGTCATAATAGTTTGATGTCAGTCAGTTTATATTATTTTCTGTCACAAAGATGATCATTAAACATAATCTGACGCGAAATGTTTCTGAATATTAAATTGTGGTATCTGACAGCGCTTTTACAAGAACTGCAAAATAAAAAGTAGTTTTACCGAGTTCCGTGCCAGTTCTTCTCGTTGCAGCTTTTAGAAACGTTGAGATTTTAGATAAGATAAGATAAGATCTTTTTTAGGTAAGATCACAGTCCAGCACTACCTTGTAGAGAATAAAAGGAAAAAGGTATTCCAAACTGTATTTTTTTTCAACCTCAACCTTTTAACCCTAGAAAGATAACCATATTTTGCCATACACTAAAGATAACCATACGTCGTTTCGACGCATATATTTGGATGCACATAATATTGCTATATATTTAATAATGTGTATGTTATTGTATTTGTAGCTTTAATATATTCTATTATCTTTATGATAAATAAAAAAGTAATTGATTTTCGTCTACTTTTACTAGCAAAATCTTGAATAACAAAACATGTCCCTTCTAACCCTCAAAAACTTAAACATTGTGGATTCTCTTCACCAGTCCTACAATTGTGTATTAAACTGCTTGTAATCAACTTTTTTTTACTTTTGATAAAATAATTTGACTTAGCTTATACAAATACTTTTGAATTTTAGTCTCAAAGGCACTTAGTGCAAGCGCTCGACTTGTGCTCCACAAGAATTCCAAATTTTGCAGCTATCGCACATTGAATTCGCCAGTCTTCTGATTCCTGAGGGGCAAAAAGCACAAAACCTTCGTTTTATTCGATCTTCATCATCTTTCAAAACTTCAGCTTTGCATTTTGTCAATATTAATCCAATTTTTTCTTTTATATACGTCGGAAAAGTGGGAAATTGCTACCTTTTTTCCATCCACGGGGTCATCGAGCTATTACTCATAAAATCTCTACGTCTATGAGGTTTTTCTTTCTTAGATAATATATTATCACAGAAAATAATGTACACGTTTATAATAAATGCTATATTCAGCATACCGTAAGGCGTAAACCATAGCCATGGGCTATCGGTTTGTTTTGCGACTACAAGACGTAGTTGAGCACATTTGATCGAATGTGTAGACTCTAATTTCCGGGGTTTTATTATTCATGGGTTTTTCTGGTGGTGGTGCACTCACTTCGCAGTCCTCGAAAGCGATTTGAACTTCATCTTCCAAAAGATTACCTTTAAATTCGGTATCAGACCCCTGATGCTCTTGATCACTTTGTTCTTAAAATAATCTATACATTTCTTTATCATATACTCGCGTGCGTGACGGTATTATGTTGTTTTGTAATGGGCCAACAAAAAATAAAAGAAACAGACAAAAAATATGCATGAAATATCCCAATAAACAACAAAATAAAGTTTCACAAAAGTAAAAAAAAAACTCACACTAAAGATAACCATACGTCACTTCGACGTACGGTAGGTAGATATTGAAGAAACTGTTGCACTTACGTAAGAGCCGCTGGTGTCTTCTGTAAGTGTCGAGGGTCAACAGAGTTGGCGGAAAGAGCCAGTGAAATTGCTTGAAATAGTAACGAGTTACATCGATTTTTCGAAATTGACTACATCGATTCGACGTAGGTTATCTTTCTAGGGTTAACCCCACTTTTATCGACTTTTTATGCTTCGGAAGCCTCACTCAGCTAGTTTAGAACTATCTTATAGATACATAGAGCAGGAAGGATGTGGAAAATATTAAAAGGATGAAAAACATGTTGGCTCAAAGAAAATTTCAATCTTAAAAGTCATAAACTTTTAATAAAACGCTAAAGACGCTGTTCTGAAAGATCATAAGCATGAAACGTCTGCGGTAGATAATATGAGTACATTGGATATCTAGGTGAAGCTCTGGTGTATAAATTATTTTAGTGTAGCTAAAAAGAGGAAGCATACCTACTAGAAAAGAATAAAGAAGCCAAATGATTACAGGAAGGTATTGGTGTCGATTTCCATTCACCACTTTGCTTGTATTTTGAATTGAAACATCGAACTAGTTGCTCTGATCTGAATCAATCTAAATCTAAATATTATGTAAAAGAAGAAACTGACTAACTGACTGACTGATAATTTATCAACGCTCAGAACAAACCGTTGGGTCTATTGATTCAAATTAGCCAAATAGGAGCACAATTATGGACATCCTCATGATTTCTAGGGATGGACTAAGAAAGGATTTGAAATCTCTACCCCTAAGGGGGTGAAACGGGAGTCTGAAGTTGGTATGGAGAAAAACTCCTACACACTGCAACTACTGAATGGATTAGGTTGAAATTTTGAATCATTCTGGATATATATAAATATGATCTACTATTTACTCCCGAAACATCCAGGGTTTGTGAAAAATCGAAAATCACGGGCGTCCGCTATAGTGATGGAATAAAATGCTTGACGTCTCGCGTAGAGAAAGACCAGTTTAAATTAGTTTAACGTGCTCTCTAAGGCATTGTGCCTGCTTTTTTAACATCGCTCAACTGTATACACACAATTTTTAATCCAGTCAAATTTCTTCAATTCCTAAAGTTGAATCAACATGTAATTGTACCAAATTAAAAGGCGTATTACCGATTTCTAAGTACCATATTTTTAAATCCGTTCTCTAAACTGAAAATCTCTTTTGTGCTCGAGAGTTATATATGTGATCGGATATGTGATTCTTTCAACTGGCTCCGATTGCGGTAAACTATGTCTGGACGTTCCTTACCGTTTCAGATCTGAGACGTTCAGTGATTTTGTTCTTAAACTTTACCATTGCTTGTCTTCCTTTGTGTTATTGTCGTTTCAATTGCTTGTTGGACAATGAATGTCTGTTATAGGATTCTTTGTTTAATTTCTTTAAAGAAGGATTTTAGGAGTTCAATCCCAAAATTCTATTATTTCTTATTAGGCTCAGGTGAAAGTTTACAATCTTTTTCTTTCCTCTATCGTGTTACTGTCTTTATAAAAAAAACTCTTCCAAACAGCTTGACCGATTTTTATGATTTTTTCTTCTGCATTCGTTAGGTCTAAGAATAGTTCGTAAGTTATTTTTAATACCTATATTTTCGAGTTTCTTGCCAGGTCTTCTCGGTGCAAACCTGCCTTCCGAACCGGGCGGTAGAGTTTTGACTTGTAATAAAGAGTTTATATTTAAGCCTATGTGAAAAATAAACATTTTCATTTTAGACATCGTTTTCCGCATCAGCTAGTTTTTGTATTATAATGTCTAAATTAGCTTAGGTCTGGTCGCGTCTGGTTACCACACTATCAGTTATATTAGCTTCTTCCAAGTTATTATGATAATACCTTTAGCTTTGGCTGATGCCATCTTTGCTTGCCATCAAGTAAGATTGCAATCAAGTTTAATCTTCATTTGTAAAACACTGCATAATTCCCCGTAGTTTGATAATTTCCTTTGATATTAGGATCGTATTCTTCATATCGACTCACAGATTTCGGATAAAATAAGTTTATTATACTGGTAAACCGTATACTTACTATACGTTCAAATCTTGTACCGAAAATCTAATTTTACCAATCTGCATACCCGATGGATCCAGTTAGATAATTAAGCAGATAGCGCTAATGGGCGTCAGTTAGCGCGGACGGACGGACGGACATAGACGGACGGACAGACAGTGAGTGACGGGCGTTCATAATGTGTGTATGTTATATTGTTAGTCCGTGAGACGCTGTGATAGCTCTGTCACGGGATAATTTATAGGCCTTGCCGATTCGATTTAACATGCGCTGGCCTATTAATTGTCGAATGCCTGATGCAACTTTACTCAAAGGTTATTATTAACGATGTATTTTTTGAAGTGTCTCAATTTAAAATCTGGCCGATAATAAAGTACCTTCCAGCAAATAACTGGTAGATTAGCAATAGAGAACAAATTGTTTTGCTATAATCCGCTAACTGAAAAGAAATTTGAATAGTAAACATCCACGCATCAAGCACGAAAGCCATGTTCACAAGCAAGCAATGCGACTTTACAATCACGCATTGTGAGGTCAATATCTCCTGAGGAAGTCTCCTGTTGGGGCGAAACGTGCGTTGAAAGTGAGAAAAGAGTTGTATGTTGTGTTGTTTGATTTGTGTTGTGGAAAACTAGTATAGGTATTAGCCATTAGGTACATTAAAAAGATACATTGATGTCTCGAAATACTGCAGCTCCTAAAGTTAACTCAATTTGAGGAACTTTGGGCTTGTTGAGTAGATACCTCAACCGTCGATATAAATGAAAGGTTACAACCGTTTTATATCCTTTATATCCGCCAGTACTTACTCGTAGTTTACGAGCAATTGCTCTTTTTTACTGGCGGGTAATACAATCATCAACATGCGGGAACTTTTTCTAAAAACACTTTGGAAAACATTGCCTTAATAGCCTTTCGGTTGATGGTTATACCTTTTCTTTGAAACTTTTTATTTCTTCAACAAGTTAGTACATGACTGCGATCTCACCCGATGGTAAGTGGTAAGTGGGTGATTGGTAGCAGATTACTAACCTGCCAATCCTATCAGTTTCTACACAGCATCGCGTCGGAACGTTAAATCTCTTAGCAGTGCGTTTTTACTGATCGGGTGGTTATTGGTGATAAGTAACTAGACACGATTAACTTAATATTTTCGTATTTCCGTCGAGTAAAGAGCTATATAAAATAAAAATTAATGATTGACCGGATTTTTGTCTGACTGTCTAAACTCAGGAGGAGAGCGCACTGTAGTGCGCTGAGTGACATTGCAATGTAATGTCGTGCAACGCACTGAATGTGTCATGAATAGTCTTGCACGGCTCGATATTGTTTGTAATTTTTTTCATAATTATGTTTAATTTACTATAATACTATTGAGAATATTTTGTCTTAATAGTACGGAATCTTCAGAGCGTCAATCCAACTCGCAAACAACAATTTTTTTGACGTGACAACGTCTTATAAATCGATAGAGCCGGCTGCACAGACAAAAAAAGATGACTCATTCGGCGTTACCGGCGTTACCTCGCTCTGAGGCGTTCCATGTAAGGCTTGAAGTGCAAGCGAGAGTTGTCACGTTCAACTATCGTCAGTAAACCGACTTTACAGACAACCAATTTTTTATTTTTTATTTTATTTTATATCCATGTTAATTAACTAAAAAAATTACCAAAAGCGACAGAAGATGCGAATGGATGAACATAATGAAATTCATCAACGCCGCCCAAAGCGCGCTAATTGCTCGTAATAATTTATTTTAATGACCTCTCAAACAGCCGTCACGGCTTTCGCGCAGGGCTTGACGGAATAATTTACTAGTGATGTTACCTTTTTGGGCACCTTGGGTACTTTTAAAATTTAATCTTGTCCGTGTTTTGATATTCCTGACTGTTTCTCCGTTTGTTCGTTTATTTATGCGTTAATATGTGACAGAGCTTGTCTTTAATATAATAATAAAGTTTACTATAGGTAGTCCTAAGGATTATTTAAGTAGATGAATCAAATCCTTTGATATTCCTGCCTGTTTCTCCGTTTGTTTGTTTATTTATGCGTTAATATGTAGCAGAGCTTGGCTTTAATATAATAATAAAGCTTACTATAGTATTAATGATTATAAGAAAAAAAAAACTTTTAAGAGCTATTTTGAAGTGGTAATAACAGAGAACAAAACTCGGCTGAGTTTGTTGTTGGTTTCTTCTCAATGCAGGGCGCGTTTGAACCCTCGTAAACTTAGTTTTAAGTCGTCTGTAGTTATCACCATACAATATATTGTGACAAATATCATACTGGCGTTTTACAAGAGCCTGTAGGTTAGGCCTATGTGAAATAAAGGTATTTTGACCTTTTTGAATTTTGATTTTTGACTTTTAAGTTGAAATAACGCACCTTACTACCTCATTTACCATATTTTCATATTATACCATTCCATCTCCAAAAATTTTTCATCCTTTTAGTGGTTTTAATTTTCAAAAATGTATTCTTACCCAACCTAGCATTAATGATATAAGAAAGTCAGTCAGTCAGTCAACTTTTTCATACATACAGATTTGATAAATAATGTTTTCGTATAGGTAACTGTAATAATTTATTTGGCATTTGAACTCCAGTGTCTTAAACTTTAACATAGCTTGAAGAGCACAACAGAGCTAGTTACGAAACAAAGTGCGAACCACAGAGCAGCTACAAAGCCGCAGTTTGCTGTTCATCAGCCTCTGTACACAGAGTAGACAAGAAACAGAGCAATGCTGAAAATTTAAACTTCTTGACATTAAGTATTTTGTTGACAGGAGCGGAATCTAAAAATAATTTCTTAGCAAGTACTCGGTTATTTTAAAAGTGTCTTGTCATTTCCGCGGAACACGCAACAAACAGTTTTAAATACAACTATTATGATAATTAATCTTATCCGTTTTTCCCAGACAGGTATTCCTGTATATCCGCTCCTGTTAGCGAAGTACTTTGTCTCTTGATGAATAGTTAATGCTGAAGCTACGGCGAAAATGTGAAATTAGTTGATGTTTGCACTTCCCGTACTTTAGTATGAGTAAAGTAACAATGTTTACTGTTAGAAAATTCTCTGTTTACTTATAAAAGGGATTTTGAAAATTGGGTGCAAAATTATAACGTGTATTTAAAGTAAAGCTTAGGTTCTACCTACTTTTATGGCTTTTTTAGCTACTTTTAAATATTGTTCAAAAATCATTAAGTCTTTTCAATACTTTGTCTCTCCGTACACACAACTTTGAGAAATAAAAAGTGCATACCCGGGTTCAAACCTTCGAAATTCGACCTCCAGTCAGTATCATTATATTATCTGTTTTTATGAAGGGGGTCCAAAAAACACAATTCTCTAATGAGCCGGTAAAGGTCTGAACCAATATACTCGATAAAAAAAATAAAAGGGTATTGTGTAAAAGTTGTCTGAGTTAAAAGTCGCCCGTCCACTTCCCGTGAACGGAAGTACTGCAACTTTCACGATAGAGTTTAATGGCCGAGCGGGTCGTCTTATCTGACGGATAAAACTTTGCTGACACTCGGAAATAAAGTCGTATTTATCGCGGATATTATTTCCTTTTCCTTATCAGTTCAAAAAGTCCCACTGCTAGATTAAAGCATTATTTTATAATTGCGTAGACTTTTCTATAAACTAAGGTCAACTATCAAATTGATTTAGTGATACTAGAGTTACATCTCTGAAGTAAGATTATAAAATCTTAGCTAATAATTCTGAATAGTATTGCGAATTTCTTAATAGAAACTCCTAATGCTTTATTACAATTAATTGACGCAGGAATAGAACAAGCGTCTGTTATTTGATGTTAAATATGCTAACTGTAAAAAAACACTATAATTTGGGCAAAATTCTTGCTACAAAGATGAAAGAGTATTGTGTAAAAGTTGTCAGCGTCATAAGTCACCCGACCACTTCCCGTGAACTGTAAAGTGAATCAAGCAACTTCCGCGATAGAGTTTAATGGCGCCCGAGACCCGCTCAGTCTTATCTGACGTATAAAACTTTGGGGACACTCGGAAATGAATTAATGTTTATCGCAGATATTATGCGATATTTTTATCTAACTATGATGACAGTTTTGTGTTCGTCTGCTTCATAATTTAAAAGACTAGAGTGCGCTCGCTTCGCTTGAGTGACCTCTATTTGGACCCCGCTAAGGGGTTGAATTTAAAAAAAAAAAACTTGTGTATCCCTTTCAGCAGGATCCGTCAGGTTTTAAGTTTTCATACGTTTACGTTTACTTAAAATATCATCTTCTTTATCATAAAATAATCACTTTATAGAATTATATAAAAGTATTTATGAGAATAGCAGAGCTAAAGAGAACAAACGTTATTCGAATTTGAGCATAATTAAATCATAATTGCTCGGTATTTTATTTCCCATTTCACGTAAAGTCCGCAATAATAAGAACAAGAAATCATTTCTTTAAACCCGCCCTCGAAACGCCCACAAAGTATAATGAGACGGTCTCATTTTACCGGGAACCGAACCGACTGCTTTCTTTAAACCCAGTTTTCTCTCCGTTTCCTTTTGAGAAGCGCTCTCTTTCAAATTGGTTTTAATTCTTTATGGGATAGTTTTCTTTTCAGCGGGTTATTTCATTCGTTTTATGATTTAATATCATTCGTCCACTGCTTTGTTCACGTGACTAACTACTTCCCCACTTAGAGGGTTAACTTTTTTAAAAAATACTTTGTTTGCGGATGGTAAACGTCTCTATTTGTATACTAAATAGCTCAATCTGTACAATAGTTTGAGCTGTGCGTTGTCACATTTTCCTTTCATAATTATTTTCTTTCATAATATCTTAGATTGTAGGATCAATTGTTGTCCTAGTAATTTTTAAACTATTTCTGTATTTGTAAGCATTTATATTGAACAGTGTCAAATGTACCTAATCTTGTGTTAAAAGGGTTTGTCAAGCCTAAACTTATAAATATTTTAGGTAATATGAACTCTATATTAGTCCTTGGGAGTGATAGTGAATTGCTCTACTGTTAGTTGCCTATAATGCATAATCATTGTTGTTTAATGGTGACAACATAAAATATTACCCTGAATGTGTTGTGGGCTTCTTTTCAGTGGCAGCGAACCATCGTAAACTTAGTTTTAAGTCCTGAAATAGTTATCACCATTCTATAGATATTGTAAAAT
Source organism: Coenonympha arcania (assembly GCA_036785405.1). NCBI lineage: Eukaryota > Metazoa > Arthropoda > Insecta > Lepidoptera > Nymphalidae > Coenonympha > Coenonympha arcania. The sequence continues at coordinate 11,197,075 of CM072078.1, forward strand.
AAAATGTCTCATAAGCGCCTTTCGTAAACTAGGCTTGTATAAAATAAAGTATATTCTGATTGTGATTGATTGTTTTGTGATTGTGTAATGGCTATTCTGGTTAACAATTCTATCTTCAAAATGACTTCTATCTTGCAAAAACTAAACTATACAAGCCGTTACGTACAAATCGTCTTTCAAAAATGTCAACATTACATGTAACTAAAGTTAATTACCAAAAGTTTCACGATCGCTTGCAGATGTGTTTCATGCCAGCGAAAGCAAAATTACGCCAAGGTGGAATTTTAATGGGGTCATGTTTGAACGGGAGAAATAGTTCCATAATTTATGTTTCGATACTACTCACCGTTAGTCGAGTAAAAGTTATAAAATTACTGAGAGTTGAAGACTACCTGACATTACAAAAGAGATCAAATACAATGTAGGATAGGGGTCTAATTGAAAAAGAAACTCACACATTTCGACCATTATTTACAGACATTATGTAGTTCCGTGTCCCGAGTCCCGACCAATAAACCCACTTTTCAATTCCGCACTTAAAGACTATTCTGACATTGCGGTCACAGATTCACAATAAAGTGCGATGGAGGCGTAAAAAAGGAGGTGAATCGAAGAGGGGGTGAATTAAAATAGGGGGTGAAATCGGTGTTTCTTTTGAAGGTGCCTGTTTCGGACTCTGCGACGCTAGAATAACAATGGAGGGGCTGACGGTTACGATTTTGGAAATCATGCTCTGTATTTGAGGTTGCTCAGAGGTTCCGTACCTAAACAAAAAAACAGAACTGCAGTATAGAGCCCTTTACTTGAGGAATTGTTTTTGATCCCAAATGTCCCTTGGAATTTAATAATTCATGTATCAAAGTAGGATTCAAACTTCCAATAAACATAAAATCTGTAGGCAAGGTCTCATGGAATTAATTAGTGAAGAAAAGAATTCAAAAGGTGTGAATTTCTTTTCGTTACAGGTATCTTATAAACTATAACTTCAATTAAATTTTTTGCAGAATACCTTAAACTAATTTAATATTAACAAACACAATGCATCGTATAGTATAGCTAGTAACATAATTTTTGATTTTTTGTATATAAATGTGAAAACGATGTAGGCACAGCAAACAATTAGAACAAAATGAAAATAAAACGGCGGAATAATTCAAAGTCAAACATTAAACTCATTTCCACGTCAAACATTATCTTTCATTACGGTTTTAATGAAGCCGTAACGAATACAAACCGCGCCTCCTCCGCGTCTGAGGGACAACCGCACAGCGTTACCTTCCATACCGTGGACTCTAGCAAATTGGCCCCGTGAATACTTTACTATGTCAATGTTAGAAGAACTAGTTTGGCAATTTTCTACATTTCTTATCTTTTATTATTTTTTTGGCTCCATAAAGATTTTTTAAATTTTCATAATTGTGAGAAACGAAATTATAAAATTACTCGTGAGTTTATTTTAATTTTTCACAAATCCCGTGGGGAGCAAGAATAATCGATATTCTGGAATAAAAAGTAGTTTATTTGTTAAAACAGGATATAGGCTATGTATACTTTAAAATTCAACCAAATCGGTTACGTAGTTACCTACGGCATGAAGGAGTATATCACCATACAACTTTTGGACACTCGATTTGATTTTCATCTTAGTGCACGCCTAGACCTCTTTAGGAATCTATGTGCCTAATTTGAGCTGTGCATTGATATGTCAGACCGTCAGTCAGTCAGACAGACAGATTCTATTTTAAACATTTAACGACATGAAATGACAATGTTGTCATATTCCTTACAAACTGACGCTTTTGACGCTATGTGTGGTACATGTGTGTGTCAAGCGGTTGAAACTTATAACAGCGCTCGGGCCTTCTGAACTTAGCTCCATGAATACTTTACTGTGCGGATGTTGGAAGACTACCATTTATTTAAAGTTTAAAATCACATTTTTACACGATGAATATTCTTTAGTGGGGGAGCTGTAATTCATGGATACTAAAGTTTCGTAGTTAATGGTGTAGGTAGCAAGTCATTCTAGATTACTAGTTGGCAAAAGAATTAATAGAATAATCACATAGACCAAATATTATGCAATTTTAATAATCCTATCATTGAGGTTCTGCAATTAATAATGAAATTTATATAATATCAATTTTGCTGAAAGTTGGAATAGAAATTGCTTATACCCTAACACAGTTCAAGGCAAATTAGCAGGCAAAACTAAGTAATACATGCAAACATTAAAGAGCAGATAATTCTTTAATAAGTTATTTTTTTATAATGATACCAAGATAAAATAATATTAAAACAAACAAAAACATATTTCACGGAAGCAAGTCATAAAGAAGATCACAGACGAGTAAAACAAAACTCGCAAAACAGTTCAAAGAGAGCGCGCGGAAAATTTGTGAAATCGTACAAAAACTAAAACAAAAAAAAACAAGATTTCGTCGGTCAATTTAAAGCAGCCGCGGATCCAACAAATACCGCCATTAAATAAAAGAAAGGCGAGATCAAATAACTAAACATTGAGGGGAACTGAATACCTGGATCTAAAGGCTGTGTCATACTAAACACGCCGCGGCGGCAAAATTTGATAGTGGTATTGATTTGGTTTTGCAAATTCTCAAAAAAATTTTGATAAGTTCCAAAATTTCCAAAATGAATCTATTCTTATTGTGCTTCCCGTTGGAAGGAAAAAGCTATAATAGGAACTTTTCATTTAGTTAGTCCACTATTTTCGTAAACTCGAATAAGAGCCATCAAAACTGGAACGTACAAACAAAAATTCTCAAGTTATGAACTTAATATTGAATTTTCTCAACTATTTTACATTAACCTTTTTCTCCTTTCTACCATAAAACGGCCAGTAGCCGAGAGAAGAAGAAGGCGTTCCTAAATGGTTTACATTTAGTGAACTCAAATGGAACGCTTTTTTCAAGGTGTAAACTCTTCCAGTATCCATGTTCCCAGGCAAGTATAATCTGGGTGTTATCGAGAGAAGAGTAATTTGCTATTTTCTAGACAAGAACGTCTCATCATTGCTTATGCTTTCCATCATGCAATAATAGTTGGTGTATTTGTTTTAATTTTAAAGTAAAAATAGATAAATAGTTTAGTGTGATGAAGCCCTAAGGGCTGTAGGAAAAATAAGCCACTTGTGAATTCTGTGCTCGGAACGATTTTAAGGGCCCTCCTTTCTCGTTATTATCTTATTTTTCTTGCTTTCAAATGTGCAGGTATTTTATACGGCTCTCCATGATTTTTATTTCGAGGCTAGAGACGATTTTTTCGCTCCCTGAAATATTGGAAAGAAAAATTTACGCGTCACGACTCACTAGCGGACACTATATTTATTATAATCGATCATTTAAAAGACTTTTAACATTTTTTTTGGAATTTCAAGATTGCTCTCGTTAAGTTCAGATAAAAAGTAGGTTAGAATGAGACCTTTTGTTTTTAAGTCTGTCTATGTCTGTCAAAATTTTATTTATCAAACAACTATATCTGTAGTAATTTATTGCATTATTTCTTTTTTTTTCTTCCCCTTACATCAAATATTTTTTCAATGCCACATTAAATTTACATCATGAATAATTTCATTAGTCTCAGCCCCAAGACCCTTCCCTGCGCAACTCCAGAGCCGAATCTAATTTCTGGAGCGGTGACTGTCACCCCATTGTTATTCTACAGACGCCGCCGGTATTGGTTCCGGCACCTTTGAAAGAATCGGGAATTTATTTACTTTCTTTTTATTGTGAATCTGTGATCGACCCGGTCAAATGCTTTATGGAAATCGATGCTTAAATTAGGAAACGTAACAGCTCATCAAATGTTTTACTACTGGATTCAAGAATATTGTCACTTGAATAACATTTTTTCTTAACAAAATTACAACCATAAAACAAAAATAAATATGTACCTAAGTTGGTTGGCAAGAAAATTTTATTCTGATTTGAATATTATGGAAATCCTTTCTACGATTTTATAAATAACATTTTCATAACATATTAAAATTCCTCACATAAAGTTTTTCTTTGATACAATTTTCGCATGTTTAAAATTTTTCCACGATCCGAACTTAGTGGAAAATTTTCATAAATTTGCCACTTGAAACGTTGGAGAGAATGTATTCACAAAACATTAATTTATAATTCGTTTATTTTAATTTACTTTTACCGCAAAGGTTTACCTCATTTTATTGACTGTGAAATTTCAAATTAAATAATTAATTGTATTACGAACAGTTAATGAAATTCATTTTCAGGTCTCTACAAATAACTATATTATATCATTACCAAATTACCTCAAACTTCAAAGTTCAAACCACGTTCAGGAACATCGACCGACCGTATTGGATATTGTATAAAGCAACAGGAAGGAGGTGAAACCAGATCATCATTAATATGTTTGACATTCACTATGGACGTAAATAGTAATTGTTTGTTAGTGGTAAGACTCTTCTTGTGGAATTCATTCGGGTAGGCAACTGCAGTATCAGTTTTTCTAATAACTGCGTTTCGTTTCGAAAGGCAATATAAACCAATCCAGTAATCACTACTGGACAAAATGTGCTAAAATGGATGACCGCGAAACCCTAAAGAGGCTCAGGGTTTATTTCCTTTTTACCTGTTATTCTGAAGGAAGCTAATGTAGTGAAGTTACCCCCTTCACACACGGCTCGTAAACGTAGAGCGGCATCCGCGTGTACGACGAGAGCAGTACGAGCAAGAATATGTTCAAACATGTCCGCAGACAAAGCGGTGTTGCAGCAAATCGTAGAAGGCGTTATTTTCATACTGTTAGGCTCTTACGTTACGCTTACGTTTGCGAGCCGTGTGCGAAGGGGCTTATGCGTAGCGTCATAACAATACGCCTACGCTTACGAGCCGTGTGCGAAGGGCCTTATATGAGCACACTTTTACCGCTTTTCACTGCGTTCTTGTATCAAGGTCCCGCGATCGTAATCGCAAGAGTCAAAATCCACCTTAAGCTCAATTTTAGACACTTTTCACTTGAAAATCACTTCCGTGTTTCGCGCAAGAGGTTATTAAAGTACACTTTCTCCGACACTTGAGTTCTGTCAGAGCATCCTCTTCGATTTCAGACAATGCGTAGCGATAAGAAAAGAATCTTCGCCTTCAGATGTTGCGTCTTTGTTTTGGAGATTAACAGAGCGCTCGAGAGCTCGAGGGCAGCTCAGAGCAGCTCGAGTGGCGATTGAGAGATAAAAAGGGAGATTTTAATGTTAAATATTCTACTTTGTAATATTTTGAACGCGATTTTTTTTTGATGACAAGACTGGCCTTGACCGATTTTTAGGATTCCGAAGTAACTAAGAATACATTTAATTTTAGTGTTTTACACACTTAGGATGTTCTGACGGCATTCTGAATTTTGACGTAGTGAAATGAAACTCGCGTAGCTCAGTTGGTAAAGATCACGAAACCACGATAGTTAGGGGATGGGAGTTGATGTCCTGCCGTGAGTGAAATTTTGATGCATATTTAAATTTATAGTTAATTCTAAGAAATTATGATGAAAATGATTGTTGTCAATATACCGACAGAGATTACGTAAAATAAATTAAACACCGTGCGTGAGTCTCCATTATAATAATGTATTCACAGCATTCGCGTTTTTCGTACGTAGTAAAGCATTTAGCGTCAGAAAAACAAACAGAGGGGCCCAAATCGGATTCCGAACACATTCGGATTCAGCCCCGTCCGCCCTCGCTGCGTCCCGCACGCCCCCGCGCCGCCCTGACCGCGACCAAAGCTGGGAGAGAAAATCTTTTTATCACGATACATCAAAAGATTTTCCTAATTTACACACAGAGTTCGTGTTTTAATATAAGTAAAAAGTAAATTGTTTTTCATTTGAAAATACACGGTATTTCCATTCCCGGCCAAATTGGTTCAGTAGTTATGTCATAAAGGAGTTTTTTTTTTTATTCTATACAAGTTAGTACTTGACTGCGATCTCACCTGATGGTAAGTGATGATGCAGTCTAAGATGTTATCGTACTAACTTGGAAGGGTAAGTAAATTTACCCCAACGGTTTCTACACAGCATCGCACCGGAACGCTAAATCGCTTGGCGGTGCGTCTTTGCTGGTAGGGTGGTAACTAGCCACGGCCGAAGCCTCCCACCAGACCAGACTTAAGCCAATTTAGAAATTATAAAATCCCAAAGTGGCCCGTGGCAGGAATCGAACCCACGACCTCCCACTCGAATCCGAGCACGCCGCCACTGCGCCAGGGAGGTCGTCGAAGTCGAAGTCGGAGTAAAAACATTGTAACAAAAAAAAATTAATAATACAAGGATTCGCAGAATGAGCTCTGTAGTTAAAGTTATGGATCAGTCGAGAAGCAATTACAGAGAATAATAAAAAAGCTGACAGGTAACAATGCAGTTACTACGAGTAAGTTATCCAAGTTGTATCTCAGTTACCCGGCATGTATATTCACCAAGCGTTAGTAGAACTCTGAGATAAAGTTTAATGACGCTTGAACCGCGCTACTTAACGCTAAATGGCGACACTATAATATTATTACGTCCTGAAATTTTATGGCTTTTATAACTACTTTATTAATAGTTCTAACTGTGAATCTACGGTTGAAATCATAAAATAACTTTAAAAATCACTGAGATTCTTGTTATTGTAGCGGTGGTATTGACACCGCCCATCGTAGGATAACCAATTGCTAACAGGGTAGGTAAACAGCGCAGTAGCTTAGTAACCCAGTTATCCGGCATGTATTTTCACTGATGCGAGTCGAAGTGTCACTAAAACTCAAAGATAAAGTTTAATGACGCTTGAAACGTGATATCTTAAGCAAAATATTCAGGTTATTACCATGAGATTTTATTGCTATATGGCAAAGATTCAAATAATTTAAATCTTTGCTATATAGTATATCTAACCGCGAAATTGTTAGATTTAAATAAACTTCATAACAATCTAAGCAACCTAACAAAAAGGTCAAACCAAAATACATATAGACATTTAGATAACGTTGTATCAATACATTGGAAAACATTTTACAAAACGCAGTGATTGTAGCCTGAAGTATATGAGGATAACAAAAAGCTAACAGGGCGGATAACTAAGTTATCCAAGTTGTAACTCAGTTACCCGGCATGTATATTCACCGGCGCGAGTCGCGGTGTCGGTAAAACTCTGAGATAAAGTTTAATGACGCTTGAACCGCGTTATCTTCAGCGAGATGGCTATACTACATTATATCCTGAGATTTTGTACTTTAGTTCAGTAGCATAAAGATGATTTAGGACACGATTTTAATTCTTACTTCCGCCTTTTCTTGCCTGCATTTCACATAGGCTCAACCGCTAGAGAAAGTTTTATGACAATGAATCAAGTCCTAACTACTATGCCAGAAAGACAAGTGTAGTGCATCGTATGGTATTGAAAGAAATCTACACTATCTACACTTCTACACTAATCTACACTAATATTATAAAGAGGAAAGATTTGTATTTTTGGATTTTTGTATGTAACGAATAAACTCAGAAAGTACTGGACCGATTTTAATAATTCTTTTTTCATTAGAAAGCTACATTATCACTGAGTAACATAGGCTATATTTAGTACTAGATTACTATAGAAATCTTTAAAAATTCCTATTAAAACCAGCCGAAGGTGTAAAAAAATTAGCCATAAAATGTCTTTCATCGCATACGCTGCGAAGAGTATTAATGATAGGACAAAAAATGTTCGACAATATTATAGAATATATCAATATCTACAAAAAACTTCGCGAGACCATATGTCTAACTATTGTAGTTACGTCACTATAACTACTTTTTTACATTTAACAAATTGATAGAAATGCCGATCAAAATCAGACCGTGTTATCCATACCATTTATAAATTTTTATCCAAATAAATAATTTAATATTCAAGACTGTCTCAATACCTGATGATTACTTTTTGAATTATTGAAATTGGACATTCCATTCAAAAGATATCATGAAATTAAAATATAAATGCGGGTCCCGCGGCCGGTCAGCTCGCACATGTTCCGCGGATCCCGATGATACCAACTGATTTCCCCATATCTTTTAAAAGGTTACTGCAGTTCCCTTTAAAAATATCCTTTGCCCTAACAATAAATAAATCCCAGGGACAAACTTTTTCCATAGTTGGTATCGACTTAAGGAAAGAGTGCTTTTCCCACGGGTAATTGTACGTGGTACTTTCTCGAGTAGGATCTCCTGAAAATCAATACCTACGTTTTGTTGCCACCTACAAATACCACAGCCAACGTTGTGTAGAGGGAGGCTTTAAAATAAGCATACATTTTTTTTCTAATTTAGTGATTCATGGTCGTTTTAATTAGCATGATTATAACTTAAATATCTGTACCTATTTATGACTACCCGTGCGAAGCCGGGACGGGCCGCTAGTAAAAAATAAAGCGATATACGTTTACACAAAATAGAGGAAGAACTACAAGAAAATAAAATACTGCATCTGATATTATGGGCAAGTGTATCACTTGATATCAAGTGTATGTCATTAGAATAATTTAACAAACTTTTTTTATGAACGGGTTATTTCCGGCTACAAAAGTGATAATAAAATTGGAAAACAGAGCGCATGTTGCACTCTTTGCCACCCTTACGGGCTTTAGGGCAGGCCTAAGTTTTCCTATTTTATTGCAGCGCGGGCAGCGAGATATTTCGACCTGATGATAACCTCGCTACAACTTTATCTCCCATCAGATAAGATTACACTCAAACTTGTACTTAATTGTTGTAACTTGTATTTAATGTGCAAAAAAAAATTGGTTGTCTGTAAAGTCGGTTTACGGACGATAGATTTACGTGATAACTTCATAATTGGCCTCTGTATCGTTTGTTTTATCGTGCCTCTCTATCGCTTGTGTCGCGCTCTCGCTTGCACGCACAGGCTCTGGTGGAACGCTACGCGGAACGTTACTATTTTTCATGTGCGTGTTCATCAATTTATTAAAAGTTATCACGTCAAAAATGTTGACTTTGTTCAAAGCGCGTAAAACTGTTGCAGTGTTCAAAGGCTCTGAACAACAGGAGTCTCTAGACAGTCGTCAGTATTTAGCCCCGGATGGTCTCCGTTTAACCCCTTCTCCAGATATTCCCGCGCTTTGTCTACAAATCGTTCTTTTCATCCCGGAATCGCCTACTTGAGTCTGAAACCGAGTCGAGTGCGGGCGGTATAATCTCGGAAACAAAGAAGCTGTTTGTAGGGGACAAGCGAAGGGGGGTTAGGGAGGGGATTGTCTTGTTAATATATTGTTTGTACACAATTTAGAGTTCCTTACCCCGTAATGAAGTGTAAGTTGCAAGTCACTTTCTCTGTATAATTAGAATGCCAATTTTTTTTATTAAATACAAGTTGGTACTTGACTGCAATCTTAAATGCTGATAAGTGACAATGGAGATGTTATCACAATAACTTACAAAAAATAAGTAACCTCTAAGTTTCTACACAGCATCGAACGTTTAATGTCTTGGCGGTGCGTTTTTTTAACCGACTTCAAAAAAAGGAGGAGGTTCTCAATTCGTTGGTTTTTTTTTTAATAGTAGCTTAGTCTGTAAGGAACCACCTTCGGTTCCAAGTTCCCAAGTAAATAAGTTCGGCAATAAAGAAATTTGTATTTGAATTTGAACTATTTTATTTGGTTTCCCCGTTATCTTTCTCACACAGAACATCAAGGCATCGTAAAGGCTTGTTACAACACACATAGTTGACGTACCAAAGACTAGTACGAAGTGGTTTGATTCCACGGTTCTGATACACTGCAAATGTCTGGAATATCCTGCCTCTGTCATCCCTACCAACTATAAACTTGGGTGCCTTTAAATCAAAAGTAAATAGACATCTAGGTAAGCGCGCTTCACTTTAGACTATATTGTCAACATTTTCGGAATCGACTTTAAACCCCGAGATCTACCAAAACAGTAGATACAGCAGTAATTCAACTAGGCAGCTCAAAATAAACAATTTTTAACGTGACCCCATTAAGCGAGTAAACCTTGCATTATACTAAATGAAGTCAGGAAATATGAATCGCTGTGAGAACGCTGCCGTAATTCATATTCCAACATCAAACACTAGGTAATGAGCCAGCTCCGAGACCTATTTTACTGCGTACATTATAATATTGTAGACACACGAAACGTATTGTAGCATTCATATTAAAGCTATACAGTATCACGGAATAGGAATTAAAAAAAACACTGTTACCATTGCCGACACTTCTGTTTGAGCTTATACTTCTGTCGGCACTCTTTTTAGGGTTCCGTAGCCGAATGGCAAAAAACGGAACCCTTATAGATTCGTCATGTCTGTCTGTCCGTCTGTCCGTCTGTCCGTCTGTCCGTCTGTCTGTCTGTCCGTCTGTCCGTCTGTCCGTCTGTCCGTCCGTCACAGCCACTTTTTTCCGAAACTATAAGAGCTATACTGTTGAAACTTGGTAAGTAGATGTATTCTGTGAACCGCATTAAGGTTTTCACACAAAATTTAAAAACAAGAGATAAATGTTGGGGGTGCCCCATACTTAGAACTGAAACTCAAAAACTTATAAAAAATACTTTTTTTTCATCAAACCCATATGTGTGGGGTATCTATGGATAGGTCTTCAAATATGATACTAAGGTTTCTAATATCATTTTTTTCTAAAATGAATAGTTTGCGCGAGAGACACTTCCAAAGTGGTAAAATGTGTGCCCCCCCCCCCTGTAACTTCTAAAATAAGAGTATGATAAAACTGAAAAAAATATATGATGTACATTACCATGCAAACTTCCACCGAAAATTAGTTTGAACGAGATCTAATGAGTAGTTTTTTTTATATTTACAATAAAACCTCTAAAAACAAAGTCAGTTTTGCGGTTCGATAAGAAAAGTGGTTTTTATGATTTTATTCCTCCGGTTGTAGTACGGAACCCTCAGTGCGCGAGTCCGACTCGCACTTGACAGGTTATTAATCAATGTAGGCTTACGCTTGAACACAATCTCACCTGATGGAAAGTGATGAATGACGTTGTGGTTGAGGCTGGAACGAGGTTACCTAGAAGATGCCACTCTTTTTTTAAAGGTATCCTGGGGCCTGATTGCGTAAGAAAACGTATTCGTCGTTATCGTAATCGTTAGCAAAGTCTCCCCCTAGATTGGCTGACGTAAATCAGCGAATCAATCAGTGGGCAGTATTTGTAAACGATTACGATAACGTTTTGCTTACGCAATTAAGGGGCAGGTTGTAAGATACACTATTGTGTAATAGTAAATTAACATAACAGCGTTCTTTTTCTTCTTTCTGACAAAGATAACCAAATATAGCGGACAAAGGCCATATAACAACGGCCATTTTAAAGCCATGTTTAGACGAGCAATCATATGCAAACCAGTTCCAAGGAGCCAACAAATAATTGCCGCAAATCACCACATGTGTGTTCGCAGCTTTATCCACTTTGCGATAACTCAGTAACTCGGTGACTGTGAATGCAAGCGCCGCGCATAAATAATAATGACAGGAGCGAAGGAATATACGCTTTGTGAAGCTGTAATTATAATTACGAGAACAATGTTTACTTTATAACATACCAATTTGGTGGCCAATTTAAACAGCGATTAGCTGCCTAATTATTGTATAGTGTAGTACACATTACACAAATATCTGTAATAACTAATGCTATCTCTTATTTCTGACACACATAGCCAGAAAGAATAGTCATATTTAAACAGAAATGGAGGTTCATAAATTGATATGATCTGCGAAATCCAGTGCTTGGGACTCAGCATATAAGTATCGCAAATCTGCACATGTGTGTTCGCAGCTTTATCCACTTTGCGATACAATAACTCAGTAACTCGGTGACTGTGAATGCAAGCGCCTCGCATAAATAATAATGACAGGAGTAGAGGAAGCTGCACTTTGTGAAGCTATTGTGTTATTAGCATAACAACGGTTTACGTTGTATCATATTCACATCTTTGTAACGCTGTTATGTATCCTAGTGTGCGGATTTTCGTTGTTTATTTGGTAACGTCTATCGTTTGTTACACAGCATCGCACAGGAATGTTTAATCGCTTGGCGGTGCGTGATTTTCGGTAAGGTGGTAACCAGAGGCGGCCGAAGTCTCGCACTAGACCAGATCTGAGCCTAATTAGAAATTATATTTCAGAAATTCCCAACAGGCCTGTCCAGGGAATCAACACTGGGACCTCCCGCTCTACTCCGAGAGTGGTGCTATCTGCACAAGGGAGGCTGTTGGGGAAGGCGAAGTTGTCGCTAACACGGGCAAAACCGCTCAGTTTAGAACACCGACGCAGTGTTGCCTGTTTAGCGGTTTTTTACAGGATATATTTTGGAGAGTGTGCTCAAGAACTCCACAACCTTGTGCCTCCTTCACCTTTCTACCATAGAACCGCGAGACGTCGAGAGAAGTGGCAGCTTTATGTGGTTGATGTCCAGCGTAGTCGGACGAAACGCTTTTCTTCTACGTTTCTGATACGAACCGCTAAGGTGTGGAACACCCTTCCAGTTTCCGTGTTCCCAGCCAAATATAATCTGGGTGCCTTCAAGAGAAGAGTGAATAGGCATTTTCTAGGCAAGCGCGCTCCATCCTAGAACTCATCATTTCATCATGTCATCAGACTTGGTTGTATTCAAGCGCAAGCCTATTATAAAAAAAAAGGCGCAGATGAGAAATATATTATGTAAGTTCATGGTAGTATCATCTGATGCCGAAGCTAGAAAATGTCCATAGGAACTCAGTAATTAATCGACATAAACCCATCGAGTTTGGGCTCGTCTGATTTGTCTTGACGAGTTTTTTGATGCTAGATGATAATCAGGATCTGGTGTTAAGAAGAATACGGATTTAACGTATTAAAGCTTGTTTTGAAACATATTTTTTTAATTATACTTATGTGAAATATCGTAGGTAGGTACCACATATTAGAAAAGTAAGTTAAAACCTACAAAATACCTACGATTGAAGTAAAATATTATGTAAATAAAACTAACATACTGTTTGTCTTTCACGTAGTATAATAATATACTTAACTATATATCTACAAGATTGAAACAAGCGTCTAAATTCAAATATACTGGAATTGAAATGTCAGTTTTGCATATCCCATGTGTCCTTTAGAAAGGACGTTAAAATAGTCCCCTCCGAAACTAGAAAATATTTTCATTAACGTATGCAAATGTTGTGACCACTGACCGCGTAGAGGACTCGTGCAGACCGGCATTAGTGATAATGTGAAAAGGGTTAATTTGCATTTGAAGAGGAGTCTACGGCTGAACGACCTAAAAATAATTGTGCAAAGCAAGAAAATATTAAAAGTATTTTGCTTCAATCCGTATGGCAAAAAATTTTAACCAAACGAGTAAAACACGTCCTTAGCAAACAACGTCATACAAAACTTTTATACTAAACTCTAAGTTTCGCTCCGACACCAGATCATCCTCAGAACATAGATTGTATCTATTATATTTTGTATTGTAAAGTCAATATCTCCATCATTTTCTTTTGTCAATATTTCTACAAAGACCCAGGTGACCAAAAATTAGCCAAGTACCATAATAATATTATATTCAGTAGTTTACGGGATAGAATTTAGGGCATTTGTTTATTACTCTAGTTTTTTATTTTGTTTGTGCATATTTTGGTGCTTTTTTGGCCATTTTCCGTGCATATTTTTATTCAAATTTCGGCAATTCCGTAGCGCATTTAAACCGATGTCTAGTAATAATATTTACCTGCATGATATCTGAATATTGAATATTATCCAGAATATTTTCGTTGGCATCACTGGCAAGAGCTCCCGAGGGAAATTCGGTGCTATGAAGAGCTGTATATAGGTACTCGGAGCTTTTCATTTCCGGAACTATCCGTTTTATTCAATTGCTTCTTATAAAGGCGCGACCACACTTGCGGCACAGTGGGGTGAAATACGTTTTAGGTAGATAAAATATCACTTGCTTAGTGTATTTAATCATGGCGAGAGAACCTGCTTGACTAAGACTTCACCACAATGTTTTCAAGGCTGTGTGAAGCCTGCCAACCCGCACTAGGCTAGCATGCTGGGCTATAATCAAACCGTTTTACATTCTAAGCACAGACCCGTGCCCAACAGTAGGACATAAAAACAAAAGTAAGGAGCTGATGGTGATGACTTCAAAGTCATCTATAACCTGATTTTTTTGTACAAAAGGGTGGATCACAATTTTTTTTTATATTTTTTTTCTATCGTATTAGACTGTGTATAAATAATTTTTGTAATGAATTTATATACGTGAAATAAATGATTGAAATTTCGTTCAATTTTGCAATGGGGGCTTTTCGATATTGTTTCTAAATTTATTGAATTTATTTTTGTCTTTCTCACTCTCACGGATACGATGGTAGGTGCGACAAGCAACGTCGCAGAAGAATATAACAGAAAAACGACCTTTTACCTAATTACTCAAAAACTAAGCTAGTTATCAAAACTCTGTTTCTTAGCGTTTTTGGATATTATTATTACCGACACTTTAAAACAAAAATTACAATTACATCCAATATAGTGTCTGATAAAAACTAGAAAAACTGAGATTTTGGAGCAACTTTTGGGAGAACTTTCTATCGAGAAAATTTTATCCAATCGTGTTTCTGCTTCTTAGCTATTTTAGATTAAAGACCCAAAATACATGACGTGGAAATTTGAAAGTAATAATCTTTATAGTTTTTGAATAAAACTTCATTCAAAATTGCTTAAATACGGCTTCTACACCGTTGTTTAAAATTTCTTTGTTCAAGTTAACATAGTAGGTACGGGTATAAACCAGCGTATAAGGTTATGACCACAGATACATTTAAGTTTCCCGTATATTGAATTTTTGTCCAAATTAGCTGGCAGATCGCCACAGTGTGCGAGCAACTCGGCCGTAGCGCTCACACAATAATTGAATCTGAATTCCCCACTCTAGTAACTATGGTAATTTGTTGCAATTTGCAACTAAAATTTGGCCGAAACGCAACTACGAAATCCATTGCTCGATGCCGGCAGTCGGAATTTGGGGCGTAAAAAACACACCACTCAAAACTTTGCGCAAACATTCGTTAAAATACCCCAGTGTTTGGTAATGCTAGATACTAATTGTTTTGGCGAATCGAAACATTTGAATCGTAGGTTTACCTATATCAGTTCAATGCTAATAAGTTACCATTTAAAAATATTTTTAAAAACAGGCGTTTTGTACGTTAATAATTTATCCGTATTCTTTTCGGCAAATTCTTTCATTAGATACTCATAAAGTAAAGAAGTGGATTAAAAATAACATGTCCGGGATTTTGGGTTTGGAATAACGCCACACAGCTAAACATGCATTGTCATCCAAACATAGCTTTTAAAATTAAATAACGAAAAAACTTTGAAATCTATTAAATATTCTTCTTGTTGCTTGCATGGTTTACCAAAGCCAGAAAATAAATGGTTGCTTTATTTATTACAAATATTTTTCTTTAAACACGTAAAATACCAGTACAAAGACTTTAATTAAAAAACTAAATTATTTATTTATTTTATTTACTGGCTGTTGCCTACAAATTACGATATCTTTTTCCGTTAATTTGCCAAAAAATAAATTCATACCGTTAAACTATTTCCTGATAATTATTACAATCTACAAAAAAGAAATATTCTGCAGTAGCACAGTACATAATATGCATTCAGTAATACATTTTTATTAATACAGAATAGATTCACCATAACAAAAAAATCTAAAAAATCCGTTGCAAAATCCGTGTTTGAAACGCTAGTATGCCTATGCGTTAACCCTCCAGCGCTGCCTCGGGTGAATTCAGCCGTGAATTCACGTAACAACACAACTCAACACTAAAATGCACCTGAAATGAGAATTCCCGCACAACAAAAACATGGTATTTGATGAAATTATTCACTCAAAAGCCGCCGTGAGAGGTAGTGGCGGGTAGTTCTGGGTGGAGGGGAGGTACCCTAGGTAAGGGGGGGTTGTCATAACGGCAAGCGTTTGTAATTTCCCCCCGGAGTGTAGGGATGTCCCAGGAAATTGTGATTATGCGTCAGTGAGTAACCAGGTATGAGGGAAGACTGTTTTTGTGCACTGTTTCAAAATACGCAATCATATTACTAAGTTAAAGTTTGACGACCTCCCTGGCGCAGTGGCGGCTTGCTCGGATTCGAGTGGGAGGTCGCGGGTTCGATTCCCGCCACGGGCCTCTTTAGAATTTTATAATTTCTAAATTGGCTCAGGTCTGGTCTGGTCTGAGGCTTCGGTCGTGACTAGTTACCACCCCAGCAAAGACGCACCGCCAAGCGATTAAGCGTTCTGGTGCGATGCTGTGTAGAAACCGTTGGGGTAAATTTACTTACCCTTCCAAGTTAGTACGATAACATCTTAGATTGCATCATCACTTACCATCAGGTGAGATCGCAGTCAAGTACTAACTTGTATAGAATAAAAAAAAAGTCAGGCCTAACGTATAGGCTCTTGTAAAACGTCCATATGATATTTGTCCCATATGTATGGTGATAACTACAAGTCGACTTGAAGCTAAGTTTACGAGGGTTCCAACGCGCCCTGCACTGAGATGAAGCCCACAACAAACTCAGCCGGGTTTTGTTTTCGGTTATCACCACTTCACAAATGCTCTTGAAAACTAGTTGAGCTAGTAATTATAATACAGCAGTTCATTCACTCCCAAGTATTTGATTCATGTAAATAATCCATAACTATAGTAATCCATACTATAGTAAGCTTTATTAACGAGCTTTCGTTTTACAGCGACTTTGAACTTATTGAGGGATAAGTTTAATATTTCTCACTAGTTGGTTTTAAATCGATGAATCAATAATGACCAAGGGCAGCAGTTCTGAAGATGGCATGTATTGTGAGGAGGTTCCTCGCTCTGGAGTCCTGAAAGACCTGCTATGAATTAATGCTGATTTTTTATGAAATATTTAAAAAAAAATTTTTAAAGAATTTTGGTTATGAATATTGTCAAATGGTATTAGAGAAATTAGAGTGTATTCAGCTGTTTTAATATCTCATTCCATTATTGTGAAAATTTGTTCCTACGAACGATTCTTGTAAGCTAAAAGTGGTTCATCATTACATTTTGTTCTTCCTTTAGCAAAATAACTAAGCTGGTTCAGCTATAAGTGCAGAAAATTCACACAGAAGACTTGATTAATATAAACGTAACAAAATATTTTTTTTTACATTCAGAAGTTCTGGCTAAAGACAGCGGTACAGTACTTTTTTATATAAACAAATACAGTTATTCATAAGTTTAATGAATTCTTTGTCTTATAGATAGTTACACTATGATATAGGCCCATAATATAATATGATATATAGGATATAACAAAACACAAAATCCCTTGAGGTAAACAAAAAAGTGACTGTGACATACGGACGAACAGACAGACAGACATGACGAATCTATAAGGGTTCCGTTTTTTACCATTTGGCTACTGAACCCTAAAAAAGGCATAACCACGTTGCGTCAAAGCGTTTTTCATCTAAATTGTAATCAGTAACGTAATTAACGTTCGGCAAAAGGTCTCTCCAAATTCCTTGATAACCCATTTCTAATTGATTTTGTTTTAAATTCCCATTTCGGCCCTTTTTCCCTACAAAAGACCTGTCAGCAGGACTCTTTGCAATTAGGGAGTTTGTAAAAACTCTTGAATATGTCTAAAATGGGCTATTTATTTGGACTACATTTTTACGTTTTTAATTGATTTGTGTTCTTTTTACTAGCCTCGAAATTTATTTCTCTTTCAAATTACAGAAGATTTTTTCGTTACTTCTACGTTTCAGGAAAGTTTGAGGTTCTCGTAGGGATTTGTAAATACGATAATTAACGCGAGACGCGGTAAACGATACTTTTTAGGGCTCCGTAATCTCAGTGGATTAGTGGATTAACCTTAAGTGAAAAATCTAAAAGATTAAATGAACCTGCCAAACACACACACACACACACACACACACACACACACACACACACACACACACACACACACACACACACACACACACACAGGCACACACACACACACACAAAAACACACACACACACACACACTGACAGTTTAGCAATCCTTTAATTACATAACCCTAAAAATTTTGAACTTATGAACTAAAGAAGTTTAAAGTAAAAGAAATTCTAACCGAAGTTTCAACCGTTCCTACAAGACGTCTCGTTCTGTACAATAATTTAATTGCGAAACTCATTAGTATTAAGAATAACAATCAACAAATTCAAACGTTCCTCGTTGTACTAAAATACACATTTTCACACAAACGGACATGTAATTATTTGTTCGCGTATTAATTAAAATGTTAAATCGGTCGGAACCCGCGTTCGGATTGCTCGAAAATGTTTGTGGAACCCTAATACCGCGTATTTACGTATTTATACGAACATTTGTTTATTTGTACATCCAAAACAGATGTCATAACAGAGCGGAAATTAAATATTCCGTTAGAAAATGTTATTCTGTCTCTGCAAAGCTTTGTTCGTTCGCAATTCTTTCACGTTTATTAAATTTGTTGCGTTCATTAATGACTAGTGGTTGCCCCCCGATTCTGTCACATAGACATAAAATAAAATATCGTATAAAAATTTGAAAAAACGAATTTTTTTTAAGAATTATATATTAGATCACATTTTAAGCCACGAAGACGCACCCCACTCTATCAAAATCGCTTATATTTTATTCAATTCGTATGGAGTTCGACAAAGTGGGGCGGATCATCGTGGATTGAAATATTTATACAGGCAGCGTTTTCTCTATTTTTGTGTCTCTATTTCTAAGTTTGACGTCATCAAAGAAATGGACCTACAAATGTACAAAAGAAGTTTTGACGTGATAACGTTTAATAAATTGATGAACACCAGCAACGCACATGAAAAATAGTAACGTTCCGCGTAACGTTCCACCTGAGCCTGTGCGTGCAAGCGAGAGCGCGCAACAAGCGATAGAAAGGCACGATAAAACAAACGATAGAGGCCAATTATGCCGTTATCACGTAAATCTATCGTCCGTAAACCGACTTTACAGACAACCAATTTTTTTAAAGTCATATTATTGTTCAAATAATAATCATCAACGTAAATGAGCTCAATTTGACATTTTTCAACAATAATTGAAGGAATTACGAGAAAATTCCGCTGAAATGGGAGCCCAGATCGCAATTCTATGTACAGTCGCGGAATGAAAAGGTTCGCCACCTTAGTGTCGATTTTCCCTTGCACTAGTACTGCAAGAGTCCATAATGTGAACATACTAAAACAATCGACTAGTGCAAACGAATCACTTTGAAAATTGACGAAACTTTTCATTCCGCGACTGTACGTCCGCGGAACCTTCCGAGCTTGAGTGTAACCCGCACTTGACCGGTTTTTGTAATGTTTTCAAGTAATTAGGCTAAGAGCTCGCACCTCAGCCGACGGCGCGCGTGAAAAATATGAAATATAAACAAAGTGCAATTTGAGTCGGCCGCGTCCCCCGGGGGTGCTCGGGCCCATAATTTGTGGAGTGCTCATTTCTCTGAGAGCTGCTTAATGGCTGTAATTTTTATCGAAATGGGCTTAAGATTGATTATCATTTCCCTGGACATTAAAGTTTTAGCTCTGAAATTCGGGACGTGGTCGTGCGGTAAATAAAGCCGTAAGTTTTAAAAGTTTTTTGATCCCAAGCCGTGTGTTTTATATCAAATTTTTTGATCCCATTACTATCAAAAAGTTTCCTAAATTTAAGTAGGTACGACGTACGTAATAAGACGCAAAAATAAACCGGATCCTTCAATGTTTTTTTCGGTTTCATGAATAACCTGTCACTACTGAAGCTTTAAAAACGTTTAGCGGCATGAAAAATACCTACCTAGACCTACCGAAGGTCTGGGAATAGTTCGTAAATTATTATTAGTAGACAAAAAAACATAAAAATCAGTCTAGGCGTTCTGGAGGAGTTTGGTTACAAACATTGTGTCACGAAAATTTGTATCTAATGAATTAACTCTTGTTGACTATGGAAAAACGCAAATTTTGAATGTAGTAAGTAGTTTTAGCTTACGTATATGGATATACGTAGTATCAGTATGTGAAATAAAGTTCAACTAAATCCAAAAAATCAGACGGATCCGAACCCTGACCAAACAAAGGCAGACATCTGAGCAACTGGGCCATCACTACTGTTTTCTGTGTATTTACAAATAAATCTCGTTACCTACGATATTTATTTGTATAAATCTTGTAGGCATAGCAAAAGGTATGCCTGCTACAATCGATAAGCTCAGAAATTTTGTACATTTGTCGAGTTTTATTAAAAATCCAACGCGTCCATAAATTGTGCGAACCGACTGCGAAATACTGTTTATATTGAAGCTTTTCCGCTAAGAGCAAGTGGGCAGTATTGAGGGGTTGTTTTACATTTTAAAAGTTAGAAAATACAACCAGTCATATTATACATCAGTAATAGTTTATCGTAACCCTCAGTTACTACTTGAATAATTTCGATAGCAGTATTACTAAAATATAATCGAATGAACGGATTTTCAACAAGATTTCACTAGCAGGTAGAGTGATTCACGAGGAAGGTTTAAGTATGTGATTTGTCAAGGCTTTGTGTAAATTGGTTGAAAATAGCGATAATTTTTGGAATTTCTATGGAAACTTTCACCAAAAACTCTAGATCTACAAAAACTTTTAACAATATCTTACTTTATCCATTTTACTAACATTTTCCGACAAAATATTATAATGAATAGCATAAAATGCTTTACTAACTGTGCAAATCTAGGACGTGTCGCTAGTTAAACTATACCATGTTGTATTTAAGTAAATCAAGATTCTAACAACGCAAAATCTAACACCCCTTCCGAAATCGCACCCACGCTCCTAGCTTATATTTCAGGTTTGCAGTTGCCTCGCTTATTAGCGTTTTAAAAAGTCTGAAATATTTTTATGTGTTCAGGAAAACTGGCAGATGTTGTGAACTCACAAAGTTGTGGGCTGAATCGGAGGCGAATGAGTTTCATGCGAAATGCGAACGCTGTGGAGTGAAGTACTGGCTTAAGAGCGTTCATGCGGCACGGTGTGAATCGCGTTTCGCTCCATACAAAAAAGGAATTCGTTCCCGCTGACGCAATTTTGCGCGGAAAATGGTATTACAAAAAAATTTATAGTAAAATAAATATACAACTTATTAAAATAGTAAATAACCAGTGACATTGAATATTAATTGAATTAAATTACTATAATTCAGAAATAACAAAATATCTTAGATTTTATCCTAAAATAATACGTTTAATTTATCGAAAATGCTAAAAATGGCGCTTTTCGGTTTATGGTTTTTGAGTGAAAGTCTAGGAAAATCGTGTTTTTTAGACACTTTTTAGTAAATGTTATTAATTTTCTAAATATGTCATTGTTATAAGTTTGTGTTATGAAACATGGCAAATATCTTGCATCTGCGTAGAGCGTCGACCGCTATTTTAGCAAACAGCCTATACAAAAACTGTTCTAGTGAGAAAGTTATACACATATTTTAAAATATTTTTGAGACAAGTTCTACATTATGAAATGCCAAATAATATGAATTCAATTATCTAATCTATAATTGAACACATAACTATTTTATGTTCCTTCGGAAATCGTAAATTTTGACTCAAGCATAATTCTAACGCATGAACCGCCTTAATGACTTGTAGAGCTAAATATATTAGCAGGATATTACTTTGGAGGGTTTGGAGGGAGGCTGAGGTATTACAGAATCTTGGTCAACAGCTCATTCACAGCTGTAACCGTGACGTCACCGAGGTGTCTGGCTGGGATCAATTATTAAGAAGTGGTAACGTCCCGGCTGCGATATACAAACGGTCATTAGTGCTCCTTTCAGTTAGAAGGTTCTGACCATTGCAACACTGTTTTTACTAGTTCAGTGGTCAACGCTCATGCTGTTTTTGTTTTTGTTTTGATTTAAAAAAATGTTTTGGTGTTATTGGTAAATTATTAAGTTTGAAGATTATTTATGATGTGAACAATCTCGTAAATTCATCGTATATCTGTAGGGCGATCGCTAAAAATGTATCAATCATTAAAGAGCTGTATCAATGTCAAAACATGGATTTTGACCAATCACAGCACTTAAAAATCACGTTTTGACATTATCACAGCACTTAAAAATCACGTTTTGACATTATCACAGCACTTAAAAATCACGTTTTGGCATATCACAGCACTTAAAAATCACGTTTTGACATTATCACAGCACTTAAAAATCACGTTTTGACATTATCACAGCACTTAAAAATCACGTTTTGGCATATCACAGCACTTAAAAATCACGTTTTGACATATCACAGCACTTAAAAATCACGTTTTGACATTATCACAGCACTTAAAAATCACGTTTTGGCATATCACAGCACTTAAAAATCACGTTTTGACATATCACAGCACTTAAAAATCACGTTTTGACATTATCACAGCACTTAAAAATCACGTTTTGGCATATCACAGCACTTAAAAATCACGTTTTGACATATCACAGCACTTAAAAATCACGTTTTGACATATCACAGCACTTAAAAATCACGTTTTGACATTGATACAGCTCTTTAATGATTGATACATTTTTAGCCGATCGTCATGCTGATAAACTAACATTAAATGATAGCATATGTGTGATACGTATGCTACATTTTCAGAGCATCCCCTTTGTAAACTTCCGTTCCAAATCACGTCAGAACTATTCAGGCGGGTCTACCAAACAGTTTATTTAGTTTCAGCCCGAAACATCCGACTAAAGCCTGGCGCATTAGATATTCGATCGGCTGAAAGCGACTGAAACGGCTGAAAGCTGGCAAACGGTGTTTTTTGTGCACGTGAAACGGAACGCAACCTTTTAGCGCATACGAAATATATTTTTACTGTAAAATTGAACGTACATATTTTCGAAGTGTATCGCGTGTGAAATGAAGCGACCAATTTGTTTATCGGAGAATTCCATTTATTTTTATTTATTCTTTCAATTATGTATTTTTTTGGAAAAGGTTTTTTTTATCAGTGTACTCAATGTTGAGTTGAGTTTAAGGTCCTAGGTTCGATTCTTGTTATACTATATCTTTTCAGCTATAATGAAAAGTCAATCGTGCCGATAATCGAATCTGGATATTCTAACTATACACTACTGAACACACGGCTCTTTAATAGAGGTCAACAGCGCTCTCAGTTTAAGTAGAGTTCAAAGCGATCTTTCATACTTAACTGTGTAAAAGTCCACCTAAGAGTGTAAGTTATAGCTTGAGTTATGACGCGACTCGGTAGAGAACTTGATTCATTTGCTCCTAGGGAGACTAATACCGGATATAATTAACTAGGACCATCGAATACCGTTACTGGATTCAGTTACTGTGACAAATACACTTTCAGGACCTGTACGATTAAGTGGAAACGTTCTATGAACTTCTGGTACCCTGGTACTCACGGCTTTATTAACTTTCTGTTTTCAAACAAAGAGTGATGAGATAAATAAGACGTTCACCTGATGTTAAGTGACATGCCTAACCACGACGCACCACTGTGCTCATTATCAGATATCAGTTTTGTCTCATTTTGGCCAGTAATTACGTCAGTTTACAGTGCCTTTGTGAAACATAATATGCATATCTATTTCACGGTAGAATAACTGACGTACCTACCCAGAAGAAATCTGCAAGAACATTCCTACAACCAGAAAACTTTTGAGTCACTTAATTTTTGACAGGCATTATCGACATTTCTCCCTGATTCTGACAGAATTTTACCTTAAGTGATGGATGGATGGACTCAGGATAATGAGAGCAGTGCAGTGTGTTATTTGATATTGCAGTGCAAAGTTATAGGACACATTGCATCTGCCAATATGTACAATGTACATGCTTATAACTTAACATCAGGTTCATCTTTGTTTTAAAAATTGTTAGAAATAAGTTTCCACACCCCTAAAACAGACCCCTAATTATTATTTATGGGGTCGTGCGTGACCCCGCGTTCTGGATCTAGTCTGATGGGTGACGACTGAAGGAATAAGTTGGCTGGTCTCCAAGATTCAGCTTCTTGTGGAATAACAATTTAGCTCCGGTCGAACAGTCGAGCCAACGGAACAGATATCTGAAACCGAGGATTTATTTGTTATTGTAGGATCAGAGCCACACGGTGGGGTCAATCTTAGTTTTTTTGAGGGTTTCCTCTGATAAACTGTGCACGAAGATAAAACAGTCCAATAAATGAAATAAATCATATACCATTAGGGTTAGTACAGGTTTTTGTTTAAATTTCGAGTCGACTCTATTGGCACGAACGAACCGAAATGCTCCTTACGTTTGCAGCCAGCGCCATCTATGGACAGCCGCTGATACGCATCCGTCCATAGGTGGCATTGGCTGTTAATGTATGGAGGAATTCGGCTCGTTAGTGCGAACTGCGAAGCAAGTCGACCCGGTACAAAAACGTGTACTAACCCTACACATTAACGGCCTACAAGCCGTATTTAGGTGATTTTGAATGAAGTTTTATGCAAAAACTATAAAGAAAATTACTTTCAAATTTACACGTCATGTATTTTGGGTCTTTAATCTAAAATCGCTAAGAAGCAGAAACACGATTGGATAAAATTTTCTCGATAGAAAGTTGCTCCAAAATCTCAGTTTTTCTATATTTTATCGGAAACTACAATGGATGTAATTGTAATTTTAGTTTTAATGTATCGGTAATAATAATATCCTAAAACGCTTAGAACGGATTTTTGATAACCAGCTTAGTTTTTGAGTAATTAGGTAAAACGTCGTTTTTCTGCTATATTCTTCCGCGACGCTGCATGTCGCACCTACCAAATCTCCGTGAGAGTGAGAAAGACAAAAATAAATTCAATCAATCCCCTTAATTTCAAGATTTCTTAAATTTATTGTTAGTATAATGTTATAGTTTTTTTTTTCTGTGCATGAACCTCTGATAGGGAAAAAACTCCTCCAAAATAAATGACCGGTTGTCTCTATAATTTGCTGGCCTTGTCCAGTTTTTGCTGTTATGTTTTTTTATACTCCCGTCGAGTCATTGGTCTCCCTCTACCTTTTTTTTATTTACAGGCCTCTCCACAAGGTTACCTTTACCGTTTACTTTTGTTCTGTAAGTCTGCAATTCTTGCTACGTGTCAGTCACTGTCATGGGTCAGGGCATTAGGTGCTTTTGTTATTGACTATTATTGTTGCTTTTGATCTATCTTTTTTATCTTGAGCATACTTCGTTCTAGTTAACGCTGTATCTCTCTGAATTTATATTGTGTTGTTAGCTACATTTTTAAAACCGTTGTCTTCAATTTTTATCCGTATGATTCCAATGTTTATGATTTATTTACATAAAAACAGCATCGTTAACAGGTAACGAGATATCCCGCTCAGCGTCCCATTAGGAGCGGCGGGATCTCACAAATGATCAAAGAACAATCACGGCCTTTGATACAAAACTCGCCGCTATCAAACGTATCACCAACTCGGTAGCTTTAGTGGAAAGATTTTTAATCTATCCTACAGTTTTATACTACTTATATGACTACCTGAAATATGTTGTTTTCAGTGTGGTTAGTGCAAGTTATTGGATGAATTTAAATTCGAGATTCAGTAGCGCCATTCAATCTATTTGCGGGATGAAATTGAAAACGTAAAACGATATCGAGTTTTTAAGTATTATTGTATCTTGTACTAGCCGTACTGAATTTATGTGTGTACTGAATCTAATATCTAATATGTATGCGGAAGAGTTTTTCGTTCCAAGACAAGTTCTTAATGCCTGAAATACACGAATAATGAGGTGACTATATGGTCCTTTACAAAATTAATAAGACTGTAACAGATTAAATAGGAAAAAACCGAAATTCAGATTATGTTCAAAATCATCATCTAAAAATGATTAGTAAATCCCTAAAATATTGTGTATTAACAAGAGAACTTCATGATTTTTCTTTTCGTGCTATATTCCTCAGACATACAGGTATAGGAATCTGAGATAAGACCATAGACCTAAGTTAACTTAAAATCCAAATAAAAACTAAAAATAACCAAAACAATGCATACAGAGGGGTTAGTATAATATAATATGTTTCGGACAAATTTCGCTGTCAATAGATGGCGCTGGCTGTAAAGGAATTCGGATTCGATTCGTTTGTGCGTAGCGAGTCGATTCGAAATTCGTACAAAAACCTGTACTAACCATACAGGAAATATGAAAATAATACGTTTTCTCATACGTCGCGAGCGGTTGTATTTGTCTCGTACGCGACACCTGCTGCCTCGTTAGTCGTTACCGACGACGACGTGTAGCTGTCCCGTTATAACGTAACGATATTGTTACCGGACGTTATACAAACATTCTGCATGTCAACTTTGTTTATGGGATTTTATATTTAAGGCCGTAGGTGGTTTTTATTTTGCCCATCTCGCTTTTACGTATACGTTGGTAGGTGCGATAGGCAGCGTTGCGGGAGAATATTTAGATTTGTAGATTCCAATAAATTTAAAAAAGTGTGAAAACTTTAGAGCAAAAAAAGTTTTAATCGAGAAAATTAATATTTTAAAAATTCCAATCAAATTAATAAATTTATTTAAAAGTAATCAAATTAAAAATATTTGGGGGGTCAGCTTGTAGAGATATCGTCGGTCGAATCACGAAGGGGCGTAAGTGATTTTTGTCAATTTTACAGTAGAGCGATTTTCAATAAAGTGCACCGTGATGCACCGTCGTAACTTTATATGTAAAACTACTACGCAGTTTACAGGACCGTCGTTAGGATTGATAACTAATCCTCTTTTGATATTAAATTAGTTTATTAGTTTACTTTAGTTATTTGTAGATATATTTCCTTTTTTTTGAAAAAAAATTCACTTACGCCCTTTTGTCATGTGCAAATATTTCAAAATACCATTTACGTCCGGCTATCTTAATTAACTATAAAATAAATAAAAGACTATAAATTAAAACACTATTATATAAAGAAAGACTGTAATATTAAGTAATGGAACAATATCTTATTGATGTAGTAGGTTTTCATAATAAGTTTGATATTCCCCATCTTATCAAAGGGGTCTCTCCCCTGCACATAGAAATTAAATCGTTATATTTTTCTTTAGATATCTCATAATGAGATTTATTTAAATGTCCCACCTCTTCCTTCAGCCATTTAACATCTTGTCTTTTTATTGATATCTATCTGTATTCTTTATCCTTGTGACTCGTTTTAAAAAATAGACTACTTGGAGACTTTCGTGAGACTTTTAACTCCATAACATCTATCCATTTAAAGAGAGCGGCTGTCTGGTTATCGTTTTTTAATTTAAGTAACCTTAACTTTAAGGCATGATTTTTAAAATCATTGTAATTGAGTACCTTGACTTCGTATGGATTTTTGCGTGCCAATCGTATGATCGGCTCCAATTGGCATGGAACAAAGACGTTCCCAGCCTTTGCCATTGCAAATGCTATCGCGCTATGGACAGAATCGCCCTCGCTTTGCCCATGGAACGAACAGAGGTATCGTAAACTAATTTCTTCAATCGATTCACAATTATTTATGAAGTATAAAAGCATAGCCGCCATCACGGAATTTTTATTCTGGCCTGAGCAGCCATCGCAAAATAAGAATACTTCTTTCACGCTCTTTCTATCACAATTTGTTAAGAAATAATAAACACAAGTAGAAATTTCAGAGGTACCTCTTCTACTGATTGTCTCATTCCATAAGTTGCATATAGTATACAGTCTTTGGAGGCTAAATCATAAATTGTGAAATTATAATTAGCCAAACGTCTTTTATAAAAAAGAGCACTTTCATTGGATTGTGGCAAATAGATGACTTGCTGTAAATCGAACGAAGCACAACAAGTGGTTATATTTTGTATCTCGATTCTTGCATTCGTTTTTAATTCGTCGTACTTCTTCTTTCTCTATAATATTATGTGCATCATATTTATTCTGCAGCTTCTCTTTCACCTCGCTTGTACCTTCTCTGTAATCTGTATGTCATGCATAAACTGCATTGATCTTTTTTGGTTTATGGATCGATAAATTCATGCTTTTGAATACATTTCTATAAAGTGTCATACTTACGGGTTGGTTATACTCCTTTAAAAACATAAAATAAGTATATTTTTTTCAAAGGTAAATCATGGTGAAGATATTCTTATAAACTACTTTTTCTACAATAATGAGACTCAACACGCGGAAATCTGTTAATATGTTCAGTAATGAGTGATCGCAGCTGAGTATCCCTTTCATGGTAGACCTCTTGCCTTCCTCCTCTTCTGTCTTTTTCTACTACACCGGTGTTCTTTAATTTTTGCAATGCCGTGCGAAACGTCTTTTCTGAAATGAATTCTGAAGTATTGAGGAACATTTTCTTGCATACCTTCTGCTTCTCATCATTTAATGGTACTTAAGTAAAAGCAGTTGGTAAACTTCCGACGAGATTCTGTGGCAGTAGTTTTGCGTCCTACGGGCTATTTTTCAACAAATCTCACCTTATTAATTTGCAACTAACCCCAGAGTACATTATTAATTGCAACTAACTTCGTTCGACTGCTTAACACGTCTTGACCTGTCATTGTTTCACTCGTATAATCACGTTAGATAGGTTACGCCTTTTCGTGAAAAAAAAAATTACATGGGGACAGGTAAGAATAGGCGTAACTGGTAGATACGACTATTCGTGATTTTTTAAATTGGGATGAATAGCAGATAGGGCTTTTCGTAATTGTTTGTAAAACTGTTTCCGGTGTGTTTTAAATTACGCCCTTTCGTGACGCTATAAAACTTGCCTTATAGATTACGATGGTGGAGATAACTACAAATCGAATATTTGTGGGATACGCCCCTTCGTGATTCGACCGACGATATATTAAATTATTGAATTTAAGTACCTCACAAATTACTCAAAAGTAGATAGGAATCAAATGGAGATACTCATTCGTTTTCAAAGTCGCTTGATCCATCCTTGGAAAGTCAGAAAATAAATTTCCTCGTTAAAAAATACGGTAGCCCCTTTGTAGTCAGTGATTTGTCTGCGTCGTCGTAACCAACACCTGTGACCTGCGCGCCATTGTATTGTGCTTGTTACACTGTTATATTGTAATATCTACTGTTATTGTAGTATATTACATACTGTACTGTGTGTGTATTACATACTGTACTGTGTAGA
This sequence comes from Coenonympha arcania, assembly GCA_036785405.1. Taxonomy (NCBI): domain Eukaryota; kingdom Metazoa; phylum Arthropoda; class Insecta; order Lepidoptera; family Nymphalidae; genus Coenonympha; species Coenonympha arcania. The sequence goes on from CM072078.1 coordinate 11,226,342, forward strand.
GAAGAGTGAATAGGCATTTTCTAGGCAAGCGCGCTCCAACCTAGACCTCATCATTGCTTTCCATCAGGCATGATTGTCGTCAAGCGCAAGCCTATCTACAATAAAAAAAAAAAAACTGTTATATCTATATAGTTTATGAAACGGATGCATAATAGTGGTTATTAAAATACGAGTTTGAGTTTAAAAAACGTGCCGCAGGTGAGTTTGTATAGTACTGATTTCAGACTGCCGTAACGCGCCGGCTAGGTTGCACGCGTTAGTTCTTGTACCTACGGTCTATTTCACGCGCTGCGTGCGCCCGATTACGAGGCAACCTTAGTACGTCGAAAGAGATAAAGTTACGCGATAGAAAGAGACCACAAATTAAAGTGCATAGCGGAGGCGGAGCCAGACGCTATGCACCTAATCTGCGAACTGAATCGCACTCTTTTGTATCAGCCCTAGGATCGCTTTTTCTTTAAATCATCTTGCGGAGTAAACCTTCTGTACCATTAGGTACTTTTATGTATCTATTCCGTGGTAAAGGTGCTACAAACCACGCGGACCAATCCACGGACGAAGCTAGTAAGATCATAACTTCACAGCAATTCAACACTCCTCAACAACAAACTACAATTACTGCAATACTTGAACAACAATTCCGAAGTCTTTAATTAAAGTAAACCTTGGAAAATATACCACCAGCGGTTGGTCCAACTCCGCCAGCTCGCGCTAATATAATTAAGATCATCCCCCTCACACCCCCTCTATTAACCCTCCCACCCTCTTAAAACTTAAGTTCAAACTTACTGTAAACTTAGATGAACATTGTCATAATCGTTAAACATAAGACTATCAATTCATGGCACATATATAAAAATGGAGCATGAGAATTTACGTGAAGTTAAGTAATTATTTTGTGAGCTTTAAAGCGTCTGCAAAGCAATACGGCCGAGGGAAAGTGTCTGGAAGTATTGGCGACTTATTTTTGAGGGTATTGCCTAAAATATACGTGAAAATCAGCTTGGAGAATTTACGTGAGGTAAGTAATGTTTGTATGTACCTTGATTACCTGATACCTGAAAATTGGCCCACTAAGCAGGCTAGTAAGTATGCATGCGCTCTTAGTACATACTAACACTACTCAATCGTGCACATTTTCCAATAGGCGTAGGCGTACTTGATTATTTCAATACGTAACGTCTGGCGGCCCTGGGATCTTACTCTAGAATATTAAAGAGCGGAACTGTTATCGCGTCTCGCCAGCGCTTGACCTGTGAAACTTGCAGCGGGAACTCTTAACTCTCTAATTGTTCAGATTAATTGAGAATTTACAACTCTCACCTGGAGCTCATTCTGAGAACTTCAGGATTAATGTTTTAAATGTTTTATAATATCAGTAACCATACCATAGTATGATATTATACAAAACTTAAAACCATTTCAAATTTTAACAGCTAGGCTTTTCATTATAGATTAAAAAAAACTTTTCATAACACCCTCTAGACGAAGCCTTTTACAAGGTCTGTTATTTAAAGTTAAAGTAGTTAGGTTATAATGATGTTGAAATCCTGATTTGAATTTAGATTTGTCCCCCGTCTGAAGAAAATTGTATTCATTCCAAAAAGCTTGTTCATTCAAATCTCTCAAGTATTTCTGTATTACTTCAACGTAAAATGGTGTCCCTTTCACTCACATACCGTATGAATAAAGTTTTTTGTTATTTATTACACTTGATTTTGTTGTCTGGGGAGGTGTGAAAAGTAGAGTGTTCAACGCAGGGTTAGTTCATGGTCTTCATTTTATGGAGTGGGCGGAATGAGGGATTCTAGAGTAATACCGTTGCTACGCTCGGGAGTTACTCTAGAATCCCTCATTCCGATCGGGATTTATCCTGGAGCCTGTGACTTAATACATAGCACTACCCCCCAGTTGAGTAATAAATATAATCTATATTATTACTTATTATCAAGTATAATTAATAAAATAGTGTGTAGATATTATTAATTTGTAAAAAAAATACATGTACTTATTATTTTTTTCTAATTTTGATTTCACTAAAAGAAATAAATAAAATATACGCTTTTGGGTCTTAAAACACAAAATTATAGTATACAACACTACTCGAAAAGGTAGAATGTACCTTTTAGAGTAGATATTATCGTAGCAGTCCCAAATTACCATCCCCGCACCCAATTTCAAGTACACAAATGTTGTATTAAAACTCTCTCTCAAAAGTACATTTCACTCCGAAACTACGAAAAGCTCTTCAATTAAAACAACAATTGGCCGAAATTCGGACCCTTTCGACCAATAACTGCTTTCCCTCAACTCCGGTGGAGCCCCCTTGTCCTATTAATTACCTTGTTAATAAGGTCCGAGGTAATTAAAATAGACATTTTCGACTTAATGCGACATGGATGTTCCTAGCCCTAAAGAATAACTTTTAATTCAGGCAGAATTCACAGAAATTTTTAGGTATTTCTCACTCGTTTAGACTAGCAATTTTAGGTATTAGTAAAGAAATAATTTCAATATCAATTCCCATTTATATTTTATTTGTAAGTACCGACTAATGTAACTTCTGGTAATATTTCAAAAGGGGCCACTTAAGCGTTAATTCTCCAAAGGTCCAAAAGGTTCAATCAATCAATCAATCAATCAATCAATGAATTTTTTATTTGCAAGAAACATTGTACAAATATGATGACAAACCAAATGTAGACCAAACATGTTTCGTCATTGCTGACATGCAAATTTAAGTCAATTTAAAAAGAAATATTTGAAACCTTAATAAATTAGTATTAATAATAGATAAAAGCATACAATTTCAATTAAATTACAGTCAACAAATTAAGAACCTTACAACAATATAATTGATGATCTAAGTAGATTCATGAATACAATTTAAATTAGTACCTACAGTCAACAAAGCCAAGTCTAAACAAGTTTCAAAGAAATTATAATTTAGTAGGATAATAATTAATAAGTATCAAACTTATCATCAAGGTACTCATTTATGGAATAGTAGCATTTTTTGATAAGAAATTCCATAAGTTTATGCTTCAATATATTTATATTAAGCGATCTGTCTGCCAGTTCTCCTGGTAACTTATTGTAGATTCTAGGTGCCATATTCAAAATACTTTTCCCAAATTTCGCGGATGAGTGATGGGTAAAGCAAATTTTGTTGTCCCTTCTTGCATTCTCAGAAAATTTAAACAGATTTTCATTCATTCTAATGAATACAACAACCTCATAGATGTATAGACATGGGCAAGAAAGTATTTTTAATTTTTGAAAATACGGCTTACATGAATCTGTGGGTTGAAAGTGACAAATAGACCTAATACATCTTTTTTGGGATTTGAATGCCCTTTCCTTGCTAGCAGAGTTCCCCCAGAAAATAATATAGTAGTAGTAGAAAATAATAATAGGTTCTTTTTTTTTTTATAATTGATAGGCTTGCGCTTGACCACAATCAAGTCTGATGAACAGAAATGATGAGGTCTAGGATGGAGCGCGCTTGCCTAGAAAATGCCTATTCACTCTTCTCTTGAAGGCACCCAGATTGTATTTGGCTGGGAACACGGAAGCTGGAAGGGTGTTGTCTATGTATTATCTTAATAACCGATACTATTGCTTACATTAAATTTTAATTGAGTGATAAAATTTTACCCAATATGTTTATCATCTGAAAACAATAATTAAAAAAACTACAAACAATTATCTCATTTTTAATCAGATACAGGTACTTAGTTATTTTGAATAAAAGCTTTAGAAACACGTCACACAGCTAAACCTGCATTGACATCCAAACTAATTATGTATACCTGTACATCAGTTCAATCGGTCCAAGATATCTACTTCAAAATCAAGTTACCAGATTCCACTCGAATATACAAACATTAGAAGTTAAATAGAAGTTTATAAATTAGCTAATGGAATCGATTCATTTGTATTTTCCTAACTTAGGTTATCATTATCTTCTGAAGTAAAACACAGTCCGTACAGACCCCTAATTTTAACAACGGCAAATAAATGGTGTGACGGAGAAAAACTTGGGCGAAATAAAGGAAATTTCGGGGAATTATTATATAAAAGGAGGAGTTTTAATACTCGGTAATTGAGGAGGGCAGACCTCAGAGGGCGAATGTTGTTCCTAATGTGTTCGGAGGGTCCGCTGTAATCAAATTACGTTCGCGGGCCGTTTGAAGAATATTAAAACCATGTTGGGGACCCTTTTGGGGTTATGGGGGTTTGTAAATAATACGATGTTCTCGCTAATTGCCGAAATTGATTTTAAAGTATCGAATAACTACGTAAATACATTTCATTACGACAGTAGGTATATTATAAAGGGGAAAATACGTTTATGACTGACTGACTAAGTCTATCAATATTCAAAACACAGCCCAAATTAGACATTGAATTTGGGTCCAATAAAACTATTTTGCATATGAATTTTTGTTGTTACAAATATAGTTTTACTACAAATAAAATCGCCTCAAAATAATTGAAATCAGTGAAAACTTAAACTCATTTCATTACTTTAAAAACCTTTGCCTGAAGATAAACATTTCAAGATTAAATTGTTTTGACACCTACTATTTTGTATATTTCATTAAAGTGTATTTTCTAAAATCCATGATAAATTATGATATACCAAAATTATCTCCTCAAAAATAATTTCTGCGTTTTTCCCGGACCCTGGAGCATCATCGGTGATATTGACTGAGTCAAAAAGTGACGCTCTTTCTGGGTTCTGTAGAAACAAGAATTCTCCTTTATTTGTCCATAAGGACCTCTGGATCGGGTTTCCGAAGAGGCTTGAGGTGGAGGGGAACTGGCAACTGACAGATAGACGGATAGCAATGTTAATAAATATCGGTTACGTTGAGATGAAGCGACGCTTTGAAGAGAAAGGGACGTATTCGTTAGATTTAAACATTCAAGTGTGGGAAAAGTTATAAGCTGCTACAAACCAGTGGCACAGAACACTAAATAGTACCAGAAGGTTCACTCCGCACGAAAATTTCAAGAAATAGCGACTCTAGCGCTGACACAAAAAGTGCAATTCAGTTCGCAATAGCGCCTGGCCCCGCCCTCAAAATCGACACGCAACAAACGCAATGTTGTGGTCTCTTTCTATCGCCTAACTTTATCTCTTACGACGTACTAGGGCTGCCGTAGTCAGACGCCGCGTAAAATAGACCGTACAGAACTAGCGCGTACAACTCGGCCCGCGAGCGGCAACCATCTGAAATATGGTACTCCGAAACTCTACTTGTAGCCGGGACGGTCACGTGATAAGTGAGACTGGCCTGCCAGTGGTTAACATCTTGAATATTTGAGGTCCGGAGTTCAAACTTCAAACATGCTCCTCTAACTCCTAAAAGTGAATTGGAACCACTTATCTCACTCTTTTATTTTTTCACTGGAGCTAGGATTCTTTTTTGTAGAATCCGCATGGGTAGGTACCATCAAAGTGTCAGTTAGTGTAAATACCGTGAAGCAGTGTTGTATTATTACTGTGTTTCGATTTCAAGGGCACTGTAGCTGACGTAATTACTGGGAAAAGTGATATCTAAGGATGACAAGCGTAGTGCAGTGTATCGTATGATATTGCAATGCAAAATTATGAGACGCCCCGCATGTAACATTAACATGCGTATCAATTAACATCAGGTAAACGTATTACTCGTCTCATTATACTTTGTCCGAAAAAGAATAAAATCTTCCAGAAAAAAGTCAGATTTCCCGACTACATAAGATTACATCTAATGTGGATCTTATATTATTTTATGTGGTATTGTTAGAATTCTTATCTTACTCATACTTTTTTTACAACATACGTTCTTTGAGTGACTGTGACTACTGAAATGGAAAAAGAAATAAGGAAGTGGCAACAGAATTAAAACTTGAAAACTACAGATATTTATACATATATACTCGTAGATGACGGTAATGGTAACAATGTGCGTATTCAATGGTTTTACCCATCTCAAAAACTGCCCAATGCGCCATAAGAAATTTTCACATCAAAAATGATAATGAATGCAGTTACCAAACGCTGTCGATATCCTTTACCAAAACAAAAGTCCTAAAGTAATGGGGAAAACTTGCGAGTTAAGTGGTTCAAACAAAAGAACTGAACACGCCTTTCTGACGATCGATAACAAAGTTACTCGCAGGAGGGAAATGGGACACGTCTTGTAGTAGCTAACGCTTGCACCCGGCAGTGGAGTAGGAAGGAAGTTATTCAAATTAATCAAGCGCGCATAAGAAGAAAATAATGTGTGTTACACAGTGCAGCTCAACGTGCGACATAGCTCAACGGGTCGCAAAGCTGAAATGGCAATGGGCGGGGCACATAGCTCGCAGGACCGATGGACGTTGGGGACCCAAGGTGCTGGAATGGCGGCCACGCACCGGGAAGCGCAGTGTCGGTCGACCCCCCACCAGGTGGACGGACGACATTAAGAGGGTCGCGGGGAGTCGCTGGCGCCAGGCGGCGCAAAATCGTGGTGTTTGGCGGTCATTTCAGGAGGCCTATGTCCAGCAGTGGACGTCCATCGGCTGAGGCGACGACGACGACGACACAGTGCAGCCGTGTGTAATACAGATTTTTTTATATCACTACAGCGAAGTATTAAACAGTTTAATGATTTATAGCTCATTGTTTCAGACCTCTGGCTTTAAACAAGGGATTGGGTGTTTGAATCCCGAGCGGGTACAAGTGACTTTTACGAGTAATCAACCGACTTCGGAAAAGGAGGAAGTTCTCAATTCGACTGTGTTTTTTTTATCTTTGTTACCCCATAACTTTTGACTGATGAATCGATTCTGATGATTATTTTTTATTAGAAAGCTGACGCTTTTCGTGTGGTGCCAATTCGATTTAGTCCAGCGGGGCTAGACAAAGTCACAAGCGTTTGGAGTTAACGCTAGTCGACAAAAATGTATAGACAAAACAAATGACTGTAGAAAAACCACGATAATAATTACTAAACACGCTGTGTTTGATACTGTCGGCTGTCAATTGTCAAGCGAAGTACGCTAAAGTTATCTACAAGGTCCGCGAGAACGCCAGCGAGCGTTCAAGTTAGCGTAGTTAATTATTCAAACACAGCGTGTTTAGTAATTATTTATCGTGGTTTTTCTGCAGTAATTTGTTTTGTCCATACATTTTTTGTCGACTAGCGTTAACGCCAAACGCTTGTGACTTTGTCTAGCCCCGCTGTTCAGATAATGGTATCCATGAGAAAACCATAATATAAGTCTTAAATTTTTAATTGGAATTGAATGTATTCAACAGTAGTTTGATGACAGTTGAAGTCGGTTTTTTTTGTTAATTAACTAACGTATATTATAAGAGTTTAATGTACTAAATGTTAACAGCTAGTGGTGAAGGAAAACATTGTGAGAAAACCAGCATGTCTGAAAGATCAATACAAAGATGTGTGAAGCCTTCCAACACTCACATCATAGCATTTTGGGCATTCTGAGAGGAGACCCGTGCCCAGCTGCCCAGCAGTGGGACTAAAAGAGGGAGACAGCGAGGAAAATACCCAATTTTTCAGGTAAAATTTCCGCATGGTGAGAATTTATTACCTATGCTATTTCTAAAAACTGCGTGGAATTAGTAGACACTGATTCACGTGGTAATATTTTCCTGCCTATTGTACACGGCATTACACCGGAAATTTTTCAATATCTCTGTAATCATAATAACTATTGTTGAAACTTCACAATGCGGCAATAGAGTCTACCGGAATCGAAATATTGATTTTAATTCATTTTTGATGCTATATTTAAAAGAGAATAATTTTGAAAGTATTGATAAAATTCATCAACATATCCCCTTACGAATTTTCATTTTGCAAGAAAGGGACAGAAGCAACCTACTTCAAAAATTCAAATACTTGTAAGTTTGTATTTCCTTGTTGGATTAGAATTTTATTTTCAATGCATGTCACTATTTCTATCCTACTTTACAATAAAGCATGTAGGTGTACAAAAGTTATAATAGTATAGATAACTAGATCTGTCTGTAGTTTCCTCAGTCTCTAAGTGCAGTGTCAACAGAAGTTCCTGTAGTTGGAGCGACTCAACCCGACGCTCCCGCGGGATCCCCTCTGCAACTATTGCTGGAAGAGATTTGTGCTCACTTTGCTACCTCCGCCCGGACTATTAAATACCTCGTTATTGCACTCAATATATTCGCTTAATCTATATTTATTTACGGCGTGGAAGCCGTATTTAAGCGATTTTGAATGATTTTGATAGTTTTATTTAAAAACTATAAAGACAATTACTTACTTTTTTAAACGTCATGTATTTCGGGTCTTTAATCTAAAATGGCTTCAGAAGCAGAAACACGATTGGATAAAACGTCTTCGATTATAGTTCTCCCAAAAAGTTGCTCCAAAATCTCAGTGTTTCAAATTGTAATTTTAGTTTGAATGTGTCGGTAATAATAATATCCAAAAACGGCTAGAAACAGATTTTTGATAACTGGCTTAAATTTTTGGTAATTAGGTAAAACGTCATTTTTCTGTTATATTCTTCTTTTATATGCTTCTGGCACTCACTAACGTAAAAGTGAGAAGACCAAAAATAAAATCAGAATATCGCCTCAAATAATTTGGTAAAAGAAACAGTTTGCTTCAACACAAACGGTTCTCATTCAGTGTCATTCTCCTGGCGTAGACGCGTAGTGGTAATTCCAGAAATCATATTGAACCAACTTTGTCGCTGGAATTGGAAGCCTTTGTCGACCTACGGCACTCCACTCCACAAACATACCTACCTACTTATAAACGTGGAGTGAAAAGCGTTTATGTGTAGGGGGAGACGCTAAGGTACCAGGCCACTTGGTCATACGAAATATCAAACCATAACGGAGTAGTATATTTTATTGAGAAATTATATTGCTGCAAATCTGCTCCTCGGATCAAAGACTTCTATGTAGGTATAGAAGTCATTGCCTCGGATTAGTTGCCTTTGGTCAATGTCGAACTGTTTTATATGAAAAGTTAAACGACAACAATATGTACTCGTATCTTTTTATATAGAGGCGAGTGAAATGCTATGGTACTAGGCCATTGGGTCGTAATAAAAATAAAGCTACGATATTTGTGAGTTTAACTGTCCGCAGTGGAAATAAAAAAAAAAACATATTTTAGACATTCTGTCGCTTAAAAAATATTTCTCTAAAAATTTCTAAATTACTCAGTGGTTTAGCGTAGAAGAATATTAATAAAATAAAAATAAAATAAATAAATAAACAAACAGTAATTACACTATTGCGTTTATAATATTTATGAGCATACAGTTATACCTGGTATAGGCAATACATTTAATTTTCAGAAGACAAAGAAAACTTAATAAGTTCTTATTGAAATGAATTTGCACGTATCTTGTGAGATGCACATGTCTATAGACACATGCAAATATTTTCAGTTATATATGTTTATATGCTCCTCTGGCTTCAAGCTTGCGATATGTATAGCAGGAGTGATAACAGTCAAATGCTGGTATGGCTATACTGGCTGGCTGGTATGGCTGGTATTACAAAAAACCTACTGTTTATAATGTTAAATGAAGTCTTCAACTTCCCGGGTGACTCGACGCCCCTCACAGGCAGCACTCGCTTGCCAGTGAAATGTTATTTCAGCGACATTATGTTATCTCTTTGTTATGAGTGTGACGCTAGTTGTTGTGAGTGTGTTTCTAGATTGGGGCGGAACATGGGTTCGCTTTTAATTTTTACTGCGAGTGAAATAATGCTTCCCACGTTTGAATTCCTGCAGGAACCTGGATTTGTGAAATAAAAACTTATATGTGATAATCTCGTATTTATTTTCATTTAAAATTTCAACCTAATTTTTTCAGTAGGTACTTGCGTAATTGAGTAACAAACATCCAAAGGTACAAAAATACAACACTTGCACATTTGTTTCCAATATATAAAATTCTCTAGTCATCGTGTTTACTGTTTGTATCTAAACTACTTCGAAATGACTAGATCATAATATAATATGTTTGTTTTTCTACATTCGTTCGGAAAATAGGGCGTAACGTAACCTGTTTTTCATACTCTCTACAACTACATAGCTAGTATTAAAATATAACTATCTGACCCGGCGAACGTTGTTTTGCCATTAGGGTATAAAATAGCTAGACTCTCAGACCTACCGAACATATACACAGAAAATTTCAGCACAAGCGGTCGAGCCGTTTCAGAGGAATTTGGTAACAAAAAATCGCACGAAAATTTTATACATTAGAGAAGAGATAGATTAAATTGGATAGGATGTACTTCATAGGACCCACGTATTGTATTAACGCCGCTGTCTCTCACAGTACACAGGTCATCCCATCACTTCGGGCGAGGTGAAAAATTCACACATCCGCACTACACTACACACTACACAAAACAACACAACAGCGTCGACACAAACTCGTTTGCGGGAGTTTATTTAAAACAAATCCACAGTCACGGGCTTACTAAAAATCGCCAAAAAATACTTGCACAGATTTTATCCCCTGTCGAAAAATTCCCAAAAATATCGTGGTATCTTATAAACGTGAAAGTTTGATGGTTTGATGATTTGTTATTCAATCGTGCTGCAACTACTAAACCGATTTGGCTAAAATTAGAAACTTATTAATTTTATAACCTGTATCAACATAATAATAAAGCCCGGAAAAAATCCACAGTTTAGCAATCAATTTTTTTAATTGAAATGTTACAATAAAGTTTTGGATTAGCTTATTGTAATAACTATACAAGTCTTGGATTCTCTATCTATTAAATCACCATAATTGTCCTATATTAATTTGACCATGCAAAAAAGTAATATAGTCAGGTCTTAGGTTATTCTTAGTGCAGCATTGTAGGATGTTTTTAATTAGTTGTAATTGTTTATATTGAATAAATATACCTAATAAATATTAAAGCAATCTAATTTAGGTATTTAAAGGTTGAGAGTGGAAGCAGGAACGAAAAATCTACAAATCCCTCGAGATTTGTGAAAAACCAAACCTAGCAAAACGTAAATAGCACAATATTATACACGGGTATCAAATCAAATAAATAGGCGTGTTAGTACGAGTTATTTGATTTTCCATACGAATCTCGATTCGGTTGCGCCATACAATCTATATGAGACTAGTGGAAAATTAAAAAATTTTAAAACACCCACGACTTTTGCAGACTTGTAATTGAAAAAGGATTAAATAATTTTTTTTTAAACTCCCCGACTAAAGGAAAGTAAGAACTAAGAACCTATCAGTATAATTACAAATCCAAGAAAATCCGTCGGAGCTGCTGTGTTTTGCCTATGACAGTGTTGATGGTGCTGTTTACCTGTTGATGACTAATTCAATTTCTTGATACTCTCATATACCGGCAGTTTATCAATGCTTACTAATTTCATTAATTGATATTGGAAACGAAAATAGCAATGGCAGCTCCGACGGATTTTCTTGGATTTGTAATTATACTGATAGGTTCTTAGTTCTTACTTTCCTTTAGTCGGGGAGTTAAAAAAAAAATTATTTAATCCTTTTTCAATTACAAGTCTGCAAAAGTCGTGGGTGTTTTAAAATTTTTTAATTTTCCACTAGTTTTATAGTTTTTCGATTAATATATTAATGTAATTTAAAAGATATTATTATTAAAAATGAAAATTAATCTTCAAACTAGCCATTAGCTCCTCTATGCAGCGTCTGAAGGCATCATCTAACCCTAGATGTATGTACATACATCTAGGGTTAGATGTACTATGTACATCTAAAGTTTTGGAGCCTAGTTAAAACATACGAATCCCTGTTTACTAGACTGTATACACAATACGTGTTTAATAGAAAGATAACACATTAAACACAGGGAATTTCTCTAATAAAGTAAGAAAAACTGAGCGAGGTGCGGCTGGCGCCGCCCCTCGGAGGCTGACGCCCTGGGCCATGGCCCTCTTGCCGGGTAAATGCGCCATATTCATTAATTAATCCTCGCCACCAAGCCTAATGTGTTAGAATAGTTTAACCAAATCAAATGTGCCTAAACTCGAGGTATTTACTAGTTACCATTAATATGCATCGCTAATCAGCCCCATGTTGCATCGTCAGATCCTCGTCACCAAATTTAATGTTTTAGACTAGTTCAAACAAACCCAATCACTAACACAAGGAATTTACTAGAAATATATTAATACAGAGAATTTCCCTTCCAAGTCATACAGATACGTTTATTGTGGCGCCCTCTGCTGTTCAATCACAAGAACAATTATCTACAAACCATTGGCAATGACTCACTAGTGTTTTGTACAAAACTGTATCCAACTGTACAACTGTATTGGGAACATTCGTTTGCACTGTAAATGTTTTTTTATGGCGCCCTCTGATGACCGATGTTCGTATCAACTATCGAAGAACCATTGCCAATGAATACCAAACCTTATACAGAAAACTGCATCTAAATCGGTCAAGCCGTTTTTGAAATAAATGGGAACATTCGTTTGCAATATAAATGTTTTTATGGCGCCCCCTGGTGATCGATGTTCGTAACAACTATCTAAGAACCATCGCCAATGAATACCAAACATTATACAGAAAACTGCATCTAAATCGGTAAAGCCGTTTTTGAAATAAATGGGAACATTCGTTTGCAATATAAATATATTTTGTGGCGCCCCCTGGTGATCGATGTTCGTAACAACTATCTAAGAACCATTGCCGCTGAACACCAAACATTATACAGAAAACCGCATCTGAATCGGTCAAGCCGTTTTTGAAATAAATGGGAACATTGATGTGCACAAACGAACACACAAACAAACAAACAAACAAACAAACAAACAAACAAAAATATTTTTGCATTATTGGTTTTTGTGAACAATTTAACATACAATCAAACATAAAATATTTTTAATAGAGTAATGTACAAACGGTCTCTCACCCTAAACGCATATACCCGTACTCCGTTCCGTCGTGGGTAAAAACGAATAACTCTATCGAATTCTTACCATTACTGTATCTTGTACTAGTCCAAGTAACGTTGACAATAGCTGCAATACTTCACTTTATTCTTTATTTTCCAATACCTAGACTAGACTAGGTACACAGGAACACACTTTCATTTTGTTAGTGCACATAACGTGGCTGGGAAATAGATTTAAAAATGGAATCTATGGCTGCCACTAACAGGTAAATGGGTCACCGTAATAATTCTTGTTTACTTTGGAACAAAACTACTGTTTACGCAAGCAATTACAACCAAAAATTGTCAAGTGTGAGTCGGGCTATTTCAGGACTTAAAACAATGAGAAGAAGCCCACAACAAACTCAGCCGCGAATTATTTTCTTTTGCGAGTGTAATATCTACTGAAATTTAAGTTTAAACTATATCCAAGCCAAATTATTGAAATGAAGTATTTAACCAGAAATCGCTTACTAAAAAGCGCTTTGAAGTCAATAATATCACGGGTTCAAATTCATATTTCAATGTGAAGCAAAATACGCGATGCAATCTCTTTAAGCTGAGTATGCAAACTACAGAGTGCAAGTGAAATGAGTGCATGCGCTGAGATGAGTGAAATGAGTGCTGTATGCAAATGGCCGCCTGAACGCCACTGCTCATGCTACAATTCGACAAAATCTAATAATTACGTTACATATACGTTGTTAGTCTTTAGAATACAGTGGCGAACATTTTAGTTGATATTTAATATTTTACTTTAGCAACGCTCTATAATGCCAATACTGTTTGGATAACAATGATAGGAAAGCTTCACTGGAGTAAGATAATAATAATACTCTGTTCATTCCTTTATTTTCTTTTTGACACATAAGACACATATAGCAATAGCATGGACTTACTATATAGTAACCCCATGAGCAATAGTGAGAGACCAGTTTATGTATTTCTCTCTCTTATCCTTCGCTATTGCTACATTTGTCTCATGAGTAAAACAAATGAATGGACTGAGTATAGAAATAGAAATAAACATGAGAGAGAGAATGTCTTCAATGAAACCATCCATCTCTCCTTTGATTTGCCTCTACTTTTTCGTCTCTCCACATGCATACTCATTGTTCTTCGTACCACGCTAATCTTTACCTTCTCTATTTTTCTGTCACTGGCACAACTCTCAAAGTTCCTCTCACATGCTCGATCATTATCTTAATTATTTAGTCTTGTTATACCACACATTCATATCAACATTCGCATTTCGGTTTCATGCACACTTCTTTTACCTATTCTTTTTACCGCTTAACACTCTAATCCGTACAATGCGACAGAACAATTTTTTTTTTAATTTTCCCTTACTTAGTAAGAAGTGATAACATTGCCAAATTCATGTTTAAAATTTCAAATATGTACGTTCAGTACAGTAGAATGTAATGTCGCTAAGCAGAGTGTCCAAACGATGTAGTTCGTACACTCAGTTAGAGTGCAAGTGAAATGAGTGCATCCACTGAGATGAGTGCGATGAGTGAAACTGTATGCAAATGGCCGCCTGACCGCCGTTACCCACAACTCAACGAATTTAAATAATTATGTTCGCGCGCGTTGTTAGGACACGGCCGACATTTTAGTTGATAATGCACTGGGGTTCTGAAATTGTGGCGGATTGAATAATGTATGTCATTTCGTTGTTTCGTTTTAATTTGGGTTTTCTGTTTTTGAAGTTATCTGAAGGATTTTTCATGTTTTGGGAGTTGAGGCGTCATTATTTCAACGGTACCAAAAATATGAAAAAGTCTTCTTGTGATCTTTTTCTTCTTTGGGTTGATTAAATTCAAGAACAATCTTGTTTCTTCTATAATAAAAGCTAAAGAAACCCAACAATTGTTCCAAACAAATGCTTTCACTCTGAACTCAAATACGAGGAGTGTTAACTCACCCCTAACGGTTTCTACACAGCATCCCTCTGCCAAGTACCAGCTTGATGCTTTGGATTTGGTGGATCGCCGTGCTAGAAGACTCATCGGCAACCCGACACTGGTCCACAAAAAACTCCAAAGCCTTGAACATCGTCGTAAGCTGTCTGTCGGTATTCTATAGAATATATTTCGGAGACTGTGCTCAGGAACTTTTTAATTTGGTTCCCCCGTCACCTTTCTACTATAGAACGGCAAGGCGTCGTAAAGGCTTCCACCCATAGATACATAGTCGACGTACCAATGACGCGTACGAAGCGGATACCCTCCCAGGCAGTGTCTTTCCTGCCACTTACAACCCGGGTGCCTTCAAATCAAGAGTGAATAGGCATCTTCTAGGCAAGCGCGTTCCACCTTAGACTGTATCATCACTTTCCATCAGGTGTGATCACAGTCAAGCGCTAGCCTATATAGTATAAAAAAAAAATCGCACTGCAAAGTTAAATCGTTTAGCGATGGTGGTTTCTAAGTTCACAAATGCCTCATTTGACCAATTCGATAAAGTCTATCACTATTATTTAGAATATAATCCCATACATTATAGTTACAATTTATTCAAAGCTGAAAACTTACCACAATCCCGGCAAAGTCATACTTGTTACATTAATGTAAATTCTAGAGAGTCGCCTAAATTTCACAGTGAAAATGGGAAATCTAAAAGTATAGTAAGTCCGCTGCACCGGACTCCGAGCCACACCGCATACGAAATGTCCCGAACATACAGTCCCAAATAAATTTGCGAGTGGACTTCTCACTTTACTGTCGTTTGACAAAATACTTCTGATGAACTCTCCATTTGACAAATCTAATATTATTTTTCTATAAATAATTTCCTCGCTTTTTTTTTTGATGTAGCTTGCATTTTCGTGGTTATAGTAGTGTTATTATCTCGCTGCAGACTCGGACATAAATCATTCGAGTGTTTCGCTTTTGTTGTTCTTTGTTGAGTTGTGCATTACTGCAGAACAACAAAAGCGAAACACTCGAATGATTTATGACCGAGTCTGCAGCGAGATAATAACACTACTATAACATAAGGCATGCACTTTAAAGATAATTTCAAAAAGGTTTAAGCCACCAAAGTCAAATTAAGTCTTGCAAACCGCATAAATGTTAATGTTTTAATCGAATTAGACCTTACTTTTAGAACTTACCACCAATGTCCTAATTTTATAAGCAATCAATTTTTGAAACTGTAGCATTAAGGTTATTTTTTGTGAAGTAATGTACTTACAACAGATTTTATTCCAAACATAATATGTAACTACATAAATATATACATGTACGATATTAGGAAGAAAATTGTCGTCGTGAAATGGACGCTTTTATACAAAAGAGTGAGATATCTGGGGTTGCACGTAGATAGACATTTCAATTGGAAATCTCACATAGGGGTAGTGTGCAACAAACTGCGGTCGGTACTAGGAATGTTTTTTCATCTTGATCGTGTATTAAGTAAACGAAATAAATTAGTAGTATACTACGCGTTAGCAGACTCAGTAATCAGTTACGGTCTCAGTGTGTATGGCAGGACATTTAATACCTATCTGAATGAAATTAAGAAATTACAAATAAGACTCTTAAAGCATGTCATAGGAAAAAAAGAAAAGAAAAAGTATGAAGGAAATTATGAAAGCATATTTAAAGACCTTAAGATATTACCAATACACAGCAAAGTAGTCTACCAAATAGCTAAAGAAAATTATTTATCAAATAACTATAAAATATTTATTAAACTTAGGGATAATGTCCGAAGTAATAGGAAGACAAGATTTATGGTGCCAAAAGTATGTAACTATTACGGTAAAAGATTAACAAGATACAAAGTGCCCGAAATATATAATAAGATAGATTGGCTCAGAACCGAAAGTAAGGTCAGCCCAGGGGTTCTCAAGAAGAAGCTGAAAGAGCATCTGCTTGAGAACTCAAGCTGATTTTATTTTATATAATAATGTGTAAAATGTATTTTATATAGTATGTAGATAACATAAAATAAATGTTCAAGCGTGAATTCTATGTGTATAAAAATTTAGCTAAAATTTGTATTTTAAGTGGTATTTTTAGTATTAATAGTAAGTACTGTATTGTAGTTTTAGTTAGCATAATTAGACGCACAATAACTTAATGAAAAGAGCGCGTCCTCGCCAATAAACTAGGCATAGTTTGGCGAGAAATTTTTAATTTAAACTTGTGCATGTATTTCTTTAATTTAAATAAATTAAAAAAAAAAAAAAAAAGAACTTAGGTGGAGAAAGAGACCTGATATTAAAGAATGGCAGCCGGATTTTGACTAACTAAAATAAATAGTTTGAGAAACGGTTTTGTCAAGTGACAGGACACCGAACTTTTCGCCCGCAACGATTTTCGTCCGGTATCGGCAATTTATGCAATCCCAGCGATATATTTTATCAGATGAGTTATGGCTGGGCTGACTGCTCGGTGGCCGGTGGTCGTTGGACGTTGGGCCTTATATTGAGAGCTACATTGAATGGCGGTCGGACATTTATGTTTCAGTTTGTTATTTCAACGCTCCACGTCGCTGCAACTCGCAACACGGAATACGGAATATTATTTTGCGCAATAAATAATACTAGACTACATAAATTGATGTGTCAAAATTCGAATTTGAAAATTTTGTTTGTTGTGGTTTTTGGTGACTACGCGTTATAAAACTCAGTGTCAGTAGAACCCAAATCTATACTTATAATAAATCTGTAACAGGTCAAATTCTGTACATTAAAGATATTTTGAAATTTTTTTTTCGAGGGCACTCTAAAATTGGTTCTGAACCCAAAACTGTATTTTTTTTCATTTTTGTCTGTCTGTCTGTCTGTCTGTCTGTCTGTCTTTCTGTATCACGGCCGCGCATCACGCCGAAACTACTGAATGAATTCCAATGAAACTTGGTATGACTTGAGTTCATACTACGAGGAAGGACATAGGATACTTTTTATCCCGAAATTCAGCATGGTTCCTTTAGGAGAGGGGATATAAGTTAAAATGTATACTGAGTCGTAAATCATTAACGCGTGGTCCGATTTCATTCATTCTTTTTTTGTTAGAAAGGGGATACATTAAAGATTGTTCTGTAAATATTTCAAAGTCATCGGTTTTGTAGTTCAGAAAAAGTAGACATAATAACCCTCAGTATTTGTCCAAATAGCTTGAAACACGGAATATGCAGAAAACTTTGATATAAACAAAATAAACAGAATCAAACGAATCGCACATAAAATGAAAGAGCGTAAAAAAATACTCGATCCGAGTCGACGACTTATATGTGGAGAATTATGATTATCGAGTATTTTCAAAATAAAAATAAAATTAATAAATTGATTTAATGGCGTTGCTAAGTAAACATTTCATTGCTGTCAAATTTTTTCACGTTTTTTTTTAATAATTATTATACGTCAGGTTTTTCCATAGATTTACTGTAGTGTAAGGTCCGACCTCTTTGGTCTATTTAATTTATTAGCCCAAAGTTTATTTGATATGCAAATTGGGTGTGTATGGCATTAGAGGGAACGCACTTTCGCTGATAAATTCATATCTAACAGGTAGGCAGCAAATGACACAAATTACGAGTCTAATCGGTGAAAGTAAAACGGAAACCGCATATATTTCGGAGGCAAAAACCGTGAATACTGGAGTGCCACAAGGAAGTATTTTAGGTCCACTGCTGTTTATTACATACATTAATGACTTTCCCAGTGTCACTGAGCAACAGATGGTTTTATTTGCTGATGACAGCACTGTAATTTTTGTAGGCGAGGATCAAATGTCATTTGAAAATGTAATAAATACGACTTTACAAAATATTATTAATTGGCTGACATGTAACAATTTAATTATAAATCTTGACAAAACAAAAATTATGACATTTATGAATAAAGACAATAATATGACATTAGACATCAACTATTTAGGTAAAAAAATTTCAAAAACGACATATACAAAATTTTTGGGACTACATATTGATGATTGTCTCAATTGGAAAAATCATATTGAATATTTATGTTTGAAATTAAATAGATTCTCGTTTGCATTATATATGTTATCAAAAGTAGTAAATCAGGCAGCGGTAATGGTAGCATTTAACGCATATGTCACAGCAAGTTTGAGATATGGTATAATATTTTGGGGAAATTCGACGGACAGGGAGAGAGTATTCAAATGTCAAAAGAAGTGCATAAGAGCCATGTGTCACCTTAGTCCCACAGACACTTGTAAACCATATTTTGAAAAACTAAACATACTTACCTGTCCTTCCTTATATATTTATGAAGTACTGGTATTTATTAAAACAAACAATGAATTATTTAAATATTGTGATAGTGAACGCAGGAAAAATAAATTGATTTATATTAAGCACAATACTGCGTTATTTGGCAAAAGCATTTTTAATATGGCACCAACAATTTATAATAAATTACCAGGGACTCTAGCGGACAGAAACTTAAGTCTGGCTGAATTTAAGAATCAAATCAAAAAATTACTTACTAAAAAAAGTTATTATACCATCCAAGAATATTTAACAGACACTTTTTAAATTGACATAGTAAATATAAAAATTATAATTAAAAATTATATCGATTACAATAAATGACATGACTTGTTGTAAGGCAATTTTGTAACAATCCTCCTAATTTCATTGACTGTATTATGTAGTTATGTAGTATTGTGTTATGGTGCGTTTTTATTTGACACGTGTACTTAAGTTTTATAAATTTGATGAATTTTGATTTAGTAACATTAGATTATAAGTTTCTTTTAAGTTTGCATGCCACAATTGGCGGATTGTTTGCTCAAAAAATTGTACCTACCATCACTGTAAAACCAATCAGCAAATAAATGATTTTGAACTTTGAACTTTTGAACTTTAACATAAGATGCGATCAGTCCGATTGTAGGTTTCGGAGAAAATCGAACATTACGTCGATGTATTTGTTCAAGAAAGGGTTAACGCTGAAACAGATTAATAAAGTAGAATCTCATATGGCATTGAAGCAATGCCATATGTTTAGGTTCTCTGATCTTCAGTGCGTCAATTCTTCTGACCGTTTTTTAACGATTGTATACGATGGAGAGATTCTACTTTATTAATTTGTTTCATTGATACTGGGGGCCGTTGAGATAGCTGAAATCATAGGTAGTATATCATATCAAAAAACTCGAAATATAATTTATATATAATTGTCACAATGAATTGGTTCTTCGCAGAAAGCTTAATAAGTGAGACATAATTAATAAGGCAAAACAACGTTTGCCGGGTCAGCTAGTAAAGAATAAGGATGATAAAAAAACTAATTCTCATAATGGTAGGTATTAAAGCTCTTATTAAAGCGTTTATAAAAATAAGGGATACAGGCAGCCCTGTTGCGCGCTCTGTCACACATACGGCAATTTTGCTGGACAAAAATGCTGTCCTATATCCTCATTTTATTGCAACTCGGGCAGCGAGATATTGCGCCAACTACAACTAAAATTATTATACAAGTTTCCATTCTATAATGGTTAATCAAAGCACTGAAAATTATACTCTAGTTTAGTTTGTTAAAGTTTTGTCGCGTGTTGATGTATACTAAAGTTAATTACAATTACACGATAGCAGTTTTTCAAAAGATAACGGAAGCAAAAACAAAAACGTCAGATGTTCCAACCGTTTTTATAGTTGAAAAGTGCAGAAAAAATAGATTAAAACGGCAAGTAGGTACGTAGTGGGTAGGTAGGTAAGTAGTGGGGTAACAGAAATAATTCTTCGCATAAAATTCTACCCGCCATAGCTCCGTCGCTGAAGGACGAAGTTTCAAAGTTGCGCAATAAAAGTTAGGGAGCTACGACGCTATATACATACTTACACGTCGAGAACACCCTCACGTGCGGGGGTAATGGGGAACACGAACCGCGGCGCGGCGAATGACTTGCACGGTTGATGTATTGTGAGCGATTAATTTAGATAGAGTCATCGACTTATTATGTGTTTTTAGAGGCACGAAGCCGTAAAAGGCGTAAAGGCCGTTAGGTGTGCAATGGGTGTATTATTTTCGATGACCTCCCTGGCGCAGTGGCGGCGCGCTCGGATTCGAGTGGGAAGTCGCGGGTACGATTCCCGCCACGGACCACTTTGGGATTTTATAATTTCTAAATTGGCTCAGGTCTGGTCTGGTGGGAGGCTTTGGCCGTGGCTAGTTACCACCCTACCAGCAAAGACGCACCGCCAAGCGATTTAGCGTTCCGGTGCGATGCTGTGTAGAAACCGTTGGGTGTTTTACTTACCCTTCCAAGTTAGTACGATAACATCTTAGACTGCATCATCACTTACCATCAGGTGAGATCGCAGTCAAGTACTAACTTGTATAGAATAAAAAAAAATCATCATCTCAGCCTGCGGACGTGCACTGTTGGTTACAGGTCTCCCACTACATTCTGTCTTCTGGTGGGGTGATGGGGCACAAACCCATCTAAGTGCTCCAATCGACTGATGGCAATGTCGACTCATGAATGGAAATAAGTATAACTGTTCCTAAACTCACTAGACTTGAATAAATATGCTAGACTTGAATAAATAATATGTTGAAACAAAATGCCGCACGAATGCAGGCAAGCGGTCGCCTCTGCTTAGGATGACGCAGACGTACAACGAACACTTTGGCAATATAGACATCTTTGCAACTCGAGTGGGTGGTTTCAAGAGGTCGGTCATAGGCAACCTCAAATTAAAAATCGATAGGTACTTCTTTATACTAATTGATTTGCATTGCCCTCACCATGTGCATACATTTCAGATTACCTGAGGGCGACGGTGTGGGTCATGCACTGATTAGTTTGTAATTAGAGTTAGATATATTTATATTTAAGTTAATTTTGTAGTGCATTTCGTTGTCCCTTAATTTAAATAAATAAATAAATAGGCCGGTAACGGCAGCAACGACACGGTATGACCAAGTCTAGCACCTGCGACAAGCAATCCGTCTACTCATCGTGATTATTACGGGAAAATCTCCCAAATGAATAGATGTACGCTGGGCACAATTTTTTTTGAGCTGTCTGAATGTAAAAAAAAACGTGCGTGGTCGCCTCCCAGAAACTTTGACCTGTCCTGCGGACACGTACTGTGTTTACTGCACAGGCACTCGCCCCCGATTCAGAGAGCTCCTAATGTAAGAAAGAAAGAAAGAAAAAAAACATTATTTCGCAGAAAATTATGCCACATGTAACAAACAATACACCTACGTACTAAAACGATGATGAAGATTGCCCCACTCGGGCAACAAAAACCAATAATTGCCCAAGTGAGGGAAGCACCAGACACCGCCTGTCACATGTGGCACAACCCGGAAAAAGGCCCCAACTCAGCATGGTGCTGTGTGCCCCATATAAGCATGGGAGCACACAGCGCTGATTTTCAGTCGGAGCCTTGGACTGGGTGACGCCACGAATTAAAGAAGAACAAAAAAAGCGAAAAAACAAATTAAAAAAAAGGAACGCATATGAAAATGATTTGTATACTATGATATGATTATGATGATGCATATAAGAATTTAATTGTATACTTGTTGTTGTACCTATGTATTGCGTCAACTGTAAAAGTTGCAGTTTCCGTAAGAAAACTCGTGAGGGATGCCAAAGAAACAAGGTATACGAAAGCCGTAAGTGCCGCAAAATCCATGAATAACCTCTTCGTTGAAAAGTCTCCATCATAACTCCATCGCTGAACGATGAAGTTTCAAAGTTGCGCGGTAAAAGTTATGGAGCTACTACGGTGTTGTATACTCACATACGTACCGTGCATTTGTAGTACATGCTCACATATATGTAGGTATGTGGGTAATGGAGTTCAAGAAACTATAGTATGACTTACAGGGATCCGGAAAATACATAAGGCGCAAAGCCGTAAAACCGCAACTTCTGTCATATTAATTACTCTAGAACACAGAATACACAACAGTAAATCTGTGTATAACATAAGTACAAAAACTATAGCAGGTACAAAAACTTTAAGATACTTTTAGATATAAAGGCCACAAAAGACAAAAAAGCAAAAACCTTCAGATGTATTTTGAACCGCCTCAAAAGAAGTTTTAAAATCGGTTTAGGAAGTAGTGTATATGCAGCTTAATAATACATTTCAGTGCCTTGTTAAGGTGCCGCAACTTAGATAAAGTGTCGCGTTAGACCGTGTGGGAGCATTCCCCTTAACGAGCTACACAAGTCACGTGGAATTGCGCCAATTCACACCTTGCATACGCATCCGGACATGGAATCACGCTATACCGTACAAAAAACTACCTTAAAATGTAAGATATACGGTTTAAATTCCTCTGATGAAATTCAAACGCACGTGAAATGCAATCACACAATTCTGCACAACAATGAATCTTATTACCCAGAGAATTAGGTTCTAATTTCTTTGGTGAAATACATCACCAAGCCAGAGCGGGAATGCAGTGAAACACTGTACAACAATGGTCTTTACGACTTAGGGAATTGGGCTGTGAATTGTTTGGCGAGGTTGTTATTGTGAGTTCCTAAGGCAATTTGGCTCGCTGCGTTGACGGCAGCTCCGAAGTACAAAGGCGTGAGTGGTCTAATTTATGTGGCAGTGTGTCTTATTTTGCGTTGTGAGGGATTTTGATGGTGGCCCGCGGGAATTATGCGCGTTGGGAAGTTTTAGGGAGTTTTAGGGGGTGCAATTACGCTAATGTTAAACTTGTATAATGTTCCGCATTACCCCTTCAACATAGTTATGTAGCTAATTAGGCACAAATAATGATTGTGAATTACACTATTCTTTAAAAAATATTTAATAAAATAATTTGTAAAATTTACAAAAATGGTTAATAATGGCCTTATCTGAACTCTGAAGACATTCTGAAGGTCTGGATGATTAAGAGATTTTTTTTTATTAAAATGTTGTTAGTCTATTATAGATATTTAAATCCACGATGACGCGCCCCACTCTGTCAAAGTCTACGCGAATCAAACGAAACATAAGCAATTTTGACTAGTGAGGTGCGTCTTCATGAATTGAAATATCTTTAGTTATTGAAATAAAAGACTTTGATGATGGATAAAATCGCACCAAGGATTATAATTTCACCATTATTTGCACGGAATCCTAAAAATTATTAAAATATGTTACAGAGAGGCGTTTGAAATTAGAACACAGCTCATGCAGATGAAATATTATGTAGATACCTACTCGTAATGCTAGAACAACAAATTACTTACAAATTCCTCTACAAACAAAGCGAAATAAGACAAAACGAAATAAATTATAACGCGCGCCTCTGTAGCTCCGCGTCAACGCTGTTTGCCAAATTGCCTCAGGAATTCATAATAACCACCCACCCATACAAAACATTACTCTATCACCTGCACATACGGTTGAATTTGATATAACAGTGGTTCGTATGCACTGCGTGCGTATGCAAGGCGAGAATTGGTACAATTCGGCGTGACTTGTGGCCGCCATTTAAAGCGCAATTGTCGCTGTAACGCGGCACCATAACAATTGCACGTCTAACGCCGCGCGGGCCGCCAGCGCCGCTAGCGCTTTATACGAATGATGTTCTAGATTAGTTATGCTGTCGTTTTGAAGGCGACAAAGTTTTGGCCCCATATACCCAGGCAGAGCAATTTTTTGAAGTGAAAACTTCTATTATAGGGCGTTTGACATTTTGACGTGACAACGTCTTATAATTCGATAGAGCCGGCTGCACGCACAAAAAAACATGACTCATCCGGCGTTACCTCGCTCATGCGGCGTTACCTCACTCGCGTTACCTCGCTCTAAGGCGTTCCATATAAGGCTTGAAGTGCAAGCGAGAGTTGTCACGTTCAACTATCGTCAGTAAACCGACTTTACAGACAACCAATTTTTGACGTGACAACGTCTTATAAATTGTTAGAGCCGGCTGCACGCACAAAAAAACATGACTCATCCGGCGTTACCGGCGTTACCTCGCTCGCGTTACCTCGCTCTGAGGCGTTCCATGTAAGGCTTGAAGTGCAAGCGAGAGTGGTCACGTTCAACTATCGTCAGTAAACCGACTTTACAGACAACCAATTTTTTTTTGAAGTGAAAACTTCAATAGGGGCGTTTGACATTTTTGTTACCATTACTGAAACCTCTGACTTTAAAAGTTTTGGTAAAGAAAAACCCATTGAAGTTGGGACACTGTAACTGTTACCTTTTTACAAAGTTTTCACTTGTGTCTAGTTTAGAAAGTCGATACAAGATACCTGAAAACACGTGATGATAAGTGATACGTTTTCCCGTGTCATAATGAAGTTCGTCCCAGGATTTGCATTGCAATATCAGTTCGCACTGCACTGCGCTCAATATTCTGATATTTCAGTTCTTAGGTATCATTATATTAGGTCCTTACGTATGAAATTGGCGTTTTGTCGTACTGGCCACTTTGATCTCAAATATCTCTTCTTTGGTTAGAAATTCCAATTTCAAATTTATACAGCTATTTACTCATGCTTTTGTGTTTTGAAAATCGTAATTCATTTGTTTTTTTCTCTTTTGGGTTTTTTTTTGCGCCACTCTGTTTACAAAATGGAAAACTTGAAATATCGCGTTATTTACGAGTACGAGTTCCATCGTGGCACCAGTGCTGCAGAAACGGCTCGAAGGATTAATGACGTGTACGGCGAGGGTGTCGCAAAAGAAAACAGTGCGTTTTTGGTTCCAACGTTTTCGTTCTGGAAATTTCGACCTGCAGAACAAGCCCCGTGGATGGCTGGAGACCAAAGTTGACAATGAAGAATTGAAGGTTATTGTGGAAGCGGATCCATCGCAAACCACGTCCTAGCTAGCTGAAGGCTGCGGTGTTAGTGATAAAACTGTTTTAGTTCACTTGAAGCAAATTGGGAAGGTGAAAAAGCTTGAAAGATGGGTACCTCATGAATTGAGTGCAGCAAACCGACAAACGCGCGTAGACTGCTGTGTTACATTACTCAACCGGCACAGTAATGAAGGGATTTTAAATCGAACCATTACCTGTGATGAAAAATGGATCCTGTATGATAATCGGAAACGCTCATCGCAATGGTTGAACCCTGGCGAACCAGCCAAATCCTGCCCCAAACGAAAATTGACTCAAAAAAAATTACTTGTGAGCGTTTGGTGGACTAGCGCCGGCGTCGTTCACTACAGCTTTCTTAAATCTGGCCAGACGATTACGGCGGATATCTATTATCAGCAACTGCAATCCATGATGGAAAAGCTAGCTGCTAAACAACCGAGGCTGGTCAATCGTTCTAGGCCACTGCTGCTTCAGGACAACGCTAGACCACACACTGCACAACAGACGGCTACCAGATTAGAGGAGCTTCAATTGGAATGCCTAAGACATCCACCATACTCCCCGGACCTTGCTCCAACAGATTACAGTTTTTTTCGAAATTTGGATAACTTCTTACAAGGGAAAAAATTTGAGTCCTAAGCGCTTTCAAAGATTTTATCGATTCCCGTCCGAATGGCTTTTTTAGTAAAGGGATCAATGAACTACCTATAAGGTGGCAAAAGTGCATAGATAGCAATGGTACATACTTTGATTAAATATATATTATATTATATAAGAAAAAAACGACTTTATGTTCCTCCCATACAAAACGCCAATTTCATATGTAGTAATGTCCTCGGTTGAAGTGCCCTAAAACCAAAACTCAGTAACGGTTCTGGGCGGATCCTACAAAATAGTCGTATTATCACACTGACCTTGCAGAGAATAAAATATCAACTAAGTGTAAAGGTAAAAAGCATGTTTTGTAAACTGCACAAGAGCCTTGGCAGCCCATAATTAGAACTTTATTGAAGATGGTGACGAATAACAATGGAAAGTTAGTCATAACTTGAGTATAGGTACTAAAACATAAGCGATCGTCCAAGTTCAAGCAAATTGAAATAATAGTACGTTATTGAAATAATATCACCTTGTTATGCAAAGAACCTTTCCTTGACTACTAAAAAAGCAGACTTATTTTTTTGCCAGAACTATTATCGGAAGAGAAAAATTCCGGAAAGAAAGGTCCAAGTCGCCATTTACTTAAAATAATACACAAGAAAGCTTTCCCAAATTTTGTAAATTGAACGCCAGACTCAATATACAAAATAACAAAATTTTGAATATTGTATAATTTTTATCTTTGTCGTTCCAGCTCTAAAAAAGCACCAACGTATCCTAGGTATAATAAATAAATAAAATAAATACATAAATATCAGGACATTGCACATATCGCAATCTAGCCCCAAAGTAAGCGTTTGCTTGTGTTATGGGTAAGGGGTACTTATAGATAACTGATGTATACATACATATTAATATACATAAATATAATATATTGAATAACACCCAGACACTGAAAAATATTCATGCTCATCACACAAACATTTACCAGTAGTGGGAATCGAACCCACGACCTCCGACGCAGAGGCAGGTTTTGCTACCGCTACGCCATTCGGTCGTCAATAATGATCCATAAGTATTTTGACGCTATCAGCTTGGTGTATCGCATCCTATAATGGCGCCATTTAAGCTTAGTGTGACACGGAACGACATTAATTAAGACGCTCATTGCATGTACAGCTTCATTAGAAACACGAGCGGAGCAGGGACGTCACTTTTATGACGTCAATTTAATGACGTCACCTCATTACGCGGGGACGGCGTTCGACGGCAATATTATGCAAAACGATGCACCTAGAGTCTCTTGTTTGACGTTGTCTTTTAATTAAATTAACTATAACAAGATTACTGGGCTTGGTTGTATAAAAGTGTAAGAATTTCTCGATGTGTTGAGGAAAAATATTCAATGAAGTCGAATCTGAGTTGCTTGTGACACACACTGACGCCACTGGCGCTGGAAAATATGACATACTGA
This sequence comes from Coenonympha arcania, assembly GCA_036785405.1. Classification (NCBI taxonomy): domain Eukaryota; kingdom Metazoa; phylum Arthropoda; class Insecta; order Lepidoptera; family Nymphalidae; genus Coenonympha; species Coenonympha arcania. Next base: position 11,254,161 of record CM072078.1, read on the forward strand.
TATCAAAGATTTCGTCTATAAGTCAATAAATAATTTTTTTAATACATTTGCGCAAAAAGTTGACATTTCCGTGAGTGTTTAGCGTGCGCAAAGTTATTATTTTCCGCACTAGTGCTTTTGTGTTTTCCTCCTACGCAGTACCGGAGCGGGCGCACCAGGAGCGCATGAACACGAACGCGGCATGCAAACACGGAGCAGGCAAACACGTAAAACCAATATTTTTTTCGTAAATGTATTAAAAAACGTCGTTTAATGCACGTGCGGAATTGTCATTTTTACTCGTCCTTATAATTGACCCTCGCCTTCGGCTTGGGTCAACAAACCGGGACTCGCAAAGAAATGACAAACTTTCCGCACTTATATTGAAATGTACTATTGTCTGATACCCACAAACTACCCTAAAGATATTGTGCTTATTCGAATAAACTTGGTATGGATCTTGGATCTAAATGGAACGGAACTGGATAAATTATAGGAAGACATATCCGATTTAAAAACTGGTCAAGTGACTTATCGAAGACAAGTGTTATTATAATACAATTTGGTTCCATATTATTATTATTTGGGCATCATAATATGGCTGATGTTGTTGAGTCGATAAGAAATCGTATAAGATATATCGAGTATTTTTTACGCTCTTTCATTTGATGTGCGATTCGTTTGATTTCACCATACAGCGGTACGACCTTAGGTATTTTTATGGGAAAATTAAATCGGCCACGGCAATCGTTCTTCTACTTTTAGGGAAATCAAATGTATAGCCGTTTCCTGGCTCTAAGCTACCTCCTCACCAATTTTCAGCCATATCGGTAAAGCCGTTCTTGATTTATAAATAGTAAAAAAAAAAAATCAAACTGACCTGCGTCGGAAGTCGAACCGAGGGTCTCTTTCTTAAATACCACAGCACTAATAATAGGTGAATAGGCAAAAAGTAGATAAAAATATGAATTTCTTTAAAAATATGTCTTAAAAATAATTTCTCGCAATACACAAGTGCTGTTAAGCGTGTTTTCATAACGAGTGATAAATTAAATTCCTCAGTCCGCTATGACACTTGCGGTGTGACGCTATTATTCGGGGATTCCCGCGCCTTAGCTAACAAGCTATGACGTCACAGCCTGCGGATGAAAACATAGCTGTTTTCGCGTCGTGTCCTATTAGCGTTGAATATAAGTGAACAACATTAGTGGTATATTTAGGTTAATTCAATTAACACGAACGACACCTTCTTGACGACCTCCCTGGCGCAGTGGCGGCGCGCTCGGATTCGAGTGGGAGGTCGCGGGTTCGATTCCCGCCACGGGCCACAAGAGATCTATTGAAAGTATTTCAGACTCTGCGCCTATTTTCGCGGAAAATCTGATAAATTATATAAGAAGATCAGTACTGGCTTGTTTTTTGTTATTTTCCTGTTGAAAGGTTCGATTATTAGATCGTTTCCGTAGTCTTAAATAAATAACAAATAGTAGTTTCAAATAAATAACAAAATATACTCATACCGGCCACGTGTAAGTCAAATAAGTATTCATACAGGTAGGTTTATTTAATATACGTATCTTGACGACCTCCCTGGCGCAGTGGCGGCGCGCTCGGATTCGAGTGGGAGGTCGCGGGTTCGCTTACCGCCACGGGCCACTTTGGAATTTTATAATTTCTAAATTGGCTCTGGTCTGGTCTGGTGGGCGGAGCGGCTCGGATGTGCGGCAACGAAGGAGGAGACGACGGGAGGCCGAGGAGGAGGAGGAGCTCTCGACGAGCAGCAGCGCATCGAACCGGAGCTCGTCGGGAGAAGACGAAGAGGCTGGGAGCGGCGGCGGAAGTGCGTCATAGTAGAGTCTGCCCCAGAAAGGGGAGAGTGACAAAAGGGACAAGGAAGTGAGAGAAATAACTTGTAGGGAGCTCAAGAAGGCATCCGAACTGGGAAAAGCGACGAGAGCAAGTACCGCTCGGGTGTCCTCCCGCGTTTCGGCCCAAGAGTCCGAGAGGGCGGTGGGGCCATGGGAAGGTGGAGGGTTGGTCTGGTCTGGTGGGAGGCTTCGGTCGTGGCTAGTTACCACCCTGCCAGCAAAGACGCACCGCCAAGCGATTTAGTGTTCCGGCGCGATGCTGTGTAGAAACCGTTGGGGTAAATTTACTTACCCTTCCAAATTAGTAGGATAACATCTTAGGCTGCATCATCACTTACCATCAGGTGAGATCGCAGTCAAGTACTAACTTGTAAACAGTAAAAAAAAAAAATTAAATGCTATGTTTATTCTTTGGCAAGGTAATTTTATAATCTGTGACAACCCTGTTTTTAAGGCATACCTAGAGTCCTAACTTTCGGGTCGTGAATTCGGCCCCCAGGCATGCACCTCTGATTAAAAGTTATGTGTGTTTGCAGCAGCTAAACAACTTATGGTGAAAGAAACGTTATGAGGTAAACTACATGCATAAACTTTTCATAAGGTATATTCTTAAAAGCTGTATGAATCCTACCAATCCATACTTGGCAACTCTCGAGCTGATATAGAGACACGCACTTAGTTGCGCAATTATTGTGTTTAATCACAAGTTAGTACTCGATTTTAATTCCAATTGATGATAAGTGACAATACAGCCTAATGAATCTTTCTAACTTGAAAAGGCTAAAGTAAGCCCTCTCGTTGGCTTCCCAACTATCGTACTTGAACCTTAAATCACTTGGTATACATAAGGTGGTATATTGCGACGACCCAAACTAGACCAGACCAGACCCTAGCTTATCAGGATTAAGGAATTATAGAATTCCTAACCATGCCGAGAATTCAATCCGAAACCGCAGCGCCAAAGTATTTAAAATGGTGAAAATTAAGCTTCAGCAACACTTTAGAGTTTATTCAAAGAACAAAGTTAACGTAATTAATGACTCATAAACGACAGTAACTCGCCGTTAGAACGTTAACCTATACACTTAAGCGGGGATTCCCGACATCTCCGTGTATGTGGCTCAGTTCGGCACCTAAAGAGCTCAAGTAAGCCCCACTAATCGCCGCAGCGAGCGCACTAAGCCCCGCTGATCACTTTGCGCCCCATAAACCTCTACGCTGTACGCCCTCGTTCTACTGCCAGCGGCTAGCTAACGCTATAGTTAAATAATATCCTTACTCTTATGTCTTTCGAAATACGGGCCAGACCGCCATATTTATAACGTTACTGTCAAGTCAAGCAACCGAGCATAGCACAAAATACTGTGTTAAAAAAAGTTGAGCTATAAACAAAAGAAGTGAAGTAAGTATGCGGTTGGGATAGCTTTGACGTTAGGTTAACGCTAAGCGTGTGCTAAGTAAACCTATGATGCACAGGCGATTATAGTCGCACTTAGTTTTTAAATCAATCGTTTACTATGAAACATCTAGTCACGATTTTGATGAAATAAATCTGTGAATCTTTTTGGCAGCCAGAACAATTTTTTTTTCAAAATTCAACTTTAACGAAGTAAAGTTATCTATAAAACTTTTGCTTAACAGTGTTACACCCTGGCACGGGAGCATTATCATGAGATGTTGACTTGAATAAATGTTTTATGGCAGTTCCTTTTAACTGTGTATCTTCAGATATATAATAACAATCGGGAAGTATATCATAGCTTGAATGATGAACTGCTGTATTATACTAGCTCAATTAATTTTTAAGAGTCATTGTGAAGTAGTGATAACAGAAAACAAAACGCAGAAGACATTTTAATTTTTTTGATTTTGCGCTTTTAATATATCATAGCTCCGTAGTGGGACAAGTGCCTATTGTACTGACAGAGAAGCCATGTACCGCGATGTAGCGAGTGTGTTTTATGGTCTTGTCGTGTGCGGTAAATGGTGTATATTGGCTTTGAAATGTTTGTTTTGCTGACAGGTTTAGAAAAAAAGCGAAAGGATAAAGACCGTGGATGTATCTAATACCGTACCGAGCTGATTCTCATCGAAACTTATTGTTTTATAGACTACGGTCTCCATATTAACTCCTAAAATTATTACAAGTTCTCAGTAAAATCTGTATGATAAGAAATGTGCATTGAAAAGAAAGTAAGTTTTCGTAATATTGGGTAGTATGCCTTGCTGCCTCGGCTTCGATGATTCTTTAGCGTAAGTTTTTGTTTTTAACCGACTTCAAAAAAAAAAGGAGGTTCTCAATTCGTCGGAATCTTATTTTTTTTTGGTTTACCTACTTAATTTATATTTTTATGATCTATTTAGTAGAGTCCGTTCAATAAACCCCAAGACTAATTCGGTACCCACAACTTTTTGTATGCAAAATTAAATATGTAATTGAATTTGATATGTAAAACAAATTCCTAGTGCAAATAGTTCTTAAAAAACACTATTTTATTTTACTAGAATATTTTGGTTTTGGTTCTTGATAAAACATTTAACAACATTTGGTCATTCTTCTGTAAAATTAAATAAATATTTCTGACACTGAAGCAAGAATACCAAGAATTACCTAGCGTTTTATTTTATAAAACTACTGCAAATGGAAACAAATGGAAAATTAAGCGTCCATTCATACAAAAGATTACTTTCTGCGGCCGCGTTAGAAAAATGTGGAATAATTGCACTTTAATTATGTATTTATACCAGAGCACCAGGACTCGGGATAAATGTTTCTGTGAGTGGAAAACAACAAATATGAGAGAACGACAAATCTCATTAAAGCGGTGAAGAGAAACAATTATAACTATTTATTACTTTACTATAAATAAGATAGAAATAAAGACGTGTATTTAAAATAAAATAAAAACCCGACAAAGAAATACAAAGTTGCACTCAATTTTTTGTGCAAAATTAAAAATCGAATTATTTTGTCACCTCTCAGACCTATAGAATATACACAGAAAATTTTATAACAATCGGTCGAGCCATTTTGGAGGAGTTTGGTAAAAAAATAGGCACGAGAATTTTATATATTAGAGATAAGATTTTTTTTACTTTGTACAAGTTAGTACTTGACTGCGATCTCACTTGATGGTAAGTGATGATGCAGCCTAAGATATACAAACTTGGAAGTGTAAGTAAATTTACCCCAACGGTTTCTACAAGCATCGCACCGGAACGCTAAATCGCTTGGCGGTGCGTCTTTTTCTGGTAGGGTGGTAACTAGCCACGGGCGAAGCCTTCCACCAGACCAGACATGAGCCAATTTAGAAATTATAAAATTCAAAGTGGCCCGTGGCGGAAATCGAACCCGCGACATCCCATTTGAATCCGAGCGCGCCCCCACTGCGCCAGGGAGGTCGTCAAGATACGTATATTAAATAAACCTACCTGTATGAATACTTATTCGAGTTACACGTGAGATACGAGTATATTTTGTTATTTATTTGAAGCTACTATTTGTTATTTATTTAAGACTACGGAAACGATCTAATAATCTAACCTTTCAACAGGAAAATAACAAAAAACAAGCCAGTACTGATCTTCTTATACAATTTATATAATTTATCAGATTTTCCGCGAAAATAGGCGCAGAGTCTGAAATACTTTCAATAGATCTCTTGTTATTAATCTTTACATGTGGTGCCAGTCACAGGTGATAGCGGTTTAATAAATAAATAAATATATACGGGACATTTTTACACATAGCAATCTAGCCCCGAAGTAAGCGATAGCTTGTGTTATGGGTGCTAGATGACTGATAAATACATACATACATACTAATGTACATGAATATAATATATTGAAAAACACCCAGACACTGGAAAACATTCATGCTCATCACACAAACATTTACCAGTAGTGGAATCGAACCCACGACCTCCGGCGCAGACGCGGCAGGTTCACCATTACGCCTTCGGTCGTCATTCGGTTTAATGAGCGATTTAATTAATGAAAGTTTAAAAAAATAGGCTACTAATTTTCCGAGAATTAGTGTATCATATGATTATAAATGTCAAACTGATATCAAAAACCTCTACAACCTACATTAATAAGTAAAAAATCTTAAATGATTTTAAAAGCAAGATAAAAAGTCAAAACTACGCTCATTATTTGGATTTTTTGAAAGGGATTTTTGTTGATTTTTTTATAAGTTGTCCGCCAAAATTAGGTTTCTCTTTTCGTTAAAAAAATATTCAAAAGTAGTTCTTATCGAGACCATAAATGTATCAGCATTACCAAAGAAATTCGTGCAGTATTTTCTTGAAGAAATAAACATACACAAACTTTGGCATTTTTGGTATTAGTATGGTATCTATCTTAACAAACAGTCGCTTCCATTTTCCACCTCCTAATACCCCCCTTGGGAAAAGTAATTTGTTTCAACAGTACGTATTTGATTGTTCCGCCGTCTCTCGCAGATGTCTGACCGGTGGGGCTAGTGCAGGTATGTGTACGAATTTCGAGTCTACTCGCATCGCACAAACGAATCGAATTCCTCCATACATTTACATCTAGAGCCATCTATTGACAGCAGTATATCAGCGACTTTACATAGATGGCGCTGGCTGTAAATGTATGGAAGAATTCGATTCGTTTGTACGTTGCGAGTTGCCTCAAAGCTCGTACAAAAACCGGTACTAACACCTTGGTTGTCTGACCAGTCGCTCGAGCGGTCGCGCGATTAGTCGTTCGTTCCCTCGCTCCGCTGGGCGGATTGATGAAAAGCTTCAATTAGCTGCGTCTTTATTGGATCGCTAATTGGTTATTAAGTTGCTATTATGATTGTTACGGGAGGTCGGAGGTCTTTATGGAAATCATTAGCTTTGTTGTTATAATATTATTATTATTTTACTGAAATTTTAGAACTACTAATTACTGGTCTTCTTACACTTATTTTCTGGAGCCTTTGGGATCGTGTTTTAAAAACGTAGGTATACTCAACCCCACAGTTGATTTCAATTCTCTACGATGAAGGATACATAATATTACACCAATACGAAATCTAAGGACATGGCCATCAGAACATTTCATAAAAGAATATAATTGCGCGGCTGTCTGTCAAAATTTCCCACTAATACGCCACAATGTGGCGGAAACCGTCTCCATGGAAACATAGAAATAGAAATAGAAATATAGTAGGGTTATTACAATATGGGTATCATTTAAGCTATCACCAATTTAATTAGTTTTGTGTTTCTTAAATAATAGGGTTTGTCCTCAAAATAGTAGATCTGTCACCAAAATGTAGTCACCAAACAATGCAAAATCAGTTCCACAATAAATCACCTAAAATCCTGAGATATAAGGTCTAGTACCAAATAAATGTTTTTGTATGTATTATAATAGGTGTGTCCTAATAAGTATTTAAGCAAACTAATTTAAAGAGATCACAAATAAATCATATTATGTTACTAGAAAATTGCATTAAGTTCAAATAAAAAATTATTTCTCTCCCCCTCACCCTCTTCAAGTTCCTGTCGACAGAGCCCCGCTTCGCGGGGCTCCTATTTCTGGGTGGACATAAAAGGAAAATAACCTTAACCTAATTACCTATAAATATTTTATATTATCGCTCTCCCCCTCACCCCCTCCAAGTTCCTGTCACGGAGCCCCGCTTCGCGGGGCTCCTATTTCTGGGTGGTCATAAAAGGAAAATAACCTTAACCTAATTACCTATAAATATTTTATAATATTATTGCTCACCCCCTCACCCCCTCCAAGTTCCTGTCTACGGAGCACCGCTTCGCGGGGCTCCTATTTCCGGGTGATCATAAAAGGAAAATAACCTTAACCTAATTACCTATAAATATTTTATATTATCCCCCGCCCTATAAATATTTTATATTATAAGAACGAAGTTTATATTCATGTAATGCAATATAATTTTATTGGTTATCGATCTCTTATTTTACACATATATTAACATTAATTTGATAATTCATACCTGGGAACAATTTTTGTTTATCTGAGAACGAAAATATTTCGTGGCGATAGATCTATTTATTAGGTGATACAACTTGATGACAAATATAAATTTTGGTGATAGAAAATATAGTTCCCTTACAATATTCGGTACATGATGTCTCAGTGCTTCGCCAATTTACAGGCATGCAAATATTAAAATCAGTTTTAACAATATTAGTCAATATAATTTGTAGTAATTAATCATCGTTATCAGATACATCCACCAAAAATTCAAAGTTACACAGTATAAAAATATTACTATATATATAGCTACTCGTGCTGATTCACTGACTCACTGATTGATCACCTCTCCTGAACAATTTAGTATGAAAAAATTTTTTTTCAATCATTGTTTCGTATAGAAGGGAAAAATTCATTCGGAGGAAAAATACGGAGAGAGCTGATGATTGAGGAATTCGAAGACGGGTGAAGAGCACAGCCAAGGGTATTGCAGATAAGTGAGGGGTGCTCGACCAAATGTCATTTGAAACGTCATCCAATTGGCAGTGAGCTGAAAAAAATTTCAAAATGGCGGATTCAAAATGGCCGCCAAACGAATTTCGCCGATATCTCGGAAAGTATAAAAGATGGAAGAACGGTTTCTTGACAAAAGGTGATCAGGACCCAAAGGTCTATTCGATGGATAGAAAAAAAATTCAAAATGGCGGAATTTATTTTTTTTTTGCCATAGAAAATGTATGGCGAATATTGAAGAGAATAAAAGTTGGAAAGCAAGTAGGGGGAAAGACAGCACGCGGGCCACATGTGGCCCGCGCCCCCACGCGCCCTACTAGTTAATTTATATAGCTACTCGTGCTGATTCACTGACTGACTGACTGATTGATCACCTCTCCTGAACAATTTTGTATGAAAAATTTTTTTTTCAATGACCATTTCGTATATAAGGGAAAAATTCATTCGGAGGAAAAATACGGAGAGAGCTGATGAGTGAGGATTTCGGAGACGGGTGAAGAGCACAGCCAGGGTATCAAAGATAGGTGGGGGGTGCTCGACCAAATGTCATTCGAAATGTCATCCAATTGGCAGTGAGCTGAAAAAAATTTCAAAATGGCGGATTCAAAATGGCCGCCGTTCGAATTTTGTCGATATCTCGGAAAGTATAAAAGATGGAAGAACGGTTTCTTGGAAAGAAGTGATCAGTATCCGAAGGTCTATTGGATGGATAGGAAAAAAAATCAAAATGGTGGAATTTATTTTTTTCCATAGAAAATGTATGGAAGGTTGAAGAGACTGAAAGTTGGAAGGCAAATAGGGGGGAAGACAGCACGCGGGCCACACGTGGCCCGCGCCCCCACGCACCCGACTAGTCTAATATATTATGTCTTGCAATTTTATTAATTATTGATTTCATTCTAGTACTTATTGTCTAAATTAATTAAATTATGGTATTTATAATCATAATATGTCTTTAACAGTCTTAAAACATAAGTAGAAAAATGTGTACAGACTATTGACTAGCAAGGACCGTGGCTTATAGGAAATATTGCGGTCGGCTTGCTACATGACGCTGTCGGTGTCAAACTGACATTTTTGGCATCAGTAAACTGGCGATACTTTTTCTGGCGTCCGCCGCGTCCAAGGTATACGACCATTTGCAGACCCCAAATATGGAGAAATCACCGATCGTCTAATATTACTGACGATTATAGACACTTACCGACGACTATAGCAAGTCAAACTTATCTACACTTACTGACTGTCTAGAGGTGCTTTTAGCAACCTTACCCGAATGTCGTTGAACTTTTAAAGCTACAGATGTTATTAGTATTCTCCACAGAAAATAGCAAAGAAAAATAATTCAATTTTACACTAATAATAATTCATCTAGTATTTGCATGTCAATGGAGAAAACATGATTATACTTTTAACTTGGTTTTCGAATGTACATACATAATATTATAGCATGTTTTCTTATTATATATTATTGCTTTATAGAATGTTATAGAATGTTATCTTTATTGTCCTATACCATCTTCAAAACGAAGTTTGGCGGACATCTTGCGACAAGCCCCTCTAACTTTTACTGCTTCTTTATTGGCTGGGCATTGAAGGACTTCCACATAGTAAAGAAATTTTTAGTTATGAATTTATGTACTAGGTTTTGACTGCAGCTTTGCCCGTGTGGATTTCGGTTTGTCTTAAATCCTGAGGGAGTCTACCTCTTTCCGAACTTTTAGATTAAATTTAAGATTTTATATACCTAAATTGCCATTTGCTGTTGCTTGCTTTGTATTATTAAAGAAAATTTCGGTTTTCTCAAAAGTCTATCTGATAACCCAGGTAACATATACAACCTAGTTGACCTAGTAGCATTTCGAATTGCAGCCAAATCGGTTCAGCTGTTACGGCGTGATTAAGAAAACAAACCTTCAAATATACAAACTTACAAGCTTTGAATTATTTTATTATAAATAGGATACTGTACAATATTTTCTTGAATAAACATTTCACATTTATTTTCATTCCATTTCATTTGGAGTGCACTCAAATGTGATCAGAGTTTCGTAACTCTGAGTCGCTGTAAGTCGCAGTTTTTCCGCCTCCGCGCGATGCGATACTGGTTTACAAACTCAAATTAAATTCGTGATTTAATACGAAAGTTTTAAAGTATTTTATTACTCGCTCGCGCTCCGGGTACAGTGGGGGGGGGGAGGGGTTTCCTCAATCAAGCGAAATTTTAATTAATTCTGGAAGTTTCATACCTGGTTTACATTTATACATTGGTAATACAGCCATGTTCGTTATAATATACACAATACAGTCTAAACGAGTTGTGGATTCAAGATTCAAAGTTCTTTATTTCACATGGGTCTAACTTGTGATGAGTCAGTAAAGTGTTAAGTTTCCCACGGCTGTACATGAAATTCGGTTTTCAGAAATTCCGTATGTACAACAGCTTTTCAGAATAAACATAAAATGCATATATGCATGAATTTAAGTCTATCTATATTCCCAGCCATTCGGTTAAGTTTTTTTAGAGAAAATTTTTCTTTTTTATAATGTTAGAGTGATTAATTGTGATACTCAGAAAATTTTATAAAATTGGGGAATTGCTTTTTTAAAAGTCTTTCTAAGGTAAGAATCTCTACGCAAAACAAAACAAGTTAAACATTGAAAGTAGTTTTGTGTTAAAAAACTAAGTTCTAGTTTATACCGTGAAAGTCTTAGCAATGAGAGACTCACAAAGTTCAGATAGTTAAAGGAGAGTATATTCTCCAAATATATTTCTCCCGAAAACATAGCCGCAATTTTTTTTTTTGGGAGTTGCATTGTGGAGACTTTACTGTACCTAATAAAGACATTCACTGTCTTTGTGACATGTTGATGAAACTGTATAGGCCACGCTTTAAACCGAACACTAGGTGTCCCACAAGAGTCTTTCGAATGGCAGGTAAAAGGACACAATAAAAAGGTGCGGGCCAAAAAACAACATGGAAAAGGTGCTTCCCGTCTGCCGGGTATCCATCCTGGAGAACACTTAAGTCCACAGCGAAAGAAAGATATAGATAGAAGAAAATAGTCTCAGGCTTATGTACCACTAAGTTTTACAGGATTATATTGATCATCTATTGGGGTGTTTCTGTGAAGTGATATTCTAATGTCACATTCATCGTAGTGATAGATAGATAGATAGATTAACACTTTAGTGCACACCACAGAAGAAAAATAAAAAAAAGAAATAATCAAAACGCAGACTTAAGATGTACAGTCTTTAAAAATCCATACATAGCTTAAAGGCTAAAACGGTATGCAAGTATGCGCATATTACCATAAGCAGACTACCAATCTTGAAACAACGACATAAGGTTCAAAATATTTCTAAGTAATACCACTAATAAACATAGATCGTAAGGGATCTAGTTTCCAAATTATATATTGAGATATAGTAGAGTACAGTACTGTTCTCAAGCACTGGAATGTTCCAGTAGCTGGAGCGATATAAACGGCGCGTTTATCTGTGTGTATCAAACCCCGCGTCTCGAGAACTGAATGTTATGCACAAACATACCGCTCTCGCTTTTGATATTGTTATTCTAAGATGATGTCTTTGTACGATGTTATTGTAACTGAGGGCAATAACATAATCGCCATATTTTATTACATTTGGCGTGTTTGGAAATCTGCCTGTTAGTTTTAAGCCATTTAAACTTTGAAGATCATCCTGAAGAATACCCGACTCACTATTTTATGTTTGAAGTCTCTGAAAAAAAGGCCTCAATAAAATATTGAGAAAGCAATTTTTGTAGTTGTCAATGTATTAATTTAGTTACTGTGTAGGAGGTAATACATCGACAAACATAATACCATCGACTGTACCTGATAGTATTCAAGTAAAGCCTCATATTATAGTCTTTGTGTTGAGACTACGTCATATCATATACTACGGCGTAGCTGTAGCTGTAGCCTGTGGTCGCTTTCGCTACGTAAAGCTCCGTAGCGCCGTAGCAACGTAGCACTGTAGCTACGTAGCTGCGGAGTGGGGATCAATCTTCACAAAACGAGTTAATCCCAACTTAAGACGGAGTAAATGATCTGTGAAGTTAAGTTTCTTGAGTACTTCGTCTCTTGGATTTCAAATAAAAAGAACAAAGAATACTGGATTGCTAAATAAAATCATTGTAAAATAACCGGACAAGTGCGAGTCGGACTCGCGCACTGAGGGTTCCGTACCTACTACTACCGGAGGAATAAAACCATAAAAACCACTTTTCTTGAACCGCATAACCAACTTATTCAACATTAAACAACTTCACCGCGAGTTAAATACGTGCAACCCCATCTGTCGTCATCAAAGTTAAACAAAATATTAGACTTGTTGAATATCAATTCAACACGTATTAAAAAAAAACTACTCACTAGATCTCGTTCAAACCAATTTTCTGTGGAAGTTTGCATGGTAATGTACATAATATATTTTTTTTAGTTTTATCATACTCTTATTTTAGAAGTTACAGGGGGGGGGACACACATTTTACCACTTTGGAAGTGTCTCTTGCGCAAGCTATTCATTTTAGAAGAAAATCATAATAGAAACCTTAGTATCATTTTTGAAGACCTATCCATAGATACCCCACACATATGGGTTTGATGAAAAAAAATTTTTTGAGTTTCAGTTCTAAGTATGGGGCACCCCCAAAATTTATTACTTTTTTTTTAATTTTGTGTGAAAACCTTAATGCGGTTTACAGAATACATGTACTTACCAAGTTTCAACAGTATAGCTCTTATAGTTTCGGAAAAAAGTGGCTGTGACATACATACGGACGGACGGACAGACAGACATGACGAATTTATAAGGGTTCCGTTTTTTCCCATTCGGCTACGGAACCCTAACAAGGGCGGTAACAAAGGTATTACAAACAACTTGACGACTGTAAGCTTGAGCCGTTAGGCGAGGGTTTATTGAAGTCGTAAATTCGTTGTAACCATAACCTTAACGTGTCGCATGCTATTTTAAGAAAGAAGGAAAGAAATATTTATTTGTGGAAATATGGTCGATGTTCTTAAGTGTTTATTTTAGCAAAATCATATTCGTATATTATGATTTTCGGTGTATATTTTTAAAGTAAGTTCAAACGTTTGCGAGAAAACTTGGTTTTTCGTGTACATACGTCAATTGTAGTGCCCATTATTGATATTTCACTCCATGAAGACGCAAACACTGTCAAAATCGCGTATGTTTCATTCGTATGGAGTTCGACAGAGTGGGGCGCGTCTTAGTGGATTGAAATATCTATGCACGTATTTCGAAATCACTTACTCCATTTCATTTTCAACTCGTTATAAAAATGATGTAATGATATACTTGTAGCGGTCTTCGATAGCTGACGATAGATGGCGTAACCAGTACCCTAGCACACGCTGACGGAGCTTTCAACGAGCGTGCTATATATAGAAGTTCTGACGCCACACGCTCGGATCACAAGCGGTCCCCAGGCATAACATCTTCCTGAAAGGAAATTTCCCTATTGCCACCAACACCGGCAATAGTACCTACATTGTTACCCTAGGGATATGAAAGTAACTTATTTAGTCCCGAGACGGGGTTTGGCGCCTATAGTTCGAGGGACTAAATAAGTCTTTATCCCGAGGTAAACACTGTGCTTTTCATTACGAATATAAGGAAAGTCAAAATAAAAATAGAAATTAGCTAAAGAAAATTGAATAATTGTGTCAATAAAAATCACTGTTAAACAGAAGCCTAAACAAAACTCTACAACTCGAAAAACAAATGAAGATCGGATTGCCGCTTGCCACTTTCCCGCCTTTTTTTTTCTTTGGCCTAGCCGGCGGGCTATGCATTTAGCTTTTTAATAGTCAAGTATTGTCAATGATTGTCTATGAATGTCTATGAATCAGTTGTCTTTACTTTATGAATAAAGTCAGAGGCGTCTCTAGCCCTAGTGGCGCCCGTGTGCAGCCAGTAACCTGACGCCCTCGAGCGGGGTCAAAATGGAATACAAGTGACCGCTCCCATACAAGTACTTTGTATCGGAGCGGTCAGCTGATTGGCCAAATATCCATACAAAGTCCAATTTTTTTTTTGAGAATTCGATATGAGTTCCTTGGGGAAAGTTGTTCAGTTTCATGAGTAGAAACACCCGTCAAGAGATTTGCTCTATTTTACCTAACACCCTGTATTTTCAAACGGAAATTCGGATGCAAATGGTGCAATTTTAAATGATGTCAGGAAGCAAAAAGTTTTTTAGGAAAGAAGGGGTTATAAGAATAAAAAATCACAACTTTGTAGTTCTTTCAAAAATATTTAATTTAAAAACTGTTATAGTTACGTAACAGGACGGTCGTTCACACAAATTATATAATAACACACAAATGTATTTACAAAAAAGTTACTTTTCGAGCTTTTGCATTAGCGAAATCATTAACAATGTCATTAACTTCAATTTTGATTTCGTGTTCAATACTTATTAACGATAAATTTGTCAATCTACTTTGCGACAATGTTGATCTAAGGTAGTTTTTAATTATTTTTAGTTTAGAAAATGACCTTTCGCTATGTGCGACCGTGACTGGAAGTGTCAGGTATATCCTCAGTGCTGTGGACAGATTTGGGAACACTGAAATTAATTTATTCGTAAATAAGTAATTTAAAATATCCAACGGCGTAGTGGAATCATCAATAAACATTGGTAATAATTCGATTTCATTATAGAGCTCGAACTGTTCCACATCTGAAGAGCCAGCATGGCAAAGTTTATTTTCTAAATTAGAGCAATGTGTTTTTTTTGTATCAGTGTCCCAATCTTTCCAGTTTTTCAATTTTTGAAGAAATGAAAAAATTACATTATTTTCATTCAAAAGTTCGAACCGTTCGTCGAACTTAGTGATTGCGGTGTCTAACAAATAGTAGTAAAAATTTACTTTAAAATCTGTTTTCGCATCTGCTATCGGTTCATCCTCCGCCTCATAATTAAAAAACCTTTTAGGAACGCGAGGGCGTGCAGGTGTGGGAAATTCTACTATTGCCTCGACTTCTTCCGCTACAGTTTTCGCCCTGTTAAGGAGCTCCTCAAAAGCAGACTCATTACGAAATTCAGACAAACTTATTTTTGCATTATCAATCATTTTCACCGCTTCTGACAATACAACGTCTGACTTTTGAAGGGCCTTGCTAACTATATTTATCTTGCTTAAAATTTCAAACCAAATAAGCAGAGAGCAGATAAATTTAAAGGACTTAATTTTTGCCAGCAATGAATTTGCCATATTTCTTGACTCTGCATCTTTGCTCCTATCGGAATATATAGTAAACAAGGCATCATACACTTTTCCCAGTTCAAAACGTAGAGCTTTTACGGCTTCAACCCTGCTCTCCCATCGAGTATTTGAGAGTGGTTTTAGACTTAAAGTTGGCACTTCTTTAGCAAGTATTTGCCAACGTGCTGTTGACGCAGAAAAAAAAACATAAATTTCCTGCACAATTGAAAAGAAATTGACAATTTCTAATGAACTTTTAGCAGCGTCATTCACTACCAAATTAAGGCTGTGTGCCGCACAAGGTACATAAAATGCGCGCGGGTTTAAATCTAAAATTCGTTTTTGTAGACCTATATTTTTCCCTTTCATGTTTGCACCATTATCATAACCTTGACCACGAATATCTTGTATGTCAATTTCGTTTGAGATTAAAAAATCTAACAAAAATTGAGTTAAGCCCAGGCCAGTAGTGTCTGTAATAGGAAAAAAACCCAGAAAGTGTTCTTTTACTTCAGCCTTGTCGTTGCTTGCATTTAAAAGAACGTACCGTACGACAACCGATATTTGTTCTTCGTGTGCAATATCTGGAGTGCAATCTAAAATAATGGAAAAATATTTAGATTGTTTCAATTCCAAAACAATAGTTTTTTTTATTCTTTCTCCCAACAATTGTATTATTTCGTTCTGAATATTATGGCCAAGATAATGAGTTAGGCGTGACTTGGATTTTTGAATAAGGGCAATGTGTTCCGCAAGCACATTATCAAAGTTAGAGGTATATTCAACCAGCTTTAAAAAATTACCATTATCAGAATCGTAAAGTTTTTGATATCTTCCCCGAAAAGCCAGACATTGCCTCGCTAAAAAATGAATTAGGTTGATTATTCGCTCGAGTACTGCAACCCAACGTTTTTTTTCCCGATCAATTTCATTTTGGTGCAAGAAATCTACTGACTTTTCTTTTAAAATAACAGTTTTCAATGTAATTTGTTTCTTAAGACATGATAGGTGCCCTAAGCTCTTTTCATGACGTTCTATAGCAGTAGACAAATGCTGCCAATCTTTGTAACCTATTTCACCATTAAAAGGAGTCAGACTCGCATCAGCATGAAACAGTTTACAATAAAAACAATAAACAGAATCAGTTGACTTAGAGTAAACCAGCCAGTCTCTTAAAACGGTTTCATTATTTAACATCTTTTTAGTATAATAAGCATTTGAAAAAGATCTTTTCGAACTATTTGAAGGATATGAACCCAGTTTTACCTGCACGGGCCCACGCTCCATCAAAAATATTCTCTGTTTATCGGATAACACCTGTGGCCATAACGCGAGATCATTCATTATATCTTCTCGAAGTATATTCTCCGGGGACGCTTCGGCACTAGGGGGTTCTTCGTCTTCTTCGACTACCGACGACAAAGACAGCAGCGGCGGCGGCGGCGGCGGCGGTGACTTAGAAGTGACGAGTTCTGCTGTAGAATTATCTTGGTTTTCATATGTCTCTATCTCCAGGTGTTCGTCCGAGGATGGACCGGGTCGAACAAAAAACTTTTTAATAGAACTTGTATTCTTTTTCAGAGACACTTCCTTCTCCAGCTTTCTTTTTCGACTCTGTGCACCAGACAGTTTCTTTTTTCCATCGCCATCAGACATCTAAAATAAATAATAAACTTAGTATACCTAGGCACCTAAAAGAACTATCAATGTAAATAAATTAATATACCTAGGTCCAGAGAAAAAGCTGCAACTTGGACTAGGACTTGGAGTATTATTTATTACAAGCTTCTTCCCGCGACTTCGTCCGCGAGGAATTCTTAGGTATATCGCGATTCCCCCGGGATCTGTGCACTTTTCCGGGATAGCAATTAGCCTATGTCCTTCCCCAGGACGCAAGCTATCCTATCTCCATACCAAAATTCATCCAAATCGGTTCAGCGGTTAGGCCGTGAAAGCGTAACACACAGACAGACAGACAGAGTTACCTACTTTCGCATTTATAATCATCATCATTTCAGAATAAATAAATAAAATTTAAAAGTAGGTAGTTCGTTGTTCAACGGTTAGGTACAAGTAAGACCTAAATAAATAAATAGGTACCTAAGTACTTATACTAGTAGGAACATATTACACTTGAAACTTACCGTTGTTTGTTCCGCACTGCAGTAGGATAAACAAATGAAAAATGCTAGGTCGTATAGGTACGAGTACCTATTTAACTTCGATATTACTATCTATCACCGATGTTTTGTTTTCATGAATTTCGCTAGCTATTTTTGATGACCTCCGACCTCGAGGCATGTCGCAATAATTGTGAAAGCAATTAACCAAATCTTACCTTTTATATAATTTTTAGCAAAAGAAAAGCCGATTTACTTCATATTTACATGTTTACTCAAAGATGATACTTTATCCAATTGCATCAAGGCTTATTTCGCAAAACTACGATGTAGCGGTAAAACAAAAATTGCGGCACGCGTACACAAGCCTTTGAAAATGACCGCCGCACGTCCCTGGGAAATTTAATTTGAACTTTATAGCATTCTAATACAGCCGAGTTAGCAATGATTGTCGGCCGCGGCGTGTTGTCAAACGAATCAAAACAAACAGGTGCCGATGCCGGCACCCGCCTTTCGTAGCGATGCGACATTACGCCAATTTAATCTTTTATTATCTGTTTTAAGGCTGCTTTCATGTTGAAACAAAAGTAATTGTGTAAATTTAAATAGAGTAGGTAGGAAAAGGAGTAGTTTTGCTTTGCTACCGCGCGCCCGGCGTCGGCCACGGCGGGCGCAGGGTCTTTGAGAGCGACGCATCTTCGGATGTGTCGCAAGGGCGCTCGGCGCGCGGCGCCCTTTAGACCCGGCGCCCGTGTGCGCCGCACACCCTGCACTATAGGTAAAGACGCCTTTGAATAAAGTCTATCTTTCTTCTTGTCTATGGATGCACTCGGGTACCTATGTCGTGTTTCATTTGAACTCCAATAAAAATGTGACAACTAGTTTTTTTTAATTATTTGACAGCTGTCAGTTGAAAACGATTCTCCCTAGGGCTGCAAAGTATTACTTTCAACCCGCTTCTCAGGCAACTTCAGACCTACTTTCCGTGTATGAGTGATGAAAAATACTTTTCATTTTTATAACAAAATATCTTAATTTCGCATAAGCCTAATTTACAGGCTTTTATGAAAGGTAACGGTCCCACGCAAGGTGATATTTCTAAAGATTTCCCAACCGATAGCAACTAATCCGTGTACAATCTAGCCCCAATTAGCACTTGATTTATTACTCTACCATTAATCCTACTTAGATGCGAGCCGGTACATAAAACATCAATAACCTAAGTGGCTGCCACCAGGCCGGGCGGGCGGCATTCGTAGATAAGATAATTGAACATAAATCAGCGTCCATTGCTCCGCTGGTAATAAGCGATTGATCGACGCATCCATCACTGCCGGTGATGGATCGGCGACAGGATTACAACAACGCACCGTGGTGCCGACTGCCTTCTACAAGAGACAGTGCACGCGTTTTCACGCATTCCCATTCGTTATTAATGGTTTTTTTAATACATTTGCTCAAAAAGTTGACATTTCCATGTGTGTTTAGCGTGCGCAAAGTTATTCTTTTCCGCACTAAGTAGTGCTTTTGTGTTTTCCTCCTACGCGGCACCGAAGCGAGCGCACCAAGAGCGCATGAACACGAACACGGCATGCAAACACGGAGCAGGCAAACACGTAAATCCAATATTTTTTTTTCGCAAATGTATTAAAAAACGTCGTTCAATGCACGTGCGAAATTGTCACTTTTACTCGTCCTTATAGCTGACCCTCGCCTTCGGCTTGGGTCAACAAACCGAGTGTTGAAGCGAGATGCGAGCTGCGCCCGCGCCGCTCCGCGGCCGTCTGCGGGGGGGGGGGTGCGGGGGACGGCGGGCCCGGCATCGGCGCCGCGCTGCGCCGTCCAGTCAGTCGCTCCAGACCGCTTGGAAGGGAAGCCCGCGCCACCCTTTGTCGCGCCGGCCATACAAATCGCATGGTAGTTACCGAGTGAACTGCCTCAGACGTTGTTTGCTAGTGACCGTACGTCTCTGTCCTAGCCACTGACCGCCGCCGCTACGCGGCCGTCTGACCGACGCCGTCGCCATTTTGTTTCCGCGTACCGCGTCGTCGAATCTATGGTGTTGTTGTGAGTCGCGCGTTGAGTTGCCGAGCTATTAGTGTTTGGTGTCCGTCCGAGCCCCAAAGTCGGCTCCGACCCTCAGATTGTCTTTCTCCGCGGAAGCCACGCCGCCATATTTGATCGGATTGCGTCGCTTCACGCCCGCCGGGAAGATATCGATCTACGCGTGCCGCCTGGGAAAGTGCTGCATCGCTACTCAACATTTTACACAATACTCACTCCATTACACACCGCATTCATCTACTACATATTACACGCAAGCTGCCCGGCGTCACGAGGTACCGCCTGGCTTCGAGAATCTGCGGAAGGCCGCCTTCAAGGTAGGTGTCGATCATCCATTTTCTTTCGGTGCCGCCCTAGTGGCACCCGCGCCCGTGGCCTGCGAGGGACGCTCGGTTCCCGCTGATGGGCCCCGGGTCCACGAGCCTCCCTTCGGCTCGCAGTGCGCGGCGCGTACATTTTTGGTAGCAGAGCGCGGTTTGTTCACGCCATTCGATACCTCGCTTGATCGCCGCCTTTCGGCCGCGTTATTGTTTATATTTCGCTCGCCAGCCGCGCTCATTGCGCGCGCGCCGCCGCCCGCGCCGGCCGTCGCCCGCGCCGGCCGCCGCTCTCGCTGACGCTCTCCGCTCGCTCACGCGCCGCGTCATCGCGTATCGCCGCGCTTGCGCTCGCCGATCGCTCCGCGAGCGCCGCCGCCGCCGCTTCGCCGCCGCCGCGCCGCATTCGCTGACGCGTTCGTTTGATTCGCGCGCCGCGCTGGTTGACGCTGCGGGTCATCTGCGCCACGCGCCGCTTGTAGATCCGACCGCGCTTGCAATTATTTCGTTACCGCCGTCCGATCGCGAGTGATTTTCCGATTCCGATCGCGATCGATCGCCTTCCGATCCCGATCCCGATTGATCGCCGTCCGATTCCAACGCGCTCGATCGTCGTCCGATTCCGATCGCGATCGACCGCCATTCCGATAGTGATTTTGACTGAGCCTAAACCTTAACTGTTTACGCCTGTGCGCCGCGTTCGCTGCTGTCGCACGCCGTTCTCGCCGTGCGCTGCGCCATCTGCCGCGCTGCTTCGTCGATCCGACCGCGTTTACGTATAGTACGCCGTCCGATCCTAATTTATTTCGTGTTTTTTGTTTTTACGCTTAATTTAGATTCATGATGCCCGCGAACGTAAAAGTGTTAGTGACTCAATTACAGTCGGAGCTCCGCTGGGCTACGACCGCTGCGGGTTTGATAGGCCGCGACGATAGGTCGGTTGCCTTATTGCACCGCGCGGAACAGGTGCGGACTCGGCAGGCCTCTGTTGAGCAGGCCCTTCGGGACCTGCACATCCTTGATTGCACCCCAGAGGTCTTAGGGACCGCGAAGGCGGATTATGACCAATTTTTTGATTTAACGGATGCCATCGTGGAGGCCGCCCACAAAATCAGATCCGCCGCGGAGGACAAGCGGCGACAGAGTGCGTTGCTTGACTCCCCCAGCCGACCTCCCACACAGCCGGCCTTGCTGGGCAAACTACCCACCATTGATCTGCCCAAGTTTGACGGGCAGCTGCAGGAGTGGATGGGCTTCCTGGACCTCTTTGACAGTCTGGTCCACGCCAGGAAGGACCTGTCCCCCTGCCAGAAGCAGTCCTATCTCCTGTCCTCGCTTCAAGGCGAGGCGCTGGACTTGGTCCGCCATCTAAAGCTCTCTGAGGAGAGCTACACCACTGCCAGGGAATTGCTGGCGCGACGCTACGCTAATGTGCGCCGGTTAGCCGACGCCCACGTAGCGCAATTATTGAAGTTGCCTACGATCACCGAGGTGGCCGATCTCCGGGAGGCATTGCTCAACCCTTGCATTGTGGCCACCAATGCCCTGCGACGGTTGGACCTCCCGGTAGACCAGTGGTCCTTCTTATTGTTGCACCTAGTGTTGTCCCGCCTGCCCTTAGAGCTTAAGCGCCGCTTCGAGCAGCTGTTTGGCGGAGACGGTGCAACACACCTGCCCCCCTTCTCCGACCTCCTAAATTTCTAGAGCAGGAGTGTCTCCAGGCCGACAACTCCGGTGCTACCGGCTCGAAAGAGGCCCTAGGATGGTCCGAGAACCCGAATAGGGGTGGGGCACCGACCGGCCACCAGTCGGTGAGCGGCCCCAACAGGCCGGCCCGAGGTAACGACTTGAGCGAGGGTCGCCGGGTGCCAAAGTACCGTGGGTCTGGGGCCACAGAGCCCACCCCCTGTGCTTATTGTCGGCACGCCGGCCACCAGGTCTCCTCTTGTCCTCACTTCCTGGCCAAGCCTGTTGCGGCCAGGAGAGGCTTTGCTTCGGCACGCCGCTGGTGCTTTTCGTGTTTGGGCCGGCATCTCCCGCGAGATTGCCCGCAACCGCCGCGGCCTTGCCCACATTGTGGAGGAAGCCACATGGCCCTTTTGTGTGCCAATAGGAATGGCTCAGGTCGCCAGGACGGTGGGTCGCGCACCCCCCCCATGGGCGGGGGCGCTCGTCCTGGCCACCCTAAGAGTCCAATTGGACGGTCCACCGCAGACCATCACACTTCTAGGTCCGTTAGGGGTTCACCCCCTCGAGGGGGGGTTCCACCCCCCCGAGGGAGGGTCACACCCCCCTCGCGTTATTATGACGGGGGTCTGACTGCTGCACAGGCGAACGTCTGTGCGCCAAGTTTTTTGCCGCCGCTCTATGTGGGGCCGCGACTTGAGCGTCATCCACCCGTGACAGGTCGAGGCGCTCCATACAGCGTCCCAGACGCTAGCCGCATGGTAAGACCACGGGTTGGCGAAGGCGGATGGTCAACGTATTGGAGACCCTCCCCCTTCCTAGCAGCGCCCCAGCCGGGGTACCCTGGTCCACCGGCCGCTTCAAGGGAGATTGCTACAGGAGTGGCTCTCCATTGTGGCCTCGTATCCGCATGTTAGTCGGATTTTGATGCCGCGTTGCCACCTCCCCCGGAAAGGTGCCACGCCAGTCGCCACGGCTTTTGTGATGCGTCCGAAAAGGGGTACGCAGCCGTGGCCGATCTGAGAACTGTTCGTGACACCGGCGAGGTCGCAACCCACCTTGTCTTGATAAAAGTTTAAGTGGCCCAATTAGGTCACGTTTGATAATACCCCAGTTAGAGTTGTCTGGAGCCGCTCTTTGATGCGCCACTGGACCATGCCTGTTCGTCCCTCCTGTCGGTGGTAGACCTGACGGACGTTCACGCCTGGTCGGACAGTAAAGTCGTCCTTTGTTGGCTGCGAGCCGCTCCCCACAACTTGGAAGTTTGTTGCCAACCGGGTTTCCCAAATTCAGACTTCGGAAACCCCGTTGATCAGGGCACCTGAACCCTGCAGATGGCGCTTCCCACAGATGTGAAGCTTCTGACCTTGTCAACCACTCTTTGGTGGGGCCCTAGCTGGCTGACTCATCATGAGTCCGCCTGGCCTCAGAGTAGGTTCTCCAACGTGTTGCCTGGCTACCAAAGCAGTTCATTTGGGAGCTTGTGAGCGCTCTCCACGCTGAGACTTTTGTAGCCACGCTAGGCCGCTTGGTCTCACGCCGAGGTTATCCGCACCTGGTCCGACCGGACTGTTAGACCCACTATAAGGGTGCCGATAGGTAGTTGAGAGAAGCGAGCCGTTTCAATCCAGTTTCGCTTGCCTTTGTTTAGTGGACTCCAAATTCTTGGGTCCACGGGCGGGGAAGTGTTGAAGCGAGATGCGAGCTGCGCCCGCGCCGCTCCGCGGCCGTCTGCGGGGGGGGGGTGCGGGGGACGGCGGGCCCGGCATCGGCGCCGCGCTGCGCCGTCCAGTCAGTCGCTCCAGACCGCTTGGAAGGGAAGCCCGCGCCACCCTTTGTCGCGCCGGCCATACAAATCGCATGGTAGTTACCGAGTGAACTGCCTCAGACGTTGTTTGCTAGTGACCGTACGTCTCTGTCCTAGCCACTGACCGCCGCCGCTACGCGGCCGTCTGACCGACGCCGTCGCCATTTTGTTTCCGCGTACCGCGTCGTCGAATCTATGGTGTTGTTGTGAGTCGCGCGTTGAGTTGCCGAGCTATTAGTGTTTGGTGTCCGTCCGAGCCCCAAAGTCGGCTCCGACCCTCAGATTGTCTTTCTCCGCGGAAGCCACGCCGCCATATTTGATCGGATTGCGTCGCTTCACGCCCGCCGGGAAGATATCGATCTACGCGTGCCGCCTGGGAAAGTGCTGCATCGCTACTCAACATTTTACACAATACTCACTCCATTACACACCGCATTCATCTACTACATATTACACGCAAGCTGCCCGGCGTCACGAGGTACCGCCTGGCTTCGAGAATCTGCGGAAGGCCGCCTTCAAGGTAGGTGTCGATCATCCATTTTCTTTCGGTGCCGCCCTAGTGGCACCCGCGCCCGTGGCCTGCGAGGGACGCTCGGTTCCCGCTGATGGGCCCCGGGTCCACGAGCCTCCCTTCGGCTCGCAGTGCGCGGCGCGTACACCGAGAGTCGTAAAGAAATGACAAACTTTCCGCACTTATATTGAAATGTACTATTAACCCCCGACAAAATAGGGTGCCGTTAAAGTGTGACGTCGATGTCTGTGTGTGTTTGTGTGTGGCATCGTAGCTCTGAAACAGATAGACCGATTTCGATGCGGTTTATTTCACTTGAAAGCCAGTTTCCTTGCGGTGGTTCTTAGCTATGTTTGCTTAGCAGTGTAAAAGTATCAGCTCTTTCCAAAATAATGTAAGGGATTCTTTTCACAACTCCCTCAAAATGCTTATCAATTAATGAAAGTGCTTAACTAGTAGAATACTGTACTTTAACAAATTTCAAATTCAAGATGGCTGCCACCACATGGTGAATTGTGGTTGGTTGGTTAGTGAAGTTATAAATAAAAAAGTATGCGTGAGCGTCGTGAAATACTCGGTTGAAACGAAGTTCACCTGCTAATATGTGACGTGACGTGTTGCACAGAACTGGAAAAGTTTTGGAGACTCCAAAGTCATTTGTTTCCACTTCTGCCAGCAGTACCCATAGTTGTCTATAATTTTTAATTCAAATTGGATGTCTGTTATCTAAAAATTTGTAAAAAAAAAATGCAAAAATAAAAAACACCGATATTGATACGCTAATTTCCTCGCTAATGGTGTGCAAATTTATTCTTTAACCGAACAACAATCACGTTGTAATTCATAATATAGCAACGCCTGCATGTATGATGTACCACACACTTACCTCTTTACGAGGCCCCTCGTGAGGTCAATACCTCTCGTGATCTCCTCATGAGGTCAATACCTCTCGTCGCCTCCTCTCCGTGTAGTTGGTACTCGACATACTTCCTTCAACAACACAATGCACTTCGCCCACCGCGTTTATACGCTATTTACTTTTAAACCCTGATGCAAACTAGTTTTATAAGTCTTTTAAATAATTATGATGATGGAGCAAAAATGGTCACAGGTAATATTATGTTGTATTTGAAATAAGTAATCGTTAGCCATAGATTATCATTTATTAGATTGCTCCTAAAGTTATAATTTACTACTTATAACATTCTTCTTTTACAAAACCTGAAAATCTAAACATTTTTTTTTCAAGTAACTGTAATGTTCTTATGGGTTCTTTATAATAAAGACTTTTAAATTAAACACGAAGTTGTGAGACGCCATGATGATTTATTGCAGTATTGCAAAAGAGGCCTGGAATGCCATAGTTAAAATATATAATACAGTGTTGCCAAAGACTAGACTACATAATAAATATTAGATCCATAGACATAAGACCACTACTTCTAACAGTAACTATATAGGTTTACCGTACTTCATCAAACTTTTGTAGACAAGTGAAACATCACTTGTTTATGATTTTTAATAGGAAATGTTTTACTGATGGTTGGAATCTTGCGAAGTTCGTCAGGGTAGTTAGGTAGGTACCACCGCAGTCTCAGTTTTTCTACCGTAAACTAGTATTTCTGTGTTTTGGTTAAAACAACACTGGAAACCTTAGTGATCACTAGGAAAAAAGTAAAATTACAAATTTTAAAAACCCCCGACACAAAAAATAAAATATAAAAAGTAACAAATAATATTTTAAACCTATTATACTAATTTTTATCGTCACAATATAATATTAAGTACGTTCAAATATTTTTTAATTCAAGCGTAGTCGCATCGTCGGGGGACTCATTTTCCGGAGTAGGTATCTCTCTAACGGTCCCCCGACGATGCGGCGACGCTTGAATTAAAAATATTTGAATGTACTTAATATTATATTGTGACGATAAAAATTATTATAATAGGTTTAAAATATTATTTGTTACTTTTTATATTTTATTTTTTGTGTCGGGGGTTTTTAAAATTTGTAATTTTACTTTTATTTTGTCCTTTTTAAAGTAGGTAATAAGGTATTAAATATAGGGAAGGTATTAATAGTGATAAGTAAGTAACTTAGTTAGTTACTAGGTATAATATTAGTTTTCTTTTACTAGATTAAGTTTTACCTTCCTACTCGTATGTTTAGGTTATTTTCATGTCATCCTTTTGTCAATTTAAAAGAATTTATGTCACGAATTAGCGATGCAATTCAGTTTAGGTCTATTGTTGAGTCGCGATTAAAGTTGATGGTAGGCCCTCAGGTCATGGTTACCTTACCATACGCTTAAATATCATTTAAATAACACGGTACCAAATTTCGAAACGATATGACACATAGAAGGCAGTCAGATCCCCTCATCAACTATTAAAGAGCTGATGATCTTCAAACGGCAAATCAGGACATGGTTACCTTAACATATACTTTCAATATCATTGAAGTAACACGATACCAAATTTCGAATCGATAGGATATATGGAAGGTATTCAGATCCCCTCATCAACTATTAAAAAGCTGATCTTCTTCAAACGGCTGATCAGGCCATGATTATCTTACCATACGCTTTAAATATCATTGAAATAACACGGTACCAAGTTTCGAAACGATAGGACATATGGAAGGTAGTCAGATCCCCTCATCAACTATTAAAGAGCTGATGATCTTCAAACGGCAAATCAGGACATGGTTATCATACCATATACTTTCAATATCATTGAAGTAACACTGTACCAAATTTCGAATCGATAGGATATATGGAAGGTAGTCAGATCCCCTCATCAACTATTAAGGAGCTGATCTTCTTCAAACGGCTGATCAGGTCATGATTATCTTACCATACGCTTTAAATATCATTGAAATAACACGGTACCAAGTTTCGAAACGATAGGACATATGGAAGGTAGTCAGATCCCCTCATCAACTATTAAAGAGCTGATGATCTTCAAACGGCAAATCAGGACATGTTTACCTTACCATATACTTTCAATATCATTGAAGTAACACCGTACCAAATTTCGAATCGGTAGGATATATGGAAGGTAGTCAGATCCCCTCATCAACTATAAAAGAGCTGATGATCTTCAAACGGCAAATCAGGTCATGGTTACCATACCATATACTTTCAATGTCATTGAAGCTACACGGTACCAAATTTCGAATCGATCGGACATAAAGAAGTTAGTCAGATCCCCTCATCAACTAGAAAATACCTGATAATCTTCAAACGGCAGAACAGATTTTCATGAAACATGGCTAAGAACACTCGGAATAAAATTATCTATGACACAAAATAAATTTCATGAAAATCGGTCCATCCGTTTGGGAGCTACGCTACCACAGACAGATACACAGATACACAGACACGTTAAGCTTATAACACCCCTTTTGCGTCGGGGGTTAAAAATGAGACAATGATAGATATTGCAATGCAATGCTGTGGGGACATATTGCATCTGATATAGACAGGGTTTACCATCAGGTGAAAGTCTTGTTCATATCATCAGTCTTTGTATTCATAAAGTTGTCGAAATCTGGTCATAAGAACTAAGCCATATCAAACTCAGCTCTACCCAGAATATCAAATGATGCCATAGGGTTTTTTGTTATAATTTATTCCTGTTGTTTGTTATAATAAAGCCTCTCACTTGTCAGATTCGCGGTAATCCCATAATTGTGCGCAAATCCAACCAAACGGCAGCGTCACACAAAAAGGATGTATTTTCCGCCTTGCTTTAATACGATTACTGTCGCCATATCACGTGGTTTTAGGAGATTGTCCTGTTTTACAAACAGCATATTATTTAGTCACATTTGATGCAAGAGTAAAACGACTGTTTAATTGAGGGGATTAAGTAGTTTTATGTCTTTTTTTATAAACGAGGATAAAAATACGACGTCTACAGAAATAAAATTAAAATCAAATAAAGTTAATATAGAAATATCAACAAAAAATGAAGGTAACGATATCAGTTTTTCCACTACATCAAATTTTCTACGACCATGCCTTGCAACTATCCTTCACAGTAAAAAAGACAGTGTTCTAAACAAAAAAGAAGCGTGCTCTACTTTAGGATTGCATGGAATGACATATTCGATTAAAGTTGATTATGCACATTAATATTTAGTTTCAATCAGATGTGATAGATATTTAATATGAATTTCAATTCTTCGTTATACAATCCAATTTTCACGATTACATAATAGTGAAATTGTTTAACGAAGAATTGAAATTTTTACACAATAACGTGGTTTAACTATGTAGTATAGTAGAGGGGGCGTATAAGTTGAACCTTGTGTAGAACAATTTTCAAGTGTCAGCTGAGGTGCAGGAAGAGGGCGTTGTAAAGGTATGCACGTAAAGCGAAGTTTGAGAAGATATTACTGCGCATGTGGTCGTAATTTTGGATCAACTTAATTGCCAGCCAATATACGTACCTTTTAGTAGATGTCCCGTTTTATGTTTTAAAATTATGGAGCGCCTAACGATAAGCCATATTATGCGTGTACAATTTTGGCTTTATTTATTATTCATATTAAATCCACACAGTGTGGCCAGCTTTTTTCATACACAAAAAACATTTACAAAATGGTTTTTAAAATATACACTGATATTAATATTATTACGTTATATCATTAGTTTTATTTTATGAGATGAAGGAGGGCTGATATTAATATTATTACTTATTTATAAATTAAAACTAAGCTAAAATTTAAAAATAGTCTATCGCATTAAAAGGAGAAGAAGTGCAGAAAGTTATACATTAAAACAGCGAGACATTTGAGGTGATTTGAGATTTTGAGAGAAAAGACATTTAAACCGTCAGAATAAAAGCAGGAAACAGGACATAGACATAGGTACCTATTTAACAACAAATATATTTTGTCATATCACAAATGGTTCTGAAATAACCTAAGACATTCCCAGCTTTTACAGTAACATACAACATTTACGGAAAACATTCTCACACTTTACGGCCCGAGTTTGAGAACTGCACATAAAAACTTGCCACTCAAACTGTAACTGTGACTTGTGTGCGCGAGTGTACTTGTGGTATTGTCACTAGCATTGCTATTTCGCCCCAGAAAAGTTAATTCAGCTTCGAAGCACTTTTACCATGAAAATTACATATTCTGCAATAACTTAACGTGACTTTTACTTGCTAATAATATGAATAAAAATAAAATATTGTGTAGTTTAATGAGTTCTTAAGTCAGATCTGGTGACCGAAATGCTGGCTTATATTTTGCGCAACAAATCAGCCTAGCTGTTTAGAGCTGAAATGCAGCCAGTATATTTGGCACCACTCCACACATGTAGGGCTTTCACAGTGATGTGTGAAGTTAGGGTTAAGTTTTATCTGAATGAATAGTCTAGATTACAGATGAGGTTCAAAAAGGTCCACTTAAACAGTCATTACGTCTAACCTAACTAAACAAAAATAACATTTGTAACTAGATGGAAAATATTAACATTCTTTCCCACCTAGAGTTTAAACGACGCATTAAAACTTGCCACTTAAACGCAGTGACTTTTGTGCTCGAGTGTACTTGCGGAATTGTCAAAACCATTCCACGTTTCTCACGGAGAGGCAATTCAGATTCTATTTTGAACCCAACTTACTCACTGAAATAATGTACCGTAACTAACTTACTGTAAAATAAGGCACTGTAACTAACATACTCTAACTTACCGTAGTAAAAAGTGAGTGTTTGCATTTAACAGTATAAGTGGAGCTAAGGAAAGCCAAGCCAGTATATTAAAGTCACTTTTATTTTTAACCGACAACTAAAGCAAATAGGGTGTTATAAGATCGACCGCATTGTGTACTTATACGTACCTACTCATATGACCGAGTGTCAAATTTATTTTTAAAATATTATACTAGCTGACCCGGCAAACGTTGTTTTGCTATTAGGGATATAAAACCAATAAAACAAAACCCGGCTGAGTTTGTTGTGGGCTTCTTCTTAGTGCAGGGCGCGTTTGAACATATGCGACAAATATCATATTGACGTTTTACAAAAGCCGGTACGTTAGGCCTATGTGAAATAAAGATATTTATCATTTGATTTAAAAAAAAAAGCTCATGATCTACTCTCAGACCTACTAAACACATTCACAGAAAATTTCATTTACAGCGAATTTTATATATTAGAAAAATAGATTTTCGTCAAGTAACATGTTTATTAAAATAAAAGTATTTTGTGTCTGCCTCAACGAAAATACACCCTTAGTTGTGAAGTTGTCAAAAGCATTTTGCAGCAAAGTTTTGGGTTGCAAGTTAATTTCGGTGGGTGTCTCCAAAATAATGCGCGGAAAGTGTGTGCTTGCAGTCTGTAGCGCAGAAATTAGTTGCGGAATATTTGTATGGTAATTTTTGAAATACGTAGCCATTTAGTAGTCCTTTATCAGGAGTAGAAAATACGAGACAACCCCTGTAAGAAAATGGGTACTTAATTGATTTTCGTAAAGCTACTGATTGAATGCCACGAAAACTTGCAGGCAGTTTAACACACTCAAACTCATACTTAAACTCAAACTCAAAATATTTTAATTAATTTAGGCTCAACTTACATGCACTTATGAAGAGTCATATTTTAATTTTTTATGTCAACATGGTTTTAGTTCCTTGTTCAAAAGTAATGTAATGGGGGTTTGAGTACTTATTACTCTCAAAAATACAGTTTTGAATAAAAAAACTGACACAACGCAGGTACAGTTCAGTTTTAAAATAAAAATACCTACCACAGTTTTTTTAACAAATCAATTTTAGATATAAAATTGTCACGTACACCTTTTAAAACACTTTAGGCTTAAATACACTCCATTTTAGGTTTTTTCCTGACAAAATCCTAAAATCGGAGTTTTCACATATACTCGTACCATCAGGGAAAAAAAACATTCAGGGCTCCTTTAAGCGGATCCCGCGGTTCCAGCGCTTTCATTAAAACAACAAGGAATTACGTCAAGCGCTTTTCATGTTAAATGGGGTATTTTGCAGCCATCTAATTGCTATCAAGATTGACTGATATGAAGACGATAGCAATGGAAAGAGGCTTTGTCATAATTTATTTTATACTTAAGGGCTTGTCTGATCTCTATTTTATACCCTTGGGTTTAAACTTTCAAATTCAGTATTTAAAATGCCTTTATCGTGCGAGGTCATCATGGATTTTTCCAGAGTTGAAAGTAGCCTATAATAATGTTAATTCGGGGTAAAGCCTGTCTAAATTCCACAGCAAATTAAAGTCATAGTTTCGGCGTAACTGAGCTATAATCAACTGAACATTTAAACAAACTTTCACATTTATAATATTAGTATAGGATAAACCTAAAAGTCCTTGTGTCTGCTAGTATAATTAATTCTTACATTGAGTAACTATTGATAAACTCTTTAAAACTTTATCTTAATCAAGTTATTGGTAACTTGGTGACCTCAGTAATAAGTGGATAATAAGTGTAACAACTAATGTCTGTACCACACGAGGCAAACAGCTCGGACCGAGGGGGTGGGGTGGGGTAGAGAGGGTAGAGTGGACGTAGGGGGGAGGGGGAGGGGGAGTAATCATAAATTAAAGCCAAGTGCGCTAACAAGACTATTCGCACCCCACAACAATAGAATGTAAAAACATGCTATAAATATGTATTATTTATTCTATATGCTGTATTAGAATTATGGGTATTTATTGTTCTGTATGGAATTAGTTATATCAAGTCAATTATTATTTTATTTTTTAGAAATTTGATGAATTTGATTCTTAGTGAATAATGAACCAAGCTTGTTCATTGTTCCTCGAGGGAGGAAAGTGACCAATTACAAACGAAATTGTAATCAGTTCGAAGCCGAGGGCCTTTACACGAATTGGGATTCGAATATAATTAAATGAATCAAATATTTAGGATGAGATGCATCTGCATGATAATCACCGTAAATCTTTCAAAAACTTTTTGAACTTTTCGCCCTGATACCGGAGCATCATCAGAAATGTTGACCCAGCAAATTGTATAATTTGTTATGTAAAAAATCTAGGACAAAAGTGTCGAAAATTTCCGCCAGACCAGCTCTTAGTGGCCCTTACAGGAAATCGAACTTGGAACCTCCAGCTTTAGTGCCACGGCCAACTACGACAGAGAGGCGTCCGTAGTTATCCACGGGCTGATACGTTATGTGCGGGCACGCGCCGGCTAGACCGCATGATAATTTCAATTTAGCTCATGTGGGCTAAAAGCTTCCTAAATTGTTTGAGACGGGCCATAGCTTAGCCGGGCCGAGAGGCAGGGCTGACACTATCGTCTATGCATACAAAAATCAGTATTATATAAAGCACTATAACTTACATGACTGAAACTCTTGAGAGTGGTAGTGAATTGCTCTGATTATAATTTGGTAAATGTCTGTAGAAAAGAATACTCTGCTTAGTTTGATGTGGGCTTCTTCTCAGTGGTAGAGCGTGCTGTGTTTTAAATCGTGAAATAGTAAGAATTATTATTGTATAACTATTAAATTTGCACAATTTTAAGTATAATAAAGAACTAAAATTTCTTGAATGTATTGTTGAAATTCATTCTTATAAGGCTCCATTATTAAGTGGAAAGCAAATAGGAGGAAGGCGCGGCAAATCCACCTATTTCTTTTCATTCCTAGGAGCTCGCTTGCAACATTATTTGCTTTTTTAGTCGGCAACCCTACTTCAAGAAGAGGTCTCGTGTTTAGAGCATATAACGCAATTAAAGCACTCTTAGCTTCAACTCCGGAGGGGAAATTAATTTAGTTTGCATTTCGGGGATGGATTTCATGTTGGATAATGTTTTTACCCGCTACATTTGAACTCAAGTTATTTTGGGCTTTTCTTGGTGTAAAGCGTTGGAATCTTGTGACCTTAGTTTAAGTCGATACTTATAAACTTTAAACTATTGTCAAACATTTGTTGTTCGTTAAACCTAAATTTGCAGGATGTTTGCTTTTGAAAACTTTTTTGTGAAATTTTAAAAGCTGTGATCTCGTTTAGGAGTGAAGTGTAAGCAGACTATCATAATATCGCTAGGTATTATTAATAAGGAACCGAACAGCATTAGGGATTTACAATTAAAATCGTTTGGGCCTAAAATGTAGGCATGGCTTAGCTCATAATCGTTTTATTCTGTAATGGAGTTCTTAGAGTAAAGGGAGTAAGGATAGATATTCTATTAACGTTGTAATAATTATTTACATTTTTTTTATATTTTTACATCTGTTTGATAGGTATAGTAATAATAGTGTTGTTAGTAATACTTAATTTTTTGATATATGAATTAATTATTATTAAAATATGTTTTATACATAACCATGTTTTAAGCAAATAAACTAAGTACTTACTTACTTACTTACCAAGTGAACAAGAGTCATCAAATATACTTGTTTATTACCAACTTCAGCATTGTTTATGTAAAACGATTTATCATTCTATTCATTAATTTAGAAATCCTAATAACGTGAAATAAACGAACAGAAATAACACCCCCATTTCCGCATTGGAGGTAGAAAAGCAGCATTTAACCGCTAAGCTTATTCTAACGCTCCTCGTTTTAATTAAAACAACAAGGAATATAATAAAGCGCTTTTAACATGGAATTGTATGAGATTGTGTATATTTTTGCTGCGGCTAATGAATGCGAAGACTTGTAAAGGACTACAATAAAAAGATGGCGGTCGCGCATTGTGCTCGCTTCTCTTGTAATTCTGATTGTGTTTATACTTACTTTATATAATAATTCCTGAGGAAACCTCCACAGAATCGTTCTTACCCGGAAAACGTGCAAATCATTCAGAGACGACTTACCTGTAAAAGAGAATTATTATTATTATTATATGTTTTATATTAATTTTGTACACCTCAACGAGTACTTCTTGTATAAAATAAACACAAATTTCATTTGAATTCGGGATTCCCAGAAAAAGTCTTAGTACTTTTGGATGAAATGCTGAATTTTGATGAGGGTTTTACTTTAGCAAGATTACCTAGACAATATTTTAAATATTACATGCAAAACGCCATTTAAAAAACCATTGGTGCAGACTTCTGCCTCTTGTCAGGGGATTCAAACCCTTGACGGGTTTGAATCCTGCGGGCAGGCCTCTGAATCCTAACAACGAATTAAGTACATAATTATTTAGGTCAAAATGACGTTAAAATATCAAATTACGCGTTTTCCACGCGAATAATTAGATCCAATAAATACTGAACCAAATAGATTAATTTGTATGTACTTGTACATGCAATGTAGCAGTATTACCTGTTAAGTACTCAGCTAAACAGAGAGGAATTACGAAGTGATGAATTTTATATAACCTAGAATAGAATACAATTCCTAGCTTCAGAGATTTTCGGTAACATATACATCTTTACACTTAAACTTTGTGTATGTATGTGTACATTACACAATACACATGTGTGTGTATACGTATCCGCGATCAAATAGTACTTAGTCAATAATAATAATATTTTTATCTTTTTAAATTATCTCTCATTCAGGAAACAAAGTCAAATACACGTTTGTTAAAAGTCAATATCTCTCCGAACACTAAGACGAGTTTGACTTTCAACCGTATGTACCTACAGCAATCATGGAAGCAGTATAATATTCCAGGTGTTTCTATTTTCCACTCCTGTAGGTACAAAATACTATGGCGTACGTATGCAATACAACAAATTGCGAGGGATCAAATGTATTTATTGAATACAGTGTATTTTGCGACATAATTAATTGAAATATCAGGCAAAATGTTTAATACAGTGTTTATCACGTTGCAAAATAAATAGACATCGTTAAATTCATTAAATCCAACATAATTGCAATAGTTAAATCAAATATTATTTTGAGCTTAACTCGTTCATATTAATTTCTTGAAATAATCCCGAGAATTAAAAAATCTAGACAATGTTCTGCAAAACTATCTATCATAATTTAAATTTGATAACGTTATAAGATTTTGTTAAACCGTACACATATAAATTTTTATGCTTAAAATGTAGACTTTTCCATGTGTGTTAAGTATGCGGAAAACAATTTTCCTCACTAGTTGTTTTTGTTTTCTTCTTGCACATAATAACATCCAAATTATAGGAGGTTTTTAATGAAAAAGTTTTCCATACATCTTTTTGGTCTAGTGCAGTAATGAAATACTTTCCACTCTTGTATCGAAATGTACGATTATGATTATTGTGCAAAATATACTATAGTAGTCCGAGTCTGCAGCGAGATAATACACTACTATAGTATATCTATAGTAGTGTATTATCTCGCTGCAGACTCGGTCATAAATCATTCGAGTGTTTCGCTTTTGTTGTTCTGCAGTAATGCACAACTCAACATAGAACAACAAAAGCGAAACACTCGAATGATTTATAACCGAGTCTGCAGCGAGATAATAACACTACTATAGCACTTACTAAGGGTCAAATTGTTAAATTCACGTTTAAAGGCGGTAAAAAAAGTTTAAAATAAAAATAAATAATTAAAAAATTAAAAAACACGACTGCCCTATTGGCAGTCGTGTTTTTTAATTTTTTAATTATTTATTTTTATTTTAAACTTTTTAGTGATGGTCTACGGTGTTTTTTATAATATATATATATATATATATATATTCGGTTACTACTCTCTAATACCTTCATTTTGATACCCATATTGTGATAATTGAAGAAAACATTTTGATTTCCACTTTTGAAATTGGCGCCTCACGGTCGCCATATTAACTTTTTCCAAAAAAATATAGCCTATGTTACCCGGAATAATGTAAGGATTCTAACGATACCCCATTTGTCCAAATCGGTTCAGCCATTCAAAAGTTATGGTGGAATAAAGAAACTCACATACATACATACATACATACATACATGAACCCTAAAAACATTACACTCCTTTTTTTTGGGCAGTCGTGTAAAAATTGTCTAAATCTTCGTTTTACAACAATATCGCTGCTGTCTAGCTGTCCCTCACAACTCGCTGACTCAACAAAAACTTTTATCTCCCTCGTTAGGAAAAAGTTAGGTTGTTTGCGTTGAATCCGAGGCGCGTGGAGTTTTTCTTGTTTATCTTCTCGTCTACAAACGAACTCTTTGCTGATGTGGACTAAAGACACGAGATAATAATATGTTGTGCAAATACGACTTTTTAAAAGCAACAAAACGTTAAGTGCGAGTCGGACTGCACGCAATGGGTTCCTTACCGCAAAAACGTAAAAGCTCTATTTATTTACAGAATTCTAAAGATTGTTCACTCCGCTAATAATTATATGCCACGGTAGTCATTGAACCACCAATCATTCAGTAATAATACACCCTTTTGATCGATGATTTTTTTTATATTCCACGAAAATTTTTTTATTGCATTTTCATAAATGTAGCCTCAAAATTCACGTTTGTTATTTATCTATGTTCACTGATGTTCACAAATGTGTTTGACCACAGATTAGGTTTGCCCGTGCTTTCTAGTTGAATTTTAAGGCTTGCTTTGATGCTGCAAACTGGCTCTTTTTTACGATGTTAAGGCATTTTGTTTAAAGAACTGATCATCGAATCCTTAAATATGTAACGGAAAATTAGGGTTTTATGAACAATCGGTATATGAATTTTCTCAAACTATGTTTCAGAAAAAAATTCCCAAAAAGCATCTAATTTGGTCATACTTTGAAAATTGTCTGTAAACGGCACAAGCTATTTAATTAATTCTTGCACACAAAAAAGTACATAAAAATTACAGCAACTTTTATTGACAGTTTTATTTTTAGGCCTTCTAACAATCGTGTAAAGTACCTAATAATTTCCCCGAAATTTAAGTAAATCAGTGTGAACGCGGCTGCTCCGTCCGCCTGTAAACTGTCATTCGGCCTTCTGAAAGCCTTTAGTGGTGCGTAGGAGCGTCAACTCTGTGCATCACTAACAAACGTCTCACATAATTGGATTGTTTGCCAAAACAAAAGGCCGGTTGTTTTTGTTTTTGTTGAGAAGTTCGCGGGCACTTTGTTTTCGCTTGTTCGCGAACTTGTAGTTTGTTTTTCCCGTTTTGGGCGTTTTTCCTACAGAGTCGGGGTTCGCGCCCTCGGACGTTTATTTTTGCAGTTATGGCTTTTATTGTTTGCTAACTGCTGCCCGCGGCTACACCTACGTGATTTTTGAAGTGAAAGTTTCTTTAGGCACTTTAGGCATTTTTGAGATTGGGAAAAAAACCATTGAATTCGTTACTGTATCCTAACACGAACTATATCTATTATATTATTACTTTCGGTGTCGTTACCGTAACCGACACCTTATGTAATTGTTCAAGTTTTCACTTCTAGCGACAATGTTTACAATGAAAAAATATTTAGGATAATTTTCTGCCGCCGGAGTGAAGCTCATGAAAATTATTCTAAAGATATTGAATTAAGATCAATCATATCAATCAAAAGGGGTGAAAGGGAACGAATCGAGGAGCGTTTCTAAAAAAAAGTCTTCATAAATTATATTGGTGTATTGGTAATAACTTTCGTATACGAAAAATGTTCTTGGGAAACTCTGCTTATAATATTATAATGTAAGTCTTTGAAAACAAATTAAGCAAGGTTTCCCTTTCCAGTTATTAATAACAAAGGCATGCATAATGAGGTAAGTTCCTCAAGGTACTTTTGTCTACAAGAGAGTGTGCTATGTTGCTATGCAGTTTGTCTTGATAATATTGGTTCTCAAACGAGCATTTTATGAAGTTTTTATTAAATCACTTGTTACTTCACTTACTACTCGTAATCACTTGTTGTTAAAAAAAAGTAATTCTACTTTTAATTTTTTAATGAATTAATCTACTTTTCGGGAAAAACTAAATACATAGAATAATATGATGATAACGAGTTTAGTTTTTTGGTAATTAGGTACAACGTCTTTTTTCTGTTATTTTCTTCCACAAAGCGGCATGTCGCACTCACTTAGAGCATTTCAACGTATTCGTAAGAGTGAGAAGGACAAAAAAATCTCGTAGCTTGTCACATCTCATCATGCATATATTTAGCACATCTCCAGCTTTTCCCTTGTCTTCGCCTAGATTTCATTGTGAGGAATAAAAATGGGCAAGTGGACTATTTTCAACCAAGTTGGTCTAGTTGAGTTCTGTACCAAATTGATTAAGAGCAAACCATAAATTATAAAATTATGTATATTGAATGGAAACAGGCGTTATTTTGCGGAAATCCATAATTAGTAGAAAATATTAATTTGTTTTGCTATAATCTGCTTCTTGAAAAGATTATGTATGGTACAATATGCAGGAACACTGCTCAGTGCCCGCATGAAACACCACACACAATTTTCAACACTTTCTTCGACGTACGATATCCTCAGGAGATGTTGACTTCACAATGCGAAATCGTACAGACTCTACGACTCCTAAGAATTTTGTATGTCTGCTTTTATATTGTATTCCCGCTTGCGTTGATATTTTATACGCTGAAAAGTCGTCGATTCCCAGTAGTCCAGTTGGAGATTTAATAATTTGTGACAGAGCCTAAGTTAAACTCTAGTTACCTATATCAGTATTATTAGTCTACACGAGAAAAGTGGGATCATTCTACTAGTTACTCAGTACCGATCTTGGCGTACCTCCCCCGGGAATGAGGAGGTGGAGCCTGGATCGAACCGCTACCAACTTACATTATTAGCAACATTATTAATTTAAATAACCAAAATTAATAACAACTCCCGTTCAATTTGAAACTCCGCGCAAAACCAATAAAGTTTTCGCACTGAAAACGCCTAATTTATACTTTACTCGCAGCAATCACGACTTTATTTTCAAATCGATAGAGTTTACAATACGATGACAGCGGCACAGTTTTACATCTTACTTCTGAACGAATAGGTTAGTTTATTAGGCCTAATAAAGTGCCTTTAACCAAGGAGTTGAAACTTGGATTTCAGTAGATAATTACGTCGTTATTGTTCATACGAATATAATAACAAGTTTATTGAAAGTCTGTTTTATAATATTTTAATGATAAAATCACTCAAAAGTCAAAACCCATAGTTTTTCTGCCCGTATTTCTATTTTGTTATTGTCTGAATCAGCCAAATGGCTTTCCTGCAATGAGAAGGTTTAGCAAGTTAATTGTGGATTAGTAGGCTTTACACATGTTTGAGGAGATGTGGTGAACTGTCAGATATATTTCATTATATTACTAACTAGTACCTATGAAATCTAACAAAGTAAATGTACCTCAATCTTTATTGAAACTTAGTTTGAACTTCGTCTCAAGTGGACATAGAACAAGTTATATTATTAACAAAACAAAGTATCAATTTCGCTACGAAGCTTTAGAGTTCTCCTTTTTACCATTTTTCCAATCCATTACTGTATTATTGAAATAAATAAGCGTAGCCGAGTATCGAGAACAATCAGAACTGCTATTAAATCAATCGCACAGAAGTAACGGGCGGCGGGGGTAAAGGGGGTGAAATGGGGGTGAAAGGGGGGTAAAAAGGGGGTTGTTCAATAAAAATAGGGGTTCGCACCGATTGGTGACGCCGCGAATTTCTTGAATAATTGTTGCATAAAACAGACAGATCTCGCTGTTGGAACGACGAAAAACAAAACGGGTTTTGGGGCCACGAGAAACGCGATTTTCATTTCTTATGATTGAGTCTTAGCTTGCGTATCACAATGAACGAAAAGTTCGTATTTCCTCACTTTTTCCTTCGCCGTAGCACTGAACATTTAGTTAAATTCAAATAGTTGCGTAAAGGTAGGTTTTCGCACAGTTACACAATAAATATTTCAATCCACGACGGCGCGCCCCACTCTGTCAAACTCCGTACGAATCGAAACAAACACAAGCAATTTTGACAGAGTTGGGAGCGACGTAGTGGTTTGAGGTTTGAATAATATCTATACACATCGATTCTCTTTTTTGTCAAAATTTTTGACATGGAAGAAATCGTAGAAAGATATTTTATGTGTAGCATGGCTACAGAGGTTGATTTTTTTAATACTCGTGACTCGATTCAACTTTGCACAATTAGTTGGTGTCCCTTGAACAATTAGCTGGTGCTTCGATATTAAGGCGCTTCATGCGTTAGTATTATGCTTGAGTCAAAATTTACGATTTCCGAAGGAACATAAAATAGTTATGTGTTCAATTATAGATTAGATAATTGAATTCATATTATTTGGCATTTCATAATCTAGTTTTTGTCTCAAAAATATTTGAAAATATGTGTATAACTTTCTCACTAGAACAGTTTTTGTATAGGCTGTTTGCTAAAATAGCGGTCGACGCTCTACGCAGATGCAAGATATTTGCCATGTTTCTTAACAAAAACTTATAACAATGACATATATAGAAAATTAATAACATTTACTAAAAAGTTTCTCAAAAAAAATACACGATTTTCCTAGATTTTCATTCAAAAACCATAAACCGAAAAGTGCCATTTTTAGCATTTTTCGATAAATTAAACGTATTATTTTAGGATTAAATCCAAGATATTTTGTTATTTCTGAATTATAGTAATTTAATTCAATTAATATTCAATGTCACTGGTTATTTACTATTTTAATAAGTTGTATATTTATTTTACTATAAATTTTTTTGTAATACCATTTTCCGCGCAAAATTGCGTCTGTGGGGACGAATTCCTGTTTTGTATGGACCGAAACGCTAGGTATGCCGCGCTGCATAAACCCTCTTAATAGTAGGTATGTCGTTACATGGCAGATTTAAGCGTTTAGTGTTTTTCACATGGACTAATATAGAAGTTCTTCCACCTTAACCTCCACGTAAATTCGAATTCGGAACTACATGATTTTAATGCACCTCACATGGTTTAGCCAGCGTTCGTAATGTAGCTTTTTAACGGTTTGATCACATAACA
Organism: Coenonympha arcania; assembly: GCA_036785405.1. Classification (NCBI taxonomy): domain Eukaryota; kingdom Metazoa; phylum Arthropoda; class Insecta; order Lepidoptera; family Nymphalidae; genus Coenonympha; species Coenonympha arcania. The sequence continues at coordinate 11,295,162 of CM072078.1, forward strand.
CAGATTTTCTCTTAATAAGCATTCGGAAATATTTTTTATAAATAACAGTGAAAACTGCCTCAAAATCCGTCGTGTGGTTTAAACGAAGTTAGGTTACAAAAAAAAACAGACAGACAGGTAGACAGACAGAGGCAGAAAGCGACTATGTTTTAAACTTGGTAATGATCCCTACCTCATACGATTGTAGCGGTCTTCGATAGCTGACGATAGATGGCATAACCAGTACCCTAGCACACGCTGACGGAGCTTTCGACGAGCGTGCTATATATAGAAGTTCTGACGTCACACGCTCGGATCACAAGCGGTCCCCAGGCATAACATCTGCCTGGAGGGAAATTTCCCTATTGCCTTACCATCGGCAAACGCTCATATTTTATTAACGCATGGACCTTAGTTTGTACATATTAGAATTTTGAAACGTCGACCAAAATTTCGCCCAATATCACAAAAGAAGTACACTATAGTTTGGTGTATGTTAGTCATATAGTAACATTTTCTCCACAATAAAACGTATCAACAATAGACCTTATGAATTTTAACTAACTTATAACGTTAACTAATGGAGGAAAACTCAGTTTACACACAAGTTAACTACTGTGCTGGCTAACTGAATACATGATGGCAGTTTAACAAGTTTCTATGGGTACTGGGTAATAATGTTTTTATTATTACGATAGAAACTAGACGCTTTTAGAACTGACTTTCCTCTTATTTAAAAAAAATATTTATTTATTTAAAAATACCTATATGAAAATCTCGTGTCACAGTGTTTGTAAAAAAACAAAAAAACTGCTCCAAAACGGCTTGACCGTATTTTGTGTATATAAATTCTTATTTACGTCTGAGAATACGACGTCTGAAATAGGTTAATTTTCGATACCACTAAATAAAGACGTTTATGAGGTCAGCTACTATTTTTATAGAAGTACCCATTTTAATCGGTTGTGATAAACATAGGATACAATAATTATACACTCATGTCACTTTACATTAGTAAAATGTTGAGCAGTTGTGCTAACGCTCCTGACGTGTTTAGACTGAGAAGATTATTTTGAAACAATGAGTCATTATTGTATTAATCTCTTAGCTCCGAAACAAATGGAGTGACAGTCGCGATCGTTAATCACGGCTGTTGTGTCATGTGTAGTGACGTGTGAGACGCTTTGAGTCTCGGGTCACGTGACATGAGTGGTGACGTCACAAAATTGAGTCGCTCACCGCGAAACACTTGCGTTCATGTCAGTACTTTATGGACAGTGTGGACAATCGAGTGTAGAAGTGTAATGCTCAGGTAGAGTTCTTTTAAAATAGCTGATACAGTAAATTTAGTAAATTTCCGTTGATTTTGTAATGAATGACAGAAGTAAAAGCAGTGATAGTCCATTGGTTTAGAGCTTTTTCCAAGGTGTCGTGGATTCGAATCCCGAGCAGACATCTCTGGATTTTCGAAATTGACTTGTGTAAATTTGTAAAAAAATGAATTTCACTTCCAAAGCAGTAAAGGACATATCGTGAGAAAGCTTACATGCCTGAGAATTCACCACAATGTTCTCAAAAGTGTGTGAAGTCTGTCAACCCGCACTTGGCCAGAATTTCTGAGTGGAGTTAGTCAAACAAAGGCTAGCCAAACTCTTTTCATTCTGGGAGGAAATCCAGCCAGAATTACTGAGTGGAGTTAGAACAAAGGCTAGGCAAATTCTTTTCTTTCTGGGAGGAAATCCGTGACACCAAAGCTTGAGACATAACAAGAAGTCGAAGAAGAGGGCAAAAACGTAAAATAACCAATTTTTATCAATAAACCGATAAAACAGGTCAATAATCAACTCTATAATTTTCTTTATTATCAAACATGGTAATTTTACGAAAAATACACGTCTCTATCACCCCTTTATTCACAGACTAAAAAGAAGACGATAGATGGAATTTGACCGCACCAAATCAAGTTCATCTATAAAGTCATTATTCTCAGCATCTCTGGTGCCAGTTCTCGAGAAGCATCGTCCGTTCCATCGCTGTAACCCTTTATCACGCAACAGTACAATATATTGTATACGGAACCCTCCACAGTGATAAACGAGCTCGCGCCGCGCCTTAGATGTTCCACAGTTGAAGATTAATAATGTGTTATTGTCTGAGCGGAAGGCGCGTGAGCAAAATACACCCAACCTAGTTGTGTACGCGGTATCAAATATCAATTAACATAACCTAAAAATCAGTAGTCGAACTATTTAATTTTGAATTTCCATCTAGGACTTTGTGAGTACAATCGGGCTTATTTTATATCATTTTTTTTAATTTTGTGATTTGTATGCAAAATTCTCCAACTGAGATGCCTATAGTATCCTTGAACGAAAAAGTAGGTGAGCTTTCAATTTGAAATCCATTTACTAATTATGCTTGTGTGTTCTAACAAAAGGACCATGATAGTAAGTTTTAAACGATCATCATTAAACCTAATAAAAATTTTGGGTGCGAAAATGTATCTGATTCAAAATAGAAAATAGTCAAAAAATAACGACGTTTTTTTCATGTTCTCCATTAAGGAACATTTTTGCTTTCAGCAGAGTTAATACAAGATACAATGATGAGAGTTCGTATGAAATCTGTACGTTTTTAAAAACACATCAACCGTATCAACCCTACATGTGTTGCTTCCAAATAACCAAGATTTATGTACTTAAAAATATAATTATCATAGGAAGTAATGTAATTAATATCATAAATAATTACTGACTTAAAACTTAACCAACGTCGTTTCCAATGCACCCTGCAGTGATACCAAACAGACGAGTTTAATTTTATGTGTTATTGAAATGTGAAGTTGGGTCATTTGCCCCGACTAAGTTGGTGAGTATTGTATATACGCGGTCGCGTGTGAAGCGTATCCGCTAAATCACTCCGGCGCGTTGTTTCGGATAATTAATTCATTCGAGATCTCAGCCTTCAGCGGAACAGAGTCAATCATCTGAGAAATTTTCCATCTGACGTAAGCGAAGGCTTTAAGTGGTAGACAAGAGGAACGGAAGTCTCGGGGTCGATTCCAGATGCTTTGGACTTTAAGACTATAGGATTAAGGTGATTTATTGAAATTATTTTTGTCTTTCTCACTCCCACGGATACGTTGGTAGGTGCAACATGCAGCGTCGCCGATGAATATAACAGAAAAATAATTTTAGATTAAAAACCCAAAATACATGATTTTTAAATTTGAAAGTAACTATCTTTATAGTTTTTAAATAAAACTTCATTCAAAATCGCTTAAATTATACGGCTTCTACGCCGTTAATAAGTAATATTATATGCACTGTATCTATACTAACATTATAAAGCTAAAGAGTGTGTTTGTTTGTTTGTTTGAACGCGCTAATATCAGGAAACTACTACTGGAAATAGAAAAAAAATTATGTTGTATAGTCTATTTTTTTAGGAAGGCTATAGGCTAGTATAACATTGCGTTGTGACCAATAGAAATGGAGTAAAATTCTATCAATTAAAACTGTTGCGAAAATAGGAGAAATTGTTTCTTTTGGAGAACTTCCATTGTATCCACTGCGTAAACGGTTAAGCTTACGCAAAAATCACGTACGACAGAATTGTTTTCCTTCAAAGGTAGTATCTTTTAAGGTTGACTCATTAGGAGATACATAAAAATCGGAATTCACGCAGGCGAAATCGCTGCTAACAGCTAGTAGTTTCATAAACAACAGTGACACACTACATTATATATGCATAATAAATTCGCAAGCAGTAAAGAATGACTCACAGCCTGTACACCCAATCATTTTACCAATCAAACCATCCCAATGTGTTATGAAAAGCGGCTCCTATTGAGCATTCTCAGTCAATATCGCCTCTGTGTCGGCTCACAATGAAAGCGTGTGACAGAGCGACAAATTGACACTTCCTGTGCGTCACCCTGAACAGGGAACAGGGATTGGATTATGTTTCGAGCTCCGACGCGTCCGACCGTCGCCGAACATCTCACGAGATCAAGGGATGCTGGGAACGTCGGCACACACTTGCTCATCATACAACTGTACGATCCTATTATAATACTTATTACGTCGCATCAACAAAGTTAAATCCTCGCTTCTGAGCAGGGTCCGTGGAAGCAGCAACGGCATCCTGCATTTGAGCCGGTAAAATGGATAAAAAATATGCTTAAATTGCTATTCATCATGAATTTTTCAGAAGTTTTGATGGGTAGATGGAGATAAGGAGGGAACTGTAACTTTTTTATTTGCACGATAATTGAATATGATTTTTAGTGATATTCTTATGCAATGCAGTCGCTTTCACCTACACATCGTTTGGTAAGAGTAAGGGAAACAACTGTATGTCCAATTTAGCTTTTGATTCGTGTTAGTGGTCTACATGCTAGTGTCAAGTACAAAGCCCATCAGACAGACCTGTCAGAGCTGTCAGACTAGTAGCTGTCACTCCCTCAACGATACAAAGGCCCCACTTGTCAGAAATTTAGTTGAGCTGCTCCCTTCGCAGCATCCTCCTATGATCTGATCACTTGAGTCGAGATCCGTCGGCCAAAGCAGTGAGGCTCTTGAATGGAAAACACTTGATAGATTAGTACTTATACTGTGGCTTTGACTAGATCGAGTACCATAGACATACTTGTAAATAGAATCCTATTAATATTAATAATGTTAAAGCTTGTAAGGTTGGAAATTTGTTACTCAATCACACCTCAATTGCTGTTCTAAGGCTGCTTGTGTACCGGACATTTTGTACGTTGCTACGCTACGTTTTTGTGTCAAACAGCAAATAGCTTTTAGTGAACGCGAGCAAACGACCACAAGGGTCACCTGAAGTTAAGAACCTAGTCACTGCCGCTCACGAACGGGAGTTTGTTTATCCACCCCTCGATTAACCCCGTGTTTATAGCTTTGAGGGAAGACTGCTGCTGGTAGCTGGTTCCATAGTTTGCACGTGCGCGGAAAAAAAGATCTGGCATACTAGGTGGCCGTGGATTGCCAGCCATCCAAGTGTTGGAACATGTTTCTGCGCCGAACAGTACGCACAGAGAACATGGAAGGAATCACCTCAAATAGTCCTCAAAGCACTCTCCATTGAACAACCGATGGAACACACATATATAGCTAAAGTCCATACGGTGTCCAAGGATTCCAGTTTGATACTGAGACTGGGGTCGTCAACAAGTCGAACTGCCTGCTTTTGGATCCAGTAAAATGCAAGTAGTTGATATGAAAATCAAGCGATCCTATCATTGCGTTTGGCAGGAAACGTATATCAACGTAGCACATCCCTAGTTGACGAGCACCCACTGGACTATACACTAAACAAGTCTCATCTCTCTGGTATAAAGACACGTATAAGCTAAGTGAGCGGTTTCACCTCGCCACAAAGCGCCTCTTCGGAGTCAGTGTTGCGTGAATTGCGCCCATTGTGAGGCGTTTTATTTATCTATCTCTTTCAGATTATAATTGTCTAAACCACTCCTTTGTGTCGGAGCAAAGGCTTTCTTCGGGAAATCCTCTAAATGCTGTGAAGTTTAATGGCTGAAAAAATATAGTCTACATTCTTTTTTAAGCTTTTTTTGCACTCATGATCCTGAGACCTGTTTTTAGGTTTATTGTTATATTGGCCAGTAATCACGTGGGTAGAGAAGATGTTTATTTTTTTGCTTAACGAATCAGCCTAGCTGTTTAGCGCTTAAATTGAGCCAGTGTTCTTGACACCACTTTACTCAGGCAAGATTTATACAGTAATTAGAATAAGTCAGCGATATTTTTCACTGTATTTTTGTAAATGCTTTCCAAACGTGGCAGTGGAGTCTGCCAGCGGTAGAGATTTTATAAATGCCTATAAGTTAAGCCTATTTGAAAGAATAAACACTTAATGTGCTGACAGCAGTAAAATATTGTGTAAAGAAAATATGAGCGTACAATAAATTCTAAAGTAAGGATGAAGAAACCTATAAATTATCTGTGTAGGGCCTGAAAGGAAAACAAACACATTACAGACAATGACAAGGAACTGGGGAAGCAAAGGAATGATTGATCGCAGCGAGTGAGTGATTGATATACAATCACTCGCAATGGATCTATCGAACATCACTATAATATTAATGTCCTTTCACAAAACGCTGACGTCAGCGTTTTTTGACGGCTTTATTTCTCGCTGTTTCATGGGTTATTTTTTCTTTGTACTTTCACAAGTCACAGGTTCGATTCCCGTATAATATAATTTATTTTGGGAGCTCACCACAATGTTATCAAAAGTGTGTGAAACCTGCCAACCCGCACTTAGTCAGCATGGATCTCAAACCCTCTCATTATGAGAAGAAACTGTGACGGTACAGGTAGGGAGAGAGAAAAGAGAACACTGCTACACGTCAACAACTTTATTTACAGTAAATCAATTCAAGGAACATGGTTATAGTAGTTAACTCAAGAGAGCGGGGTTACAGGGCGTGGGTCAAGGCCGTCATTAAATTGCTTCCCAGTTTGGCGGGGACAAGACTTCCCTGCTTGCAGGTGGGCCGCGCAGGCAGGACGTCGGCCGCGCAGGCAGGTAACGGACACGTGCGGGGCGCCGCGACCAGCAGGCGGCCCGCGCAGGAGTCGCGCAGGCGAGACCGGCCGCGCAGGCAAGGCCAGCGGCCGAGCAGGTGGGCCGCGGGTGCGCGCGGTGCGCGTGGCCTGCAGAAGTGGCAGGACGCACGCGCAGGCAGCACGCAGGCAGGGCGCGGTACGCGTGGCCTGCAGAAGTGGCAGGCCGTACGCGCGCTCCGACTTCTTCGACCAGCAGTAGTGGCAGGCCGAAGGTGGCCGGCTGCCGCGTGCCGGGGGGACGCGCCCGTAGTTCGCGCACGCGGGACGCGCACGTAGCTCGAAGATAAGCGAGAGTGAAGCCAGCGGGTGAAGCCAGTAGGTGAAGCCTGAAGGTGAAGCCTGAAGGTGAAGCCTGAAGGTGAACCCTGGAACGCACATTCCGGCCGTGTGAGGCTCCGTTCCACAGCGGTTCGTCTGAATGCGACCAACGCCTACCTACGCACTAAGCAAGCGGGAAACAATCAAGTGGTGCTGCGTTGGTCGGCAATCAGACGGAGTTAAGTACACAAATGATAGGGAATACAGTAAATTGAGAATCAATATAATGAAGTTACAACAGAATATCAGAGAATTTAGAATAACAAGCTTGCAGAATGAGAATATGAGCGGCGGTCAATGAAGGTCGAATAACAAAGCAAGTACCTAGGTACCGGTGCTAAATTTGAACAGAAAAATATGCACATTAGATAGATAATACGAGCCTAAATAAGTATCCTATGCGGTAATAATCAACACTCACCCGATATAGGTACACGGGGCTTACATAACACTTATATTTTTCACTTTTGAAGAAAAATGTCACTGGAACGATTACCTGTCTAAACCGTTCAGAGGCGGCTAGCAGAATGCCGGGGCGCTTGGGCCAATCGCCGAGCCGCGTGCCGTGGTTGCCGGTTTTTGAAGGGCAGCGCAAGGACACGCGCGGCGTGTGCAAACTCATAGGTACCAACTACGTAATGGAGTTCGCGCGCTTTTTCAAATAGTGAAGATCTGACATTGATTCTCATTCGATGCTATTATCAATTTCGTTTCATGTAACGTATCTACTTCGTTACATATCCCCCTCGCCCAGCAAAGAATTTTATTCCTACAAAATAAAATTCGTAAAAAGCTCTGAAGCGTAAGTACATCTACCCTTTCAAATATCTAACACATTCTTTCATACATCACGCATTCAATAAAAGCAACAGTAACTATTGTCTAAGCATTACTGACGCATTCTTTTACATGTGAGTTATTAGCTGAAACAACCTAAAAACTCTTGTACAAACTTAGCTTAAAGATGATATAAGACGATAGGGTGAAAACAAATTAATTGAATTAAACGAAGTACCTATACTACCTGAATTAATTAAATTTTATAGTGAGGAGAAACAGGCTTAAGATCTTTGATATGCCAGACGCCTAGATTATTTCCTGTCATATCTTCTAATACATATACAAGTGGCGAACGTTTTCCTATAACGCGACACTTTATGAATTTTGGAGCTAGTTTTTTGCTAAAATACTTATCTTTATCTGATAAAACAAAAGTTCTTTTATAGACTATATCTCCGACTTGAAATTCGAATGGTTTTCTTCTAGAATTATAGTTTGAAGTATTTTTTGCATGTGCATGGTATAATGCCTTTTGCACCTCATTGAATATACCTGCGAGATGTCCTAAGTTTTCACAGTATATATCCCTAGGAAGAAAAATAAATTCATCCCCTACATCGGAATCTACATAGTGAGAACCACAAGTAACTAGTTCTCGTCCGTGTACGAGGAAATTTGGAGTATACCCAGTAGATTCGTTGACTGAGCTGTTAATTGCAAACTGGATTTTAGGTAACTTGGTGTCCCAGGATCTGTGATCGTTTTCTATAAATGTAGCAATGCTAGTGATAACCGTTTTATTGTATCGTTCAACTGTGTTCACTTGTGGAGTATACTTTGGTGTGAAATATACATTAGGTATTTTGTACTTTTTGAAGAACGTATCTAAGTCTTTGCTGCAAAAATAGGTAGCATTATCGAGAATTACAGTCTGCGGAATTCCATGAACTAGCCATATGTTGTCTTCAAGAACTCGTATGACCGATTCCGTGGTAGCCCGTCGAAGTGGAAATAACATAGTATACTTCGAGAAACAACATACTACAACCAATAGATAAGTATTCTGCTTGCGACTTGTAGGTAAAGGACCTAAAAAATCTATAGATAGAGCTTGAAAAGGACGAGAGACTTCTTTAGGTCTACCCATTTGACCTATAGTTCCGTGCGTTGGTGTCTTATAGGCAAGGCAGGTATCGCACTTTGAGACAAAGTTTACTACGTCAGCATGCATTCCGGGCCAGTAGTATCTTAATGTTAAGCGTTTGTACGTTTTGAATATACCAAGGTGACCTGCGGTGGGTTCGGAATGACACTCAGTTAATATGCTGTTCCGCTTTTCTTTAGGTATCACTTCCTTCCATTCAAACTCCTTTAGCAAGGCACATTTACTTTGCATATATCTATATAGACGGTTATTTTTTACGATATAATTAGGGAATGAAGTTGGTGAATTTTGACATCCGTGGTAAATGTTTAGGTACCACTCGTCGCAAGAATTGCTAGATGAGGTATCATTTGAGTTCAAGGCTGACACTTGACATGCACGAGAAAGAGCGTCGGGTATAACATTATCCACACCGCGACGATGTTTAATTTCGAAGTTGAAGCAAGATAATCGAATACCCCAGCGGGCTAAACGTCCTGTAGGATTACTAAGGTTAAGGAACCATTTAAGAGCAGAGTGGTCTGTATAAACCGTAAATCGTTGTCCATTGTCAATGTAGCAACGCCAATGTTCTAAAGCTACTAAAACAGCGAGACATTCGCGCTCTGTAATACTAAAGTTCTTTTCTTGAGCTGTGAGTGCTCTACTCATATAAGCTATAGGATGTTCCGTACCGTTAATAGTCTGAGTAAGCAGACCTCCGATTCCTACGTCACTCGCGTCGCAGTGGACATCGAAAGGCAAATCGAAGCGTGGGCATGATAAAACAGGAGCAGAAATTAAGCATTCCTTAAGTTTGTTAAAAGATTCTTCAGCCTCCTTAGACCAATTAAAGGGTTTAGCCTTCTTACTAGTAGAAGTTAATTGATTGAGTGGTGCCGCGATAGTACTGAAGTTTGGCACAAATCGACGGTACCAAGATGCTGTACCAAGGAATCTTTTAACTTCTTTTTTATTCTTAGGAGTAGGGAAGTTAAGAATTGCATCGACCTTCCCTGGGTCGACATGCAATCCCTCAGAATTTACCACGTAGCCCAAATATTTAAGTTCACTTCGGAAGAAAACTGATTTTGATAAATTAATAGTTAAGTTAGCCATTTGCAATTTCCTATATACCTTCATCAATAATGAGATATGAGTGTTAAAATCTGATGAAACTATAATAATATCATCCACAAAAACGAATACCGAATTTTCGAATTCTGGGCCATAAAATAAAATGTCGACTAAACGCTGCTGTGTCGCAGGAGCATTGGTTAAGCCGAAGGGCATGGTGACAAAGCGGAAGGTACCACGGCCTGGAACGTAAAACGCAGTCTTGTCCCGATCTTTAGATTCTATTGGTATTTGCCAAAAAGCCTTAGATAGATCAATACTAGACAAATATTTAGCGTTCTTCAGATTGTCCAATATTTCGGATACATATGGAAGCTTATATGCATCTTTTTTTGTGACAGAGTTTAATTTGCGGCTGTCTAGGCAGAATCTAAGTTTGCCATCATTTTTAGGTATGAGAAGTACGGGTGAGGACCAAGGGCTTTCGCAAGGTTCAACGACTCCTAGTTGTAACATAGAATCTAATTCTTCACCTAGTATGCGTTGTTTTTCAGGTGACATACGGTAGTAGCGCTGACGGATAGGTTCTGCGTCTTCCGTATCGATCTTATGAGTGATAAGGTTAGTCAGACCGAGACCCTTCTGTTCAAAAGATATGTCATTGTAAAGTTTGATGACATTATTAGCAATTTCTTTTTCTGATTGATTTAAGTTAGTGTAAGATTGAATAAAAGTTGTGCTAACGGAGTCATCCTTAGACTTAATATCATTTTTAGTTTCAGATATACGAACACTGTTGACATATTTAGGACAAAGTTGAAATTTTCTCCAGAAATCGACACCTAGAATCAAATCCGGTTTAATATCAGGAACAACAATAGCTTTTAAGATATGAAATTGACCTTCAAAATTGACCGGAAGATTAATATAGCCGAGGCTTTGTAAGGAATGGCCTCCTGCCGATTTTATATTTATGTAGCCTTCTGTTAATAAAGGAAAACCAATTTTTTCTAGTTTTAAGTACAAATCGTTCCCCAGTATCGTAACGTCGGATCCGCTATCGAGGAGTCCTGATAAGGTGAGATGGGCGACTTGCACGAGAGCGTATGGCCTATTGTCCGAAGTATACTCCTTGTTCAGAATTGTGTGAGTTTTATAGGTGTTGAAGTAAAAATGAATAGTTTTAAGCCACTCCTTCCATTCATTTTGATCAAATTTAGCATGCACACAATTCTTAGTTGTTAGTTTTTTGACTGTGGCTGCTTAGTTTTGGCACACTCGGGGCAGTCAGGAGATTTAACGTTTTTTAAACCGCAGCGAAAACAAAAGATCTGGCTGCGATCAGCGGTACAACGTCTAGTAGAGTGGGAGTTAGTTTTGCAGCGAATGCAATACGAGGGTTGTCTATTAGGAACACGATTTGGAGTAGCATTAAGAGCATGAACGTAATTACTATTTTCTTGAGGTGAAGTTTTGCTATTAGGATATTGAGTTTTGTTAGGAAAAGATTTACTAAAGTTATTGTTATTATTATTAGTGTAATTGTTTTTAAATTTAAAATTGTTATTGCTATATTTTTGAGAATAATTGTTAGAGTTTTGTTTACTACCTGAATTACTGGAATAAGCGAGATCCGGTGCTAAGGTTTCACTGTTTGCTCTTGGAGGTTCCCTAAATTGCGATAGTCGTGATTGTATGTTTTCGTAATTCCTGCACAAGTTTCTTAAGTCACTGATAGTTTTAATTGATGATACTGCGGATAATGCGTTGGCGTAACATGGCCTAATGTTGTGTAATAGAATCTCTAACTTATCCTCTTCTGATGGTTCCTTAGATAGTCGGGCGAAAAGACCAGCCATTATTGATAGATATATAATTATGCTTTCCTTTTCGCCTTGAGTGCGCGCTTTTATCTCTGACAACAATCTATAATCATAATCGGCCTGACTGAAGTCGCGCTTTAAGAGAATTGCGAGTTCGTCCCAAGTCTGTACGGAGTCCCTTATACCTCGATACCAATGAAGTGCATCGCCTGTAAATATTTCAGTGGTATTTTTAAGAATTTTATCAGATTTAATATTTTTTGCTAAGCAAAACTCCTGAGCGCGTTGAATAAATGCCCTCACACAAGATTTTCCATCAAATTTTAATTTAGAAAATAAGTTAATATTATTACCCTCACAAGTAACGCTGACATTAATAGGTGCAGGTGAGGTACTATCAATATTTGCAACATTACTAGCAGAAGTGGCTAGTGGATCGGTTGCAATATCTAATAATTTGTTAAGTTTAGCGACATAGTCTTTATAGATACTAACACATTGATCGTAATCCTGTTTATTGCTACTAGTGCAAGGTATGCGGCGAATTCGATGATATAAATGGTTTAGTACATTTTGCGTTCGTAATAAAGTATTCCTGTCAGGAGGTGATATTATTAAATTATTATTAACCTTTTCAAGAGTGTCGACCACGCCTTCAAGGTCGTTAGCAGGATCGAATGGACTAGTTAAAATATCCTCGGAAGGGTATAAAGGACCACATTTAGCTATCTGCCTCCGCAACTCCTGAACGGTAGATCCTGGAGTCTCCCCACGAATGGCTACTTCATACTCCAATTCCAGTTTTTGCAGTGACATGAATTTTATTTCGTAGGCCATCGCGATTAAAAAAAATATTAAGGTAAACTAACAAAAAAAACGCGAGGGTAAGTGTTGATTACTCCGATAAAATAATAAGAAAACTAACACTCCGTCTGTTACAACAAATTAAGAAATTAACGTTCTGGTTGTCTTTCTTTAAGGTATGAGATCGATGATGAATAATGATAATGACACAGTAATGAAAAAAAACAATAAGCTGAAATAAAATTAAATCAATTGCAACTATTGTGTATTTATGAGCCGAAAGAAATAAAATTAAAATTAAATTATATAACAATTCGTGCTGTACCTAGTATTTAAATAGGCTTAGGCACTAAGAAATAATAATTATAGATTAATATAAAAAAATTAACAATTGATTAATAAATTATAAAATAATTAATCGATAAATAATCATATATGTTATAAAAATAATCAGTTGTAAAGGTGTGGCTACGTTAATACACAACAGTTGCTAGCAACCAAGTTTAAAAAAAAAAAAAAAACGTTTTACAAAAAAAAAACACATGCACCAAATGATCCACTACCAACCGGGAAAGCAAAATAATGACCCAGATTACCAAGTTATGGCGCCAGTGTGACGGTACAGGTAGGGAGAGAGAAAAGAGAACACTGCTACACGTCAACAACTTTATTTACAGTAAATCAATTCAAGGAACATGGTTATAGTAGTTAACTCAAGAGAGCGGGGTTACAGGGCGTGGGTCAAGGCCGTCATTAAATTGCTTCCCAGTTTGGCGGGGACAAGACTTCCCTGCTTGCAGGTGGGCCGCGCAGGCAGGACGTCGGCCGCGCAGGCAGGTAACGGACACGTGCGGGGCGCCGCGACCAGCAGGCGGCCCGCGCAGGAGTCGCGCAGGCGAGACCGGCCGCGCAGGCAAGGCCAGCGGCCGAGCAGGTGGGCCGCGGGTGCGCGCGGTGCGCGTGGCCTGCAGAAGTGGCAGGACGCACGCGCAGGCAGCACGCAGGCAGGGCGCGGTACGCGTGGCCTGCAGAAGTGGCAGGCCGTACGCGCGCTCCGACTTCTTCGACCAGCAGTAGTGGCAGGCCGAAGGTGGCCGGCTGCCGCGTGCCGGGGGGACACGCCCGTAGTTCGCGCACGCGGGACGCGCACGTAGCTCGAAGATAAGCGAGAGTGAAGCCAGCGGGTGAAGCCAGTAGGTGAAGCCTGAAGGTGAAGCCTGAAGGTGAAGCCTGAAGGTGAACCCTGGAACGCACATTCCGGCCGTGTGAGGCTCCGTTCCACAGCGGTTCGTCTGAATGCGACCAACGCCTACCTACGCACTAAGCAAGCGGGAAACAATCAAGTGGTGCTGCGTTGGTCGGCAATCAGACGGAGTTAAGTACACAAATGATAGGGAATACAGTAAATTGAGAATCAATATAATGAAGTTACAACAGAATATCAGAGAATTTAGAATAACAAGCTTGCAGAATGAGAATATGAGCGGCGGTCAATGAAGGTCGAATAACAAAGCAAGTACCTAGGTACCGGTGCTAAATTTGAACAGAAAAATATGCACATTAGATAGATAATACGAGCCTAAATAAGTATCCTATGCGGTAATAATCAACACTCACCCGATATAGGTACACGGGGCTTACATAACACTTATATTTTTCACTTTTGAAGAAAAATGTCACTGGAACGATTACCTGTCTAAACCGTTCAGAGGCGGCTAGCAGAATGCCGGGGCGCTTGGGCCAATCGCCGAGCCGCGTGCCGTGGTTGCCGGTTTTTGAAGGGCAGCGCAAGGACACGCGCGGCGTGTGCAAACTCATAGGTACCAACTACGTAATGGAGTTCGCGCGCTTTTTCAAATAGTGAAGATCTGACATTGATTCTCATTCGATGCTATTATCAATTTCGTTTCATGTAACGTATCTACTTCGTTACAAAACTCATGCTCGGTAGTGGGATAATATATATAAGTAGGTTAAAACTAAATTTCTAGGTAGACTCTTGTAACTACTAAGTCTTTGTGTGTAGGTATGTGTGAGTGACGAAACAATTAAGAAAGACTGATTATATCTACAGCTAGTAGGGAAGTGAGTTTATCTTTTTGTTATACATAAATTAGCACTTGACTGCTGTTTCACTTGATTGTAAGTGATGGTCTGAAATTTCACCCGATGGTATCAAGTGACGGTGCTCTCAAAGATGTTATACCGTACTAACTTGCAAAGGGGTACATAAGTAATTAAAATTGCTACACAGGATCACTACGGAACGCTAAATGACTTGGAGTTGCAGTTGGAGTAGGCAGCCACGGCTGTGACCTTTACAAAAAATTAAATACATTTAATTAGTCGTGGGTTCGATTCCCACTACTGGTAAATGTTTGTGTGATGAGCATGAATGTTTTCCAGTGTCTGGGTGTTATTCAATATATTTATGTATATTAATATGTATGTATATTTATCAGTAATCTAGTACCCATAACACAAGCTAACGCTTACTTTGGGGCTAAACTGCGATGTATGTAATTTATATTTATTTATTTATTAATTTATTTTTATTTTTAATTCCACCTAGGAATTAAACCTAGGATCCTAGAGTGCCCAATCGAACATCCTAAGCATTATACCATCAAGGCGTTCCATATAACGAAATAATGCTAAATGAAAATCATTATGCGTTCAATCGTCAGTTATTAACGTCTCTACTGAAGTTAAACACATTTAATATTAACGCCCATACAGTACAAATACAGCGGCATTACATATTATATTAACGTATGCAGAATGTGCTAACTACCGAACACATGCTGGCATTATTATGTAGATTGCAATTTGGTGGAGGCACGTGCCTCGATCTGGTACAGTTACAGACGTGCCGACTTCCAGATCCAACCAGATTGGAACCTGATAATATTGATTGTTATTTAGATAACCTCCAGATAGCGCAGTGTCGCGCACTCGGATTCATGGAAGGTCGCGGGTTCGATTCCTACCACGGGTCAATTTAGTTTGGCCTAATAAAATCTGGTCTGGTTAGAGGCTTCCAGCAAAGAACCTCCGCCAAACGATATAGCGTTCTGACGCAATGCTGAATAGAAACCATTTATAGGGCTTCCAACTAATTTAAAGTTAGGGCGATAACATGTTTGGCTGCATCGTGACGTACCATAGATCTTTAACTAGCTAACAATCCGACAAGATCTTCCATCTGTGGGAATGTTAGCAAACTAAGCAGTTTTTAGTTCACCTGCCAGTGACAATATTTGTATACTTAGATCGTCAAATCTTTTTTTTTTATACTATATAGGCTAGCGCTTGACTGTGATCACACCTGATGGAAAGTGATGATACAGTCTAAGGTGGAACGCGCTTGCCTAGAAGATGCCTATTCACTCTTGATTTGAAGGCACCCGGGTTGTAAGTGGCAGGAAAGACACTGCCTGGGAGGGTATCTCAAAGTGAACGACAGTCCACGTGGTTACACGTTGAATGAAAAATGTAGTGGAGTGGCGTTAGTTTTTATTCAGACGATCTCTATATCGACGAGTGTTCCGTGAACCTCCCCAGTAAACACTCGCTTCCAATCAGTGGGTGATTTACTCGAGTAAAACATACTCCATACATTTATTTTACATTCAACATAAACGCAATCATCTAGTTTAATTAAATATAATTCAATGATACTGAACCAATGAAGATGTCATAGCTATGATGCAAACCAATACGGTCAGATAAGCCAAGCCGGGTCAAATCGGCTCGTCTGTAGTATCTACTCGTTCAAAGCACCCTGTTGTCGGTGAGCTGCCAACCCGCGGTGCGCGCAATTTGGACACTTGTTGTACAGTGTGTTTATGGCATTACAGTTTACTGTAATTATTTACAGATATAGTACACTTTTTAGTGCACTGCTGTTTGTGAACTAAGCTTACTATACATCTTTAGATATCCTGTATACCATTAGAAACAGGATTAGATCCTAGCATTGAGAATATCATCTGAATATTGTACGTGATCCTTCTTTGTACTAGAAAAAATTGCACTATCTGACCAAATTCTCGTTAATACGACACAATATGGAAAAAACTGTCCCTGTAGAAACATAGTGAAGTGATCTGTGGCGTGGATCGCGGTCCTTAAACGATATTGCGGTCGGCCTACTACTAACGCCGTTGGTGTCAAAACAAACTCTTTTGACACCAACAAACTGACAACATTTCCGGGTCTTGAGTATAATTGTGTCTATTATCCAAGCTTTAAAAATACTTCTTTGGTGCGTTTAAGCAAGAAATCCCGGCCAGTTACAATCCAACTGGCCAAGATATAGCGCCAAGCAATTCAAAGTTCCGGTACGAAGCCGTGTAGCAAATGCTTTTGATCGTGGTACAAAGTTAGAAGGTTGTTTACTAGCACATGTAGTAGAAATTTTCAAAGGTTTTCACTTATAATTGAACGGTTGTCAAACGAAGGAAAAGCGAGAGAAAAGTACTTAAACATCAAAGTTGGCAATAATGTGAATCGGAACGAACGAGACGACTTTGTCTTTGAAGTTGAACGCGAACAAGAAAACGCAAATTGTTGCTCAGAATGTAATTATTTTTTATTCATGACAGATTCTTGTTTAAGGGCCTGAAAATTAAACATCACGATTTATGAATTATGAATAGAAATAAGAAAAGAATTACGAAGAAATCACCTTTTGAAAATACTTTAATTTTATGATACAAGTACGTAGTTTTCTCTTTGAGTTTTTTTTTTCTGTTTCTCATTCTAATAATATGCAAACAAAATTAAAATTTCTGTGTTAGTTTTGAATTATTGTGAAAGTTTTGCTTAGTATATAAACAATAATTAACTAAAATTACCTCTTTCTTATGTCTTGTAATTAATATTACATCATGTAAAAAATATTCATATGAAATATCATACATTTAGGTATAAACCTGTCGAAAATATGAAGTTTATCACAAAACCATTACCAAAAACTGAAATGCAACTAGAGTAAATAGAAAAAGTTGAGAATAGAGCGGATAAAATAGAACTGAACTCGCTTGACAACGTTTGAAACAAACAAAATTAATATTGATTGGGTAACTTTTGTCGGATTTGAACAGATTTTAATTTGTTTCGCCGGATTGAACGAAGCGCTGATGCGATGTGTTTTCAAATCGTTCGTACATTTTTTAATTCGATTAAAGTTGGTGCGTCTGTTGTGGAATTTTGTAGATTGTTTTATGTTTTAAAATATTTTATTTTGACTGTGTTTTGTGAATGAATTTTATAGATATAAAAACACAGAAAATTAGGTTTCCTTACTTATAAGCTGTGAAGTAGTTATCAATCAATTTTCACCATTGAAATGATTTTTCTTAATATTTTTTTTTTTGCTAATAATACCTAATACTAATTTTGCTATTCGAAGTGTCGACAAATACACCAAATTAAGGACGATAAAAAATGCCTAAGCCTTCCTGACTCTCTTTGTATATTCGTGTCAAAAACCCTTTGTTTGACTTCAATAAAATACAAATTGTATTGTCTACTGTTTAAACACGTTTGTGGCAATTATAGTTCACCTTACAAAATTCCACTCTAGCATACCAACACCCTATTAAAGCTAATATAGGTAAAGCTTGCAAAACAAAGGTCCCACAGCAAAAGTCCAACAGTGTTACCCGTTTTTTGACCGACTTCAAAAAAAAGGAGGAGGTTCTCAATTCGACGCGTATGTTTTTTTATGTTTGTTACCTCATAACTTTTGACTGGGCGAATCGATTTTGATGATTCTTTTTTTATTAGAAAGCTGACGCTTCCCATGTGGTCCCATTTTAATTTCATCCAGTTCTGATAATGGTATCCATGAGAAAACCATAAGTATTAAATTTTCATTAAGTACTTGCGCGACAAATAGATGAATAACTCTATATCACGCCAGCCGATTTCGATGATTATTATTTTATTTGGAAGAATGTACTTCAAGGGTGGTTTGGTGGAAACTTGATTAGGTTCTGATTATGGGATCTATGACAAAATAACGGAACTCTTCAATTCTTAGGAGCAAATTAACGATATTCAGCTGATTATTTTATAGGCTATCCAGATATTTCCCTACCATAACGTCTTTATGGTCAAGTGGTCAAGTAACTGCCGTAACCGAATATGATGATGATCAATGGAGCGGGCCTCCTTAACGGCTTACAGTAAGGATGCGACCTGTGGCAGAAATTCTAACTAGGTATCTGTAATCAAATTTCAATGCGCTTAGGTTCGTTGTTGCATTGCAACATGAGTGTAACATGCGTGACGTCACTAAATGCTGATCCGTTATATGTTTAATCAATAATTATATGTGACCTTCATTGTCGGAAGACAGATTTCGAAGTCTAGTTATGATCTTTCGACATGTGGTCTATTTAATAATTTGTTGGCGTCCAAATCTGATAAGACTATGCCTTCCAAACTTTTAACTCTACTAAGGGCAACATTTATTTGGCCCTTAGCAAAGTTTTTTTGCCAAGGTCGATTACAGCCCTCTCAAGGGTGGTGTCTTGTAGTTTATGGACTGTAACCGCCCAGCTTAATATTAGAGGCAGCATTCGGCGCTCCACATCTCGTAGCCTCTTAATGCCTGAAACGAAAGTAGTACTAGATGGAGGTATGGGTATGCAACCATCACTATCTTTTAGCCTAAGCCAATAGATTCATAATCAAATTTGACATACACGGCTTCTGGTAGCTCTCCATCCTCTAATTGATCTCTCCTCAAAGCCGGCCATTTGATTTTTTTTATTATACCCATAGCTCCATTCACTAGTCCTTCTGAAACAACGATGTTGCGTCTTAACATCACGCGGGATTCGACGCCAATTTTTATCGATGGCAGAAAACCACCACAGCTATTGACGTCTTTGGGAATTACGTTCTCTGGTGGTGTGCTACCATATGTCGCTACTTCACGAGACTCATCCACTGCGTTGATTTGGTAGAGCAGCCTGTTTAGTAGGTCAACCCATATTGAAAAATAGTGAAATTCAGACCACTTAAAATAAAAATAAAAAATTAACAAAAAATATTCTTCTACAACTTTAAAATCAATTTACTATTGCTACTCATCAATATGTAGGTGCGATTTATACCAGTTACCACGCAAGAAGGTAGAGTTTGTCCCTGACTTTGTGCGTTTCATTAAAACGGCCCTGTCTCATATGAGCAGCACGTTTAGTAGGTCTACGCATATTAAAAAAAAATAGTGAACTTCAGACCACTAAAAATCAAAAAATAAAATAAAAGTTTAACAAAAATAAAAACCGACTTCAAATAAAAAATGGAAAATTCTTTCCAAAAAACCAACTTCAAATGCCACTACAAAGAATGAAATAATTTTTAATGTACACCAATTCGAAGTCGGGCAATGTTTCGTTCAATCACTAATTGTTCTTCGTATTGTCGATAATTGTCTTCGCATATCAAGTTGTATATTACGAAGGACTATTAGTGATTGAACGAAACATTGCCCGACTTCGAATTGGTGTACATTAAAAATTATTTCATTCTTTGTAGTGGCATTTGAAGTTGGTTTTTTGGAAAGAATTTTCCATTTTTTATTTGAAGTCGGTTTTTATTTTTGTTAAACTTTTATTTTATTAAACCCCTTTAAACATTTAAGTGGAACGAAAAACTGAAACAAAAAAGCTCGTTTTCAGAATAGTGAAGTTAGTTTTTTGGAGGCGTTGAACATTGCGAAGCTTCGCGGAATATACAAAATATTCGCTCCATTTTTAAATAGTTTCAGACTGGGGGAGGGGTGGCCTGGATGCGACACATACCGTGTGTCGGAATAAACGCAAGTCCTGAAGGTTTGTATAGAACCGTCAACTGACTTCAATTTTCTTAATATACTCCAAATTAGGACTTGACTAAGATCTCACATGGTAAGTGATATTGTAGCCGAAGATTTTATTGTACTAAGTATAGTTAATATAAGTTGTAAGCGATCAAATACCAACACCGACTCGACATAATAAGTGAGTGTTTTAATGTTTCTTAGTAAACGAATTCCATTAAAATGCTAATAAAAAGATAAAGAGGCGTTTGAAATATCTGTCGGATCATAACGTTTGCGAGAGTCTATTGTTTTGGACACCATTTTTCTGTTTTTATTCAAACAAACGTACAAAGACAAAGGAGGGAGAGGGGGATGATTAATTTGACTGATACTGGGGCACATTTTCGGGAAAACTGAGAAACTTCTCTAGTGTTAAATACTTCAGATAATAAATAATTATTAGAAGTGATATACAAAAAATATAAATAAAAACCGGACATGGTAATGTACATCATATATTTTTTTTAGTTTTATCATACTCTTATTTTAGAAGTTACAGGGGGGGGGGACACACATTTTACCACTTTGGAAGTGTCTATCGCGCAAGCTATTCATTTTAGAAAAAAATGATATTAGAAACCTTAGTATCATTTTTGAAGACCTATCCATAAATACCCCACACATATGGGTTTGATGAAAAAAAATTTTTGTGTTTCAGTTCTAAGTATTTAACTAGACCCCCTAACTAACCTAACTAACTAACCCCCAAAATTTATTATTTTTTTTAAAATTTTGTGTGAAAACCTTAATGCGGTTCACAGAATACATCTACATACCAAGTTTCAACAGTATAGCTCTTATAGTTTCGGAAAAAAGTGACTGTGACATACGGACGGACGGACGGACGGACGGACAGACAGACATGACGAATTTATAAGGGTTCCGTTTTTTGCCATTCGGCTACGGAACCCTAAAAACTAAACAACTGTTGAAATGAGAATGGAATAAGACTGTTCGCTAAATTGATCACGGGACTTTCGTTTCCGTTCCATCTATAGTATCGCAGAATGTCATATGACTAGAGCTCCTGAACTAACTTAGAAATTATAACTTAGAAAAAATAAACCATTGACATCATTCCACTCATGGCATATACCTACCGGCAAAAATTATCTCCGGAAAGTTTTATCATAACATTTCCAGTAACAAAAATTGCAGCTATGAGTTAGCAATAAAAGAAGTAGAAACTAGAATAAAGTTCCTTAATGCCGTCAAACTTGGCGACTTGGCGCGCTCCCCGGGCAAAATGGAAATCGCGAACGGCAAACAAGGTTGCTGTTTTGATTCCTGGAGGAACCTTCCGGAAAACTACGACTGCGGACTAAATATGGAAAATAATATTATATTTCACGGCGTCCGACTTACAAACAAAACGATATAAAAGCTCAAATTTCAGCTGCTTTTGAGGGGTTTTCCCGTAAAGTGAAAATAGGATTGTATTTCTATTTGATTTCGTATGCATTGGAGAGATATTGAAGAGACTAACATTCTCAAAACGTTCATTTATGTTTAGATAATACGATTACGAGTAATTAATATAAAATATTATGCAAAGTAAATTCATTCATTTTGCCTTGTAAGAGGGATTAAAATCTAATGCAAAATAAGTTTTCTTGTCCGTTTAATATGTGCTACGTTCCTATGCCACGTTTTGTACGTAAAACGCATAAAAAATTTATTTTCGTTAATTTTTAAACGCATAATGACGTGCCGACAGAAGAGCAAACTTGAATAATTATGTGAGGTGTCGGTTACGGTATCGGTGTCGCGTGTTCAATTATTCTTTCCTATTTGAAATAAAAAACCTGTCAAGTGCGAGTTGGACTCGCGCACTGAGGGTTCCGTACTACAACCGGAGGAATAAAACCATAAAAACCACTTTTCTTATCGAACCGCAAAACTAACTTTGTTTTTAGAGGTTTAATGTAAATATCAAAAAAACTACTTATTAGATCTCGTTCAAACCAATTTTCGGTGGAAGTTTGCATGGTAATGTACATCATATATTTTTTTTAGTTTTATCATACTCTTATTTTAGAAGTTACAGGGGGGGGGGGGACACACATTTTACCACTTTGGAAGTGTCTCTCGCGCAAGCTATTCATTTTAGAAAAAAATGATATTAGAAACCTTAGTGTCATTTTTGAAGACCTATCCATAGATACCCCACACATATGGGTTTGATGAAAAAAAAATTTTTGAGTTTCAGTTCTAAGTATGGGGCACCCCCAAAATTTATTACTTTTTTTAAAATTTTGTATGAAAACCTTAATGCGGTTCACATAATACATCTACTTACCAAGTTTCAACAGTATAGTTCTTATAGTTTCGGAAAAAAGTGGCTGTGACATACGGACGGACAGACGGACAGACGGACAGACAGACATGACGAATTTATAAGGGTTCCGTTTTTTGCCATTCGGCTACGGAACCCTAAAAATGAAACGCGCTTGAAGATGTTACTTTCATCACACTAATATTATAAAGGCGAAAGTTTGTGTGTAAGTGTGTGTGTGTGTGTGTGTGTAAGTGTGTATGTTTGTTACTCCTTCACGCCGCAACTACTGAACCGATTTGGCTGAAATTTGGAACATAGATAGCTTATAACCCGGATTAAAACATAGGCTACTTTTTGTCCCGGGAAAATCCATAGTTCCCATGGGATATTTAAAAAACCCTAATTTTCAACAGTAATCTATAACTACAGCTAAAGGTAGATTACTTTGACAATCTGTCCTGAAAGTAGGTATATCACACTTAATATCACAATATCACATCACACTTCACACTATCACACTTCACACTAATATTATAAAGGCGAAAGTTTGTGTGTAAGTGTGTGTGTGTGTGTGTGTAAGTGTGTATGTTTGTTACTCCTTCACGCCGCAACTACTGAACCGATTTGGCTGAAATTTGGAACATAGATAGCTTATAACCCGGATTAAAACATAGGCTACTTTTTGTCCCGGGAAAATCCATAGTTCCCATGGGATATTTAAAAAACTCTAATTTTCAACAGTAATCTATAGCTACAGCTATAGGTAGATTACTTTGACAATCTGTCCTGAAAGTAGGTGTAAAGGTCATTGAAAAGGAAATTAAATTTTTTCTCAAGATTAGTAAAAAATTGAATTTAACGCGGGCGGAGCCGCGGGCAAAAGCTAGTATGTAATAAAATCAAATGAAAATCTAGTGGTTCCATAAGAGGGTTTATGCAGCGCGGCATACCTAGCGTTTCGGTCCATACAAAACAGGAATTCGTCCCCACAGACGCAATTTTGCGCGGAAAATGGTATTACAAAAAAATTTATAGTAAAATAAATATACAACTTATTAAAATAGTAAATAACCAGTGACATTGAATATTAATTGAATTAAATTACTATAATTCAGAAATAACAAAATATCTTGGATTTAATCCTAAAATAATACGTTTAATTTATCGAAAAATGCTAAAAATAGCACTTTTCGGTTTATGGTTTTTGAATGAAAATCTAGGAAAATCGTGTTTTTTTTAAGACACTTTTTAGTAAATGTTATTAATTTTCTATATATGTCATTGTTATAAGTTTTTGTTAAGAAACATGGCAAATATCTTGCATCTGCGTAGAGCGTCGACCGCTATTTTAGCAAACAGCCTATACAAAAACTGTTCTAGTGAGAAAGTTATACACATATTTTCAAATATTTTTGAGACAAAAACTAGATTATGAAATGCCAAATAATATGAATTCAATTATCTAATCTATAATTGAACACATAACTATTTTATGTTCCTTCGGAAATCGTAAATTTTGACTCAAGCATAATACTAACGCATGAACCGCCTTAATGATACCGTTTGACATAAAATATAGCATAGCAGCGTGTCCCATCTCTGGTGGTGAAAGCCGTGACTGAGATCAAGATGACGTGGCGGATAGGAGGTGGATACGCGGCCATAGCAATTGATGATTTTTTTGGTAAATTTTCGTCTCGTTGCTCTCGGAAACGTGTCGGTGACGCATGCAGTGGACAAACAGTCGTACAAACATAATAGAGGATGATATTTGTGTACCAAAGTTATAGCTGTTATAGTCCTTTATAAAGGGCGTCTTATCGGCCGGAAGCGCTTTGAGAGGACGGGGACTGGACAGTGGACACACATCTACAAACTTTGTTTAGTGTTAACTGTCATATTTGAGCCTTGAGGATCTGTTGCGTCAACACATTTTGAAGGACGGATATCATCAAGCGTAAGGGTCATTTTTGTGAGATTATAGTTTTATTTGTTCAGTCTCTAGTCTAAGGAAGACTTCTGTCGTGGCTAGTTTCTTTTTATAATCTATATAGGGTAGCGCTTGACTGTGATCACGACTGATGGAAAGTGATGATACAGTGTAATGTGGAACGCGCTTGCCTAGGAGATGCCTATTCACTCTTGATTTGACGGCGCCCGGGTTGTAAGTGGCAGAAAAGACAGTGCCTGGGAGGGTATTCCAGGCCTCTGCAGTGCGTATCAGGAACGAGGAATCAAACCGCTTCGTACGCGTCTTTGGTACGTCGACTATGTATGGGTGGAAGCTTTTCGATGCCTTGCCGTTCTATGGTAGAAAGGTGACGGGGAACTAAATTAAATAGTTCCTGAGCACACTCACAGAAATATATTCTATAGAAGGAAATATATTCTATAGAGGTTTGGTTGGTGGCAGCGAAAACGTACCATCAAGTGATTTTGCTGTGTAACCTCCAAGTGTATTCACACCGGATGAGAAGCGACGATGCAGCCGACATCGTATCGTAACTTGCATGGGATAATAAACCTCAAACAGTTACTACACAGCATCTCACCGTAATGCTAAATTCTACTGATTTAAGTTAATCAGCTGCGGCCGATTCTCACCAGATAAAATGTAACTTAGTTTACCTTTAAAGATATATTTATAACCTCGTTCTAAGTTCTAGATTGGAAGGTATTTGCTTTATACAGGCATCCGGACAGACAGTGTCCGGCGCTTATCTTACCCACCCGGGAATGTAGGAGTGCTGTGATTTACACACTCAGTGTCCTCACTATCTCGTATTGCGCTATCCAATTCTAAAACATTCACGAAAAATACTTGCATACCGAAAACATACCGGCCATTTCAAAAACCTCCCTGTTGCAATGGCAGGCGCCCGGATTCATGTTGAGAGGTCACTAATTCCATTCCCGTTACAGGCAACTTAGAAATTTTATAATTTACTAGATGACGCCTGCGTGAATTTTGAGTTTTTCACAATTTCCGTGGGAACCATAGATTTTTCCGGGACAAAAAGTAGCCTATGTTTTAATCCAGGATATAATCTATCGCCATTCCAGATTCCAGCCAAATCGATTCATTAGTTGTGACTTGAAGGAGTAACAAACATATACGCACACACACAAACTTTCGCCTTTATGATATTTCAACCACGGATTATTATCTAATCGCAGTAGATAGTCTGGCCAAATACTTACACAAAGTTTTAACTATATCGAGTGAAAATGAAAATGAAAATGAAAATATTTATTTTTCACATAGGTCTAAATAACAGGCTCTTATGAAAAGTCAAAACTCTACCGCCAGGTTCGGAAAGCAGGTTTGCACCAAGAAGAACTGGCAAGAAATTCGGCACTTGCTCTTTTCAAAAATGTCATTGCTAGAATACAAAATTTCTTATAGATTATGAAAAAATATAACATATTTTTAAGATATCTCGTGAGGAGATGGAAGCATATTTCTATCATTCCAAGAATCTTTGTCGTCAAGAAATTCTTCAATGGTATATTAAACATGATTAATTAAATGCTTTTTGACAGTGTCTTTAAACCTGTGCAAAGGTAAGTCCAAAACAGACTTCGGGATCATATTATTGTAGAAGCGTACACTCAACCCCACAAAATTGACCTCTGTACCTTACGCAAACGGTGTGGCACTATAACCAAATTGTGTCCTACATTTCTAATTAGACGAGTACTTATATCTATCCGTTGCTTATAATTATTAATATTTTGACGAACATGAAAGTGAAAGTAAGCATAATCATAAATTACAAACAAACTAGCAAGAAACCTTTTTATTTTTTACATTAATATACGTAAACGGGCGTAATTTACTCAATTCACCGCAAAAACCTGTCCGCCCTCCATTTTAAATCCCTCTCGCCCCCCGCGGTACATTATCCCGTCGTTGGCCGCTGGTTATTTGTCCGCCATTTTGGCGAAAGTTGCACACAAAAACTTTTACAAAATGGCCGGCCCGCTGAAAAATTACGCTCCGTATAAATTTAACAAACTTTTGATGAAGCCTTTGAACGACTCGTTAGATTATGTACGAAACATTGGCCGGGAGTTCTGCTGTATGCTGTATGCTGGAAACACACTCTTATTACTAAGTGAGTAAGCAAGTAAGTAAATCTTTATTCGCTTAAAAGACATAGTAGACCTATATGCGACAATATTTTACCCGGCTGAGTTTGTTGTGGGCTTCTACCCGGCTGAGTTTGTTGTGGGCTTCTTCTCAGTGCAGGGCGCATCGGAACTCTCGTAAACTTAGTTTTAAGTCGACTTGTAGTTATCACCGTACATAATATTATGTAACAAATATTGTTGACGTTTTACAAGTGCCTTGTAAGTTAGGCCTATGTGAAATAAATATATTTTGACTTTTGACTTTGACTTTAGACAGTTCCAGAAACACGTAAGAAGATAGAGTTAAGACACCTTTACATAGGCTCGAACAATCTGCAAAGTTTAAATAATCCCTGACTCCCAAACTAGGCAACAACCCCTATCTTGGGGGTTAAAATAAAATGGAAAACTCTTTCCAAAAAACCAACTTCAAATGCCACTACAAAGAATGAAATAATTTTTAATGTACACCAATTCGAAGTCGGGCAATGTTTTGTTCAATCATTAATAGTCCTTCTTATTATTAAACTTAATGTGCAAAGAAACGACAAAATTATCGACAATACGAAGGACTATTATTGAATGAATGAAACATTGCCCGACTTCGAATTGGTGTACATTAAAAATTATTTCATTCTTTGTAGTGGCATTTGAAGTTGGTTTTTTGGAAAGAGTTTTCCATTTTATTTTATACTTTTTAGTGGAAAACAACTAATGCGCAAGGCATTGGAAAAAATGCCCACATCGTTTGAAGTATGCTTCTAAAATCTGAAGAGTTCCCTCAATTTCTCCAAGATCCCATCATCAGATCCTGACTTGATGAATACAGTCATAACTTGTTGACTGCAAGGAAATGCAATAGTAACTATAAAAAATACCTAAATCGCTTCAAGTATACTAGCAAAATTTGAAGAGTTCCCTCGATTTTACCAAGATCCCATCATCAGATCCCGACCTGATGACCATAAGATTACCTGGAAAAAATTACTCTTTCAAACAATACCCAAATCACTTCAAGTGTGCATATAAAATTTGAAGAGTTCCCTCGATTTCTCCAGGATCCCATCATCAGATCCTGACTTGATGACTATGGGACCATCTGTGAACTATACCCTTTCAAACAAAAAAATAATTTTCGAAATTGGTCCACGGATCTTCGAGTAATCGGGGAACATACATAAAAAAAAAAAAAAAAAAAAAAAAAAAAAAAAAGATTCCGACGAATTGAGAACCTCCTCCTTTTTTTGAAGTCGGTTAAAAATACGTGAATGTCGTGGGGAACTCAGTATTAACAAAGTTTCCCCCTTCGTTCGATATATAGACCGCCTTCAGTCAGCTTGCGCTAACGAGTTCAATATCAAATATACATACGTGATTGCATGCGGGCCCATTCCGTTGACTAGTGAGAAAAACCTTCCACAAAGAAACTCTGTTTCAACAAAATTGTGAACAAGTACGTGCCGAGTTTCTTGCCCGTTGTTTTCGATGTAAAACAGCCTCCAGAACGTAGCGGTAGAGTTTTTTTTTTTATTGACGATAGGCTTGCGCTTGACGACAATCATGCCTGATGGAAAGCAATGATGTGGTCTAGGTTGGAGCGCGCTTGCCTAGAAAATGCCTATTCACTCTTCTCTTGAAGGCACCCAGATTGTATTTGGCTGGAAACACGGAGGCTGGAAGTGCGTTCCACACCTTAGCGGTTCGTATCAGAAACGTGGAAGAAAAATTTCGTGCGCGTTTGTTGGACGTCAACCACAAAACATGAGTCTAACATGAGTACCTGTAAGTTAGGCCTATGTGAACCAGATGTAAACATTTTGATTTTTTTTAGTGTAAACGTGAAACCCGAGGATTGAATGACACAGAAATGATGAGAAAAGACACAGAAATCTGCTATCACTGTTGACGGTATACAAGGGCTATTTAAGCAATTTTAGAGAGTGTGAGATTAGAGTGAAAACTATAAATACATTTATTTCAAAATTTACCTGTCATATATTTCGGATTTTTAATCTAAATTCGCTCCGAAGCAGAAACACGATTAGATAAAATAATGTCCTCGTTTTCCCAAAAGTTGCTACGAAATTTACTTTTTCTCATTTTTATAGGAAACTAGGTACCTACATGAATGAATGCAAATGTAATTTTTGTCTTAATGTATCGCTAATAGTAATATCCAAACAAAAACGCTTAGAAACGGATTCTTGATAACAGGCTTATTTTTTTAGTATTTACGTAAAACATTGTTTTTCTGTTATATTCTTCCGCAACGCTGCATGTCGCACCTACCAACGTGTTCGTAAAAGTGAGAAAGATACAAATAAAATTAGTATAATATCATATCAACTTAATTACATTATGACTCATTCATATCAGAATACGCAAACATTTAGAAAGTCCCGCGTCGCCATAAAGTAACAGTCTCAAATGAAGAGATCCTCAGCGATGATTGCTTCTGAAAGCGAATCTAATCAGCTAATTAATACACTCCCCCCCCTCCCCCCCACCCGAGTCGTTCGCGAGTGAATTGTTCCGGCTCATTCGAGTCGCTAATTGTTCTCTTATTATACCTCAATTATTGCTGAAACTTTGTTGGAGTTTGTTTTCGGTTGTTTTACGACAATATTGTATTTGCTCAATGTGACAAATATATATACGTGTAATACAGGTTTTTTTTATTCTATATAAGTTAGTACTTGACTGCGATCTCACCTGATGGTAAGTGACGATGCAGTCTAAGATGTTATCGTACTAACTTGGAAGGGTAAGTGATTTACCCCAACGGTTTCTACACAGCATCGCACCGGAACGCTAAATCGCTTGGCGGTGCGTCTTTGCTGGTAGGGTGATAACTAGATACGGCCGAAGCCTCCCACCAGACCAGACCTGAGCCAATTTGGAAATTTTAAAATCCCAAAGTGGCCTGTGGCGGGAACCCGCTACCTCCCACTCGAATCCGAGCGCGCCGCCACTGCGCCAGGGAGCTCGTCAAAACAGGTATCGGAAGCTTTTATTGTAACAAGGTTTTGGCCTCGAATACGCTTTTTACCAACACAGATAACGTGGTTTTTTGCTCGCACATCTGGTCTGCATAGGAGACAGCACAATGTTACTAGTTCTTGAATCCTGATTCCTGACCCTTAAGTGTCGTTGCCGATAAATAATGTCTTAAATCTAGAAAAAGACAAATAAGTATCAACACTTAGACACTTGAAAGGCTTCAAGTCTGTACTCTGTAGGTTTTAAGAATTCAACATAAATGCTCTTTTGCATTTTACGACAATTCACAAAACAAGTTTGTAATTTAGTACACGTCCACTTAAAAATATTATGCGTAGCAGTGAAAACTTAAACAATTCATGTGTTTATTGTAAAAAAAATGTATACAGAGCCTCAGAGGTGTCAGTTACGGTAACAGTGTGAGATGTCAGTTACGCCAAAAGTTTGAGGTGTCGTTTAGCGGTGTAGAAGTCGTATTCAAGCGAATTTGAATGAAGTTTTATGCAAAAACTATGAAGACAATTACTTTCAAATTTACACGTCATGTATTTTGGGTCTTTATTCTATAATGGCTAAGAAGCAGAAACACGATTGGGTAAAATTTTCTCGATAGAAAGTTCTCCCAAAAGTTGCTCCAAAATCTCAGTTTTTCGAGTTTTTATCGGACACTACATTGGATGTAATTGTAATTTTTGTTTTAAAGTGTCGGTAATAATAATATCCAAAAACGCTAAGAAACAGATTTTTGATAACCAGCTTAGTTTTTGAGTAATTAGGTAAAAGGTCGTTTTTCTGTTATAATCTTCCGCGACGCTGCATGTCGCACCTACCAAATCTCCATGAGAGTGAGAAAGACAAAAATAAATTCAATAAATCCCCTTAACGAGTTCAATGGCTTTTACAAAAATAAGACAACACTATAATAATTAAATATGCCGTCAAGATAAACCCGCGTCTGCGACACCATACCGGAAGCGAGGCCATTAGTTTCCGGTTCCGGCGTCAGGGGCTACATCTGATGGAGTTTTTGTCGCGGGACGCACTTGGCACCACACCAGCGGATATGTCTATGATGTGTGGCACAAGTCATAAGCTACTGCGGGGAAGTGTTCTCCATAATCGCTTTTTCTATGGGCGATTATAGGCAATCATGAACATTACAGGCAATGTTCGTCAACGTTTGAACCCTCATGATTCATGATGGTTTAGTGACATAAAAACCAAAAGTTTCACGTAGAACAGCTGTCTTTGATGTTTTAACTATTTCTTCACTCAACCGCTCTGAGTCCGAAATTGAAATCTCGGTTGAATTTAATAGCGGATAGAATAATAAAATATTGGAATTTGAGATAGGCGATAGCTGCGCTGATAAACTGGATACGTAAGTACACACTCCTAGACAGAGAAAGATGCTATTCGAAAGGAAAGGAAAGAAAGGTGCTGTCATAAAAATTAAAAATTTCACCAAATAATTTAATAATTTCATACAGAAGTTTTTAACTATTGCTTTCGCACTATGAAACCAGTTTTGCTAAGAGATTTTGAAGCACTAGTAGTTTTTGGCTGCAATATTATTATCGGGACATGCGACATTATCGTTCTTTTCCCTTTATCTAGGCCACAATAAAAAACTGAATTAATGTCGTCACATCCGGCTCGGCATGGCTATGGCAGGGTTCCTAATGGCGAATGAGACTGCCATCAGATTTATACGTACTTGCATATCTTAACTATTTTTAGCGAAACAATATTATTATATTATCATTCTGGCACATTATCTTTAAACTTCCTTAATTTTTTTTCTTTTGAATCAAGCAATTTATATCTGTGTCGTTTGGTACAAAACGTAAATGAAAAATGTAGCACATCTCTGTAGACGTAATGAGCCTTGAAATTCTTTATTAAATATCACTAATTTAACACTTGGTTTTCGGTTGTTTTAGATTATTATTTTTAGTATGTTTTAGCATTTTCTCTATTTTCACATTTTCTTGTTTCCCCCAGCAACGACTTCCGTGCAACTTCCTTGTCTCTCGTAATAAATTAGGCACTGCAAATCCACTGTTCACAGTGCGATATTCAAGTGCGAAATTATCGCTGTTCGCTTTTCACTCAAACTGTTACGTAGTTGGTTCGTGGTTCGCGAATAAAAAACTAGATGAATGTCCTTAAGCCCGACTTGTCAGAAGACTCGCGTCTGCTAATGGCGGTCTGCGACGGCAGCAGATGTCTCTCCACTACTTGCAAATAGAACAGGCCAGGCTCACTCTGAATGTGAGATGTAAACGAGTAACAAATATAATACAAAGAACGTCTTTCAGTAATCGCATCGTAAGGGCTTCCACCCATACATAGTTGACGTACCAAAGACGCGTACGAAGCGGTTTGATTCCTCGTTCCTGAAACGCACTGCAAAGGCCTGGAATACTCTCCCGGACAGTGTCTTTCCTGCCACTTACAACCCGGGTGCCTTCAAATCAAGAGTGAATAGGCATCTTCTAGGCAAGCGCGTTCCAACTTAGACTGTATCATCATTTTCCATCAGGTGTGATCACAGTCAAGCGCTAGCCTATATAGTAAAAAAAAAAAAATCCAGACCGATCCGGATATTAACAACATTAACAATAACTAGTCCGACATCTTGGGTGTACTGCCATGTTGGATTTAAAATGACGTACAGCTAACCATGTATTGTCATCCAAACCGTGTATACAAAATTTCAGCACAATCGGTTGAAACATTCAACATTGAGTTATAATTTATAAATCAAATAAAAGCTTGTATCTACAGAAATAATTGCGTAAAGTATTGTAGTAAAAAGATAATTAAGGACAGTAGCATTTTTAGACGCGCTAGAGACTTTAAACCGATTCGCTACTATTGACTCAATAAGCGTATTGCAATTAGCATAAGTTTCTACTCATAGAAGTTGTTTAATTCTGCACAGACGGGGCGATAAGCAACGATTGCTGTAGCATTAGTAGTAGATATTAGTAGTCTAAGTAGTATTAGTGGTAAACTCGCAACAGTCGGAATTGGCTCGTCTGTTTAACGATAACGCTTGTAACTATATCTGCTTTTGAGTCTAATTGTGGGTATACGCAAGTCTGTGATATCAAATAGCTACTAGTTATTGTTCCTAGTTTGCGGTCACTATTACCATATTACTGAGTTTAACTAGTACAAAGATAATAATATCCATATCAGAAAACTTTCATTATCTTCCACAAACTAATCTTGTGTAAACTCTGCAAATGTGTGGTACCGATAGCTTTAAAATTTTAATTATGTATTGAGCTGGAGTCTTATAATATGTCAGTGTAATCCTATAGACGGAATAGATCTAACAAGTATCATTTTCAAATATTTTTGAAAGTAAGCTTTTATACGTTTAATCCGTATTCTTCTCAGTATCATACCCACTATCTAGCACCAAAGCTCTCGTCAAGACGAATATAATGAGCCCAAATTGGATGCGGTTATGTCGTTAAATTTGGTTTAATAACTGGATTCCAATGCCAGTCTTCCAAACCCTGGTAACTATCTAGCACCAAAGTGCTCATCGAAACGAGTCCAAACTCGATTGGTTTGTATCATTTAACTACCGAGTTCCTACGCACCTTACAGTTCCATCATCGGATCAGCTTTATGTCATGATAATTTTGTATTGGCATTCGATTTACACATGCATACAAAATTTCATCCCAATCAGTAACCGGGAATTGGATCCAAATTTTGCAAGATTTGATTACAGATTACACAAACAACAAATATCGGGACAGGTGAAGCTAAATAACAGCTTTACTGCCTTTTCGTTAATTTACCTTTTAATAAGAAACCCCTCGTTCATGCTCATCAAAGTGTAAAATCCAAAGACGTGGACGCAAGAACTAAGACTGAGAACAGGGAAGTCACAGAGATAGCGATCAGCTAACGAGCAAACTTCCCGGCGACACATTAAGAGCAATGGCTTTTATTCTGGAACTTTCAAAAATAAATCTCAAACTCCTCCGGATTACGATCTCTAAACAATAGTTGCTCTGAAGCGCAATTTATCATTCTGCAACTGTGAAAGAGTGGGGACAAAGAGTTAATCTAATTATGCAGCGAATAGAATGGGACGGGAACAAAGGGAAATTAACCGAAACCATACGGGCTCCAGCAAAAACCGCCGCTCTTTACTGTTTTCTCGCGTTCTACGTGCAAGACCGATTTGTAAAGCAACTTACGTTCTAACCCATCTTCGATTAGCACAAAACTTGATGACAGCAGTGGAAATGACAAAAATTTAACGATCGGAAAAGGCACTGCAACCGTTTTGATCGTCAATGGTAAAAATAAAAAAACCTGTCAAGTGCGAGTCGGACTCGCGCACTGAGGGTTCCGTACTACAACCGGAGGAATAAAACCATAAAAACCACTTTTCTTATCGAACCGCAAAACTAACTTTGTTTTTAGAGGTTTTATTGTAAATATCAAAAAAACTACTTATACGATCTCGTTCAAACCAATTTTCGGTAGAAGTTTGCATAGTAATGTACATCATATGTTTTTTTTAGTTTTATCATACTCTTATTTTAGAAGTTACAGGGGGGGACGACACACATTTTACCAATTTGGAAGTGTCTCTCGCGCAAGCTATTCATTTTAGAAAAAAATTATATTAGAAACCTTAGTATCATTTTTGAAGACCTATCCATAGATACCTCACACATATGGGTTTGATGAAAAAAAAATTTTTGAGTTTCAGTTCTAAGTATGGGGCACCCCCAAAATTTATTACTTTTTTTAAAATTTTGTGTGAAAACCTTAATGCGGTTCACAGAATACATCTACTTACCAAGTTTCAACAGTATAGCTCTTATAGTTTCGGAAAAAAGTGGCTGTGACATACGGACGGACAGACGGACAGACGGACAGACGGACAGACAGACATGACGAATTTATAAGAGTCCCGTTTTTTGCCATTCGGCTACGGAACCCTAAAAAACAACGTCTCTGGAAATGCCAGCGTAAGGGAAAGCTTGAGCAATTACGTGACAATTATGGTAACGATACGAGTTGTCGGTTACAGTAACAGTGTCGCAAGTTCAAGTTTTTTCAAACCCAAAAAATGCCTAACGTGGTTAAAGAAGATTTTACTTTAAAAATCTTTATAAATTGCACTATTTTTCCTTCATTGAAACAAGCATAAACCGAAAGGGCTTTTTGCGAACCAGCTTTTTGTTGAAATTCCTTTATTCACCATTCTATGAATTATTTTTGTCAGATAACAACGTTTATATATTCTTCTGCCACATTTGTAAGTTATAGGCGAGATTTAGATAATATAGTGTAGGTACTTTAATTTAAACTGAGCAAAAGTAAATAAACTTGAATTCTGTAGTCCATTCATTTTAGATTTCCACCGTGGTAATAGTTCAAGTGTAGTTGCTCTCCTAGCTCGCTCCAAGGCGTTTAATAATAATAATAACAGTAGTGTCACCGTCAGCTGCTCGCTATTTCGCCACTAAAGTTTGAAGGAAGGTAGGCCAAAGAAAAAGACCCCGGCGCCGCACAACCCACGGCCCGGACATCTCATTCACAGTTTAGTGCATCGCTGTTTCGCACGTTTTAAATTATAATTAATGTTTTGTTTTTTCTCTCGAGATAAGAAGGAGGTATATAGTTTTTTATCATTCCGAAAAGGAAGAATCATAAAAGTGGTGATTGTGATTTTGATTATATAGTGAAAATACTGTCGTCGAACATCTTCACCGGATAGCGTTAGTACGCAGCATAACCCGAGCCGTGAGTACCTACTCAATTATAAAATGAAAGTACCTAACAGGATCTGATATGGTCCAGTGACTAGGATATCTGACTCTCACTCAGCAGGCTCGGGTTCGATTCCCGGCAACGGAAACAGATCACAAGCAGGCTGCGTGTTTCTCAACTAGGAGTTTCACATACACCTTTACAATATAGGGTTGCGTGTTACTCATGCAGGAGTCTCACATACGCCCATACTATACAGGGTTGCGTGTTTCTCATCTAGGAGTCTCACATACACCCTTTACTGATAACCGAAGCATAACTGCTACGCAGACAGCGAACCGATCGCCGCCATTGATGTCGACGTCACGAAGGATGCTTTTACTGGAACGAATGTAAGTAGGTACTATAACGTTGCTGACATCGGCCCCGCTGCAATATCGGCTGTTTTGGTCTCCAGCGTGCCTCTTATCCCAGTTACCTGTTACTAGTTGCTGTACGATTGCTGTTGTGACGGATTTACCTACAGAATATTAGACCCATTCTGAGCATGTTAAAAGATTATCCGAAAGGATAGAAAATAAGCAAGTATTAATTCTTCGTACGCTGTCATCACCATGCGTAGCTATTAGGTACTTTACTCTTATCCTGTAAAGATGAAAAATCGATACCTGCTTAAACGGATTCAGCTCAAGTGCATTCGGCTCGAATCTTATACATATTATTTCCAACATATCGTCTCCTCCTAAGGAGACTTATTTTTTCTGATGCATAAAAGAGAGCGAAAAGAAAAATCTAAATCGATGAGTGGATCATTTTTTGTAAGAATTTGACTGAAACTTAAAAGTCAACAAAAATTATTATTAATAAATATAGCGCAGATAATTAAGATCTGTAGTACGCAAGCTTATGGCCACCACCACAGCTACCAGCAGGCAGCCGTTTTTGCTCGGCCGCTTGCGCGGCAACCGACCTACGCGCGGCAAGGCGGACGACGAGTCACGTGACGTGTCGACGCAGCTCGCCGCTTCCTCGAGGAAGACATCGCAGCAGTAGCTTCCATGATACGGACACAAGGAACGGTAAAGCTGGCAAGCCGCTTGATTTGACGTGATTAGGTATCGCTCAGTAGGCTGTTTCATCTGCATTGAGACCAGGGAAGTTTCTCTTTATAGTGTTTATGTAAGCCCTAATAAATGTACTCCTGAGAGGTTCTTACAATACCTAGTAGAAATACAGCATGACATCAGGGAATTGGTCAATCAAAATCATTGTGACGGGAGACTTCAATGCCAAGCATGCATGCTGGGGTGGAAACCTTACAACGAGAAGAGGAACTGAATTGCTAGAATGGGCTCATTCCTTAGAACTAAACATACTTAATGACGGCCGAGTGCCGACCTGTGTACGCCCAAATGGGACATCATACATTGACATGACTCTAGTTAGTGACGCAGTTCTTGCAGAAAACGTAAATTGGGTAGTATTAGAAGACGATGTTTCTATGAGTGATCATAGAATTATTATAACTGACATACAGGAGAAAAAAGCAGCAGCCTTTGTAAAGTATACTATGGGGAAAACTGACATAGAGATTTTTAATTCAACATTTGAAAAAAATGTCATGGGACGGGAAGTAAACTGTGACACGTGCGATTTTGCGATACGTATGGCATATAAAGTAAGCACACCACGAATAAGATGTGATAATAATTACATGCTACCTTACTGGTGGTCATTAATTATACAAGAAAAAATAAAAGAAACCAGAATGAGGAGAAGAAAGTTTCAGAAATGTAAGGATAGTGTTAAGAGAGAAGAATTACAACATGAATACAAGGCGTGCAAAAAAGAACTGAAATGTAAAATAATCGAAGCGAAAGCACAAAAATGGGGTAACCTTTGCGATGATCTTGAGCAGGATATTTTTGGTGGGGCATATAAAATAATTAAATGCCAATTGCAGCTACCTAACCCAAAAACAACCCTACCGCTAGAGGAGAAAATTAAGATCTTTAACGATCTTTTCATTCCATTCCAAGGAAATCTCTTGCAAAAAGAGGACCTAGATGATGAGAATGACAGGCTGGATGAGTTATTATTCTCAGAGGAAGATATAAAGAAAGCTGCAGATAAAATAAAGAGGGGAAAAGCACCCGGCCCTGATTCAATACCACCTGAAATCATAAAACAAGCTATACATAAACATAACATCTACTTTACACAACTATTTAATGGGCTGTTAAAAACTGGTAGGTTCCCAGAGGGTTGGAAACTTGCCAAACTTATTCTTCTAGATAAGCCTAAAAAATCTCCCTCCGAAGCTAAGAAATATCGACCAATATGTCTGATCAATGTCTTGGCAAAGGTTTATGAGGGACTTTTGAATACTAGACTGATGCAAGAGATTGAACGTAGCGGTGGACTTCACGAAAACCAATATGGTTTCAGAAAAAACAAATCGACGGTAGATGCAATAAAGCATGTTGTTAAAATAGCAATGCAAGCAAAAAAGCAAAATAAATGGAGTGGACTAATCCTAGTGGACGTCCGTAATGCCTTTAACACGGCAAATTGGCCAAACATAATTAATAAGCTTAAAGCCAAAAATGTTAGTAAATACATAATTAATTGTATTATTGACTATCTAGATCATAGAGCCGTTCAATTCCAGAAAGGAGTCAGTATAAAGATAGGAGGGGGGGTTCCGCAAGGCTCTGTCCTTGGTCCCACCTTATGGAACATCCTATATGACGACGTCATGTCAATAGAAGTTCCGGAGGGAGTCAACCTGATATGCTATGCGGACGATCTAGCTGTATCGGTGACTGCTAATAGCGCAGAGGAGCTAGTCAGGAACGGTAATGAAGCTATATACAACATAATGCTTTGGATGACGCATAACAAACTTGAAATTGCTCCTGAAAAAACCGTGGCTATTATATTCAATAGGAGGCTGAACGCAAATAACATCTTCACTTGCGGAGCTACACTCGTAAAACCCACCGCTACTGTATCCTATCTTGGAGTAATTTTGGACTCGCGTTTGAACTTTGGAAAACACCTAAAAGCAGCGTGTGAAAAGGCCCAAAAAACAATCAAGGCACTCAGCACAATCTTACCCAATACGCGAGGTCCAACCTCTCGCAAAAGGAGGACTTTGGCGTTAGCGATGCAGTCCGTAATACTATATGCGGCACCAGTCTGGGTATCAGCCATGGAAAAGGAGGTACATAAGAGGATCGTTTTAAGCACTCAGCGGATGATGGCGCTTAGAACTTGTTGCGCATACAAAACCACATCCACAGATGCTGCTCTCGTATTGGCGAATCTCATCCCAGCGCATCTCCTAGCCAGAGAAAGGGCCGACACCTATGGTCTCAAACAACCGCAGGAAAGGAGATTGGCTAGGGAAAGAACATTGGAGAATTGGCAGAAAGAATGGGACCAA
The DNA here is from genome assembly GCA_036785405.1 of Coenonympha arcania. NCBI lineage: Eukaryota > Metazoa > Arthropoda > Insecta > Lepidoptera > Nymphalidae > Coenonympha > Coenonympha arcania. The sequence goes on from CM072078.1 coordinate 11,334,194, forward strand.
TCCTCCAAGGGCCGCTGGACTCATCGACTAATTGGAGACATAAAGACTTGGACCAACAGGAAATACGGGGATATGACGTTCCGGATGACTCAATGCTTCACAGGGCATGGGGTGTTCATGCACTACCTAGCACGAATAAAAAGGAAGGACAGTTGCGAGTGCGTGTATTGTATGGACCACGACGACAACGCTGAACATACAGTCTTCCACTGTCCACGTTTTGCCCTGGAAAGAGAGAAGTTGGCTATAGATCTGGGTAGAGACATTTCTGTGGAAAACCTTGTTTCCCTTATGATGGAAAGTCAGAAGAGTTGGGATAGTGTGAAACACTTTATGGAGGACATTATAAAGATAAAAGAGATGGATGGCAGAGAGGAGAGAAGATAAGCAGGACAAGTGGCAGTGATGGTAGGCTTATCCGGCAGGTACATCATTGCTTGGAGATAGGAGGGGTTTTTTTTTTTTTTTTTTTAGTCGGTAAGAGTCCGGCACAGCGTCCATGAGGATTTTTCCCCTCCTTTGAGAAAAAAAAAAAAAAAGCCGCTTGATTTATTTCTACAATGACTGACTATTCATTTAATGTCAATCATTATTTTGTTTATGATTTAATATCAATAATTCTACAATTTCATAGTGGATATCAGGTTATGTCATGTCATATCCATTGCCATGTTTCGTGATTATATATTACATAAAAGAAGTAAAATATACTACTAGACAGAATATTAAATACCTATTATTATAAAGAATCTATAGATAATCTTTTTTTAACATATATGGGCATAATTTCAACCATTTTACTTTCAATGTGAAGAAATTAGAAAAATGAACTCATAAATACATAGTTTTTTTTTAAAACTAGAAGATCTTAAAAACAAGTATTAAATTAATATCAAACAATAGTTACGTCATGTGTACACCTTGAATAAAGACGTAATAATTTCCTTTTTAAGTAAATAAAGATTTAGATTACAATTCAAGAAAATTTAATGCTTTCAGTGAAATAGCAATCTCTAGGAATTTAATGTGTTACCATTTGGATGCAATTCAGCTCCAGTATTTACCAAGATTAAGCCTGTTGCAAAAGTATTGCGACCCTCGGATACTTTTTTCATCTTTTATTGGATATATATTTTTAATGGGGTTTAAAATAATTGTTTACAAAACGTGGCCGATACAAGATCCGACACTAAAATACTTGGGATTTATTTTCTATTTATTACAAATAAAAGTGTGTTAACTCCAAATTAATTATGTTGATAATATTCAATCAAGCCATATAAATATATATATTTTCATATGTATATATAAATGATTATAATGTGACCATTTATGAAAAAATTAGGAATGTCAACCATAGATTACCCACTGCTGGTGATACACAAAAAAATTCGAGCGCTGTAAATGCTTAAATCTACACGAAGATCTATATAAATATAATATGCTGGTAAGCAATAATATGGATTAAAATCATGAAAAATAGCAGATAGTACTTATGCCATGAAAACATTTACTGATGCCTCAACAACTGGGGATCATGCTTGTGGAGCATGGAGAGAACAGGAATGACAGCTACACACAAACAGTCTCCAGGACCGAAAAATTTGTGTCTTGTATTGACAGTGCGACTGAAATATGCAAATATCAATAGAATGGGGACATATAATTTTCAAATTTGACAAATATTGCACAGGAATCATAATAATGGTAAAAATTGTGTAATATAACGGTCTGTGGTTCAAAAATTTAAAAGACTTATTTCATATAGGCCTGGCCTACGGGCACTTATAAATAATTAGTGAAATATAATTATTCTTACTCATTAGTGATTAATATAATTGCACATGCTGATTACTTATGCAGTTCTGACAATAAAATCACGGATGCAGAATCACCATCTTAATATCTAATGGGAATTATCGAATTGAGCTTATACAATTAACATAATCACGATGATAATTGGTAATCTCTCGACAGATTTGTTTGCAAGTGGGAAAAACCACAATTGTATAAACATAATAATATTATGGGTCATGGTGTTGGATTCCGATGTCTTTACAATTAACGCATATACTATATCGTGGAGAGATCAGCTTACACACACATTGAAACAAATAAATTTTGAATACAAATCTAACTAACGGTCAAGAACGGGGATTCTGTTGCGGTAGTGCCTAAATGGCCCACATACCCGTGAAACCCCCTCTATAAGATACCTACTTAACACCAATACTTAAGCATTAATTTTAAAATCACAAGATTTTTTTTTAAATAATAATAATAATTAATGTAAGGAACGCGCAGTGTTGTGTCAAACCACCGTGATTGAAGGGAATAGGTATCTTATCTGGATTTCACTACTCTGAAGAGGAGTCTTATTTAGTCACCCATCCCAGTAAGGATGATGTCACTTTTAGACAATGTACCTACTCTTAAACAGTAGGACACTTGTTGAATAAGACAATTTACTTATGGCTGCTGAAAGCCATAAATTGGAGATTGAATTACTTACTGCGGTCAAACATATTTTTAATGATGGGATTTACATATTTTTAATAATGTGATTAAGAACATTTTATTCATTCTATTCTTTTGTCCCATATGGCTAGACACGAACAACAATCATTGTAGATATTTTCCTTTATTTTTGTTAGGTCAAGATATAGCTAATTATGATTTAACTTCTATAATATACATGTTGACCAAGTTTCGGACTGCTTAACAGACCTTGTATCGTACCTTTATGAAAGTTCAATCTATATCAACTAAAAACAATGGGTACTTTTCGCAGTTCACAGAGTTAAAACTCTGTCGGCGATATATATATAAATAATATTAATTTCACAAACACTGAAGTAATAATAAAATTTTTAAACTGTATAAAGACCTCACGGCTGCTATAGCCATAAACACCAAGTTTATATTTATCTTTACTAAAAAAAAAAAAAAAAAAACCGGAAATGCTTTAAGTACATAATATATCTATGGTAAGAGAACTAAGGACCTTCGAATCTATCTACATTATTCGTTTCATTCAAAAAGCCTCATGGTAAAAACTCTTCTTAAACATTGAGTAGTTGGTCATATTCGCTGCACATTACTAGGCACGCGTCGACTTCGAACGCCTGCAGGTTGGGAGTTAGTTCATAGTACAGAGAGTATTAGGAATACTACACGATTGTCAATAAATTCTTTAGTTTTTGAAAAATACTATGCTAGTATAGTATGGCATGAAGTTTAATTAGAGGATTTGTTCAAAATATATCAATACATAATTTAATTAATTCAGTTAATTACATAGATCGTAATAGAATTATACCTTCGTATATTTTTCAAGCGGTTGTTGATCATTCGTATTATGTGTACTTAATGTAAAGTTGTTTACAACCAATTCTAAAACCAATGTTCAAGTAATTTTGCTATATTTCTGTTTATTATGTAATTAGCTGTTATTATGGAAATATTCTGTTTCGCGGTTATTATGAAATTTTCTGTTTCTGATAACAATATTAATTAATTACTTTTTTTTTTGATATGCCATAAATTTATGTTTCACGACACTAACTTTCTCTCAACATCTACTGTTATTATTATTATTAAACGCCTTGGAGCGAGCTAGGAGAGCAATTAATGATTAAACGAACTTACCTGTACGTGAAGTTCAATCATAATTGCTCGAAGAGCTCGCTCCAAGGCGTTAGCAACCCTCCCTCCCAAGATGGACATGCCATTGCCCTGGGCGTGAAACATAAGTTAAAAAATAATTAATAAATAATCAATTTATTTGAGGCACAGATTCTTTGAATAAGGATTCTTTGTTCTTCAAAGAATCTGTGATTCTAAACAGCTTTGCTCTCTCTAAACTAAATGAGATGTCCGGGCCGTGGGTTGTGCGGCGCCGGGGTCTTTTTCTTTGGCCTACCTTCCTTCAAACTTTAGTGGCGAAATAGCGAGCAGCTGACGGTGACACTACTGTTATTATTATTATTAAACGCCTTGGAGCGAGCTCTTCGAGCAATTATGATTGAACTTCACGTACAGGTAAGTTCGTTTAATCATTAAGTATTTGTGACTGTTGATGTTCTGAATAAGTTAACTTCTACAAATTCATCAATATTCTTTCGGATGAATCGGAAGGCGTATTGGAGTTACAAGTCGGGTGTGTGTGTAGTGAGGTTTTTTAACGATTGTCGGGTCGGCGGTTGTTCGTTTTTCATGTTTTATTGCGCGAAGGGCACAAAGCGCACAAGCTCGGGATATTTATTCGAGCATACCTCTCGCGCTTTTTGTTCGCCGTCCGAGAGTCCGTGTGTAGTTGCGGCGGCTAATTTATATGAGCAACAAAACTCTAAAGAGCTCATCATAATTAGCAACGAATGAATATCGCAGGTAATTTAAATGTGGGTTTACCTGACACTGCACAAATGAATTTTTTTTATTTTTTACATAATTATGCCTAACTTACAGGCAAAAAAAAATTCAAAACTCTCGAATAAACTCGGCATACTTATATATATTTTTTTCTGATTTAATATGAAATCAAAATTTAAGCGGATACTGCTAGAATTAGTAAGAGCGAGAACTTATGTCTACCATTATGCGCAGAAAAATAGCTTTCAAAGAGGAGACCGGTTTTTCTTCCAAGATTAATAATGAAAGCAAAAATTGCTGGAAAGAAATCAAAGATGCAATTTTTGGATGATACAAAGGGATGGACTGGACTTAGTTACTCAGATTTAAAGAAAGCTGCACTTTACAAGATAAGGCTTTTTGATTGACCGCCAAACTTTGCTTTAAAGAAGATGGCCAGCAATTAATTGAAAAAAAAAGTTTTAATTCGACCACTAGATAATTGTGTTAGTAGGTAACAAAGGAAACTCTTAGCTGAATAATGCTCGGGTGGAATTGAAATACAGTAATCGTCAGCAGTTGTGGGCAACCATCGCCCCTGATCGTCATGTAATCGGCCATTTGTCGCTTTATGATGTACACATTAACTGTATTACGCCTGAAGCTGCTACTAGCGTACCTAAAGTTGCCAATTACTTGACAATAGCCGTGTTAAATGGAAAATTGGGCTGATTGTGCTTAACACGATGTAGGTAGGTAGGACTTTTATGAACCTTTACTACTAGAAAGTAGAACAAGTTTTTGCAAGTCCATCCATACATACAGGCTTCCACCCATGCAAAGTCGACATACCAAAGACGCGTACGAAGCGGTTCGATTCCTCGTTCTCGTTCGATACGCACTGCAAAGGCCTGGAATACACTCCCAGGCAGTGTCTTTCCTGCCACTTACAACCCGGGCGCCTTCAAATCAAGAGTGAATAGGCATCTCCTAGGCAAGCGCGTTCCACCTTAGACTGTATCATCACTTTCCTTCAGGTATGATCACAGTCAAGCGCTAGCCTATAAAATTAAAAAAAATCCGAATGGGTAACAAACCGTGCATCAAGAACTCATTATGGAAGATTCAAAGATTTAAACACTGAATATCAATATACGCCTAACTTACAATAAGGCCTACATTTTGATAAACCATTCAATTTTTCAAAAGTTATGTTGGTGATAACTACTTCACGTCTTGACACTAAGTTTACGAAGATTTCAATGCGCAATGAGCTGAGAAGGAGCTCACAATAGACTCAACCGGGCATTCTTTTTTTACCACCATTTAACAAAAGGCTAGTAAACTCACATTAATTCACTATCACTCCCAAGGGCGTATGCCTACTTGTGCTAAAAATTTAATATTTTCGGTTACTCCGTCAATATAGATTGTATGACGAATCCAAATCAAGACTCGAATTGAAAATCTAACAACTTGTACCTAATAGACATGGACTATTACAATTTTTACTAGTACTATTACAAGCCAATAATAAACAAATACTAACAAGTGAAGTCTCGTCTTGCTATACTTTTCCATGAAAAAAACCCTACGAAGCAATAATAACAGCGGTATGATAATTACACGCCGCATCCATTGCGCGCCGCACAAAGCGCGTCAGACTTTATTGCGATCACGAGTGGCAATGATCGCGATCATTGAATTAATATCGACGCTTTTGTTGTTAATTGCTTGTTGTTAAAGCAGTGTTCACAAAAGCGCTTGTTTCATTTTAATTTTCTTTGAATTTTTTTTTTGGAATACTTACTGAATATCTTTCAAGTTTTTTTTTCATTTCTTTACCTAAGAAAGTCATGGTATGGTCTTTATGAATTACTATATGAATGCAAAATTCCAAAATCAGTTTTTTTTTGTAATTTCTAAACTTAACTTGGGTGAAGCTAAGTTAAGTTTCATGAGATATCATAAAAATCATGCAATTTACTTTCATACCTACAAAGAAAAATTGAATTATTATACTTATTGAAATTTTAAAACAAACAAGTAAGTACCAAGTTCTTGCCAGTTCTTCTCGGCGCAAGCCTACTTTCCAAAAATAGCGGTAGAGTTTTGATTTCCATAAGAGACAATTATAGGCCCATGTGAAAAATTAACATTTTATTTTTCACTGCAATTACTTTACCGTTGAAAATAAGAGATACTATAAACGTTACAGTTACGTAAAAATCACTCGGTCACTCGAATAGCCGTGACAAAACCGCTCATAGATCAGCCCGGTTTTAATTTAACAGATACGGCAGACCACGAGCATCCCAACGCGTTGACCAACGCCCAGCGACCTACGTCCAACGCCCAACGTCCAACGTCCAACGGTCAGCGATCGCGAATCGCCAATTTTATCAAAAAATCCAATTTCCTCGCGAACGACAGCAGTGTAGCGACAGCACAAAAAAACTAAGAATGTGGAAGTAGTGCTTTTAGGCTGCCCGATACAAATAGATGAGATTGTTGCCGGGAAAGTGAAGGAATGAGAAAATATGAACGAATCCTGTAGCTTTCAATCTTTTTGAAATTAGACCCGAAACTGTGATTAATTGTTTGCAAAAGATACATTGATTCATGATCATTCTTTAAATTATCATAATCAACATTTAGAAACTCGCAAGGGTTTGGTGCTATTGGCAACTATTAGAAATGCAGATTTCTTTTTCTTCTACAAAGTGGCCCCGAGACAATCATTCGTCAATCGTTACGTGTTTGAGCATTTTATTACCCACGACGGAACGGAGTACGGGTATATGCGTTTAGGGTGAGAGACCGTTTGTACATTACTCTATTAAAAATATTTTATGTTTGATTGTATGTTAAATTGTTCACAAAAAACAATAATGCAAAAATATTTTTGTTTGTTTGTTTGTTTGTTTGTTTGTTTGTTTGTGTGTTCGTTTGTGCACATCAATGTTCCCATTTATTTCAAAGACGGCTTGACCGATTTAGATGCGGTTTTCTGTATAATGTTTGGTGTTCAGCGGCAATGGTTCTTAGATAGTTGTTACGAACATCGATCACCAGGGGGCGCCATAAAATACATTTATATTGCAAACGAATGTTCCCATTTATTTCAAAAACGGCTTGACCGATTTAGATGCAGTTTTCTGTATAATGTTTGGTATTCATTGGCAATGGTTCTTAGATAGTTGTTTCGAACATCGATCACCAGGGGGCGCCATAAAACATTTATATTGCAAACGAATGTTCCCATTTATTTCAAAAACGGCTTGACCGATTTAGATGCAATTTTCTGTATAATGTTTGGTATTCATTGGCAGTGGTTCTTAGATAGTTGTTACGAACATCGATCACCAGGGGGCGCCATAAAAAAACATTTACAGTGCAAACGGATGTTCCCAATACAGTTGTACAGTTGGATACAGTTTTGTACAAAATACTAGTGAGTCATTGCCAATGGTTTGTAGATAATTGTTCTTGTGATTGAACAGCAGAGGGTGCCACAATAAACGTATCTGTATGACTTGGAAGGGAAATTCTCTGTTTTAATATATTTCTAGTAAATTCCTTGTGTTAGTGATTGGGTTTGTTTGAACTAGTCTCAAACATTAAATTTGGTGACAAGGGTCTGACGATGCAACATGGGGCTGATTAGCGATGCATATTAATGGTAACTAGTAAATACCTCGAGTTTAGGCTCATTTGATTTGGTTAAACTATTCTAACACATTAGGCTTGGTGGCGAGGATTAATGAATGAATATGGCGCACTTACCCGGCAAGAGGGCCATGGCCCAGGGCGTCAGCCTCCGAGGGGCGGCGCCAGCCGCACCTCGCTCAGTTTTTCTTACTTTATTAGAGAAATTCCCTGTGTTTAATGTGTTATCTTTCTGTTAAACACGTATTGTGTATACAGTCTAGTAAACAGGGATTCGTATGTTTTAACTAGGCCCAAACCTTTAGATGTACATAGTACATCTAACCCTAGATGTATGTACATACATCTAGGGTTAGATGATGCCTTCAGACGCTGCATAGAAGAGTTAATGGCTAGTTTGAAGATGATTTTAATTTTTTAATAATAATATCTTTTAAATACATTAATATATTAATTGAAAAACTATAAAACAAGTGGAAAATTAAAAAATTTTAAAACACCCACGACTTATGCAGACTTGTAATTGAAAAAGGATTAAATAATTTTTTTTTAAACTCCCCGACTAAAGGAAAGTAAGAACTAAGAACCTATCAGTATAATTACAAATCCAAGAAAATCCGTCGGAGCTGCCATTGCTATTTTCGTTTCCAATATCAATGAATGAAATTAGTAAGCATTGATAAACTGCCGGTAGGTATATGAGAAGTATCAAGAAATTGAATTAGTCATCAACTGGTAAACAGCACCATCGACCGTCACAGGCAGGACACAGCAGCTCCGGCGGATTTTCTTGGATTTGTAATTATACTGATAGGTTCTTAGTTCTTACTTTCCTTTAGTCGGGGAGTTTCAAAAAAAATTATTTAATCCTTTTTCAATTACAAGTCTGCATAAGTCGTGGGTGTTTTAAAATTTTTTAATTTTCCACTTGTTGAAGGTGCGAATGATTAAGTTTCATTCGATACGTCAATTTCTAGCTCCTTCAATTCAATTTCAAATGCGGCGATTGACCGAATTCAGTCAATCGCACAACGAGACGTTCTAATGCGACATTAGCGATTGTCAATGGGCGTCAACAACGTTAACATGCGCATGCTACAAATTATTTATCCTTTGACAGAATCGAACCTAGGACACCATTTTACCACAGCTGCACATGCCGTTGCTGCCAGTACGCGGCGTGCGGTCTGCGGTACCATTCAACCCGTCAATAGAGCACGCGATATCGCGCGTGTCGTCGCGGCCGATATGTGGTGCCAGCGACCCTTGTCACGTGACCAGGAATGTGAGCGGTTAAACACAAATGATAGTAGTACAGAATACCCAGTATTGTGTGTGATATATTCACTCACTCTTATTTAAAGGTATCCAGGTTGTAAGAGGGGGGAAACACAGATTTCGGGAGAGCATTCCAAACTTTAGCCATGCGTTCTGAAAATGAAGAAGCGAAGCGCTTTGTACGTATAACGACGATATGGGATAGGCTTTTGTTATTCAACAAAAGTTATTTTTAATGAGCACTATAAGTTCCTCGTTAGGTACGTGACTGCGATCTCCTCTGAGGGTAAGTGACGATGCAGCCGAAGCCTCCCTCGAGATAAAACACGCGAGACATTAAATAGTTCATGGTAAACATGTAAATAGAATTCAGAATTTTTGGCCAACTAAATCAGTCAATTAAATGACTATATCCACGGACGTTAATTTATGGTTTTTTACAAATCCTGTAGGATCCACGAATCGAAAATCCAGTCAGATCGAAAAAAAGCTTTTTGAGTTTTCAATAAAAGAAGCACCTTTTCATTACCAATTCGTTGACGACGAAAACTATCAGCTTTTACATTTTAAAAATGGAATCTCAATTCGAAATGGCGTCCTCGATCCGACTACCCTGCAGGCGCCGCGCAAAACGAGCAAAAACCGGGCAAAAAACGTGCAAAATGCGGGCAAAAGAAGACTCCAGTCCTTTTAATTTATTGTCAATTATTTTATGAACGTAACCATTTCGATAATGCATACTTGCAATTTATCGAAACATTTCGTTTGTAACGCGCGTTGCAAAACGAACTTTACTGCTAATATTTTACCGTTCAAAATTTCTCAGCTTTAGAGTATTCAATACGCATTCTGTATCATTCATAGAGAAAAGTGCTTTATCGACGATGTCTATTGAAATTTCTACCTTATTGTTAATGTGTTAAAGTTTCAAATCTACTGTCGATAATTTTTATTTTGTATCATGAATGTTTGCCTGTACTAAAGAGATGCTTATTGTTTTTAAAGCGAAGTGAATTTACGGATTATTGCAAGAGCGACAGTTTTTATCATCTTTTACCATTTTCCCACTCCCTAATTGGATTTCTTTCAGATTTAATATTTTTCATTTTCCAGTATTAAAATTTATAAGTACGTACATTTCACCATCGAAGAGTTTTATGAGAAAAATAAATTCACAAATCTTGTGCTACATTTAATTAAGCTTTTACTATTGAATGAAATTATATTATGAAGATCACAATTATGAAGATCAGGAATTTTACATTATTATTATCTAATTATTAACAAATTTTCTCAATGGATAATAATCATGAATGTATGTTAATGGAATCCAACCAAGCTGATTAAAATCCCAACTTTAATTTTTTATACACTACGGTCTCCACACTAACGGCTACATTTGTTTAAAATTAACATCCGGTTTGCAAAGTTATAGGCGAATAAACAAGTCGTACTTCTCAATAAAATATGTACTTATGACAGGAAATTATGTGCATTGAAAAGAAAGTATCTTGTTGTATGCAAAATTAAATTCAAGATATTATAAACAAATACCTAGTGTCATGGGTTCTTAAAATAGTATAAAACAATATACGTGCGGAAAGTTTGTAATTTCTTTACGAGTCCCGGTTTGTTGAACCAAGCCGAAGGCGACGCGAGGAAGGAGGAGCCGAAGGAGGACGAGTAAAAATGACAATTCCGCACGTGCATTGAACGACGTTTTTTAATACATTTGCGAAAAAAAAATATTGGTTTTACGTGTTTGCCTGCTCCGTGTTTGCATGCCGTGTTCGTGTTCATGCGCTCCTGGTGCGCCCGCTCCGGTGCCGCGTAGGAGGAAAACACAAAAGCACTAGTGCGGAAAAGAATAACTTTGCGCACGCTAAACACACATGGAAATGTCAACTTTTTGAGCAAATGTATTAAAAAACACTTTTTTAATTTCTTAGAATATTTTCGTTTTGTTTCAAGAGAAAAATTGACACCAGCTTTGGTCATTCTTCTAGTAAAGCAAAACATGGATAGATAGGATATTGGGAACCGCCATAACCGCTGAATCTGTATTCACAGTCTGAATTTCTCCATAGTTTTGGAACGTGCATCTCATAGAAGTTATAGAGTGGCTGTTAATTCGCCACTCTGCGACCATTATAGCGCACATGTCCGCCATTACTCAGTCGTGAAGCGCTGCAGTCCGCCATCTTGCGTTGATGTATCGATGAGACGTGTTGGAGCGACTCCAATGCTCCATCATTAAGCACAGAGTCAGTTGAAGTTCACAAAGTGGATCTCTACGATTTCGCATTGTGAAGCCAACATCTCCTGAGGATGTTCCGGTGTCGGAACAAAACGTGCATCAAAGAAAGTGTTGGAAGAATTGTGTGCGGCGTTTGACGTGGGAGGTATGCCTGCACATTGACCATGCAGTATCTTTTCAGGTAGCGGATTATAGTAAAACTGTCTGCAAAAATTAATCTGTCCTGCTTAAGTGGATATTCTCCATAGAGTACCTAAAAATTTGAAATTCATACGTAAATAGTCTAAGATCCAAAAGTAGAATCGACCTTCATTCGTCCATTAAACGGCTGGGTGAAGGTTGATCTTACTTCGGATCCTCTATTAAGAGACAATATGATGAAAGTTCTGAAAAAAACACAAACGTTAGTAAGCGCAAACTCCCATAAGAGCTAAATTGAATTTTGCTCTCGCTATCTTCTGAAACCAATTTTCGTTTTTCGAAAAGATAAGTTAAAGTACTTATGATTATGATTAAAAATAATAAGAAAAGTTTTTCGCAATAGGTCTCAGTCATAATCGTAATATAGCGATGTCAGATAAGCAGCAAGAGCGAGCAAGGAGGTATAATTTATGTCCCGCCTCGCGATAACGTCCGGCGTGTTGGAACATGTCCAGACCTGTCCCGACCCGTCCCGACTTGTCCCGGCTTGTCCCGATAACACGCTGAGACGCGCCAGACTTGCCCGAACGCGTGATATCTTGTCCGGACGCATAACGTCATACTTGGGTGAATTCAGAGAAAATACAATACTACTCGACGTATATTAGCTTTTGCTAATGTAGCAAGGTCTTATTTTACGCGTCAGAACGATGAGACAAGCAAGACTATATCAGATGCAGTTCATCCAACAACTTTGTACTGCATCCATATGAAGCACTGTTCTGACCTCTTCAGAGTAATATTGCCTAAAGTCCGGTCGCCGAATACAAAGAATTTCGTACATTAACCTGTTACTACTTTTCTCTGTCACTCCCGCGTCAAAATAATGCCTCTCGCTCGCACAGGACGGCGGTCATTGTACCTGTGCGAGCGAGAGGCATTATTTTGACGCGGGAGTGACAGAGACAGGTAGTAACAGGTTAATGTACGAAATTCTTTCTATTCGGCGACCGGACTTTAGTAATCTCGTCGACATACAGTGACATTCAAACCCCAGTAAAACCTAACATGACGGCTTAGCGGCAGAATAACTGACGCTGTGGTGAATGAATGAATGAATGAATGAATTAACACTTTATTGCACATTACAAAAGAAAAAGAACATAACACATAAGAAATCATACAAAGACATATTGCGCAAAAGGCGGTCTTATTGCCAAAGGCAATCTCTTCCAGTGGTGTTTCCTATCTGGACGAACTTCGCAAGCAGAGTCTTGCTTCCAGTAGATAGTGTGTTGTTAGCTGCTTTTGTCACACCAAAATTTGCTTTATGTATTAGGTAAAGAAGACTGTAACGTATTTACTGAGTTGGAAGTGATGTCTTATCTAAGTATGTATGTCTCTATGTATGATTGTTCGAATGGGTGAGAGGTGTTCGGCCTCCGTTGACCCTCTTCAACAGTCAGCTCACAACTAACAACAATTTAATACTGATATTAATGATATACGGCTCAGTAGTTCAAGTATTTCAACTGGCCTATTGCTTGCAATACATTCTGTATCATTGCATTATTACTGCTCTTACGGCTTCGCTTCCATGAATTTCGCGAATTCCGCGGAAACCATAGATATTTTCTGAGTAAAAAGTAGGTTATATGTTAATCCAGGATATTATTTTTCTTCATTTCTAATTTCAGCCAAATCGGTTTAGTAGTTTTTGCGTAGAGTAACAAATATCCATACATCGATACAAACTTTCGCGTTTTTAATACATTATTTGAAAAGAAAGGAAACTTCCAAAATTATGTTGTTTGTACTCACTTCAAGATATTACGAACTTTTGTACAATAATTTCACTTGATAATAAAGGTAGAGGAAAACTTGAGGACTTTTACCGTAAAGAAGTAATGTATTGCTGTGTTTCAGGTTGAAGGATCCTGTAAGCCCACGCGATTACTATGGGAAATTGTTGGTCTGGTGAGAGGCTTCGGCCGTGGCTAGTTAACCCTACAAGCAAAGAAGCACCGCCAAGCGATTTAGCGTTCCAGTGCGATCCTTGTAGAAACCGTTGGGGTAACTTACCCTTCAAAGTTAGTACGATAATACCTTAGGCTGCATCATCACTTACAATCAGGTGAGATCACAGTCAAGTACTAACTTGTATAGAGTAAAAAAATGAGACTAAAAATGTAAAATTTTATTAGTACTTAGGTCGTATGATACACTTAACATCTGGTGAGATTGCAACCAAGTACTAAATTGCAGCACAAAATAAAGGTACAGTTTCTATTTTGTGGTTGCAGCGTGTAAAAAAATGTAGGTTTACTCACAAAGTTTTCCTCCACTGGTGTAAATACAACAGAGAATACTGTAATAGTGAAAGCCTGAAGCAATCTTACATTGTGTTGACTCTTAGACACACATACAAGTAGAATGTAGGTTTTAAGATACACAATAGAATACACGACAGCCCTCGCTCTCCGGTCTGGCATAACAGTACGACATAATAGACATAACACAATTTAACTGAGTTAGGAATCGATTTATAAATTCCACGATTTTATATTATAGGTGAAACAGGAAAAACTGTGGAGTACGTGCTAAGTATCTTCACACAACGTTTTGCTTAGACATTTCCACGAAAGAATGGTGTATTTCTGTGATTGACATCCCATATTATACTCGCACAAAAAATTCTCATCAGTATTTTGATACGAATCGTTTTGTACGCAACTTTGAACTAAAATTATTTTTAAAGCTTATCTTTAACAGTTATTATTTAGGTTCCTTCAAGAGAAGAGTGAATTGGCATTTTCCTGGCAAGCGCGCTCCATCCTAGACCTCATCATTGCTTTCCATCACGCATGATTGTCGTCAAGCGTAAGCCTATCTTCAATTAAAAAAAAAAAAAAACAAGTGCGTTTCAATCCGACCAAGACTAATTTTGTTTATAAGTAGTGTAAAAGAATGAACCATAAAAGAAGTAAATAAATCAAGTTTAGAGTTAAGAACCAAGAATGTAATAAATTACATTAAAACGATAAATAATGCAGGTTATATTATAATTATTGAACTAAGCCGATGATGTACTCGAAAGTGGCTTAGCGTGAATTTAGCGTAGTTAGCTATATCGAATCAAAGTCGATATAATCCGCGATTGACCGATCAGTGGTTTTCGCTAGCCCTGCTGTTGCTGCCGCTGAAACGTTCAATTGTCCGGAGTGAAGCGAAGCGGAATGAAGGTCGCCATAATTGGAACACTTGCAGACCTACTCCTCATTCTCTTATCTTGCTTTTATTTACAGGAAAGTCCACAGGAAAACTTAAAACTCGTTTGAATTTCAAGTGTTTTCAAGTGCGCCTTAAACTATATTAATTTATTATACGGAGTGTTATTTTTATATTGGAGGCCTCAGATCTATTTTCTACATATAAAAAATAAATCATTTGAGTTCATTTCGCGGTTGTCTCAATGAATGAATGACGGTTCTATGTTCTATTGTATCTCTCAAAGAAGCAATGTAATAAAAAAAATATTTTACACTCAGCAGATTGTGAAGAGAGCTCAGGCACCGAATACGTAATATGGCTCAGGAATGTAAGATGCAATTTTGATACGATATCTCCACCTGTTTTGAGAAAGAAGACCAAAAGAAGAAGAAGCAAAAAGGAGCAATAATAACCGGATGCCCAAAAATGTGGCAGAAAGTATAAGCCTATTCTAGCATACGTAAAGAAAAAAATTGATACGTTATAGCTATGGCTATAGCTTGTAGGTAGGCGGGAGTTGTGACTCGGCTCGATAAAGTGCGTAATGTACGAGGAAGTTTTAAAGTTGCACCAATTACTCAGATGGTATGGATATGTAAAACACTAGTACTTAACCAGTTTTTGTCCCTAATAATAGCCGTCATATAGTCGGTCTGTACGTCACTTGGCACAGCATGAAGCTCGAGTGAGGGTCCATTTCCTCAAGCCTTGACACCGCTGTGTTGGCATGACGCCCGCTCCATGCATTTCCCGTCTTCGAATCGCATATTTCTGCAGTTAAAAAGGTCATAATCGTTACAAGTTCACTAGCGCAAAACCGCGTCTACGTCCAAGTGAACATTTGGTACACTAACTCTGTCATGTTAATTTTCAGTGCGAAATACTCAAGTTAAACCTTGGATAAATTGTAATTGTGCCCAATAAGATTAAATGGACAAAATGAAAAAAAGCTCACACTAACTTCTACTTAAGTATAATATATTATACAGGGTACAGTGGTACAGATAAACGAAATCAAATCGACATAATATCTATATAGATGGACTAAATCTACCGCATAAAAGGTATTTAAACCAAATATCAGACCAAGTTATACATGAAATAAGTAAAATTGACTATGAGGATAATTATATAACTTCAATTAGAAAGCATCTTCAAAATTTGAATTCAAAATATAAAATGCACAAAAAAGGAACTATCCCATACTATTTTAAACCGTTATCTAAAATCGAGGGTACTAAAGAACCGGTTACTCGCTTAACACCAGCTTCTTCGAAAGAGGACACTTCTGAAATTAACCAAAAAAATAAACAATTTTTTCGTAAAGACAGCAAATTCTAATTTAATATTATTCCATCAAAACATAGCTGGCTTTTCAAATAAGAAAGATTTACTTGAAACATGTGTAGAAGATTTTAGGTTAAAAAATATTGATTTCGACATAATTTGTATTTCGGAAAGCTTTATTCGTAGTGACATGACAAACTTATTAAAGATGCAAAATTATGTTTTAGCTGATCACTACTGCAGAAGTGATGAACGTCGTGGTGGTACATGTATATTTATCAGCAAGAATATAACCTACAATAATTTAGTTGAAGTAAAAGGGTTCGCTTGTCCCAAAAGTTTTGAGTGCTGCGGCATTGAATTAGTAACACTAAAATTAATAGTTGTATGTATTTATAGAGTACCAAACATTAATAATGCAAATGATTTTTTCTTATATTTAAACCGTCTTCTACACTTTCTGACAACTAAAAAGAAAACATTTAAATTCATTCTATGCGGTGATTGGAATTTTAATCTGTTAAAACCTACAAAAGTAGTTGATGAATTATATTCTACACTTAGCAACTATAATATGAAAATACATATTAATACACCTACTAGGCAACAATCATGTTTAGATCTTTTCGTCAGCAATATTCATGATGCTACGGGTGAGGTGCATCACCTAGGGCTATCAGATCACGAAACAGGACAAACGCTTAAAATAAATATTAACAATGAAAAATGCAATCATCATACATTCGTATACAAACGGGATTACTGTAGAGAAAATATCTCCAAATTTGTTACGTGTTTATCGTCTGTTTCTTTTTCTGATACATACCGAAATAATGACCTTGAAGAGGCATTCAATGAATTTCACTCACTGATAACTTTGTTCTACGACCTCTGTTTTCCGATCATCAAAATTAAAAATAAAAATAAGGCCAAGAAGTTAAGATGGCTAACAAGGGGTTTAAAAAAATCATGTACTCGGAAAAGAAAACTATATTTACAATACCTTAAATCTAGGTCTAACAAAAAAATAAATAAAAGACAATATGAAGTATATAAAAGAGTGTTAAAATCTTGTTTATTGCAAGCCAGAACCATTTGTAATAATCGGTACATCATGAATAGCAAAAATAAATGTAAAGCCGGTTGGGAAGTAATTAGAGAGGTTACGTCTAATGACAACATAAATAATTCTGAAGTTGATAAACTTTTAGTAAATAATGTAGAATATGAAGATCCCATGCAAATCTGCGAGTTATTCAATAACTTTTTTGTAGACATATGTACGAATAACAATAACCACATATCGACCTCTGTAGATTCGGTTGAAAATAATATAAAATCAATGTTCCTATCACCCACTACTCCTACTGAAATTTATAAATTAATCTTGTCCTTAAATAATACAAATGCAGCAGGTTACGACTCTATTACGACTAAAATATTAAAAGCAATTGCTCCTTTTATATCAGGAATACTAAGCCATATAATAAATTTATCATTTGAGCAAGGTTGTTTTCCAACTAAATTGAAAATGTCAATAGTTAAGCCTCTGTATAAAAAAGGCGAAAAAACATCAATCAATAACTATAGACCAATCACATTAGTACCCGTACTTGATAAAATCTTTGAAAAGGCAATGCAATCAAGGATCTTGAACTTTACAACCTCTCACGACATATTATGCAAAGAACAGTTTGGATTTAGGAAGGGTAGTTCAACATCATTGGCTTGTTTTAATTTGGTTAAAGAAGTGTCAGAATGTCTTAATCATAAAAAACAAGTTGTTTCTGTCTTTTTGGATATGAGCAAAGCCTTCGACTTTGTGCACCATAATAGACTTTTAGCAAAGCTAGAAAAATATAGTTTAAGAGGTAAAGTACACGATTGGTTATCGAGCTATTTGTGCAACAGGAAACAGTGCACAGAAATTACAAAAATACAAAACTTAGAGAGAAAAACTTTTAGGTCTTCATGGAGATTTATCAATAGTGGGGTTCCCCAAGGGAGCATATTGGGACCCTTGCTTTTCTTATTGTACATTAATGACTTGCCAAGAGCAATTTCACACGGATGCATACTATTTGCTGACGATACTACTATTACAATTCAATGCAATGATAAGATTAATTTTGAAAATGACATTAATGACTCGATTCGTGACATAATTACATGGCTAAATGAAAATAATCTAAATGTGAATATTGATAAAACAAAATTAATTCAATTTGAGACAACTAACGCAAAACTACCTACCTTAAATATAAACTACAACCAAATCCCTATAGAAAAAGTGCATAGTACCAAATTCTTAGGTATAATGATAGATGCTAAATTAAATTGGAAAGAGCACATTGACATGATTTGCAAAAAAATTAACAAATTCGTTTTTGCCTTACGTAGGTTAAGCCAGACTTCCTCTGTCCAAACTTCCCTAAGCGCCTATCACGGTTATGTGTCATCTGTACTCAATTACGGCCTTATACTGTGGGGCAACTCAACGGAATTTGAAAGAGCCTTCAAAGCTCAAAAAAAGTGTGTGAGGGCAGTTACGGGGGCATATTTCCTGGATAGTGCTAGGCCAATTTTTAAGAAACTTAACATTTTGCCTCTTCCATGCATGTATATTAAGGAAATGTGTCTATTTGTAAAAAAGCATAATAACTACTTTACAACTGTTAATGACATTCAGGGAAAAAATAATAGGAGGGGTAACAAATTAGTATGGCCTAAAGTTAATTTAACGCTATACAAGAAAAATGTTTATTGCATGGCAATTAAAATTTATAACAAATTGCCAAAACATTTAGTTGACCTGCCGCTGCCTAAATTTAAAAGAAAAATTAACGAGTGGCTCATGTCCCGTCAATTTTATACTTTAGACGAGTTTTTTAATAATGACATGTTTACGTAGATGGTGTGCGACTCGAGATGATTTTAATTTGGTTTTAACTTTTTAATTAAGTAATGTATTTTGTGACTTAATGTATTTGTAATTATAGTTGTTTTTATTATTAACAGAATTTATATATATATATATATATAAAAAAAATATGAAATTGAATTATAGCACTTTGTAACTAATGTAGAAAAAGAAATAATAATTAATTTGTAACTTCAAATACATATAACTTACTTTGTACTTTTTGCACGCCATTTTGGCAGGATATGTGAACTTATATTATATTTAAGACCCAATGTACCTACCATATTCATGCAAATAAATGATTTGATTTGATTTGATTTGATTTGATCTTTATTCCACTTAGATCTTACTTACAGGCCCTTAGGAAAATGATGATACGATTTTAACCTATAAAATATTATTATGTTTTAGGTGATAACTATTAGACAACTTCAAACTAAGTTTATGAGGGTTTTAACGCGTCCTGCACTGAGAAGAAGCCCCCAAAATACTCAGTCGGGTTTTCTTTACAGATTCTACGCTGAATACACTGCTTAAAAAACTACACTCCACTGAAATAATAAAACTGCACTAGGTACAGTGTGTATTTTTTTTTACTCTATACAAGTTAGTACTTGACTGCGATCTCACCTGATGGTAAGTGATGATGCAGCCTAAGATGTTAGCGTACTAACTTGGAAGGGTAAGTAAATTTACCCCAACGGTTTCTACAAGCATCGCATGGAACGCTAAATCGCTTGGCGGTGCGTCTTTACTGGTAGGGTGGTAACTAGCCACGGCCGAAGCCTCCCACCAGACCAGATCTGAGCGAATTTAGAAATTATAAAATCCCAAAGTGGCCCGTGGCGGGAATCGAACCCGCGACCTCCCACTCGAATCCCAGAGGTCGTCAAAAAGGTGTAAAGGTGTATAGTGCATAGTAGGTACAGAAGGCGCTGTATTTAGCTCTGTCTACTACCTGTACTGGTTTCAGTGGGCACAGTGGGCACTCTGGGCATTCAGGGCACACTGGGCACTCCATCGGAGCTCACCCGGCTTAATGTAAAGCTGCGGTCCGAGCCGCTTAATAAATTACCACAAGCAGCAATTAATATAAATGAGCTCGCATTTGTTGATATTATACGGGAGCTACGCATTTGCGAACATGTGTATACGTGTATATAAAGGTATGAACCTGCTTGATTTCTGCTGCGTAATTGGCTTCAGAAGGGTGATTTCGGGTTCATTTCTCGTCTGGTGATTCTCAAAAATCCCTAATTCAGTAATCATCGACATGAATGAAACCGTGGTGCATTATTTGACTTAGTTTTGAGCGCTGTTACGCAGAGAAATTCGGTTTTTCACCGATCCCTGTATTTAGATTGTAGCGGTATTCGATAGCTGACGACAGATGGCGTAACCAGTACCCTAGCACACGCTGACGGACTTTCGACGAGCGTGCTATATATAGAAGTTCTGACGTCACACGCTCGGATCACAAGCGGTCCCCAGGCATAACACCTGCCTGGAGGGAAATTTCCCTATTGCCCTACCAACCGGCAAAAGCTCATAAATGTCATAATATTATGAGTATAGAAATATACATCTTCACCATAAAATGAAATTACTTTCAAGTACTAACTTGTAATTCAAGAAAACCCCCTCGATGTACGCGGACCCCTAAATAAATATTATCGCCAATTAGCGAAAAAGCGATCTAATCAACAGTCATCATTAACGATTAATTGGAAATTTTCACCCAAACGGAAACCAATTCTCGACTCTTAATTGATAACCGCAAAGTTTATTTTGCAGTGAAACTAATTATATTACGAGCGGCAACCGCCGCAAATCGGTTTGGG
This sequence comes from Coenonympha arcania, assembly GCA_036785405.1. Classification (NCBI taxonomy): domain Eukaryota; kingdom Metazoa; phylum Arthropoda; class Insecta; order Lepidoptera; family Nymphalidae; genus Coenonympha; species Coenonympha arcania. The sequence continues at coordinate 11,355,210 of CM072078.1, forward strand.
GTTAATTTGTTGATTTGTGATAATTTATATTTGCTGAATATTTTATCAAATTGGCGGGGTTCTAATATTTTTGGTATTCTCTAATACAACATTATGTATTACATAAATAGACTCAGAGTCACTCAGGGGGCGATGGAGACCGCTTTGCTCGTATCTCTACGTAATCAAATTAGAAATGAGGAGATCCGTAGACGAACCAGAGTCACCGACATAGCTCAACGTGTCGCGAAGCTGAAGTGGCAATGGGCGAGGTGGGGTACATAGCTCGTAAAACCGACGGACGTTCGAGACCCAAAGTGCTGGAATGGCGACCCCGCACGGGAAAGCGCAGTGTTGGCAGACCTCCGACCAGGTGGAGTGACGATATTTAAAGTCGCGGGGAGTCGTTGGATACAAGTAGCACAGGACCGTGAAATGAAATGAAATGAAATTTTATTCATAAAAATGTACGTAGAATTTGATGTTACAATATTTGGATATGCCGATTACATTTTACCATTAACTGGTGTATGATTATTAAAGTAATAATTCTAAACTTAGGTAGGTATTAACACAATATGAAAATAGGTAGGACGTACACTATAGATTGTCTCAAAGATTACCATAAAATGTCGAACATAATAAAAATTGTTAAAGTAATGTCAGTATATTATCAGTGTTTGACGACCGAATGGCGTAGCGGTAGCGAACCTGCCTCTGCGTCGGAGGTCGTGGGTTCGATTCCCACTACTGGTAAATGTTTGTGTGATGAGCATGAATATTTTCCAGTGTCTGGGTGTTTTTCAATATATTATATTTAAGTATATTAGTATGTATATATTAATCAGTCATCTAGTACCCATAACACAAGCTATCGCTTACTTTGGGGCTAGATTGCGATGTGTGTAATGTCCTGATATTTATTTATTTATTTATTTATTATATTATTAATACATTCATATTGTTATATATTCATATGTCATATTATATATTGTAGGAAATAAAGAAAATTATAAGTACTAAAGAAGGCTCGAACGATTTTCATAAAATTCATTATATAAAATATTTTTCATAGTTACTGATTCAAATATTCATTAACAGAATAATAACATTTTCCTAGGAGCCATTTATGCAAATTTGTCTTAAGACCTGGAATTGACATTGTTTTGAATTGCGAAGGAAGGTGATTATATATGTTTATCGCCATACAATATGAATTTTTCTTAAAAAGTCTTAACTTTACTTGAGGCCACAACAATCTATCTTTGTGTCTTGTAACACGCTGCACTAAATCCCCATGCCTATTAAAATATTCAGGATTTTTTCTAACGAAAATACAAATTTCTTTTATGTATAGACAGGGCAGTGGTAGTATATTTAGCTCCTTAAACATCGGGACAGCTATCTAAGTAGTGAGCGCCACAAATTGCTCGTATACACTTTTTTTGTGCCGTGGGAATTAAAAATCATTGGCAGAAGGCTGTCCAGCAGTGGACATCCGTTCGTCGGCTGAAACGAATAAAAGATCTACTTACCGTATTATGTTCGTAAATTTTATGAACTGAATATTACATCGACTGAACCGCTTTTATTGATGTTTACAATAATGATACCTCCTCTATTTTTTCCTTCAGGCAATATCGCAGGTAAAACTTAGAATTTAATATTCATACCTATGACCTTTTTGGACCCTGTTGGTAATGTTGCGTGTTCTTGTATCATCAATTACAAACTTTAATACAATCCTAATTTACTGAGAAATGATAATAATTTTACATCTGCTATTACTCGCTAATGCAATCAACAACTATTAATTAACATCAGACATTGTGGTAAAGCCAATGCGATACACAGATATTGTTTGTAACAATAATGTTGATGTAAACCTAACCCGAAATCGCCTGGATTTTACCCTCCTAATACAGTTGGTACTTTGATAGTGCCTTTTACCATCAGATATCGATTTAACCCTGCTATTAAAATCAGACTTCGATCTAACCGTTATAATAACATCAGCGGGGCTAAACGAATTCACAGTCGTTTGGCGTTAACGCTAGTCGACAAAAATGTATGGGCAAAACAAATGACGGTAGAAAAACCACGATAATAATTACTAAACACGCTGTGTTTGAATAATTAACTACGCTAACTTGAACGCTCGCTGGCGTTCTCGCGGACCTTGTAGATAACTTGAGCGTACTTCCCTTGACAATTGACAGCCGACAGTGTCAAACACAGCGTGTTTAGTAATTATTATCGTGGTTTTTCTACAATCATTTGTTTTGTCCATACATTTTTGTCGACTAGCGTTAACGCCAAACGCTTGTGACTTTGTCTAGCCCCGCAGGCGTGGATAGTAACCCTGCGATTTCGGCAGCATCGCCGGCACTCGACGCTCGAAAACGGGTCTCGCTTTAAGCGGATAAGATAACCATTACGCTCCTTCTCTCTATCATGTTAATGAGTCATAACCCGCGGGAGGGCGCGTCCTAATTGGGTGATTTACTTGTGGGTTACACTTACAACACAAGCCGAGAGCTGCGGATTACTTTTGCTTATAGAAATTACTCGTATTGTGTTTTAGTCTGTTTACCAGGTTGTAGGATAGTGTTTGGACTTTTTTTTAAAGTCCGTACTATCCATTTACTATCCACACACTTACATATCACAACCATAGTGTGGTAGGGTATAAGTATCATTACAGTCTCCAATGTTCTGACATGTGTTTTGATTTAAAGGGTATTGTAGCTGGAAAAAATACAGCGCATTTTTCTAGCAAGGCAAGTGGAATGAAAAACGTCGTATTTTACGCGCATTTGCACTCATTATACTCTCTCGACTCCCTTATCGCACTCGTCTTATAATAACGCCTCAGGTGTAACGTCTAAATATTATAAAAACTTTTCTTTTGGTTTTCACTAGTTACTTTTGTGTAAGGAACCCTAAAACGTGTTTCTTACCACAGGTACATTGTCGCTAGAGAGGCTCGCCGGCGCGTTTGAAGTGAGATGGCTTGTATTCCACGGCTTCACATATTCACATACAAATTGAAACTGGAATTATTTGTATTGGTTTCCTTGTGCTTCTTCTCACTTATACACAGGTATTTTATAATCACACGAATATAATAAAGTCAAAGGTTTGTATATTGCGTGTGTTTGTTACAGTAAAACAACTAAAACAAATAAAACGATATGGCTGAAATTTAAATAAATGAATTATTTGTAAACTCATAATAATACTCACTCACTGACTAATCACGATATCTCAGGAAGTATAAAGCCTACAAACTTGAAATTTGAAAGCTAGGTTCTTTGTAATGGGTAGGTGTCAGCTAAGAAACGATTTTGAGAAACTACCCCTCTAAGGGGGTGAAATAGGGGTTGGAAGTTTATATGAAAGTCCCGTGTTTTTGAAGTTAGAGACTTGAAAATCGTCATTTGGGTTATCAGCTTCAGATATTAAAAATTTGTATAAGTCGTTTTGGAAAATTCCCCTTTAAGGGTGGTAAAATAGGGGATGAAAGTTTTTATGTGAAAATTTTAATATTGTTACTGTTGACTTGAAATTTGGAAAGTAGGTTCTTTCTAATGGGTAGTTGTCAGCTAAGAAACGATTTTGAGAAACTACCCCTCTAAGGGGGTGAAATAGGGGTTGGAAGTTTATATGAAAGTCCCGTGTTTTTGAAGTTAGAGACGTGAAAATCGTCATTTAGGTTATTATCCCGGAAAAAGCGATGGTTCCCGCAGAAGTAGTGAAAAACCTAAATTCACGCGAGCGGAGCCGCGGGCAACAGCTAGTTAAATATATACGGGACATTTTACACATCGCAATCTAGCCCCCAAGTAAGCGATAGCTTGTGTTATGGGTACTAGATAAATACAATATATTGAAAAACACCCAGATACTGGAAAACATTCATGCTTATCACACAAACATTTACCAGTAGCGGGAATCGAACCCACGACCTCCGGCGCAGTCAACAGGTTCGCTACCACTACGCCATTCGGTCGTCAATTGAAATGGAGATAGAATATAGCCCCAGAATTGTTTTATTTATTATTAATGTATGCAGGCTGGGCCGTGGGAAACCACTAACTTCTCAGTTAAGTTTAAGTATATATCGGCGCAAGGGCCGATGATTGACAGTAATAATGTTGACTTGAATTGATTTTTCTATTTTTAGTTATCATTTGGATGATTACGAATCATTTAAACGATAGCTGGTAGATCTTTGTGATCGAAAATAAAGGTAAAGGTTTTTAAGGTAATAATTGGTAAATGGTAATGGTAAATGGTAACGGTAAGGTTTTTATTAAAGGTAATTTTGAGGTAAATCAAAGGCAATTTATTAAACTATTATTTTATTATATGTGGTCAAACTTCCTTGCAACGCCATCTGGCGGTATTAAGTCATGATTCTAGTTGTTTAACGGATGCGCGTGCAATCGTGACGGAATATCGCGCCACCTTCGGTAACGCGAGGTGGGGACGATTTGTCTTCCTTGAGCCGGCGCGCTAGTCGGGCGAACACACTCTTGCAATGGCGCTTGAGCCGTCAACTTCTCTTAATATAAACACAGTTCAATTATTTCTTTTCATCACTATTTATATAAAATCATAATAATCTCATTCATTACTTCAATTTTCATATTTTAATCACTATTTTAGCTTTGAATGTAAGTCAGTGTGGCCGATGCGGCTTGATAACTGATTTTAAATGCGTGTAACGCTGTGTTAATCGTTTTATTGACGGCCTCGCGCCGTCTTCCAACTTTTGGCGCGCACGCCGCGCCGACATCTAACTATATAAAAGAAGATACTGACTCACTCACTCACTGACATATCAACGCTCAGCTCAAACCGCTAAGTCTAGAGACTTCAAATTTGGCACACAGGTTCCTTATGAGGTCTAGGGGTGCATTAAGAAAGGATTTATCAAAATTCCCCCCCTAAAGGTGTGAAACGGGGTTCCAAAGTTCGTATTTTACCAAGCTTCAATACTCCTTCACGCCGCAACTACTGATCTGATTTGGCTCAAATTTGGAATGGAGATAAATTGCATCTTGGATTAACACATAAGCTACTTTTCATTCCGGGAAAATACATGGTTCCAGTGGGATTAGTAAAAAACCGAAATTCACGCGGAAAAAAATCTTCACGCCGCAAGTACAAGACCGATTTGGCTGAAATTTAGAATGGTGATAGATGATATCTTGGGTTAGTAAAAAAGATACTTTTTATCCCGGAAAAATCTATGGTTTTTGCGGAAAAACTGAAAAATTGAAATTCACGCGAGAAAAATACTACTTTACGCTGCACTTACTGAACTGATATGACTGAAATTCAGAAAGAAGATAGATTTTATCCTGGATTAATACATAGGCTACTTTTCATCCAGAAAATTTCATGGTATATCAAAGAAGATACTGACTCACTCACTCACTGACATATCAACGCACAGCCCAAACCGCTGGGTCTAGAGACTTGAAATTTGGTCCACAGGTTCGTTATGAGATCTAAGGGTGCACTAGGAAAGGATTTTACAAAATTCCTCCCGAAAGGGGTGAAACGGGGCTCCAAAGTTCGTATTTTATCAAGCTTCGATACTCCTTCACGCCGCAACTATTGAACCGATTTGGATCAAATTTGGAACGGCGATATAGTGCATCTGAAGTTAATCCATAAGCTACTTTTCATCCCGGAAAAATCCATGGTTCCCATGAGATTAGTTAAAAACCGAAATTCACGCGGAAAAAAATCTTCACGCCGCAAGTACAAGACCGATTTGGCTGAAATCTGGAATGGAGATAGATGATATTTTGGGTTAATAAAAAGATACTTTTTGTCCCGGAAAAATCCATGGTTTTTGCGGGAAAACTGAAAAATTGATATTCACGCGCGAAAAATACTTACTTTACGCTGTACTTACTGAACTGATATGACTGAAATTCGGAAAGGAGATAGATTTTATCCTGGATTAATACATAGGCTACTATTCATCCCGGAAAATTTCATGGTATATCAAAGAAGATACTGACTCACTCACTCACTGACATATCAACGCACAGCCCAAACCGCTAGGTCTAGAGACTTCAAATTTGGCACACAGGTTCCTTATGAGATCTAGGGGTGCACTAAGCAAGTATTTTTCAAAATTCCAACCCTAAAGGGGTGAAACGGGGTTCCAAAGTTCGTATTTTATCAAGCTTCGATACTCCTTCACGCCGCAACTATTGAACCGATTTGGCTCAAATTTGGAATGGCGATATATTGCATCTTGGGTTAATACATAGGCTACTTTTCATCCCGGAAAATTTCATGGTATATCAAAGAAGATACTGACTCACTCACTCACTGACATATTAACGCACAGCCCAAACCGCTGGGTCTAGAGACTTCAAATTTGGCACACAAGTTCCTTATGAGGTCTAGGGGTGCACTAAGAAAGGATTTTTCAAAATCCCTCCCCTAAAGGGGTGAAACGGGGCTCCAAAGTTCGTATTTTACCAAGCTTCAATACTCCTTCACGCCGCAACTACTGAACCGATTTGGCTCAAATTTGGAATGAAGATAAATTGCATCTTGTGTTAATACATAAGCTACTTTTCATCCCGGAAAAATCCATGGTTCCCATGAGATTAGTTAAAAACCGAAATTCACGCGGAAAAAATCTTCACGCCGCAAGTACAAGACTGATTTGGCTGAAATTTGGAATGGAGATGGATGATATTCTGGGTTAATAAAAAGGCTACTTTTTACCCCGGAAAATCCATGATTTTCGCGGGAAAACTGAAAAATTGATATTCATGCACGAAGAATACTACTTTACGCTGCACTTACTGAACTGATTTTACTGAAATCTGGAAAGGAGATAGATTTTATCCTGGATTAATACATAGGCTCCTTTTCATCCCGGAAAGTTTCATGGTTTCCATGATAATAGTGATAGATAATATGCCTTCATGCCATAATTACTGAACTGATTTGGAATAGAGATAGATTATATCCTGGATTAATACTAAGGCTACTTTTGATCCCGGAAAAATCCATGGTTCCTTCGGGAATAGTGAAAAACAAATATCCACGCGGGAAAATATTCCTTCACGCCGTAATTGCTGAACTGATTTGGCTGAAAATTAGAATAGAGAAGGCTATTTTTTGTCCCGGGAAAATCAATGGTTATTTCTCCCGCGTGAATATTTATTTTTTACTATTCCAGCGGGAGAAATACTCATTCACGCTGCAACTATTGAAAATTTTAGGCTGAAAGTTAAAATGGAGATAGATTTCGCTCTAAATTAACACAAAGGTTACTTTTTAGTCCGGAAAAATCAATGGTTCCCTTGAGAATAGGGAAAACTAAAATTTACGCGGGCGAAGCCGCGGGTATCTGCTAGTCTTCTAAATATATAAAAGGAGATACTGACTGATTCATTCACTGACATATCAACGCACAGCCCAAACCGCTGGGTCTAGAGACTTCAAATTTGGCACACAGGTTCCTTATGAGGTCTAGGTGTGCACTAAGAAAGGATTTTTCAAAATTCCTCCCCTAAAGGGGTGAAACGGGGCTCCAAAGTTCGTATTTTACCAAGCTTCAATACTCCTTCATGCCGCAACTACTGAACCGATTTGGCTCAAATTTGAAATGGCGATAAATTGCATCTTGGGTTAACACATAAGCTACTTTTCATTGCGGGAAAATCCATGGTTCCCGTGGGATTAGTTAAAAACCGAAATTCACGCGGAAAAAAAATCTTCACTCCGCAAGTACAAGACAGATTTGGCTGAAATTTGGATTGGAGATAGATGATATCCTGGGTTAGTAAAAAGGCTACTTTTTATCCCGGAAAAATCCATGGTTTTCGCGGGAAAACTGAAAAATTGATATTCACGCGCGAAAAATACTACTTTACGCTGCACTTACTGACCTGATATGACTGAAATTCGGAAAGGAGATAGATTTTATCTTGGATTAATACATAGGCTACTTTTCATCCCGGAAAATTTCATGGTATATCAAAGAAGATACTGACTGACTCACTCACTCACTGACATATCAACGCACAGCCCAAACCGCTGGGTCTAGAGACTTCAAATTTGGCACGCAGGTTCCTTATGAGGTCTAAGGGTGCACTAAGAAAGGATTTTTCAAAATTCCCCCCTTAAGGGGTGAAACGGGGCTCCAAAGTTCGTATTTTATCAAGCTTCGATACTCCTTCATGCCGCAACTACTGAACCGATTTGGCTCAAATTTGGAATCGCGATAAATTGCATCTTGGGTTAACACATAAGCTACTTTTCATTCCGGGAAAATCCATGGTTCCCGTGGGATTAGTTAAAAACCGAAATTCACGCGGAAAAAAATCTTCACGCCGCAAGTACAACACGGATTTGGCTGAAATTTGGAATGGAGATAGATGATATCCTGGGTTAATAAAAAGGCTACTTTTTATCCCGAAAAATCCATGTTTTTCGCAGGAAAACTGAAAAATTGATATTCACGCCCGAAAAATACTACTTTACGCTGCACTTACTGAACTGATATGACTGAAATTCGGAAAGGAGATAGATTTTATCCTGGACATAGGCTACTTTTCATCCCGGAAAATTTCATGGTTTCCATGATAATTGTGATGGATAATATGCCTTCATGCCGTAATTAATGAACTGATTTGGAATAGAGATAGATTATATCCTGGATTAATAATAATAATACTCAATGCCCTCTTATTTATCATGTGCCGGGTGTGAGAGTTAAATTAAATATGGAAATAATAATAAAAAACTTTATTTGGGTTAGAAAATGGACACAGATACATACAGAAAAACAAAAAATTACAAAGCCAAGATAATACTAAAACTAAAGAAACCTGTGACCAGAAAACCCAAAAAGGGGCAACGACTCAGCATAATGCCGAGATGGTGTAGATACACCATCACAGCGCTGATTTTCAGCCGGCCCCTAAAAAAAACCTCGACGTCCCGGACCGGCCCGGGCTGCCCGTCGATTTGACTTCGCTGGTCAATAAAAAGGAACATGTTAAATTAAATGCTATGGCTACAGTATGGCTACATAATTATTGTCATTCCACCTGACTTCTGAGGCATTTCTTTGAAGTTTGGCAGTGTCACTTACTATTTACTATCTGTGCTGTGGTTTTTTTTTTTTTTTTTAAATTAGGAGTCTGTGACCTGTGTTGTGTGTTTTATTATAAAATATTACTTTACTCTATGGTTTTGTTTTTAAAAGTGTCTTTACCTTTAGGTTCAAATATAGGTAACGTTGGAATAAATGGATAAAGTAGATTTTATAAACAACAGAAACACCAGACCTATTTGTGTTGCCCTTCCAGGTATTTGAGTGAATCGCGATGTAAATTAAACATAAGTGAAGTGAGTGAATTTTGTTTTTTTAACCCAGTTTTTGCTTGTCTAATAAAATCTTTTTGAGTTTACTTTTAAAGGCGAATACTGATTTCAGGTTTTGCACTGGTGGTGGAATCACATTCCAAATCCTGGAAAAAGCAAGTCTAAAACTGCCTCGGAATGCGGCGGTGCTGTGTCTTGGCACAGCTAATTGACACGCCAAACCTCTTGGTGGAATACTAGGGCTACTTTTTATCCCGGGAAAATCCATGGTTCCTTCGGGAACAGTGAAAAACAGATATCCACGGGGGAAAATATTCCTTAACGCCATAATTGCTGAACTGATTTGGCTGTAAATTAGAAAAGAGAAGGCTATTTTGTATCCCGGGAAAATCAATGGTTATTTCTCCCGCGTGAATATTTGTTTTACACTGTTCCAGCGGGAGAAATACTCATTCACGCTGCAACTATTGAAAATTTTTGTCTGAAAGTTAATATGGAGATAGATTTCGCTCTAAATTAACACAAAGGTTACTTTTTATTCCGGAAAAAATCGATGGTTCCCGTGAGAATAGGGAAAATTAAAATTTACGCGGGCGAAGCCGCGGATATCTGCTAGTCTACTAATAAAAATGTTACTGCAAAACTGAAATGATATACATATTTCCCAGTTACAGACTTGTAACATCCTCTTTCGGTTGTGAGTCCCGTGTCGCCTGCCGTGACATGACACCGTGACACGGGAGCAGGTAATGACGTGACACCGCGCCACGCGTGCCGGTGTTAACGTGACACATTATACTCTACATGATTCAATTCATACATGGCAATTATATATTATTATTGTTTCTTTATAGGATGTCTTTTTTGTGTACCTGATTTTATTAAAATAATTGTATAAACTAGACCTTCGGTAATCCGGCTCCTGTCTAATCCGAAATGCAAATCTTCACTAGTTATTTAGGTAGTGAGTACTAGTTATTTAATAATAATAAAACTTTTTTTGATACTCTATACAAGTTAATACTTGACTGCGATCTCAACTGATGGTAAGTGATGATGCAGCCTAAGATTTTATCTTACTAACTGGAAGAGTAAGTAAATTTACCCAACGGTTTCTACAAGCATCGTACCGGAACGCTAAATCGCTTGACGGTGCGTCTTTGCTGGTAGGGTGGTAACTAGCCACGGCCAAAGCCTCCTACCAGACCAGACCTGAGCCAATTGCAAATCTGCAAAATTCAAGTCAAAGAATGTTTGAAAGTTGTAATCAAAGAAAAACTAAAAGCGGAAAGTATTCATTTTCCAATCGTCGCCTACTAACAAGTTTGGTGGAAAGACCCGTGTCGCCGAGACACCGGGACACGGGTGCCCGTGTTGACGTGACAGCGTGACACGGGTGGGCGTGTCGACGTGACATTTCACACGGTTGTCACAATATAGGAGTAAATTGCTCTTGTTACTGCTTTTTATCATCGTTATTTGTTACAACTTTAACTAAACACTACTGTATCAGCTCAGCAGCTCGTAACTTCATGTTGCAGAGTTGGTTTCAACGGATTTCAAAAAAGGAGGAGGGGGTTCAATTCGACTGTATGTTTTTATTGTTTATTACCTCATGACTTTTGATTGGGTGAATCGATTTTGATGGAAAGGATGTATTAAACAGTAGTTTGATGAGAGTTGTAGTCGGTTTTTTTTGTGAATTAGTTAACGTATTAAAGATCTGTGGGTAAGAATCAATTTTCTTATAAATTTGAAGCTCTTCCGCCATGTTCTTTAGGTTATTCTGCATCGATAAAATTGGGAAGAAAAACTCGGGATACTCAGACTTGGTGGAGTTGTAACATGCGTGGATACATCTGATTTAGAAGAGTTATGTCCATGGATACATCTGATTTGATAGAGTTATCTGCGTAGATATTTCTGAATTGGAGTAATGTGCGTGGATACAGCTGCCTTGGTAGACTTCTGGGCATTTATAGCAACCAAAATAAGTATATATTTCCTTTGCACTGTTAAGCTTAAACATCTAAGATGTATGAAGTGTCCTGTATCACACTTGCCAAGCGTGATTGGCTATAGCAAAGCATAATCATTTTGAGAGAAAATCCACGCCCGGTAATGAGGCGTAAAAATATATTTAAAATTATCTTTTACAGTAGTTAACAATTTAGCACTGCACAATCAGTCTGCTCATAAATTTCGCATATTATATCGAGCAATAATAACTTTCAAATGTAAAACAAAATGTACTTATTAAAATTACTTCGTATGCCAATTCGGTTGGCGTTCGAAATGAATATTTTATATTGTGGCCACTGCACTGCAATGCCTCACCGCAAACACTGTTAATTGAGTGCGACACCCATGTGCAGCGATGATCGCAACACAATCATCGCGCGATTGTGATTGCTTTCACCCGTGATTGTTTTAAACGATGATCGTCGAGGTGTGAACGAGTTAATCACGCTTGTTTGTTTTGTTTCATTATTGATGTATTTTGTTGTGTCAATCGGTAATTTAATATTATAATAAGGCATAATTAAAGTGTTGACACAGTGTGTTAATGTAGCGCAGTGGTCTGCTTTTGGTTTTAATTTTGGAAATGCCGGGCTTGGTTCTCAATCAAATGACTTCTGGGAGTTTCTTCTTCTTCTTCTTGTCCCTGGGACTTTTCCGCGAGTAAGCGATATTCCTCGCCGGATCACTCCAGCCAGCCGAGCTCACTCCAGAATCCGAAGAGGCCTCCCAGGTCGCACAGGATATCTTGGAGTGTTGCTGAGGATCCCAAGTAGGTCTCGCGTTGGTCCAACACTCCAGTGCATTCTGGCAGTTATGTTAGGAAAACATTTGAGGAAATTCTCTCAAGCATCGCGTGAGTTCAAAGGTGGCTTACACTACATCCTTGGGAAATGTATTTGAAACGAGAACAAGTTGAGATGTAAAACATGAGATTTCAAATATTAATACAAACAGGAAATCAAGCAAGAAGTTGTTACTTTCCTTTAAATGAATACTATACTCTTTCCATTCGTTTATTTTCTCTTTGATATATGAAACAGATATAGCAATAGCGAGAGACTAAAGAGAGATATAGGTAAAGTAGTCTCTTTCTGGTCCCTCGCTATTGCTATACCTGTTTCATGTGTCAAAGAGATAATTATATATACGGGACATTTATATACGGGACATTTTACACGTCGCAATCTTTTTTTTTTTTTTTACTGACGATAGGCTTGCGCTTGACGACAATCATGCCTGATGCAAAGCAATGATGAGGTCTAGGTTGGAGCGCGCTTGCCTAGAAAATGCCTATTCACTCTTCTCTTGAAGGCACCCAGATTGTATTTGGCAGGAAACACGGAGGCTGGAAGTGCATTCCACACCTTAGCGGTTCGTATCAGAAACGTGGAGGAAAAACGTTTCGTGCGCGTTTGTTGGACATAAACCACATAAGGATGCCACCACTCTCGGCGTCTTGCGGTCCTATGGTAGAAAGGTGAAGGAGGCACAAGGTTATGTAGTTCCTGAGCACACTCACCAAAGTATATCCTGTAAAAAACCGCTAAACAGGCAACATTGCGTCGGTGTTGTAAGGTGAGCAGTTTTGCCCGCGTTAGCGATTCCTTGCCGATTATTCTGCGAGCGCGGCGATCAACCGAGTCCAATGCATCGAGCTGATACTTGGCAGAGCCATCCCAAAGGTGACTGCAGTACTCCATGCCAGAACGCACCTGAGCCTCATATAGCGTCAGGAGCTGTTCGGGCGTGAAGTACCGCTTAACCTTATTGAGGATTCCTAGTTTTTTAGCAGCTGTTTTTGCTTTAGCTTCGATGCATTTCCCAAAATTGAGATTGGGTGAGATGGTAATACCCAGGAGCTCGATGTGATCACCTATCGGAACGGATATACTTTGGAAAGTGGGAGCCAAGGTGAAGGGGCTCTTTTTTGCAGTGAACAAACACGCCTGTGTTTTGGTAGCGTTAAACTTGACCAGATTAGCGTCACCCCACTCTGACACTTCTTTCAAGGTCAAGTTAACGCGATTTACCAATGCCTCTCTGAGCTCAAGGATCTCAGCACCGCTGGCCTTTGAACTGGACATGTATCTCTCTGAGACAGTGCTGTCGTCCGCATAACCAAAGATACCTGGTTTTAGCAGATCGTTAATATGCAGCAGGAACAATGTCGCAGAGAGAACAGACCCCTGGGGTACACCGGCGTTGACAGCCATTAGGTCGGAAGAGTGACCATCTACGACCACCCGAAAAGACCGTTCCCTCAGGAAATCAGATACCCAGTTGCAAAAGCCAGTGGGTATCCCATATGCTGGAAGTTTTCTAAGAAGACTGCCGTGCCAGACCCGGTCAAAAGCCTTAGAGATGTCTAGTGAGACAGCAAGTGCCTCACCGTGCCTCTCTATGGCCTCGCCCCAAGTATGCGTTGCATACACTAGAAGATCGCCAGTAGAGCGGTTCGATCTAAAGCCATACTGACGGTCCGACAGAAGGTCATTTTCCTCTAGGTATGCAAGGAGCTTCCGATTGAGAACTCGTTCCATACTTTTGCAAAGTATGGACGTGATGGCAATCGGTCTGTAATTAGCCGGATCAGCACGACAGCCTTTCTTAGGTACCGGCTGCACATTGGCAACCTTCCAGTAGAGTGGGACTTGAGCTGTGAAAAGAGAGAGGCGAAACAAGCGTGTTAGTACAGGAGACAACTCGGGAGCACAATTTCGCAGGACTATTGCAGGTATACCGTCTGGGCCACTGGCTTTACTCACATCGAGATCACGAAGTGTTTTGAGGACCTCATGCTGGTGAATGCGAATCTCCGGCATAGCAGAGTCGCAAAATGGAAGGGTTGGGGGTGGAGTACTTCCAGCGTCAAGCCGTGAGTTCTCTGCAAACAGAGTCGCCAATAGATTTGCTTTGTCTGTTGCAGCCACAGCCAGAGACCCATCAGGCTTCTGCAGAGGCGGCAGGGAAGAGCGGCTAAAGTTCATTTCAACCGACTTTGCGAGCGACCAAAAAGCTTTACTGCCACTGGGGTAGGTGGCGAGCTTACGGCCGAAGCGATTAGTACGGCTGAAATGAGCTTTATTCAACACCCTCTTGTATGACTTGGCGGCAATGTTGAAGTCTCTTTTCTTCTTTTGGACGTCCGGAGCTTTGCGAGTACGAGCGTCCGCCCATGCTAAAAACGCGTCCCGTTTTTGTGCCTCCGCAGCCGCACATTCAGCATTGTACCACGGGGGAGTCTTGCCATCAGATGATACGTCAGAAAATGGTATAAAATATTCCATTGCCTGACGTATCACTTGCGAAATGGCAGTCTCGCAGCTCGACGGGTCATTAGTAGAGAAATAAGCCCGCCGCCAAGGATAAGATGCAAAGAAATGACGCATCTCATCCCAATCCGCTGACCTGTATCGCCACACCCTCCTCTTAACACTGGGTTCAGAGGGGGGAGGGTAGAAGTTGGATACAGATTTCACCAGACAGTGGTCCGAGGTGCCCAAAGGTGGTGAGACAGACACTAAAAAACTGTCTGGATCTGTTGTCAGCAGAAGGTCCAAGCAATTGGGTGTGTGACCGTCCACATCCGGTATTCTTGTGGCTTCATGAACCAACTGAGAGATATCTAGCGAAAGTGCAAATTTGCGCGCCTCTCTCCCAGCATGGTCGGTTTTCTGGTATGGGAATAACCACTCTTGGTGGTGAGCATTAAAGTCCCCCAGAAATACCAGCCGAGCTGAAGGATACCGGCGCTGAACGGTATCCGCCGTATCTCCGAGATAGTTAAACAATCGAGTTGTCTCCTGGTCACCACTATGCGAGCGGTATACGCAAGCGTACACGGTCTGCTCTAACCCTGTGTCCACCAGGCACCACAAGACCGAGAGGGAAGGTACCTCCAAATTACGTAGACGCTGGCAGCAGATGTTGTCTCGAGCGTACATACAGACCCCAGCGCGAGGTTTGAAATTATGCTCAAGCGAGTATCCGGGGTACTGTAAGTGCGCTACGTCGGCTGGACTATGAATTTGCGTCTCCGTAAGGAAGAGGATATGCGGCTTAGCGGTCTCAAGATGGTGGTGGACCGCTTGAGGATTTGAATGTAAGCCTCGGATGCTAGCGAGGTGGACTGAAAATGAGAGGTGGTGCAGCCGCTGTTGAACCTTTTTCCTTTTTCTTCTTATTTTCATGTTGGGAGAGAGTGAATAGGTGAGGGGAAATGGAAGTTGTACGAGGTGCTGCACAGGTGGACACCGTGACCTTCACCGCAGCGACGCTGTTGGTAGACTCAACTGGAGACCGCGGGGACGCCCGAACCCCCCTGGGAATCGCCACCGGAACCTCTCTCCGGTCGCCAACCGGCACGGTGGAAGCCATCCCAGGCTTTTTCGCGAGGTGGCGGGGCAGCCTTTCATAGGTGGCTGGCCTACTACTTGGGCCCCCTACTACCTGCGGTCGGCCAGCGGTGCACCGTGCTTCGGATCCCGCTGGTCTCCAAATTGAGCCGCCCGGCGCCGCTGCAGCTCCGGTCAGAACCTGTCACCATATGTAGCACAACTGTACAGACCCATTCCCCCATAAAAAGGCTTCTACGTGCAACGTACCGGAACACGACACACCTCATGACAAAAATAGCCACGGAATGCGTCATTTGGCGGTACGACTTTGCTCGTAGGGTGGTAAAGTAGCCGCGGCCGAAGCCTACCACCAATAAGTTTGTTGCTCTTTAGCACCACCCAGGGGTCACGTGTGGGGTACTGAGGATTGAGACCAGGCTTTGGTAAATCCCACGGACGCGAGCAACTTTGACCCCCAAAATCTAGCCCCAAAGTAAGCGATAGCTTGTGTTATGGGTACTTGATAACTGATAAATATACATACATACTAATATACATAAATATAATATATTGAAAAACACTCAGACACTGGAAAATATTCATGTGCTCATCACACAAACATTTACCAGTAGTGGGAATCGAACCCACGACCTCCGGCGCAGACGGCAGGTTCGCTACCGTTACGCCATTCTGTTGTCAAATAATCACACTTCACACTAATATTATAAAGGCGAAAGTTTGTGTGTAAGTGTGTATGTGTGTGTAATTGTTACTCCTTCACGCCGCAACTACTAAACCGATTTGGCTGAAATTTGGAACATAGATAGCTTATAACCCGGATTAAAACATAGGCTACTTTTTATCCCGGAAAAATCCATACTTCCCATGTGATATTTAAAAACCCTTATTTTCACCGAAATTTACGCGGGCGAAGCCGCGGGCAAAAGCTAGTGAATACTAAGTGTCAATTGGTTCAATTTCCAACTTCCTTTTTCATAAGTGGGTTATCGATGACGTCACTCGAGCGATCGACGAGCAGCGATCGAACGTCGCGTTGTTCGCACAAAGCTAAAAGTCAAACTTTTGAAAAAGCGCCCGCGGCCGCTCGCTCCGTCACGCCGTTTAATAATAACTTCCTAACGACTCAAGTTCCGCGCTTTGTTGCTTCCCCCCACTCCTCTCCGCTCCTTTAATGCTATCATCATCACTATCCCAGCTATCATTAATGCACTACCAAACGGATTTCACACCTACGTTACCAGACCTCATCATCTCAAAGAATATTGCTGATATAACAACACCCATAGCCATAACTGCCTTGTCCTCAAATCACCTACCAGTTTCCTTTGAAATAGCTGCATCTTTTGAACGGGTTAATAAACGGCAATTCCTATACGGAAAAGCTGATTGGAACTTATATCGCCATCATATAAATAGCAATTTAAATATCTCCTCATATACGGTAACAAACACAATCGAAATTGAACGAAGCATAAATAAACTAACTGAATTACTACATCAAGCTAAAGATATTGCAATACCATCTAAAATAACCCTCGAATCAACGATACCCTTACCTCGTAGTATTAAACGGTTAATAAAGAAGAAAAATAGACTTCGCAGAAAACAACATGCTGATACGAATACTGCAAGTAAGAAGACCATACGAGCTCAAGTTAGCCTCATGCAAATTACTATAAATAAATTAATTATTCGTCATAATGACAAAATATGGACAAATAGATTGGCAAAAGCCGATAGATCTAGTGATGATCTCTGGAACCTTGTGCGATTACACAAAACTAAGTCACGTAGGATTCCTCCTTTAAAACACAATAATAATATCATAACTGATACCAAGCAACAAGCCGAGATACTTGCCGATACATTTCAGCAGAATATGCAACTTACATCAAATTGGTGCAGTAACATGGACGCTGTGGTAAATGAAATGGTCGAATCGCTTGATACTGATGAACTTGAGAGAGTGACTTATTATGTAAAACCGCATGAACTTCGAAAATACCTTAGCCGTCTCAAATAAAGGAAAACACCGGGTGAAGATGGAGTTAATAATTATCTCCTTCGCAACCTACCCCAAAAGGCCGTAGTTCTCCTCACAAAAATTTTTAATGCATGTCTGCGCATGTCCTATTTCCCTGATGTATGGAAAAGTGCCAAAGTCATACCTATCCACAAGCCTGGTAAGGATACTTCCCAAGCACTTAGCTACCGGCCAATTAGTCTGTTACCAACCATGGGGAAATTATTTGAAAAGGTCATACATAGGCAAATATCTCGAACTGCCAAAACCATAATTATTGATGAACAATTTGGTTTCAGGGAACACCACTCAACTGTTCAGCAACTAGCTAGAGTTGCAGAACATATTTCACATAATTTAAACCTCGGTTGCTCTACTGGCATGCTCCTACTGGATCTTGAAAAAGCATTTGATACAGTTTGGCATAAAGGCCTTCTCTATAAGATGCTTTCTCAGGGCTTCTCAGTCAATTTGACCAAGCTAGTATCCTCTTACCTCAAAAGTCGGAAATTTAGTGTCCATATTGATGAAAACCATTCGTACCCGAGAGACATACCCGCAGGAGTTCCCAAAGGCTCGATCCTTGGCCCCCTCTTATTCCTGATATATGTAAACGATATTCCCATTCAACCCTGGACAAGTCTAGCATGTTATGCGGATGACACTGCATCATACACGTCGTCTAAAGACGTTGATATCATTATCAGCAGACTCCAATGGGCTATTGAAGGATTAGGTTCCTACTTTACTTCTTGGAAGTTAAAGCTAAATGAAAGTAAAACTGAAGCTATACTCTTCTCACGTAGTCGCAAGCCACCTAAACGCAAAATACATATTTTAGGGCACGAAGTTCCTTGGGCTAATTCTGTTAAATACCTTGGTGTAACTCTGGACAAAAAACTTAACTGGAGCGAGCATATAGCGAACTTGAAGGTCAAAGGTTTCAATGCCCTCAGTGCAGTTCATCCACTCATAAACCGAAAATCTAACCTAAGTCCCAAAACAAAATTAAAAATATACACAGCCTTGGTCAGGCCTTGCATTACTTATGCATGTCCAGTATGGAGCAGTACGTGTAATACAAACTACACAAAGCTACAAGTAGTGCAAAACAAAGCATTAAAATCAGCATATAATACGCCATTCCGAACAAACTTATCCTCATTACATAATCGTATCAAGTTTCCAACATTAAAATCCTTTATTTTGGATCAATCCAAAAAATTCTACCTTGTTTCGAACAAAAAACATTCAAATTCGCTTGTCTCCGCAATAGGCAATAGCCGGTCGAAAAACTTGTCATACATCGATAAGTACAATCGTTACCGACTACCGCATCACTATTTCCTCGCATCGAAGTGACGATGCTGACATCGAGCGCTCGGCTTAGTTCCGCGTCCTACCCACGCTTACTGGTGGTAATTTATTTTTATATTAGTTTTTTATGGTTTTTTGGAAAATTAACTGACTCAATAGGTATATTGAATAGTGATATAAATGTGTGACTGCATCCTGCATCGTAAACAATGTTATTATTAAGTTTAAGAGTGTTATTGTGGTGTTGTGAAAGTGTTATGCCAATAAGTTCTGAAAAAGGTTATTTTCCTGCATGAACTGTAAGTGTTTACTTATATTATATTTGTTTAACCTAGGCTTAGTACTAGAGATTAGACTGTAGTTATTATTTCATTTGTGACAATAAAGATATTTTGAAAACAAACAAACTATCCCAGCTCACAACTGGCTTCTTAAAGGGTTTCACGCTGGTCAAATTCTGATGAGCAAGCTCCAACACCTTTAAAAAATTGTAAATGTAAAGTCGATTTACTGACGATAGGTTGAACGTGACAACTCTCGCTTGCACTTCAAGCCTTACATGGAACGCCTCAGAGCGAGGTAACGAGAGCGAGGTAACGCCGCATGAGCGAGGTAACGCCGGATGAGTCATGTTTTTTTGTGCGTGCAGCCGGCTCTATCGATTTATAAGACGTTGTCACGTCAAAAACATACCATAATCATCGGGCCTTTAATTTTCATCGAGGTATAGGACTTTCGAATCTCGAGCATGAAACTGTAACTTTCCGTGTGTGTGTTTTAGATAACTAAAACATCTTGAAAGTGTGTGAAGCCCACTAACCCCGTTTGTGAGGAGAGACACTTTCTAGTAGGGGGACGTTAAAAGGGTCGAGATTGAGCTATTTTAAGATTGGACATTCCTTTCGTCCAAAATCCTACTTACCTTAATCTTTACCACAAAAATAAACATAGAAATAGTCGCGGGAAACTGAAAAAAAATTTTTTTCTAAAAAAATTTGCACGTAAAAATGCCACTGTATCAATAAGACTAACTTGCCATTTAAACAATAACTATAATCATTTTAACGAATGAAGTTTCAAAAATAAAATACTGTTATAATGTCTGTTAATTATTCAGGGATAATTAACATTTACATTATAACAGTAACATAAATTTTAGGAAATAAGCCAAAAAGTGATAACAAACATAATTCGTATCATAACAAATAAAGATCGTTACAAACATTAACTTAAGCCCCCCTCTGTTGTGAACACAGAACAGTGAAGCTCCGGCGTCGTCAACGTCTGAAGAGGAAATTAAAACATAATCAATTATATTCGACTCATTGACGTCTCTTGACGTCGGCGCGACGTTCGGCGCCCGTCGAAACGTCACTGACAATAACAAATTCAGCTGCCACGGAAATTACCAACCAATTGGATCTTCATTGTAATAATACCAATCAATTGGATTTGTAACTTCTTTGTAATAATACCAATTATTTGGATATTCAATTAGGTGATAATGAGGATTCCGATCTCTTAAAATTGGTATAAGTCCCAAGCCTACTCTTAACTACTTACAGGCACTTTTGAAATGTCACTCTACCGCTAAGTTTGCAAAGTTTTCTCATCCAAGAAAATCGAGTCCTAAAATCGTGTTTACAATATTGTTATAAATAATGCATCATTACAACACAAGGTGTGTTTAAAAATTCATCTAGGTTCCCAAAATCCTAAGTTACAAAAAAAACTACACTAACTAATAAAATGTAAGATGGTTGACATGAACTGGGTAGGTGATCTTTCCCTGTCAATAAGATCTAGAGGAGGTTTTTTGGACGCCATTCGTCCACTTGGAAGGTATTAAATATACTCTTTACTTGTCAATATTGTAATCGTTTGGAAATAAATTCAATTTATTTTCACACCATTTAATTAAATAATTAGGTATAAGTAAAGTGTTTTTTCAGTACTTGTACTGTTTACCTTATATTTACTTAATACCCTGTATATGAATTGTTAATTTTATTCCAACTATTGTAAGATTTATCATAAAACCATTAAACCCAATTAAAAAAAATAAAAAGTACAAAAATAGAAGATCTCAAAGCGAAAGAGATCTTGTTATCTAGAAGAGGAGAGGAAATTAAAACATAATAAATTACATTCGGGTCATTTGCCCGACGCACAACGCACAACCGGCGTAACAACACAAACACGAGAAGAAATGAGAGCAGAAGAACAGCATCCGTATTCAATGAACCATGAAATTATTTTGTCTTCACAACGCCGGGTGAATCTGTATGACACTTCACAGAGTTACGAGAATCTTCCAAAAAGACAAGCAAAACGAATGGATAAAAAGAATTGAAGTATATTTGAGTCTTATTTGGTAGGTATGTACATTACGCATCAAGTATTCGCACCTTTTCAACAAGCAAAATACTATCTAAATGGAGAAGTAATTTTAGCACACTGTATTAATTAACATTCTTAATAATTCATGAATTAATATTTTATATTACGTGTTTACAAAGGGAAATATTAAATAAAAGACAATGCTGACACAAAGGGAATATATTAAAGAAGGCGATGCTGCATACCAAAAATACAATTATGTTTGTTATTAAAGTATAAGTTATTTCATTTTTTTGCATTGCTTTTTTGTATTTTGTAATAAAAACTAACTAAAAAGTATCGTTATTAGAATCCAGTAGCTTTTTTTTTATTTTGCCTGCTTACAACTAAACCAATGCCTAAGTGATGTATCCATAGAGCTCCTTAATATGTGTTTTTAAGAGGGTATTTATTTATATAGATTTATTGCACACAAATACAGAAAAAACATAGAGGAAAAAAAAATACAACGGAACACAGTAAGTGCAAAGGCGGCCTTTTTATAGAGCAATCTCTTCCAGGCAACCTTTGGTAAGAGGATTATTATGATTATGGTATTTAAAAAAATACGTAAATCGTTCGGATGCCCAATGTCCTCAGGTTTCTTCGGTCTAGCGGTCAACCGGGCTAAGATCACGTGATCAATCGCTTACGCAACGGGTTGTATGTTCAAAAATCCTGTCTTATTAGAGCTTACATCACACCTTATGTCTGTATGCAAAATTACAGCCTAATCCGTCCAGTGGTATTTTTTTATTTACTTTATTTATTATATCTGTGCGTTGATAAATTAGCCAGTCAGTCTGTCCGTTACCATTGCCCTATATATTCAGATAAGGCCTCGTGTCAGGGTAATAAGTAAAATCTGTTTTTCTTCTGTTGTTTTGCTGTTTTCCACGAAATACTGATCCGTGAGAAAACTCAAATATGAAGATCAAAACAAATGTGTTTGTAGGGTTTTTGATTCCATGTTTCGCGGAAATAATTTTGTTTGTATTAAAAAGGGCAAATAAATAATGGTTCAACCTTCAATTTGGTTGGTTTCATCTTCAAGTTCAAAGAAATAATCTTTATCGATTGTGTGAGTTAAGTAACTGTGATTCGGTAAAAATATAATATTCTTGTATCTTGATTATTATAGGCAAGTTAAGATACTTTGTTTGTATATTCGGATGAAACTAAAGTTCCATCCTACGTACAATTACATTAATAATTCTGTGAATAGCTGAAATGGTTAATGTTATTTGTAGTTTATTCGCTCCGAAAACTTTCTGCTAAGAAATAATTTATTAAATTGTTGTAATTCAATCAATCAATGCCGGAAATTTCATAAAATTACACATGAAATATTAGAATTTGTTAATTAAAACTTAAAGTTATGAGAATATTTTTCATTACAATTAATTATAGTTATTTCATTGTGTAACCACAAAAAAGATTTGATTAGAATATGTATCCTAACAGCAATACCCCGAGTAAATGCAAATTACAATATGTAAAATACAGATTAAAAATTGAAAAAAAATATCTAGCCTGCCAATATTTTAACAAAAAAAATATTAGACATTAAATTCATTTCAAAACTTGAAATCCCATGTAAATCCTTATAGCAGTGGAGTAAGACTATGATATAATGATAAAATAGTAAGTCTCCTTTTACACGTAGATCGTCTCGCGTTAAGAAACGTAGCTTCTTTTCACTCAGTTAATTAGAACATAATTCTCTACAAACTCCGTAATTAAATATCCGGGAACTTCATAAAAAGCGGTGCGAAGTTTGAATTAAAAATTTCCCCCGCAGTAATAAGCTGAAGATAAATTACAGCCAGCACTCACCGTCCAACAGGAACAGCAGCCGAAAGATGAGGTGACAAATCCTTTTCATCTTGATCATTTAATTTACTTCCCCTAATTGACTTCGCTAACAACTTCAATTTATATTCCGTTTTAATTTTTTAAGAACATCGAGAAAAACATCACATAAACAGCACAATTATTCACTTATAATAAACAAGATCTAATTATAAAAATTACAATTGTAATATTGTGTTCACGCAGTAATAATTGTAAACTCGCGTTGGAACCAATGTAATTGTAATCATAGCACACGGTAACGCGTAGCGTGCAAGCGCGGTGCGGCCCGGCGGCGGACTGGCCCGCTACGAGACATACAGGCTACGAGAGCTACGCCGTAGCCGTCTCCGATCACTGATATAATAACGAAAGTACAATACACTTTGCCACCACCCACAATCCTACTTCTCAATGTTTTTTTAGTCCGGAAGAGAACGTTTTTAGCGAGTAGATCGCCTTAGTGAATAATTTTCTTGAATTGAAAAATAAAAATGAAACGAGAATTTGGCCCTTTTTATGAGGCATAGCATCAGTACCAATGAAAATTTTTCAGTTTTAATAATTCTCCATTCCTCAATAACCTCATTATATTGCCTTCTTGCCGCTACGTCACTTTTTTACTGGAACTTGTTTTCGACCGCCTATTGGTGGTCAGCTGACATGTTATCTGAATCTGAGGGGTATATTTTTACAAATTTAGATTCGACAATTTATTTTAAGAGGAAATAGAGAAATTCGGTTTGTTTATGCGAAGCGAGTAGACTCGAAATTTGTACAGAAATCTGTACTAACACTACTGATATAGGTACAGATATACTGATGCATTACTCAGGCAACGCCTATTGCAGTTTATTGTTCTTAAATAGAGCTATCCTTCAATAACTTTTCAGTAGTGTGGAATTGTTCATGGGTGCACCGAACAAACAGTGCATCGAACTAAACCGAATTCTACCTTTGATACTTTTAATTTGGAATTTAAAAATAAAAAAGAATTACGTTTACAAAATCTTCACCCTCCCAGTGCTCTGTTTAACTACCCCTATCACCTAAGGTAGTTTGTAAGAGATTGCTTTAGCAATGAGACGCTTTTGCACTCTTGTAATTTCTATCTGCAGCAATAAAGTTATAGTTTATAGTCAGGTTTTGGCTGGAACTATACCATAGCAATATAAATGTAACAATCATATTTTCAATACTACGTTGACGCGTCATGTACGTCTCGTAGCTGAGGTGACGGCTAGCGTGTCTTTGGCAGCGTGTATCAATGTATCGGATGCTCATTATTCGCTCGCTACATTATTTCGTTTAATAAACTCCCGGGCGTATGCAGATGCGTTTACGTGTTTTTGTGTTGTTGTGTCGTGTCGTGGTGTGTTGTGTTGTATTTTGTGGTGTTTTTATATCAAGCCTTTCATGTTCTGTGTACACTAAAGCTCAAGTGGCAACCTTATATCACCTACTTCTATAGTGAGGCCACAACCTTCCTATGATGTTGGCTGAGAAAATATTGCGAATCATGTGAATTTATTTATTTTTTTATTTCGCTTCAATAATAATAATTGAGAGCATAAATAATGCAATATTTATGCTCTCAATTCATATTTGCTCTGGCTGAAGCTTTTCACATTTCCTCTCTTAATTATAAAAGTTACAAGAGTTCACTCTCACATTTACTGTGGCCATGATTCAAATAATCTCCTTTTTGGTGACGTTCTTATGACGGCTGCCTTATAAAGTGTTAGAGATGTTTGTTTAAATAAACGACTCTAAAACTTTATAGGATAAAGACGACTGAGTTATATAGATCAAATTGAATCAAAATGTTTATTCTATCACATACGCCCAATTTACACGCCTTTCTGAAAATATGTACGACTCTACTACCAAGTTCGGAAAGCTGGTTGGTTTAGAGACAAATCCTAAAATAAGAATTTTTTGAAGATTAATATTTGGCATAATAAATAAATGTAAATAACGATTTATAAACACTTGCTTCAAAGGGAATAAATTATTTGATGTTAAGTTTATATTTTTCGTTATAAGGTCGTGGCTCAAGCGGCGGCATGTTTGTGTGTGTCCTGTAATGGGCGGTTTTATGAGGGCCCTGTTTGACTACTCGCTTACACACGTCATTTGGTGTCGCTTGCTCATATGATATGTGATATTTGGAGATATCCCACAGCGATTTGATATTTAATAAAACCCGGAAAACAACGCTAAAACTCTTAGTTTTTGTTTGATGAACATTTGTATTCCTATACCTTATTTTTATCACACTAATATCATAAAGGCATAAGATTGTATGTGTCTGACTGTTTTTGTGTGACTGTGTGTGGGGATGTATGTTTGTTTTTGCATTACGCCGCGACTTCTTCATCAAATCGGCTGAATTTGAAATGGATATAATATTATATACTGAATTAGCAGAGGTTATTTTTTATACTGAAAACAAAAGCGATTGATTCCGAAAACCAATTTTCAGCTAATCGAAAGAAAAGGTTAGACACTTATAATCGATATTTACGTAGCATAAGAACTAGCGACAAAGCAATAATGACACAGTGACCGCCGAGTGCTCGCATCGTCGATAACAAGCCCTTCGATATTTTACCGCGCGAGTGTCGATAAATTACGATGATTACCTCAACACCAAGTCCTCTGGGGACGCGGGCAAACAGTGGCGCTAACAAGGCACCTAATGAACGCAATGAAACTGTTGATTTGTGACACACATACAAGCTGATACGAATTTTATCATTGTGAGGGACAAAAGAAGGGCATAAACGAGTTAGCAGGACAGATTAATTTGTTTTGCTGTAATCCGCTACTTGAAAAGATTCTGTATGATGAACACTGCCCACATGAAACACCACACACAATTTTCCAACACTTTCTTCGACGCACGTTTCGTCCCGAACCGGGACATCCTCAGGAGATGTTGACTTCACAATGCGAAATCGTAGATACTCTACGTGCATATTGCACCATACAGAATCTTTTTAAGTAGCGGATTACAGCAAAACAAATTATTCTGTCCTGCTAATTATGGATTTCCGCAAAATAACGCCTGCTTCCATTCAATACATAAACGAGTTGTTGAATTATCTTATTAATATATAAAATACAACACTCATACAATACTATTTTTCCCCTCCTTTATTAATATTAATACCATATTAAAACATCATGTCTAAAAAAAGTCGCCGGGAAATCTTTACCGGGAAAAAATAGTGTCTCAAAAAAATGTTGAGACTTAAAAAAAGGCTGATACGAATAAAATCGACGTGAAGGCGTTAATTTTTCGTAAAGGCGTTAATTTGTCGTAAAGGCGATAAAGATCAGGTAAAAGTTAAGTGAGCCTCAAAGTTAGAGTAGGGAATAGCCACGGTCAGTGAAGAGATTTCGGCCAATCGCGGAAAAGTCCCAGGAGCAGAAAGAAAGAAAGAAGAAGCCACGGTCAGCCAAATCAGTCCTAGGTCAAATTACAAACAATGCTATCGTAAACTGACCAATGCCGAGAACTAAAGTTGATAACCACTACAACAAAATTTGGCGTAGTGTTGACATGATTTCATGATAGTTTTCTAATATTTAATCGAGCAATCTTAAAAATAACTAATTTCTTGTAAGCACCACCTTAACACCCGATGGGGTCTGCCGGCGATCGGCGATGGTTTTCATTTCAGTAGCTCATAATATTGCTTTTTCGCTCAATTTGTGCTCTGTCGTTACCGCCCCGCGCCGCACCGGTGCCCTGAGCATGGCCGTTTGAGATAACACTTTGTAGACCTACTTAAAAAAAGATTTTTTAGCATCTCCTACACTGAAAAAAGAAACTTATTTTTTGTGTGTATTTACCATATACAACCAAGCCCCTCACGTTTGTCAGAAATTTGTATAGGTTTGTTACCTCTTTTCAAACCGAAAAAACTAAACCGATTCAGCTGTTTGATAAAAAGATAGATTAGATACAAAAACTACTTTTATCATTGAAAAATCCACGAGGAAGACAACCTCGTAAAAAAATCACCGAAGTGGGCGGGAACGCTCGTCGAGAGGGACAATTACGGTGGCACATCCCTCTCGCAGGAGACGCACCGGTTGCTGGAGGACGAACACCTTTCTTCGGCTTCCGGGTGCGCCGGCCTGCGGGTGACGGACGTAAGGGGCTATGGCGTCCGTTGCCCGAACTCCATCAACAGGCCGAAGAGGTGGCGTGCCCTGTTCAGGACGCGGCTCCCAGGATGAGTCGGCGGCGGTCAGGCTGCCGGCAGCAGCGACGGGACCTGCCGCTCAGGTGGCGGGTCGGGGCCTGGCGGGAGCGCGGTGAATACGCAAGTGAATCCCGTACTCCCGCCAACGAGGTCCGTCTTGGCAAGGGACAGGTTTTAGTGGGTGCAAGCCCCACATAACCCCTCCGTTTCCCCTGACGGAGGGGTATGCGTTAGGCATTTCCTGTCGATAAAAAAAAAAAAAACTATCTAGTAATTACATGCCAAAAATGCTTTCCATCATTTTGGAAACCAGCTGATACTCTTACACTGCTGCACCGATATTAACCAAACTTAGCTGAAAACCACCGCAAAGAACCTAGCTTACAAATGAACGAAACCACATCGAAATAAATCCATCCATTTGAGAGTTACGATGCCACATACAGACCTACAGACAGACATCGACGTCAAACTTATAACAGCCCTCTTTTTGCGTCGGGGGTTAAAAAATGAAGCCGACTTCAGATAGGATCGCTAATACAATAATGATATAGCGGCGGTTGTCTAACGAGGATACAAGTTGCGACAAGTTCAGCACTCGGCGAAGAAGTTCGGAACTACAAGTGATTTATGTATTTTCTACGGATAAACACCGATGCGAAACAACAGTAAAGTACTAAATAATTTAAAAGCTAAAGGAGCTCCAATTGTCTTGCAATTTTTTACGATACCATTGAATTGATTCACCAACCTTTTGATAAATCCCGTATAACATTTTTCTTCATTTTTATAATGAAATTATAATTGCAATTTAATTAATTACAATAATTACAGTGTTACTATTACAATGTTATTACAATTTAATTGTAATTATTGAAAAATTACAATGAAATTGGTTATTTTTTTGTCAAAATTGCGATTATATAAAATGTAACGCTGAAACTCAATATTTTTATTAAATTCGAATCTGATTGCGGAGCTATATTGAAATGCAAAGACAAACATAAAAGAAATTGAATACCAACATGCACTCATCTGCAAGGTCAACAGATTTGTTCGCAGAACCGATACGATAAATGGGAAACATTTTTCATCTGTTTGCATACTCCCAACACGCGAAACATAAAACGATGTCATGCGATTATCAACTTTAACCGAAGAACAATAAGGCTTAATTTGGAAGGTGTTTTTATCGTACCATCGTGAAACATTGTATTTTTTACGCGCCCCGTGTGCGCACATAACTTAACGTTGTTCCATGTACTGGTCATAAAACGTAATCTAATAAACACAAATGTGTGTCTGTGTGTTCATCATGGATGCCTGAGTGCCGTTCACTGCGATAGCGATAAATTTTGTTTGCTTAGTGCTTTTAGTTATTATAGACTTGCGTAATACCAGGCCATGATACTGATTTCAGACGGCCGCCGCGCGCCGACTACGTTGCACGCGTTAGTTCTTGTATGGTCTATTTCAAGCGCTGCGTGCGCCCGATTACGAGGCAACCTTAGTACGTCGAAAGAGATAAAGTTACGCGATAGAAAGAGACCACAACTTTAAGTGCATAGCGGAGGCAATATTGCGCGAACTGAATTGCATTTTTGACGTGCCAACGTCTTATAAATCGATGGAGCCGGCTGCAAGCACAGAAAAACATGACTCATCTGCCGTTACCTCGTTGCCGTTACCTCGCTGCCGTTACCTACCTCGCTCTGAGGCGTTCCATGTAAGGCTTGAAGTGCAAGCGAGAGTTGTCACGTTCAACTATCGTCAGTAAACCGACTTTACAGATTTTTGACGTGACAACGTCTTATAAATCGATAGAGCCGGTTGCACGCACGAAAAAACATGACTCATCCGGCGTTACCTCGCGAGCGCGGAACGAGCGACAAAGAAGACGTTGTCACGTTCAACTATCGTCAGTAAACCGACTTTACAGGCAACCAATTTTTTTTTGTGTCGACTACATACTACGGTCGCTATTTCTTTAAATCATCTTGCGGAGTGAAACTTCTGTACCGTTAGGTATTATTATGTATTCCGTGGTAATACTATGTTTGCCTTGAGCCAGCTTGTTTTTGCATTGCTTCGTTTGTCTATCAAGTTTCTAATGAATTCGCAGATAAATTACATATTTATGATTTATCTGCGAATTAATAGAGAAGAGGAGAGAGAGATATTATCACTGGCTTCAGCCGCGTGGATTTCGGTGTAAAAAAACTGCGGGAATAGAGATTATCTAGTTCCCTCTCCCTGTTCCAACTCGTTTTCAAGGAAGTTTGCTATAGCGATCTATTAGCTATAGCATAGATTGATAAAGCAAATGTCTGTTTTTTCTGAATCCCGTGCAAACCTTGTATTATTTGGGAATGAAACCGGGTATTCGGGTATGGGTATCCTTTGTAATTCTGGCTCTTTACATTTGTTGTTGCATGATTGAGTAACAAACATACAAAGTCACAAACTTTCTTTATAATATATCTAAATATTAATAAGATACAGACAGCGTATCCCGGTAGGTCCCGGTGGGTGTGGCCTTTGCTCGGAGGGTGATCCGTTTTAATACAAGAAGTTCCTTTGGGATCTTCACACGTTACGTCGCAGCCTTTCTTAATAACAATATACAGGTAGCAGTTTAATATTACATCAATTTTGAAACTTCTTCAAGCCAGTCGGTGAAGTTCTGACGTGAAATAATTCGAGAACACAAGTGGTATCTAGTACTACTGACATGTATACTTTTTAAAACGGTACTAAGGATTCTGCTTGGATTAGGTAAACATGGTACTTTGGTCTGCTCTAGCGATGTCTTTTTAAAACGATTTTGTAATTAAACTTAAACAGAATCTTATATCTATGAAGACCCAAAGAACGACAGAACACAGACGGAGTGGAAACGCGAGCCGCACCTTGACACAGAATATCTTATTATACAGAAGATTCACTCTACAAGATCATTCAAATAACACAAGAACATGCAGTTCAATTGGAAATAGTGCCGTATATCTACGTCGTTATTAAACGTTGTGCTCTCTTTCTGTCGCTTTACTCAATCTCCCCTGTATCTCTTTCCGGCTCGCTACAGTGGTCCTGATAAAACTGCTGGTGCTATGTACTTGTAGATTTTCTACCTACAGTGCGAGTGAAACCCCCCTGGAACAAGCTAAGAATATTTTCTTATTAAAAAATTTTTTGTCGATGTCTCTGACTCAATTGAATTTTACAAACTCTAAACATTATTCCAGCCATACAGCTTCTCCATTAGAACAGACAGGCGAACACCACAGTGAAAGCAATAGGGCTACGTTCTCTAGGCACGACACTTTTGCAACTAAGTTCATCTTGATCCCACAGTGAGTTATCTAAGTAGCAAGGAAGCGTTCAACTGAATTGATATAAGTACCGTATATTGATGGAGTTGAATGCTCTTCTATTATATACGATAGCATCGCTGCAATATGGTATAAGTGGTAGATGTATCGCAGACGAATCACAATCATTTGACAAACAACGTTTGGCAAACTATTCATTTATAAACAGCAGACATCTTATTTTACAAAGAGATAATATTATCATCGATTTATGATGTATAGTATGGGCTTTGAATGGCAATCAAAATTGTAAATAATTATCTTAGTTTTATATTGAAATTTGACAAACTATTAAGATCACAATTAACCTTCACACTTCACCAATCTTTTTTGTCAGTTTCTTTAATTTACAAAAATAATTATATAAGAAATTTCCATTTCACAAAAATATTTTCTGTTTTACAATTGTTACGATTGAATAAACATCACCAACCAATTATGCGTAGTACTGTCACTACGCAATATAATAATATAGAAAAGCTATAGATGCTTGACTGGCTAAAAAATGAGGGATATAATTCAAGACTACGTTAAATTCATGTCATATGGTAATCTAAATCATTTGAATTAGACCAATTTGAATTTCTTAAATAATTAAAAACTAGTAAGCTTATTATATACTGTAGTTCGTCAAAAAGAAGAAGAGAATAGGATTTATAATTTTGTTAAAAACAAGTTGTGAAATGAACAGTTTGCCAAACGTGATTTGTTAAATGAACTCGACGGTCGTTCGTAGTGTCATTAATCTCACTTTGCTAGTTCGGCATCGTCGCTTGGTGGAAAACTTGCCACTTGATACTATTGATATCCATTTAGTACGCAGCCAACGGGAACAGAAATACAGATTAGTTTATTTAAATAAGTTCCTGGGTACTTATATAATGTACGTGAGGCGAAAAGTATGAAATTTTGAGTATAATTTTCTGACGTATCCATTTGACAGAGGGTTTGGTTCATTTTTTCCACTCTTGTGGGTTAAGAAGTTAATGTTGATAATATTCTTTGAAATGCTTTTTGTGTAACTGATTTATTAGTGCCAGTATGATTAAGGGAAGCACAAACTAGCTGCCGACTTAGAGAGTTTCCCACTAAACAATAATTCAATGTTATATTTCATCATGAATCATTTTCGGAACGAACTTTGAGGGTCATTATCAAAAGCTTTTCTATTTCTTAAAGGAACGTAATTAAACTTTGACCAAACGATCTGCAAACACCGATAAGAAATCTCAGGATATGGGCATCCGAACGATTTACGTAAACCATTTTCGTACAAGCAAACAGTAGCGCTATCTGTCATAATTCTATAGGTGGCTGCTGAACAAAGTACATCGTGGCCTTACTGTTGGTGCCAATACAAGTATTTTTGGCACCGATGAACTGCCGACATTTTTTCGCGCCGTCCGCTCTGTCCAGGGTAGTAATATGTCTATTTCTACCTATTATAAGATCTTGGTAGTGATAGACAAATGGTTACGATATGTAAACACCAAATATTATAAAGGTATTAACATCTAATATTTATTATAAAGGTAAAAATGTGTATGTACTGTTGTTACTCCTTCATACCGCAACTACTAAACCAATTTGGTTGAAATTTAGAATAGAGATAGATTGTACCTGGGATTAATTTAACATAGGAAAGAAAGAAAGAAAAAACGTTTATTTAGTCGGAAAAGACACACACACACACACACATATAAGATATAATCCAACAAGATACACTACATAGGCTGCTTTTTATTCCAGAATAATCCTTAGATCCCGCGGGATTAATGAAAAACCGAAATCCACGCGTGCAGAGCCACGGGCGTCCGCTTAAAGCAATTAAAAAACCTGTCAAGTACGAGTCGGACTCGCGCACTGAGGGTTCCGTACTACAACCGGAGGAATAAAACCATAAAAACCACTTTTCTTATCGAACCGCAAAACTAACTTAATTTTTAGAGGTTTATTGTAAATATCAAAAAAACTACTTATTAGATCTCGTTTAAACCAATTTTCGGTGGAAGTTTGCATGTATGATAAAACTAAAAAAAATATATGATGTACATTACCGTACATCATATATTTTTTTTAGTTTTATCATACTCTTATTTTAGAAGTTACAGGGGGGGGGGACACACATTTTACCACTTTGGAAGTGTCTCTCGCGCAAGCTATTCATTTTAGAAAAAAATGATATTAGAAACCTTAGTATCATTTTCGAAGACCTATCCATAGATAACCCCACACATATGGGTTTGATGAAAAAAAAATTTTTGAGTTTCAGTTCTAAGTATGGGGCACCCCCAAAACTTATTACTTTTTTTTTAAATTTTGTGTGAAAACCTTAATGCGGTTTACAGAATACATCTACTTACCAAGTTTCAACAGTATAGCTCTTATAGTTTCGGAAAAAAGTGGCTGTGACATACGGACGGACAGACGGACAGACGGACAGACGGACAGACAGACATGACGAATTTATAAGGGTTCCGTTTTTTGCCATTCGGCTACGGAACCCTAAAAATGTACTAGATATTTCATTCCACGAAGACGCGCCCCACTCTGTCAAAAACGCGCTTATTTTCTATCTATTCTATCGTTATGAAATTCTTGTCAGTTACTCTAGGTGCAAAACTGCTTTCCGAACGTAGTAGTAAAATCTGGCATTCAAAATCAAAACATATACGCCTTAGTTAGTTACAGGCCTCTTGCGAAATGTCGGTCTCTACCATCGCGTTCGAAATGCAGTTTTGCACCGTAAAGAACGGACAAGAAACTCGGCACTTGACCTTTCAAGATAATCATTATTTCGATTTTCATTTTTATGATAGGTTTAGTATGGCGTTATTCACTTACGTATGTAAAACTAGTGAAGTGTGTTAGAGTTGAACGAGCTAGCTCGAAATAGCTCGCTGTAAAAAATCTCGTATCCATTCCTGTAGCTAGTGACCCGAGCGAACGGTGTCAGCCGGTTATATCACTCCCCACTCGATATATTATACAGCGGGCTTGCATAAGATACAGTAATGATAAGAATTCGTGAGAGTTATACGTTGGTTTGGAGAAAATTCTTTGTTATATGTGTTTTAAGCTCAATAAATGATTACTTATTTATTGATTTGTTGTACCATTTCAGTTAGTCATATAGAATGTATTATTAAACGTGGATTAAACAGATGAATTCAATTCAAAGTCCTTCATATCACAAGGCCTGACTTATGTATAGGCTTTATATTAGAGAATATTGTAATAGTGATGGTAATTTCAAGCATAAAACTAAGATTACGAGGATTCTTATGCGCCCTGCACTGAGAAGAAGCCCACAACAAACTCAGAGCTGTTTTGTTTGTAGCTCAGTCTTTGCCCAGTTGTGGGAATTGAAAGGATATTTACAGTACTACAGTGAGGTGTTAATTAGATCCTCTAGCAGCATCTGTGTCGGCGGTTATCTCCATCTTCGTCACTCTGAGACCCGCGGCTTTGCGTGATAGACGACCTTTAACTACCCGACCTTTCACGCTAACCTGCGCCCTATAACGCAGGTATTAAGAGCTATTTTGGTGTGCTAAGTGAGGGGTGTGAAACGATTTAAATTCATAAAATCATTCATCACGCTGACTTGCGCGATTCTCAAATAACGTGATATTGTGATGTGAGTTGTGACGGCGCGGCGAGGGGGGCTTCGAAATTTTTTTTTATACTATGTAGGCTAGCGCTTGACTGTGATCACACCTGATGGAAAGTGATGATACAGTCTAAGGTGGAACGCGCTTGCCTAGAAGATGCCTATTCACTCTTGATTTGAAGGCACCCGGGTTGTAAGTGGCAAGATAGACACTGCCTGGGAGTGTATTCCAGGCCTTTGCAGTGCGTATCAGGAACGAGGAATCAAACCGCTTCGTACGCGTCTTTGGTACGACGACTATGTATGGGTGGAAGCCTTTACGATGCCTTGCCGTTCTATGGTAGAAAGGTGACGGGGGAACCAAATAAAGGTGACGGGGAAACCAAGTTGGGGGGAATTGTTTTATAAATGACGCCGTGTTAGTACAAGCTGTGAAAGCCCAGTGGTTCAGAGGTTGGTCTCTTAATAGAAGGTTGGGGGTTCAACATACATCGAACAGTTTGGGTAGCTACTCGAACAGTTTGGCCCTTATGTGGTTACCTACATAAGGGCCTTCCGTGCGCAATAAGAAGGCGTGCGCGGCTTTGAATGAGAGTTCCCAGGTTCGATTTCTGGTGCTAACGTAAGGGGCTATCTACAGGAAACCCTGTAGATAGGGCTCTTCTTGCGCAATTCGTTCGGGTAAGTACCACCGCGTTGAAAACGAAAACAGTTATTTTCACATAGGCCTAAATAACAGGCTCTTGTGAAAAGTCAAAACTCTACCGCCAGGTTCGGAAAGCAGGTTTGCACCGAGAAGAACTGGCAAGAAACTCGGAACTTGCTCTTTTCAAAAATGTCATTGTTATAATACAAGACTTCTTACAAAGTATGAAAGATTACAACATATTTTTAGGATATCTCGTGAGGAGATGGAAGCATATTTCTACCATTCCAAGAATCTTTGTCGTTAAGAAATTTTTCAATGGTATAGTAACCATGGTTGCTAGCCATTCTACCGTGAAGCAGCAACTACTATCGAGCAGTAGTACCTACTGGTTTAGTGTTCCGTGGTACTGCTGATGTCTTAGGATGATAAGCGCAGTGCAGTGCGTCGTATGATAAAGCCACGGGATGCACTGCATCTATAATCGCAGAAGTATCACTTATCATCAGATGAACGTCTTGCTCATCTTATAATACCTAGTGTTGTATGAAAAAGGTGGTTTATATCCTAAATTCAGTTATTTAGATGAAGAATCAAAAGATTATGGTGTTGAGGTGAGAGAACTAGATTTTCCGTGTAATTTATTCCCGAAGTCTTCCTCGTGCGTGAGCTGACAAATCTGATTACCAATAACACACGTGATTTACTGCTTGTATCAAAATATACGGTACATCGTACGAGCTAGGGTGCACGGCCACTGAGGCGAGCGGAGCGGGAAGTAGTGTAGGAATCCATCGATCACGGCAGCTGAAATCCACATCTTATTTATTATTTATTTATTTATTTATCTTATCTTCTTTCTTTAAAAAAATCCTAGTAATTACATCAGATATATTACATTGACTAGAGATCCATTTCTGAATAGAATACTCGCAAATATTGGCGTCCCTTTCTGATTGTATGTTCCTAGCTAAGTACAATCTGGGTACCTTCAAAGAAGAGTGAATAGGTATTTTCCAAGCAAGTGCGCTCCAATCTAGATCTTTGCTTTTCATCAGGCATGATTGTCATCTAGCGCAAGCCAATCTACAATTAAAAAAGACGTGTGGCACTCGTAGACTGCCGCGGTAAAGCTATTGCATACCCTGAGTGCATACCATAGCTGGACAAAAGAGACAAGCGTGATATTTCAAAAAGTCATTAAAAGTTTTGCTATTCATCGATAGATGGCAAAACTAAAAAGTATCACCGCTGTGCCGGCCGGAGTGGTTATTTGGTTATTTTCGTTACGGAATTTCTGGAATCGGTCTCCACGCTAAAGGCCCGCGATAGAAGCTATGCAATAGGTTAAAAATCAGTTACGCCAAATTATCAGTAATGCTTTTCTTTTTACTGTACTAGATACAAAAACGAACTAACATGAAAGTGTTGGTTCCTGATTTGGTATTAACGGCCTACAAGCCGTATTTAGGTGATTTTGATTGAAGTTGTATGCAAAAACTACAAAGAAAATTACTTTCAAATTTACACGTCATGTATTTTGGGTCTTTAATCTAAAATCGCTAAGAAGTAGAAACACGATTGGATAAAATTTTCTCGATAGAAAGTTCTCCCAAAAGTTGCTCCAAAATCTCAGTTTTTCTATATTTTATCGGAAACTACAATGGATGTAATTGTAATTTTTGTTTTAATGTATCGGTAATAATAATATCCTAAAACGCTTAGAACGGATTTTTGATAACCAGCTTAGTTTTTGAGTAATTAGGTAAAACGTCGTTTTTCTGCTATATTCTTCCGCGACGCTGCATGTCGCACCTACCAATCCTCCGCGAGAGTGAGAAAGACAAAAATAAATTCAATCAATCCCCTTAACTGTTTACAATAACATTCTGCTGCGGCCATTGACTGACTATCTAAGGGCACCGGGTGTACTTAATACAAAATTCAGGAAAAAGGTGTCCCGAGAAAACCTATAGGTATATAAACGATTTGTCAGGCATGTTAAGGCTTAAAAGTTTAAAAATTTTCATCTCAGAAAAGTATAAACCGATAATTATGTATAATATGGCACAAAGCGGACCGTAAGGCGATTTACAGATTAATACTATATAGAGTACAGAGTTGACGACCGAATGGCGTAGTGGTAGCGAACCTGCTGTCTGCGCCGGGAGTCGTGGGTTCGATACTGGTAAATGTTTGTGTGGTGAGCATGAATGTTTTCCAGTGTCTGGGTGTTTTTCGATATATTATATTGATGTATATTAGTATGTATGTATATTTATCAGTCATCTAGCACCCATAACACAAACTATCGCTTAATTTGGGGCTAGATTGCGATGTGTAAAATATCCCGTATATATTTATTTATTAACAAAAAAAAAGAGTGCTGCTTTCTTCTCCTCATTGCTGTCACCGCCTACGTGGCGACGCAGCCTTACATCAGCGCCGTGACCTAAATATTATAATACTTGAGCGCCGAATCTTCCACGCGACCGACTCGCGGTGAATCACCTCACATCAAGTGTGTCTGTAAACAACTCGCGTTTACCTACCAATGTAGAGGGAAATTAACATGAAGCTTATCCCACGGACATACTAGATGTCGCTGTTAGTACTTTCCCATCGACCCCGGTGAGTCTTCCCCGGTTTTGACGGATAAACTTGTCTCAACGACCCCGGTGGAATTGTTGTTATCGTGTACCGGGGCAGATGGAATTTTCACACCCATCAAGGCCTATCTGCATGAGGAGTGAATTAATCGCTCTTCGATCGCCCTGCGCACTTGGTTAAGCCATATTATGACGTCACAATATGACTTACCTACGACCGTTCTACGTTCATAGGGACAAGGAGCCAGAGGAAACAACTTGTAGGGAGTCAAGAAGGCGCCCCGGGAACACGCCAAGAGCAAGTACCGAACGGGCGCCCTTCCGCGTTTCGGCCCCCATAACCGCGAGGTTGATTGGGCCATGGGTGGTGGAGGGTTGTCCCTTACCTACGACCATCATAGAAACCTATCTATCATACATATCTAAATGGGAAGAACTTTACAAAATGTATGGGAACAACAAATCACCTATGCGATTCTGCAAAAATAATTATAGCAGCGTTGAGCTTACATCTATGCAGCTAATTGGTATCTTCCATCAGTCGAGAAGGTACTGATTGGTTGATATTTGCATCAGTTATGCAACCAAGGCGCCAATTAGTAGGTAATGGCCGCGTTGCTATGGCTACCGGCGATGTATGGGCTTTTAAATCCAATTTTATTTTCGAGAATCACACCGGTGACAAATTTATCACGTGACTTAACAAGGCCAACTGTCATTCCCATATTGCTTGCACTCCATTTCGATATCACCCACCTTAATTATAATTAGCGTTACGTAAGTGAATGTGACGGAAGTGAAGCGTGATAATTATCACATCACGTCATCACTTACATCGCGCTCACGAATCAGGTCGTCAACTGCACTATATCATTATAAAGCTCGTTAATAAAGATAACTATAGTACATTATTACATTAATCATGATTAAGGATTATTTACATGAATCAAATCCTTGGGAGTGAATGAACTGCTGTATTATAATTACTAGCTCAACTTGTTTTTAAAAGCATTTGTGAAGTGGTGATAACCGAAAACAAAACCCGGCTGAGTTTGTTGTGGGCTTCTTCTCAGTGCAGGGCGCGTTGGAAGTTGGAACCCTCGTAAACTTAGTTTTAAGTCGACTTGTAGTTATCACCATACATAATATGTAACAAATATTGTTGATGTTTTACAAGTGCCTTGTAAGTTAGGCCTATGTGAAATAAATATATTTTGACTTTGACTTTTGAGAGATTGATGCCCAGCAGTGGGACGCTTACAGGCTATAGTGGGAATGTGTGCTGAGATCAATAAATGAATAATGAGTATGAATACGGGACATTTTACACATCGCAATCTAGCCCCAAAGTAAGCGATAGCTTGTGTTATGGGTACTAGAGAACTGATAAATATACATACATACTAATACATAAATACAATATATTGAAAACCACCCAGACACTGGAAAACATTTATGCTCATCACACAAACATTTACCAGTAGTGGGAATCGAACCCACGACCTCTGACACAGACGGCAGGTTCGCTAACGCTACGCCATTCGGTCGTCATCGAATAAGTCGCTTCGGTCGTCGCTCGTCGGTATAATTTCATTATTAATGTGCAGTCGTTTGGCACTCCGCCTTACTCCACCTCCCCCCCCCCCCCCCCCCCGCCCTGCCCCGCTGCGCCCCGGCTCGCCCCCGCGGCTTAAGAGCAGCCTTCCCGGTAGAATTTTTCATACAAACGCTAAACAAAAATTTAAATTTATTAGCAACAAATTAAGTACCAGCCTCCAAAAATCTGCATTCTTGCTGAAATTTTACATAAACTTTGGTCGTTTCGCTTAGCTCATATATTGTAAAAGTAAAACAAACAACTCTATAGAAACCTCGTACAACTAATAAAGATTCGAAATAATAAACATTATTTACACATACTTGTAAGGCTTTTTCAAAATCACGTATCTCCTGGAACAAGTTTCATGAAATTGCCGCGCTATTTCTTTTTCCTGAACGCGCGATTGACGATACAGGCGTTATCTCGTTTTTTTTCGGAATGAGCCTTTTTCCGTTCCGTTAGACGAAACAGCAAGCCTGTAAACCACGTATTCGTTGTACTTGGATGGTCCGGGAAGGGTCGCCTTAAGATGCCGTTTTTATAGCGAATTTCCTTCAATCACAATTACCCGATCCGCACAAATCGCCGCAATGTATCACCGCTCGAGGCGTCTGGTGGAAGCTTTCCGCAGATTACGTCATGTTTTTGATACATCTTAAGGCTTCGCAAGTATAATTTATAAGAGTAGGTATACGATGATTCGTCTTGTCCGAATTAGGATTTTACTTCTTTGTATAATCCAGGACTTTTCCGCTCCGAATTGTTTTTTGTTTTCAATATTTCACAAAAGAATTTAGATGAGCCGCCTACTAACAAACTAAAGCAATTCCCTATCACTCCCATGGGTGGTTTTCATCGTATGAGAAGACTAACCCCCTATCACCCTTGTATTCGCTTGTGACTTGTGAGTTATGGCTATTGTAAACGTATCGATCATCGGCCGTCGCTTCGTCGGCGAGCGGCGAGTGAAGTGAGCCCGCCATTTGTCACGATTGCAGAGGTGTTAGTATAGGTTTTTGTACGAATTTCAAGTCGACTCGCATAGCATAAACGAATTGAATTCCTCCACACATTTACAGCCAGCGCCATCTATTGATAATCGCATTTCAGCGACTGTCCATAGATGGCGCTGGGAGTAAATGTATGGAGGTGTAGCGGTCTTCGATAGCTGACGATAGATGGCGTAACCATTAGGTACCCTAGCACACGCTGACGGAGCTTTCGACGAGCGTGCTATATATAGAAGTTCTGACGTCACAAGCTTGGATCACAAGCGGTCCCCAGGCATAACATCTGCCTGGAGGGAAATTTCCCTATTGCCCCAACAACCGGCAAAGAGGAATTCGATTCGTATGTGCGAAGTGAGTCGCCTCGAATATCGAACAAAAACTTGTACTAACCCGTCTGTTGTTGTGTTATCCGGGGATCGACTCCTCGGACACGCGCCGCGATGTCTCACACCCACAGTGATGTATCTTACTTCTACAAAACAGTGCCGCAACAAACACTTAGTACATTACTAGCGGTGAAGATAACATTAGCCAAGCAGAATCATTTATCTATCTATACAAATTCATCAATACTTCTTAGTCGATGAATGTTTTGAAATGAGAACATCTATAGGCATATTGGGCATTTTTGAGATTGATTTTTGAGAAACATTGTCCCTTTTTGAGAGCATCCGCTGCACAAAAGGTTAAAGTTGTGTAAAATTCATGTGTGTTAGAATTATTTTCCAAAAGTAGTTCTAAAAAAACCGTAACACAAAATATCTATCTTTTAAGGTTGACTCATTATACTGGGAAATACAAAAAACAAAATTAACGCGGGCGCGCTACAGCTAGTTTATACTTTAAACTAGTTAAAAGGCACTTTTTTGCCCGTGACTTTTTTGTGCATAAAATCTTATGAATGTTTTCATGTTTCTGTGGCTAAACCACACACGCTGAGAAGTGCACTTGACGAAGTTGCGAATGAGAGGTGGAGTGCTAGTAAAGTGAGAGTGAAGTGCAAAGTGAATTGCACTCGCTTGACACACTCCGTCTCAGCGCCACTACGCCAATTAACTGACAAACGACTGGGGCTCTATTGTGGAAACACATTGCATTTGCAATCCAATTGCTATCATTATCACTATAACACAAAAGCAAAAAATTACCTCAGATTTTTTTCTCCACAAAATTACTTTATTTTTACTTAGTAGTTAAGTCGCAATTAATTATTTTTTAAATAATTAATTGCGACTTACAGTTTTTAACTATACCTATTGCAACTTTATTACAGTCTCCGAACAAAATATACATTCAGTAACGTTAACTATTCGGAAGTAAATATTTTCGCGATTGCATTACTGCTCCGATCAAATGAGCCTAATGTTCACCAGAGCG
Source organism: Coenonympha arcania (assembly GCA_036785405.1). NCBI lineage: Eukaryota > Metazoa > Arthropoda > Insecta > Lepidoptera > Nymphalidae > Coenonympha > Coenonympha arcania. The sequence continues at coordinate 11,396,957 of CM072078.1, forward strand.
GTTTCGGGTACGGTAAATTAAACCAGATATGCGAGATTTTATAGTGCAAAAGTGTGTGCGCAAATACAGATGCACTCTCGATATTCTCTCTCTTAGTCCAATGGGACAGCAGCTCAACACAATCGGAGAGTTCAGGCGCAGGACCAATTCCGAGGCATGTGGATGAATTACCGTCAATTACCACACTCCGGGCACAATTAAGAATTTATTAGCTGAAAAATTATATTAAATACAGGCCTTATCTGGGGATTTAACACCTCGTTACCACTAGACCAACGGGTCAGTCAAAATTAATCGGAGAAAAAGCTGAAACACTGACTGACTAGTTGTTATGGAGCATGACTGTTTGTTGTTCTATAATAAACTAGTAGGGTGCGTCCTACACCTATCTTCAATACTATGACTGTGCTCTTCACCCGTCTCCGAAATCCTCAATCATCAGTTCTCTCCATATTTTTGTTCTTAATGAATTTTTCCCTTCTTTACGGAATGGTCAAAAAATTGTTTCATACAAAATTCATCAGGAGAGGTGATCAATCAGTCTGTGGCCAATCAGCACGAGCAGCTATAATATCTAAATTAATAAATTAAATAAAACACAGTGGTAGTTCGGGGATTGGTGCGCGCTCCATGTGGCAATGAAGAGACCCCTCAACACGCGAGTCGCAATCGAGGTGGTTGTCGCAATAGGGCACTGACGGAGCATCGTGTGACAGAATAATAGTAGTACGTGTGCGGGAGAGGGTTGTGAGGTGGTGTGAACTACCTGTTGCGCGACTTCTCGCCCTCGCTGCATGCATCCACGCGATGTTAATGTAATAATAATCACCTTTTGACGTGATAACGTTTAATAAATTGAGGAACACCAGCAACGCACATGAAAAATAGTAACGTTCCGCGTAACGTTCCACCTGAGCCTGTGCGTGCAAGCGAGAGCGCGCAACAAGCGATAGAGAGGCACGATAAAACAAACGATAGAGAGGCCAATTATGACGTTATCATGTAAATCTATCGTCCGTAAACCGACTTTACAGACAACCAATTTTTTTTAAGCTTAAAATCAAGAGGAACAGTTTCATATCAAATAAGAATGTATAAAAACTAGTAGGGAAAGACCGAGAGTTAATTAGCTTTCCCTACTAACCATTATGCACAGAAAAGTTGCTCTCTTTGACCACGTATAAAGAGGAGACCAGTTTTCCTTTCCAAGACACAGATAATATCGGTGCGATTATAGATATCTGTGTTAGATCACTGAAACCATTTAATTAATGCTGTTCTATCGACTGAACACGAAAATGGATAAACTGTACTTATGACTGATGTTTCTCTTCCCCCTTATGCTATGTTACCATTCCTGACCTAACTTTAAATTAATATATTATTATGAACCAAAACAATTATAAACATGAATTTATTTTGAAGTTAAAGATCAAGATTTACATTTTTTCCGTACATTTTAATGACATGATTTTTACGAAAAATATCGTGATGAAACCAGCCATTATATTTTCAAAGGTTTGTGAGGCCTGCCTATACTCAATTGACCTAAAATCTCTTGACTGTCACAGTAGAGGCTCGTAAACCGAGGTTATTACTGATTGTGACATTTGATGTCACCCCACAAATAATTATATGCAAATACGTCTTGATACACTTGCTGCTATACCGAAGTTTATGATAATCGTAAAATTTTACGACAAGCGGTAAAATTCCTCAAAAGCAATGACAGGAACACACTTAACTTATTTAGTAACCGACACTCTGACTCTAGCTTACTTCGCTTTTCAAACTGTTTTGCTGAACTGTCAAAGTTTTTAAACGACTTCATAAAGGAAGACAGTCTAATCAGCTATCTGCAGCCCTTAAACCTATAGTATGACTAGCTGACCCGGCCACGCGTTGCTGTGGCTAAAGTTTTTGTTATATTAATAAATTAAAATTGCGACTATAATTTGAGATTTAAACTATCCTATCTCTCAAGTTGGATCGAACTGCACTGCATGGTGTGCGAATTTTATTATAATCGGTTCAGTAGTTTAGGAGTCCATCGCGGACAAACATCGTGACACGAGATTTAATTAATCTTCGATTGCCACAGAATCGCTCTTTCCATACTATAGAAAGATTTTTTTAAAATATTATATGGGAATGACAAAATGATCTGGGGACTTCAGTGTCACTGTTTTTCTTAAGTTCAAAAGTTATATTAGACTGCAATCTCACTTGGCGGAAAAAGTTATCTTATTGACGTGAAGGGGTAAGTAAGGAACCCCTATTGATTGCAACGAGCCTACGCAGCATCGTACTGCAACGCTACATCATTGGCGATACTGATACCAGCTGCGACCGAAGTAGCCATCTCCTTGAGCCAATTTAGAAAAATATTAATTACAAAGTGGCTCATACAGGGAATCGAACCAGAGACCTCCCGTTCGTATTTGAGTACACTCTTATAGGAGTGGGCATCTCCCACTGTTGTAACAGTGTCTATTCTGTTGTCTATAATCTTTTTTTCTTTATTAGAATTTGCGTCTAATTGGATAATTTTTTTTAGATTTTCAATCTTTGGTTAAGGAAATTTATAGTTTTCAAACAAAACTTTGTGTTTTATTTTGTTTTTATAAATCCATTTGACGATACTGACTTTACATTTTAACTTGAAGGATAATTCAACCTAAGTGGCACATACAATGAAACAATAGACATTTTTCCTCCTCCCACCTGTCAGGAAGGTAAATGACGTTTTTCGAAGCACCTAATGTCTGCAAAAACTCCGGCGAGTATGCGGCACTCTGCTACGGCCGGACAGACGGACAAACGAGTACAAAAAACTACATACATCTTGTTACATGCATGGAAGGTGTTTTACTAAAAATCGCCAAGCTTACTACGGACGTGGTATAAAACTAATTATCAGTGACCATATTTCCCTATATATATATGGGCGGGGCACATAGCTCGCGGGACCGATGGACGTTGGGGACCCAAGGTGCTGGAATGGCGGCCACGCACCGGGAAGCGCAGTGTCGGTCGACCCCCCACCAGGTGGACGGACGACATTAAGAGGGTCGCGGGGAGTCGCTGGCGCCAGGCGGCGCAAAATCGTGGTGTTTGGCGGTCATTTCAGCAGGCCTATGTCCAGCAGTGGACGTCCATCGGCTGAAGCGACGACGGCGACGACGATATTTCCCAGAACTTGGTAAATATTCTTCCAATTACATTACCTTACAAAGCCTTTTTTCAGCAAAGTTCTCAACGATATAGGCGGTGACGTTCGTGTAAATCATTGATCGGAGGCAAGCGTAGCGAGCGCGATTCCTTGTGAGACGTAACAACGCGTACACCGGGAGACGGCAGATCTTAGTCGATGGGTATAGATTAAAATTAAAGGTGATTTAAACATAAATATCAATTTATTCAAAATCGTACATTTTCAATAAGTTATGCCAAGCTAGAAATATATATCTGTTTAATAACTTTTTTTAACTAACCCCGTTACTCCAACGCCCGACAATTGCAAAGACGGATGAACTTCAAAGCGAGCACAGTTTTTAGAACTCTGTGGGAACCAAAGGGTATCCCTTTGAAATCAGAATCCTGAAAATATATGCCCCTCATCCCCAGAATAAACCCTTTTTAGGGTTCCGTAGCCGAATGGCAAAAAACGGAACCCTTATAAATTCGTCATGTCTGTCTGTCCGTCTGTCCGTCTGTCCGTCTGTCCGTCTGTCCGTCTGTCCGTCTGTCCGTCTGTCCGTCCGTATGTCACAGCCACTTTTTTCCGAAACTATAAGAGCTATACTGTTGAAACTTGGTAAGTAGATGTATTATGTGAACCGCATTAAGGTTTTTATACAAAATTTTAAAAAAAGTAATAAATTTTGGGGGTGCCCCATACTTAGAACTGAAACTCAAAAATTTTTTTTTCATCAAACCCATATGTGTGGGGTATCTATGGATAGGTCTTCAAAAATGATACTAAGGTTTCTTATATCATTTTTTTCTAAAATGAATAGCTTGCGCAGGAGACACTTCCAAAGTGGTAAAATGTGTGTCCCCCCCCCCTGTAACTTCTAAAATAAGAGTATGATAAAACTAAAAAAAATATATGATGTACATTACCATGCAAACTTCCACCGAAAATTGGTTTGAAGGAGATCTAATAAGTAGTTTTTTTGATATTTACCTCTAACCTCTAAAAACAAAGTTAGTTTTGCGGTTCGATAAGAAAAGTGGTTTTTATGGTTTTATTCCTCCGGTTGTAGTACGGAACCCTCAGTGCGCGAGTCCGACTCGCACTTGACAGGTTTTTTTTGTATTATAAATTACTTATACGTACAAGAGCATATAAATTTGCAATAAAATTGAAGCTAATATTGTATGCTAACCATTTTTAATTGTGAGATTTGACTATCTAGAAAATCGACGAATCTATGACCAACTCTTTTGCATCTGCAAAATCTTTACAGCGAATAGGATTTAAAATAAATAACTACTGTCAGAGCATCAGTGCAATTTCCTTCTTTTTAGGGTTCCGTAGCCGAATGGCAAAAAACGGAACCCTTATAAATTCGTCATGTCTGTCTGTCCGCCTGTCCGTCTGTCCGTCTGTCCGTCTGTCCGTCCGTATGTCACAGCCACTTTTTTCCGAAACTATAAGTGCTATACTGTTGAAACTTATTAAGTAGATGTATTCTGTGAACCGCATTAAGGTTTTCACACAAAATTTAAAAAAAAGTAATAAATTTTGGGGGTGCCCCATACTTAGAACTGAAACTCAAAAATTTTTTTTTCATCAAACCCATATGTGTGGGGTATCTATGGATAGGTCTTCAAAAATGATACTAAGGTTTCTAATATCATTTTTTTCTAAAATGAATAGCTTGCGCAGGAGACACTTCCAAAGTGGTAAAATGTGTGTCCCCCCCCCCTGTAACTTCTAAAATAAGAGTATGATAAAACTAAAAAAAATATATGATGTACATTACCATGCAAACTTCCACCGAAAATTGGTTTGAACGAGATCTAATAAGTAGTTTTTTTGATATTTACCTCTAACCTCTAAAAACAAAGTTAGTTTTGCGGTTCGATAAGAAAAGTGGTTTTTATGGTTTTATTCCTCCGGTTGTAGTACGGAACCCTCAGTGCGCGAGTCCGACTCGCACTTGACAGGTTTTTTCCCGTTTGGCAGTACACAGTTTCGTGCTAGATCCCCAATATATTACAGAAAGTGCTATCAAAACCGCCATCTTTAAAAATGGATATCTCGGGCGCGCTAGTATATATACTGTTTTTAGTGATGGAATGAAAAAATATTTAATTCATAAGCGATCAGTTTGAGCGTCAGCTCTCTGCCTACAGCGCGGTATTGAGTGCTCCATCAATATTTGACGACGACTGTACCGCTTCCATTCTGGGACCGATACCGGGTTTGCAGTACCCGGTCCTTGTACCGAAAATCCGGGTTTTATTACGCGTTTGTTTAGTTTCTGTACAGCTATAGGGATGCGTCGCGAATCAGTGAACAGAAAACTGATATGTGTCATCTGAGTTAAAGAGTTTACCGTTACATTGAGTTTCCCTTGGAATCACTACGAGTCAGTGCAGGTATCTGTGATAGATATAAAAGAAGAGGTTAACTGACTGACTGATCTATCAACGACATTTTGAAAAGAGCAAGTGCCGAGTTGCTTGCCACTTCTTTACAGTTTCACTGCACACCTCCTTTACGAATTTTCTTATTTTTTTTTATTGGGAGGGCTTCCATATACGCTTCTATACAACTATAAATAAATAATAATAATAAATAAATATATACGGGACATTTTACACATCGCAATCTAGCCCCAAAGTAAGCGATAGCTCGTGTTATGGGTGCTAGATGACTGATATACATACATACTAATATACATAGATATAATATATTGAAAAACACCCAGACACTGGAAAACATTCATGCTCATCATAGAAACATTTACCCGTAGTAGGAATCGAACCCACGACCTGCGACGCAGACGGCAGGTTCGCTACCGCTACGCCATTCGGTCGCCAAATCGCCAAATGACTATCAGTCGGGCATTGACAAAATAAAACCATAGTTTGTGCATGTAGAATGGTGCCAAGAGTACTTATTGGCTGCATTTGACTGAAAAGCTAGACTGATTCGTTGCGCAAAAACTCCGCCTTCTGACTAGAAGAGGCGTTAAATCGCAGGACCTTTTTGAGATTTCAGCAGTAGCTATATTATAATCGTCGGTCTAGCTTTGGATGCGGGCTCTAATTGTGCGCCCCTGTCCGCCCCTGTTCGCGCGGCGCCCCGGGCCCGCAGACGAGGCTGATTGGCGGCTTCTTTGTCAGGAGTCTCGGTATATTGAAAGCGCCTTGTCACTGATAGCGGGCGATCACCTTCACCTCATGAAATCTATATTATAACTATCATATAAGATAGTAGACGAGCTGTTTTGAATATAATTGTCTTTATAGTTTTCTACTTGCAGGTCACTGAGTCCAGTGGGAGTCGTTTAAAATTTTAAATACAATAAAAAAGTGAGAAACATTATAATATTATTGTTTTAAAGGGTGAGTTTTAGGCTAATAATTTACTTATATTAAACAAAATATGCATACTTGATCATAACTATTGGATAATGAAATCTTCATAAATGCCTGTAATATGCCTATATGACATAAAGTATATTTGTCTATTGACTATTAATATTGTTTGTATCTGTGTAGTGTAATCATTAGTGGCCCCCTCACCCCGGCCCCCTCATTAGCCGCTGCGAGCCGCGCTTAGTTGTTTGAGCAATCACAATCACAATCACAATCACAATCACAATCGTAATCAGGGCGACGCGCGGCGTTCAGCGGCCGCAGGGCGACATGACTGAATTATGCGCACTGAAATATTGAATATGATTGACTGTTTTATCCAACGATCTCTTGATTCTCCTGATGATCTTGATTCTTGATTCTTGTACGTCAATCAGTGTAGCTTATATTCACCAATGAGCAATCTCAGGTACCTACTCACTTTGATTCTTTTCTGATTCAACTGCTTAGGTACAGGTACTACGCCACACGAATTAAATCAAATGAAATCAAATCAATGTGCTTATTTTTTCATATAGGACTATCTAATAGAGATCAGTGGCAAGAACACAACGCGCGCCCGCCCTCTGTCCGTCCTTCGTGTAAACACGTGTAGGACTGAAGGGGGGAACGGTAGAGGGGAGGGACACTCCTCGACTCGTGTGCCGGTAAACAACACGCCTGATATAAATTATTCGGAAGTTTTTCTGCGGCCGCTCTCTACACGCCGATATTAACAGATTACGCAAAATATGGCGCCGAGCTAAAATATTGTCTTCAAGTTTGCGGGAAAGTTCGTATCATTTCAGATTGAAGTCACTAGCTGAATAATTAAAAAAATCAAAAAACCCGACTGCAAAAATGTCAACTGAAATGCAATAACTTAAAAGACTGAAACAAGGCGGACAACGAAAACAAAATTATAATAAACTTAAAACGATGCAATTTTTACTTCATTTTAACAAACAACATTATGAGCTGATAGCTTTAGTTAAATTTTCGCATTCAATTTAAAAATAAAGCAGGCGGGACCTATTAATTTTCTTTATAATTTGCAAAAATAGGTCCCGCCTTCTATATTTTTAAATTGAAGTTTATTATAATTTTGTTTTCGTTGTCCGCCTTGTTTCAGTCTTTTAAGTTATTGCATTTCAGTTGACATTTTTGCAGTCGGGTTTTTTGATTTTTTTAATTATTTATTTTATTTCAGGCTTTTTAGTTGCCACACTTTACGAGCGAAACCTAAGCACTTTTATCTACACAATGTGAAAGACGTAAAGTGGGTATATTTGGTTATATATTATATTATATTATGTCGGTTCAAGTCAGTCAGTCACTTGGAAGAAGTAAAAGTTGTAAACAGTGTCGTCAAACGCAAACCTGGATTTTATCCCGGAAATATATAAGCTGTAACATTTCATAGGTGTAGTTTGTGTACGTTTAGGGCTCAGGCGTATCTAACTCACGTCGCTTTAAGCGGATCATTCGGGAAAAACTGAGATTACAAATAGAAATAGAAAAAAAGCTTTATTTCACATAGGCCTAACTTACAGGCACTTATGAAAGGTCATTTATATTATATATTATTTAATATAAAACGATATGGTGATAACTATTATTCGACTTAAAACTAAACTACTAACTAGACTTTAAACGACTTTAATCTCGAACTACTCGTCAACGATATCTAGACAGTGTCCACTCCGCGCCGTTCAAAAATAAAATGCTAAAGTTTAGAAAGCCTACCTTGTTAGGGTCATTAGATTAAATCTGATCGACAAAGTGGAGCGCGTCTTAGAGTACACACAGCGCCATCTAGGGCGAGTAGCGAAAGTACAGATGTTAAAATAATTGTTTAATGATTATATTAAATTATGTTTTCGATTTATGCTATGATATACCAAGTAAAAATGCACAATATAAAGTACGACACACACTTGGTCAATACAAGAATAACGCTATCAAAAACTACAAATGTTACCATTTTGAACGCATTGATCGACTGTTTATAATTCCAAATTAATTCAAAACATATGACTTATATATATTTTTGTAATCTCCTTGTAATTCCCTTCATTTTGATACCCTACTCGATAGGTTTGGTTAAAATTATTTTAAAAATGACTGACAATTTTAGGCCCAAAATCCGCCATTTTGTTTTTTATTTTCAAAAACCTATCTAAGAACACTTGGGTTAATGAGACGAATCTAACGATACCATTAACGTCAAAATCCATGCAGCCGTTTGGAAGATACGTGGTCATAAAGACATACATACAAGATACGCGCGAAAAACATAACCCTTCTTGCAGTCGGGTAAAAAGGGCACATGCTGTGTTATTATTCGGACTTAGTTCACAACAGTGTTTTTTGCTGAAAGTTTTTTATTTCGTATTTCAGTATTGTGTTTTGTGACCACAAAGTCTTGATTCTAGACTCTTTTTTAACCTTTAACTTCTTGTTTAGCAAGGAAAAATTATTTTATAGATAGATAATTCAATTCGGTGTCTATTTCGGTGTCATTTAATTTCAATTGTCTACAACATCAAATAGTTTTAAAGACTAAGTATGAGAAAAAAACATATTTCGAGAAATTACCGCAAGCGCATGCTAAGTGACAGAAATAACGAACACGGCAACAAAAGATCGCCAAGAACTCTAGAAGCTGTTGATATAAAGCGCACCAAATTACCGTTACCCCTTTCCCCCTCCCCCTCACCCCCTCGCGACGGTGCACAGACGAGAGCAGAAATTAAAACCACACAATGCTCCGAGAATAATATTATGGAGCGCAGAGCACTGTGCAAATTTGTTAAGACGGAGGAGATCGCGAGGGAGGAGGAGGGGGGAAGGGAGGGGACAATTTCCGGAAAAAATCTCCGCCGGAAGCGGCCGCGACTGCCCGCCGCACTGCCGCACAATAGCATAATGAGATCCTGCACTCCCTTCACTTGAAACTGTTCTGAATCGCCTATTTCTCATAGGCTACTAAGATAAGTTTTAGGATGGTCCGCTTACATCTGTAACGTCAGTATTGCGGTGTAATATTTAATAAATAAAAGGTTGTACTTTTTTCAGAGTTTATTTTGATTAAAATTTGATACGACAAATTACAATTGCGTTAACAAGTTAAGGTTACAATCTTGAGATTGTATTATACTTGACAGTGGACGTGTTTTCTGATAATTGATGAGCGAGACAATACACATGACATAGTATAGTTGCGAATATTATAGATATTTCAATTCACAAAGGCGCGCCCCACTCTTATGAACTTATACTCAGAATCACTTATGTTTCATTCGATTCGTATGGAGTTTGACAGAGTGGGGCGCGTCATCGTGGATTGAAATATCTATAAATGCGGAGGATAGATTTAATATACAGGTGACTTCTGTTATACGAGCTAGAAATAAGATAGTCAAATAAACACAACTAAAGGCTCAACAGGCCAATAATTTAAAAATATGTACGTAATCTCAAATCAGTTCGCGCCGCGAATCTGACACGGGACCAGAGGAGGGTATAGGTTTTGCTGGCTATATATGACGCTGGCTGTAAATGTACGAAGGATTCGTTTGTGCGATACGAGTACACTTGAAATTCATAAAAAAACCTGTACTTAGCCCTCTTTTTCACACAAACGATTGGGCATGCTCGTTCGTCGTTAGAGAGTTGAAAAAGTAAAAAGACAAGAGAAGCGAGCGCGATCAGGCGTACAAAAAGGCGCTCGGCGTCTGTGTGTTTGACTTTGAGGCTTCGTTCATCCTGAAGGCTGATTAAAAAACTTCATCAACGCATCTCCGCGGAGACTGGAGGGGGGGGGGGAGGGGGGGGGGGGGTGTAACTTTGCTAATAAAAACTTATCCGCGAGCGAAGCGCGCCGCAGAGAGTGAAATATTCATGTATTGCAGAGAAAAAATTTTAACGCGACCGGTTGCCAATTCGCTCGGGCTTATACTAGAGATGGGCTGAATGCTAGATTTACCGAGTAACCGAATGCCGAGCATTATTCGGTTTTACTTGTGTCTAACCAAGTAGTCGGCGAAACAATTATACCTATTTACTTTTTAGCGAAGACCCCTAAAGTCCTATAAGTTACATAGTTTTGTAAACAAATACTTAGGAATGAAGATGGGTGGGCAGTGGACACTGGACAGGACATAAAATAAAATGGTGATAATAAGGAAAAAAATAATAATCTTAAGTGTCTGTGTGTTTGACTTTGAGGCTTCGTTCATCCTGAAGGCTGATTAAAAAACTATGGGTAATGGCACCAGTGGTCAGCCTCATAACGACTTTTTGAAGTTTGGAAAGCTGGCATTTTTACAGGATTCGTCGGATAATGAAACGTAATACATGATTGGATTAATTGTTTATTATAGTTTTTAAACAACATATGTCAAAAACAATCTTTCTCTTTATAAAATATATATTTAAATTCAAACAAAAAATGACACTTTTTCCCAGTGGTCAGCCTCTAAAATCCAATAATCAGCCTCGATGAACCCAGTATTCAGCCACTAACTAACTATAAATAAACATGAGATCGAAATGAGCATTATTCATATCAAAATCAACGATATTATTTAGATCTATCTTATTTCTTATAGTTAAATTATCAAAACAAAAAAAAATCTCGCCTGACCGAAATATTGCAAAGCACAAAACTTGTTTCATCACCATTAAATATTCTCTTAGGATCATCCAGTATATCCAGAGCATCATGGTTTTTTAAAAACTGTTTCAAGTCTTGAAACCACTATCTAATATATTCCTCTGTTATTACTGCTCGTCCCTTAGAAATTTCTTCAGCTGTTCGTACAGATAAAGAAGGGTTTCTTCGAAAAAAGGATTTAAGCCATTTTTTCCTGGTCTGCCATTTACGAAAGGATTTGGTCTTCAGTCAGCTTTTACTATTGCTTGGACCGTATTCAATAAATTGTCAGCTTTAAAGGGAAACCCACATTTTGTTAATTTTTGACACCAATCCACCAGTGCAGCTTCTTCTGCTTTATTTAAAATGGAATCCGGACCCATTTTTCTTGGGCCTTCTGGGACACGTAGGTGAAGCCGATCTTGTAGTGTGCCTCGAGGAACTCCAAACGTTCTACTAGCCTCTCTTATCGGCATTCCGTTTCGTATGGCTTCCATGGCGGAAGAGAGTTTCTCTGGAGGATACATTTGTCTTGGTGGCATTTTGGGCTGAAAAATATACAGATTTATTTATCAAAAATTATTTACATAGGTACTTTCTCAAGTACTGAAATACATACTACCTAAATACATTTTATAACCAATTCAGTTAGAACTAAAATGCAGTTTACCGACATCCATAAAAATACTACCTAAATGGGTGAAATCGAAGACACTGTTAACTGTACATTAGCAAACGAAGATAAACCTTGTCGCAACGTATTAAAGTCTATGGGTGGTCAGTTAACAGTATCTTCGTTTGTACCCAGCTACATCGGGGCTGAATACTGGATCGGCGACACCTAGTGGCCAGCCGCGTTTAAATAAAATGTTTAATGCGGCTGACCACTGGGTTTTTTGAGGAATATGGAAGAACATGCCTTACTAAAATTGAAAATTTAAATTTAACGGTTCTAATGACCGCTTTTTCTCGCAATTTTAATAATAATTCAAGAACCCAGTGAACAGCCCCGGGGGCCGACCACTGGATCTTTTATAAAAAAGTAGTACCCTATGGTCAGCCCCTACAATATTTACGTAAAGCAGCGATATTTTTATTCAAATTTAATATAATTCAATACATGAAGTAATACCAAAGCCAAATTTCATAAAAGACTATCACATTTAATAGTAAAACATGTTTTTTCTTACCTTTTAAGAGAACACCACGCGAAGTAAAAAAAATGGCGGACATGACACAACTGCTCTTTTCAACCGCCGTCACCTGAATGAACGAGTTTATTTCTTCCCCCTTATCCCCTGCCGCACCTATCGTGTGACATATTGACCAATGAGGAATCAAAGTTTCTATTTAAGCACACGTGATTCGTTTATTCCTATTGTAGCGATATTTATGACCAATAAACGTCGCAAAAGGCTGACCACTGGTTCCTGGCTGGCCACTGGTGCCTTTACCCAATATACTTTTAACACATTTTGCACCTGTGTTTGTATGCCCACAAGCACTGTAGTTACTCACAATGATCGCTCATTTAGAAAAAGCTGAAGTACCTAACGTTTTTGAAGACTCTTGAGTATTGACAGCGCAAAATAAAACGGACGCAAATCTTTATTTTTCTTGATATGAAATAATAAAATAATAAATATTATATTTATTGTATAGCTAATTGCAATGTAACTACGAGCAAAGACGCGCCGCCAAGCGATTTAGCGTTCCGGTGCGATGCTTGTATAAACCGTTGGGGTAGTTTCCAAGTTAGTACGATAACATCTTAGGCTGCATCATCACTTACCATCAAGTGAGATCGCAGTCAAGTACTACTAGATCGTTCAATAAGTCCCGAGACTAACCTAGAAATGGCGCATATATTAAAAACTCTTTTGATTTTTAAAAAGTACTGGCTATCAATACAAGAATGTGTCAAATTTTTAAAAATGGAACAATAAAATTATTGATTTTGAAACATTTAAGTGACGCTACGGTTGTAATTTCGATACAATAGAAAAAAATGAGTTTCGCGTGTTGATAAAACATTGTTTTTTAATGGGAAAAAATACCGTTGAAGCACAGCAATGGCTTATAAAATGTTATGCAGGATCAGCTCCCTCTAAAGCAACCATTTGTCGGTGATATGCCGACTTCAAACGCGGTCGCATGGACACCAATGATGGGGAACGCTCAGGTCGTCCAAATGAAGCAGTGACTCAACAAAATATTAACCAAGTCCTCAAAATCGTATTGGAAGATCGGAAGGTAAAAGTGCGAGAGATAGCCGAGATAGTGAAGATTTCAGCTGGTAGTGTTTTCACTATTTTACATAAAAATTTGGCCATGAAAAAGCTTTTTTCTAAGTGGGTGCCGCGTTGCTTACAACTGATCAAAAGGAACAACGTATCAATGATTCAGAGCGATGTTGGCGTTGATGAATCATAATAAAAAGGATTTTTTACGTCGGTATGTAACAATGGATGAAACCTGGATACACCATTTCACTCCGGAATCCAATCGGCAGGCAGCCGAGTGGAGAGCGGCTGGTGAAAGCCGCCCGAAGCGTCCAAAGACTCAGAAATCGGCCGGTAAGGTTATGGCGTCTATATTTTGGGATGCGCATGGAATACTTTTCATCGACTACCTTGAAAAGGGGCAAAATATAAATAGTGACTATTACATGTGCTTATTGGAGCGATTGAAGTACGAAATTGCGGATAAATGGCCTCACATGAACAAAAAGAAAGTGGTGTTTCACCAGGACAACGCGCCTTGTCACAAGTCCGTGAGAACGATGGCCAAAATTAACGAATTGGGCTTCGAATTGCTTCCTCATCCCCCTTATTCGCCAGACTTGGCCCCCAGCGATTACTGGCTGTTTGCAGACCTCAAAAAAATGCTTCAGGGTAAGAAATTTGACTCAAATAGTGAAGTTATCGCAGCAACGGAGGCTTATTTTGAAGCCAAAGACAAATCGTTCTACACACATGGGATAGAAAAGTTAGAAAAGCGTTGGAGGGACTGTATCGCTCTTGGAGGAGACTTTGTTGATGAATAAAAATTAATTTTATAAAAAAGACCTTTTTTTAGTACTTAGTCTCGGGACTTATTGAACCACGTGTTAACTTGTATAGAGTAGAAAAAAGAGGTAGGTTACTCAAATATTCTGTGAATACTTCTTTGTTGTATTAGAGGCCACCTCTATATGTATTTTATTCTATTTTTATAGTATTTGTTGTTATAGCGGCAACAGAATACATCATCTGTGAAAATCTCAGCTGTCTAACTATCATAGTTCAAGAGATACAGCCTGGTGATAGACGGACGGACAGCGAAGACTCTGTAATAGGGTCCTGTTTTCACCCTTTGGGAGTCGAGATCTGTTGGCGAGGCTTTAAGCGTCATTTTTTTCTCGTCGAATGTGTCATTTGTATGCGCGACCACGCGCCGCCGACCCCGCGGGGTATTCCGTACCCCGCGGGGTCGGGGGGACCCACTCACGGGCTTAATTAAATTCACAATTTATTCAATCGCCCCCCCACCCCACACCGCAACCAATCTAACGTGAGAACACTGACAAGCTACGTTCGTCAGTTTTCCGTATCTAAATAATATACAACGTGTAACGACAACTCGAAATAATATTGAAGAGTATAAAAGAGTACATGATTAGGAAATATAAGTACACTAAAAATAATTCATAAAAATATTTATTTTTCATTAATTTTTCCATAATGTATGGCAAAATAGAAATATATATAGAAATACGCCACTACCACAAGGTACGCCATTACCATAATGTTTGATAGTTCACTGTGTTGGCATATTATTATCAGCTGTCTTTATGTTGCAATTAACCGTTGCAAAAAATTACCGCTCGTTTCCATGGTCTAGGAAAATAACCCACTTCAAGACATTTGTTTATCAGGCTATGTAGGACCAATGGAACTGAGTGGAATGCGTTGTGGCAGATGTCCGCTGTCAGTCCATCCTCCCCCGGCGCTTTCATAGAGCTGATCGATTTCAGAACATTTTCCAGTGTAATAGGAGTATATTCTACTGGTTCGCATATCTGTCCTATTTTGTCATCCACCCACTTTCTAGTTGCTGTGTGATATGTAGTATCCTCTGTTGGGTCATCATTGGGATAAAAAGTATTCGCTAGCTCACTAGCTGACTCTTGTGGGTTTAAGTATTTTTCTCCCTTTTTCAATAGCGATTCTTGCGTTATCTGTCCGGAGTATCTCATAACACGATGTATTCTGTCCCAAACTGATTCTCTTTCTTGACCGGTACAGAATTCCTTCCAGCTTTCTGTTCTTGCCTTTATGATTGCGTTTTTTTATTCTTCTAAACTGGCTTTATAATCCTCAATTATATGTGGTTTGCTGCGTGGGTTGGCTTTTTTATCTTCCTTCTCATTCTTATGACGTTTGCTTTAAGTACTGCTAGCTCTTTATTCCACCACTTAATCTTCTTTGTTATAAATATACGGCTGTACGTGGGGCATTGTAACATCATACGCTTTTTGTATACTTTCAGTATATTCTTCAACTTTTTTGTTCAGTTGCTCTGGGGTGGTACAGTTGTTTATTGACCCGGTGGTTATTCCTGTATTAGTCAATAATTCCTCCAGTCTAAGTTTAAATCTCGTCCAATCTGCCTTCTTGGTGTTATAGATCCTAGTAGATGTTCTTTTGTGTATTCTTGTTTCCTGAGATCGATCATTTTGCAGATGAAACGTTCCTGCTCGTTGGTCCGAAATTGTGACGAAGTCTATATCAACTCTCCGATTCCGTATTTTATTGAGGAGTTCTTGTAAGCACACCGTTACATCGACTATACTTTTGTACTCTACATTGCGTCTTATAGTGTAAAAGGTAGGCGTTGTACCCTCGTTTATTACTTCTAGGTTCCTTTGATTGAGGTAACTGGCGTAAGATTCGCCCCGGTGGTCCTCTTCGTGACCCCACCAGTGACTTTTGCATTGCAGTCTCCTCCCACTATTATATGTGCAGTATCCATCCTGGTTGCAATAATATCCAGTCTTCTGATCTGCTCGTCTATCTAGATGTATTCTTCACAGTTGATTGAAATTACACCAATGCGCATACCTCCCCACTCTATTATTACTCCTGCTTCATTTTGAGTTACCCGATCAGCCGATTCAATGACTCGCACATTTGGAGCCAACAGGACTACGGCTGCCTTGACTGGCACATCACGATTGGCGTTGTTCTTTTGGATTGTTTTGTATTGGATGTTCATTAAACCAGTGGCACCTATGTATGGCTCCTGCAGCAGTAGGATGTTAAAGTTCCTGGATGTTGCTGCATGCAATATCTCCTGGGTTGCAGCTAGACTTCTGCCCAAATTGCATTGTACAAATGAAAGCTTCTGTGTAGATGTTGTCGAACTATATTGATGTTGGTCTGTTTTGTTCCCTTTGTCACCTTTAGCAATACGCGACTCCAGCTCTTGCTATCCTATCCCATTTTACTCTCTCGGGGCAGTTTGTGCTGTATGCCGGGTGTGACGTTTGCTCTCTTACAATTTGTGCAAATGTAAGCATTGTTTTTGTTGGTACATTTACGTGAATCATGGGGTCCGGAACAGTGACCGCACGTTTCCTCTCTGGTGCAGTCTCTCGCTCTGCGGCTGAAACCCATACATCTAAAACATTGGATTAGTGGTGTCTGGTCCAATACTGTGACCACCTGGTATCCGATACGCACTTTATGATCTTTCAGTACTTGCCACAATTCTTTACCGACTTCCGCGATGACGTTTGTTATTTCATTAGTCCTTCCTTTAGTTCTTCTGATGACTTTTGTTCAGTAATTTAAATTTCTGAACTGAATACTGACTGTCTGTTTACGTTTGTCTCGCTCACTCGGTGTGCTTTCTCGCTCTCTTTACAAATCATGGCCGACGATTAAACAACTGCTGTGAGTTCTCTAAACTTTTATTTCATCTAAACAACATTCCGCAACATATTTTGGTCCAAATCGAGCCGCATTACGCATACAATGTGCATACTAAAGTAAAGAGAACGCAAGACGCCATATTTGTGAAAAGCAAAATACAAAAGACCGGCACATGGAGAACAGAACCCCCGGCAACTACATACACGCGGCGTAACAACGCAATTACCAATAATTACTACATTACAGTGCTACAGCATTACAAAAACAACTTAAATCGGCAAACATGCCACTCACAAAATTAATCAAACAAAGGAATACAGTGAAAAGACATCTTTCAAGACTACAACGATATTTCGAAACGACGGACACCAAAGACTTGCAATTCGAGGTGCGCGTGCGTTACGCAGACTTGGACTCCCTCCGAACAAACTTCGAGAATATTCAAGAGCAAATAGAGGAGCTGGAAGACAACCCTCGAGAACACGACGAAGAGCGGGACTCCTTCGAAACAAAATTCTATAACCTCAAGGCGCAGATGGAGCGTATCATCCACCAGTCGAATGAAGACATCGCGAAAAACAGTGCAAAATCTACGGTTCCAGAGCAGAATTCTAGTGTCAAATTGCCAAAACTAGTGTTACCCCAGTTCAGCGGTGATATCAAACAATGGCCAGCATACAAAAACATATTTTACGCAACAGTGGACAAAGCAGACTAGGTTAGGTTAGGTTAGGTTAGGTAAGGTTAGGTTAGGTTAGGTTAGGTTTTTTTTTTTTTTTTTTTTTAAATCCTCCATCTGTGGAGAAAAACTACTGCACCTCCGACTGGGGACGGAGTCTTTGTTATCGGGCCGTTCATTCGTTAGTTATGAAAAAAAAGGTTTTATTTAAGTTTTATTCTTAGTTTATTACACATCACGCATATTTATCTATGTAGGTCAATATATTCTGTCATAATATATGAAGTACAATAGATCTTCATTGCTGGTGTGTAATATACAAACAATAATAATGTACTTCATCTTTATTTATCTTTGTTTTTCTTTATCACTTGTTTTGCTACCTTTTCGCAATATTCTATAAATATTTTTCTTGTATCTTTATTTTCAATGAGAATATGCACCGTGTTCTTTTCAATTTCGTGATCCATATATTGCGTCATTTCAAATCTTATTTTGCCGAATATCGGGCACTTTGTGATGATGTGCATCATCGATTCTTCTGCATCAGGATCACACTCGCATGCAGGGCTTGTTCTTAGTTTGAACCGATGGAGATATTGGTTAAAGCCTCCGTGTCCGGTTAGAACTTGCACCATGATTGGAGACAGACTTATTTTCCGCAGAGTTGCATAAGCTCTTTTGACTTCCGGGAAGAACAGCTTAGTGACAGCGGCTGTCTCGCTCTTCAGGTACCTCTCCTGCCAAATTTGCAGTGACTCCGCTCTAAGACATTTTTTGATGTATGATACAGGGCACAAGTTGTAGTCGGGGGCGGTCTTTTTTGTTAAAGCCGCTTCTTTAGCAAGTTGGTCTGCTCTTTCGTTTCCCTCGACCCCAACGTGTGCCCTGATCCAGAATAAGTTAACTATTTTATTACTGGCTTTAAGTTTTGTTAAATTTTGTTTTATTTCAACTGCTAACGGATGCAAGGAGTTAATGTTTTTGATCGTGTCTAGAGAGGACCTGGAGTCACTGTATATATCAATATTTGTGTACTTCGTCTTAGTAGCAATTTCAGTGGCTTGGTACAGCGCGTACATTTCGGCCTGGAATACTGAGCAAAACGGTTCCAATAGGAACTTTTTCTTATTAATCTCCTGGCCGCCCGCCCAGCATGTCAGAGCTGCGCCAACTTTGCCACCGATCTTGCTACCATCCGTGAATATTTGTAGACTTCCCAAGCTGTCCCCCCCGGTAACATTTTCAATGATTTCTTCGGTTTTTTCATAGCTGAATTCCGTTTTTTGTGCAGGATGCGGGGCGCTTAAAACGGTTTTCGGCTTTTCAGCTGTTCTGTCTCCAATCATGGGTAGCGGATACCCTCGCTTGGCTTTATACAGTGCTGTGTTTTCCCGGACCCTCAGATCTAGTGGGATAAGTCTAGCCAGGACTAGAGCCGCGGGAAGTGACACCGTGCGATACGCTTTAACTATCTTCTGTGCGAAACCTCTTTGCACGGCGTTTAGATGTTTTTGTACTGTCAACTTCTCCGCGGCTGGAGCCCAAGCGCTTGCTGCATACAGCACTATCGGCTCTATCACCGAGACGTATATTATTCTGACGATCTCCGAGCTCAGACCCCAATTTATCTTAGCTGACCTAGACAACGGCTTATAGATATTCAGTGCCTTTTTGCATACGTTTTTCACGTGGCTATTAAATGTGAGTTTGTTGTCTATGGTCAGCCCTAAAATTTTGATTTCGTCGACGATGCCGATGGGCGCATCGGCCATGTGAATGCGTGGGGTGTCATATTTTAATTTCTTTGTAACAACCATTGCGCTGGTCTTATGAGGCGCAAATTTTAGTTTATTTTGAACACCCCAGGCATACACATACCCGAGAACCCGATCGGCCTCTTCCTCAATTTTTCTGACTGAATGCCCGGAGAACACCAGGACGACGTCATCAGCGAACGCCTGGTAGTATGAGCCTTTCTGCTCAATCCCATTTAGCAGAGGATCCAGGAGCACGTTCCAAAAAGTAGGTCCCGCAATTGAGCCCTGCACGCATCCTTTCGACGTGCCAACAATGTGTTCGTGGTCGGCGTACCTAACTCGCACCATCCTATCCTCCAGGTAGCTAGAGACAAGTTTTCGTATGTTTTGCGGGCATCCTCTTTCTGCCAAGCGACACTTGATTGCAGGCCACCAAGCGCTGTCAAAGGCTCCCTCTATGTCCAGCGAAACAGCTACATTAATCAGTTTGTTCACCAAATTGTTTTTAATGTGCTGAACCAAGTCATAGAGGGAGTCTTCGGTGCTGCGTTGGGGCGTGAAGCCATACTGTCTGAGGCTCGCATTTGGCAACAAGTGCCATCGGAGTCTACTCACCATCAACTTTTCCAGTATTTTGCCAAATATCGACAGAAGCCCTATGGGCCGATATGACTTCACGTGATTATAGTCAGATTTTCCTGGTTTCCGCAGTACTACTATAACAGCTTCCTTCCAAGATACTGGAAAGTGATGAATCTCGAGGCACTTGTTGACAATCGCTAGGAATACCTCCACGTTGGAAAGTATGGCTTCTGCACATGTGTCAGCAGTGAGCCCGTCTGGACCTGGGGCTTTCTTAGGATTAAATGAGCGAGTCACGTGCACGAGCTCCTCTCTCGTGAACAATGGGTCTAGTCTATCATTTTCCAACATCCTATCGGAATTTCGTGCTTTATTTCTGATCTCGGTGTGCTCAAGGCTATCTTCAGTTTCTGTATCTGGTGGAAAAAACGTGTCAGCCAGGAGTTTCACCGAGTCTTCAGGAGATAGTAATTCCCCACCATTTACAAGCGGTTGGTCCTCGTGGATGTTGGAGGTTCTATTTATGACGCGATATATTCCGTCCCATAAGGTCTCACGGTCTTGGGTGCAGCAAAACTCCTTCCAACTTTTGATTTGTGCCCTTGCAGCTTCGTCCTCATACTTTTCGTTAGGTTAGGTTAGGTTAGGTTTTTTTTTTTTTTTTATTAATTGTCTCCAAGTATAGTTTTTTGGAGACGCCAAGCTACCCCCGACTTTTATCGGAGTCTATTATTATGCGATTGAACTTTTTTCCTACTTAGTTTGTTAATTATTTTAATTTTCAAAATGTTGAATTATAATCATTGTTCCTATCTTATATACCGAGTAATTTATACCCAAGTAAACACCAATATTCTCATTAATATTTATGATACTCTAGATCTGTATTATCTGTACACAATATAGCAACAACATTATCTTGTTTTATTTTTGATTACTACTTTCTTCGCGACTTTTGAGCAATATGCCAGAAAGATGGACCTTGTTTTTGCTTGCGATATTAGGAAAGACAGGGATTCTTTTACGATTTTACAGTCCATTAAGGTTTCTGTCTCGAGACGATCTTTTCCATAGATAGGGCATTCCGTCAGAAGGTGCATCACCGACTCATCGTTAACAGGGTCACAGTCGCAGGCTGGGCTGTCTTTACACTTAAATCGATGGAGGTAATGCCCGAACCCGCCGTGACCTGTTAGGACCTGAACGTGAATCGGTGTAAGCACCTCCTTTTTAAGTATTTTAAATGCGCTTTCTATGTCCGGGAAGAATACTTTTGTCAAGGCCGCCGTTTCACTTGCTATGTATCTGTTGTTCCAGGTTTTTATGGTCTTTTTCCTAATCTCTTTTTTGATATACGATAAGGGACACATGTCGTAGTTAGGGGCAGTTTTCTTTGTTCTCGCTGCTTCTTTAGCAAGAACATCCGCTCTTTCATTGCCCCTAACCCCGACATGAGCCCTTATCCAGAACAGCCTGATGTCAATTCCTTTTTCTCGTGACAGTGTTAAGTTCTTCCTCACCTCAAATGCGAGTGGGTGGAACGTCCCTGGATTTTTTATAAGTTCTAAAGACGACCTTGAGTCGCTGAGTATATTCACGATCGGCTTATGGCTTTTTATAGCAAGCTCGGTGGCTTTCCAGAGCGCATACATTTCGGCTTGAAATACGGAGCAATAGTTCTCTAACAGGAATTTACCACTCCGTATTTCTTTGTCGCCATCCCAGCATGATAATGCTGCTCCAACTTTGCCATCGATCTTGCTGCCGTCCGTGAATATACTCAGCCCGATCATGCTATTCTCCCGGACAGTCTCCGCACTCAGATCTTCGAGACAGGTGAAGCTTTCTATTGCCTCTTTTGCAGGATGGTCTGATTTTAGAAAGCACACCTTGGTTTCCACTTCCCGGTCTCTTAAGATGTTTTGCGACCTTCCTTTCTTTGACTCGTACAGTTCCATGCACTCTTGAGCTCTCAGGTCAAGAGGTATGGAGCCGCTTAAGACAGTTGCCGCATTTAGGGATACTGTGCGATAGGCTTTGCACATTTTTTGTGCAAAGCCCCGCTGGACTGTATTCAGGTATTTCTGGATGCTAAGTTTTCCTGCCGCAGTAGCCCATACATTGGCGGCGTAGAGGATGATTGGCTCTATTACAGCGACGTACATCGTCCTGATGATCTCCTTCGATAGCCCCCAATTTATTTTTGCCGACCTAGCAAGTGGCTTATATATATTGAGGGCCTTGGTGGTGATGTACTTGACATGACTATTGAAAGTCATTTTGTCATCCAGTATTAGACCAAGTATCTTAATTTCTCTGACCAGCTGGATCCTAGTGCCCCCCATGTGTATGCGAGGGGTGTCGTATTTGAGTTTTTTAGTAATAACCATTGCAGTAGTTTTTTGAGGTGCAAACCTCAACTTGTTCGCTACACCCCACTCATACACACGGCTGAGCACTTGATCCGCTTTATCCTCGATGGCCGATACTGATCCG
Source organism: Coenonympha arcania (assembly GCA_036785405.1). Classification (NCBI taxonomy): domain Eukaryota; kingdom Metazoa; phylum Arthropoda; class Insecta; order Lepidoptera; family Nymphalidae; genus Coenonympha; species Coenonympha arcania. The sequence continues at coordinate 11,419,640 of CM072078.1, forward strand.
CCGGAGAACACCAGGACAATGTCGTCCGCGAACGCCTGACAGTGGACTTTACTTCCATCAATAGCATCCAGAAGTGGATCCAATAAGATGTTCCAGAAAGTGGGCCCCGCTATGGAGCCCTGAATACAGCCTTTTGTAGTTTGTTGCATGTATTCCTTTCCGGCGTATCGTACACTGACCTGTCTTTCGTGTAGATAATTATTTACGATTCGCCTTAAGTTTTGAGGGCATTTTTTGTCCATCAGCCGACACTTGATGGCTGGCCACCACGCACCATCGAAGGCTCCCTCTATGTCGAGCGATATAATCACATTTATAAGTTTAAGATTTAGGTTGTACCTTATATGCTGGACTAGGTCGTAGAGGGAGTCCTCGGTGCTGCGCTGCGGCACGAAACCATACTGTCGAGGGTTTGCCTTTGGCAACAAGTGCCATCGAAGTCTTTTAATCATCATCTTCTCAGTATCTTACCCAGAACCGGTAACAGTCCTATGGGCCTGTACGACTTTGGTTGGCTATAGTCCGACTTTCCTGGTTTCCTTAGGACTATCACCGACGCCTGTTTCCAGATGACTGGGAAGTATGATATCTGTAGGCACTTGTTGGCAATGGCAAGATATAAGTTTATATCGACATGTATGGCCTCGGCACAAATGTCGGCTGTGAGCCCGTCCCCTCCCGGTGCCTTTTTCGGGTTGAAAGTTCCAATCGCATACCGTAGTTCGTCTTTTGTAAAGAGTGGGTCCTGATTATCGTTAAGAATCGGTTCATCTATGTCTTTTGCTCTCCTACGTATTTCCATATGTTCCGAGTTATCCTCCGATTCCTCGTCATTCGGAAAGAATGTATTTGCTAGTAATTTTACCGATTCCTCCGAGCTCAGGCTGATCCCATCTTTAACGAGAGGTTGATCTGTTTGCTTCTGGGATGTACTTCTGATTACCCTGTAGATACCATCCCATACGCTTTCCCTGTTTTGAGCAGTACAAAAACTTTTCCAACTGTCCGTTTGTGCCTTTGACGCTTCTAATATGTATTTTTCCTTTGCTTTCAGGTACACATCGACGACGTGCTGTCTCCTACGTGGCGCGGCGCACTTTATTCTACGTTTCTTTGTTTTCATATCTTTTTTCAGGTGTTCCAGCTCCGGTGTCCACCATGGTAAGTACGCTTTTGATTTTCTTTTTATTCTTGGTATCGCTTTCTCGCATGCTTCTTTTATGCTTTTTGTGAAGTTCCCTACTACATCTTCCAATTTCATGTGTGTTTCTATGCTTTCTATTTCTTGTACACTTATTTTATGATTTTCCAGTTCTTTTAGTAGATGTAGCCTAAACAGTTTCCACTTTGCCTTTTTTGTATTGTATATTCTAGTGGTCTTTAGTGGTCTCTCCCATTTGGATTCCGTCAACTTAACTGTAAATGTGATAGCATTATGGTCAGAGCTGGTAACACCTTCATCTACCTTCCAATCTGTGACCGCGCCAAGAAGGCTTTGACTGCACGCCGTGATGTCCACCCTACTTTTAAATTCGATGCCATTCCTCACCGTAAAAAATGTCGGGACAGTTCCCTCATTTAGTATATGCATTTCCATCTCCTCAAGGACGCCCGCCAACGCCTCGCCCCTGTGGTCTTCAGAGTCGCTACCCCACCATGTGCTCCAAGCGTTTGCATCGCCTCCAATGATCAATTTTTTGGGCCGCAAAGTGTTCTTTATGGTCTGCACATGGGTGAGGTAGGGCTCCATGGGTAGGCTGTCCTCGAAGTAGATGGAAATGACACACAGTTCCCAGGAATGCGTCTTAAGGGTTCCGACAGTGATGTTCTCTGTGGTCAGTGCTGGATGTTCTATTATTTCCAAATCGTCGTCCAGCACTATTATCGCCGATTTTACTGGTTTCACCCTATTTTGCATCTTCTGGATAACTCTAAGACTTCCCAAGCCACCGAGCTCCCCATCAGCTCCAACGTAAGGCTCCTGCACGAGTGCCAAGCTAATCTTTCTTTTTTGAGCTTCTAATATAAGTTCTTTCGTAGGGAGCTTCGCTCTTTGCAGGTTTGCCTGGACGACACGGTAGCCCCGTTCAGTCGCAGCGTTGTTCTGAGTGCCCTGTGATTCGCCCGGTGCGCCTTTAGCAGTACGCCACCCGCGCCCTTGCCAGCGCGTCCCACTTCCTTCTTATCGGACAGCTGTCATCAAAGCCATTGTGGTCCGTCACAGCGAGTTTGGCGCTCTGGCAATTGCAGCAGGTGGGCTGGTCTCCGGCCTTAAATGCTGGGCATTCACTGCGCAGGTGAGAGCCCGCGCAATGGCTGCAGGTGTCTGCTATTTCTGTACAAACTTTACGGCCGTGTCCATACCCCAGACACCTGGAGCACTGCAACAGCGGAGACTGGTCTTTGACCACCACCCGTTGAAGGTCTATATGCAGCCTTCCGGCTTCAGTGAGTCTCTGCCACACCATCGGCGACACTTGGAGAACAACATGCCCCTCGAGCGGGTTCCTTGCTTTCCTGCGGAACCGCACGCTCGCTCGGTACTCGTTCTCAGGTATCGCACCTAGTACGGCAGAGTTTTGTCTCCTCAAGGCAATCAAGATGTCCTCGTCACTATTTACTTTTAAAACGTTATGTAAAATGACTAGAGGATCTCGATTGGCTTTCTCTTCCATGAGCAGTGTCGGGCTGCCGGTCTTGAGCCTCTCGGCGACCTTGGCCAGCTCCTCCCGAGACTGGCAGCCCAACACCACCTTCTGTTCCCGGGCCTTTCTCAGTCTGTCCACCCTTATGCCCGTTGTTTTGGCGCTCACGGCCGTGCGTATCTTGTTTATAACATCTTCGCTCGTGTCATGAGCGTCAACAGACGACACGACCATTGAGTGGACAGGCCGGGGAGGCGGGGAGACGCCAATCGGCCTGGCCGTCGCAGCCATGGCCGCGTACGTGATGCCATCAGTGACCTTGTATTTTTCATACGCATCCGTTAGTTTTTGTACTTGATCCCTGACGGCACTCATGTCTCGCCTGGCCGCGGCAACCAATTCAGTTTGGTGTTTGAGCTCCGCTCTAACCTCTTTGGCGAGGTCTTCGGCCGAAGAAGTCGGAGCAGCCGGGAGACTGCTAGCAGGTTGGTCCTTTAATCCTGCCGCTTCGATCACTAGTTTGTAGAGTCTCTCTACCGCCTGCGTGACCCCAGACTTGATATCCGCCTTTAAATTGCGCGACTCGCCCAACAAGGTTTTTGCCCTTATTAGGCAAGCCTTCGCCTCGGCTGATCTACTGCCATATTTTGGTTTCGGCGGTGGGGATCTAGCAGACTCGAAAGAGGCCCTACGAACGGCTACTGAGCTTTCTTGTAGGGGCTGCGTCTTTTCTTTGAGTGGGGCGGCAGTTTTTTGGGAGGATGCTTCTCTAATTTTTATTTTAGGTTTTTCAGAAGCTGACTCAGGAAGCACAAAGGTCACATCAGTTGGGGTTCCAGTAAGATTCCCCGAGTTGTTAGGATTTTCTTTCGCTGGCGACATAGCCGGCTCCAACATATCCGGAGATTGCGATCCCGTTAGATCTTTTTTGGGGGTTCTATAGCCGAACATAATGAATTTGGAACACTATTATAATATTTAGATCTACCTCTCTGTCAATAATTATTTGAGAAATCCTAACCTAAGCTTAAATGGTTGGGAGGTGTATAGTGTCTCCCAGCAGTCAACAATATAGGCAGTAGTTAAAATTTGTTGAGAGGTGTAAAGAGCCTCTCAACAGTCAAATATAATATCTAAAATCCTAACCCAACCTTAATAAGACGTAATTAGATTAAACTAAAATCAACACAAACACAAAATAAATAATAACTGGAGGTGTAAATTGCCTCTCAGTGTCAACAAAACAACCTAGGACTAAAACAGTCTCGTCTAAATATCACAATTTTAGTTGGGGGTGTAAAGAGTCCCCAACAGTCAAAATAAATATAATATGCCTAAATTAAAATGTAGTCAGCAATAAATGTAGCCTAAAACTAATGGCTAATTTGTTTTGTTGAGGGTGTAAAGAGTCCCCAACAGTCAGAATATATATATACCTACACCAACAACAAATAAAGATTTGGAAGGTGTAAAGTCTCGTGTTACGGGAGGTGAGGTGAAGAGCCTCGAATCCCAGATATCTGGTCCTATATCTTGTGAAGGGTACGAGTCCCAGGCGATTTATTAGTAGATTCTGAAATCACTCGGAACCCTCCACAAGATAAGCGAATAAAAATTTTTTGCTTAAAATTTGACCCCCCTTTCTTATTTATATACAATAAAGGGCGGGTGGGCGGGCCTGGAAAAACCGTTTTTCCTGATTTTCTCGGAAACGGCTGAGCCGATTTTCGCGCACGAGGGCTCGTTGCACGCGTCTAGGCGGGCGCCGTCCGGTCCCCCCGGTGCGAGGAAAATCGGCTTATTCCCGGAGTCAGAATCCGGGAAAAACCGATTTTTCCGGGCGAGACTGGGTGGAATTCGCACAACGGCGCGCGCAACGGCGCTGTCGGCAGCGAATAAACGGCCCGGACTCGCACGTCGCCGAGAAAGTCAGGAGAAATTTTCCTTTCCCGGAAAATCCTCCGGAAAATTCACCACTTTTCGGCAGTTATAGGGCCGCAGGAGACGTGTACCGCACGCGGGAGCGTCGATGTGGCTGTAGCACTCAACCGCGGTGTATCAGGTGAGTGAATTTTCCTCTCCCGGAAAATTTTCCGTGAAAATCTAATTAGACTTTTCGTGTTACAGGTCCCGAGATGTGTATCCTGAGCGCGGGAGCTTAAAAAGCAGCGAAAAATAGTGAAAAACTCGACCGCGGCGTCAAAATATTGAAATTTTGCATAGAATTCTATGTACAATGTATGGCGAATTGTAGGGCTTATTAAGGTTAGGTTTTTTTTTTTTTTTTTTTTTTTTTTTATTTATTCTAAGACCTCCAACGACTGAAGGAGTCTGTGTTTACAATTTTAATATTTATCTACCCTTTCATTCCAGTTCTCGCATGTATTCCTCTCGCACATTCATTCTGCATACCAATTTCTTCTTACATACTTCTGCATTCACACTTTTTGGGTGTTTTTCCCACTAGGGCTTAAGGCTTTTTATGTGTACCTATTTCTTTTATTTTAATATTTTCGGGGACAATAAGGGGGGAGACGAAATTAAGTCTTTTATTAAAAATTTTCACATTACTTTTACGAACTACTTCACAATATAGTCTTAATTACAAAATTTTATTTTACTTACTACAATAGGCTCGCTTACACACTATGGATACTTAAATTATTTATTTTACACTATTGTTTAATATTAAACAAAGTTTTTATAGCGATTTCTTAAAACTAACTTAAAACTACGTTCCTAAGTTACTATTACATTTTATTTTATGTTGACTTAATTATAATACACTATATTTAAACAACATAAATCTTATACTCTATTCCTATTTATTACTATTTTACAAATTTTAACGCAGTATTTCAGGAACGAGTCTCTGTTTTTGCTATAAATAATTTCGGAGATCGAATTTATATCCAATTTTGATCCAATGACATTTTCAATTTTGAGCCTATCGTAGTCATGGACCGGGCAATCCAGAAGGACGTGGAGAACAGACTCAGAACACCCAGGATCGCAGACGCACGACGGATTCTCCTTACACTTGAAACGATGCAAGTATTCCGAGAATCCACCGTGACCCGTCAAAACCTGAGTGACAAATCTGTCCACCTTTATTTTACCGATGATCCGGTACGCGGCTATCGCGTCAGGGAAAAAGACCCTGGTGACGCCAGCCGTTTCACCGGCCCGGTATCGCTGGTTCCATTCATCAAGCGATCGCATGCGAATGCTCCGCTTGACGAACGAAACCGGGCAGCTGTCGTAGTCAAAGGCGCGTTTAGACTTTAGCGCAGCTTCCTTGGCCAGATGGTCGGCACGCTCATTCCCCTCTAGCCCCGCATGGGCTTTGACCCAGAACAAGCTTACATGTTTGTCCTGTATCAAAGCCCTTCGCAGGTGGCCCCGCGCCTCAACGGCCAGGGGATAAAGGGCTACTGGGTTTATTGTTGTTTGCAATGCCGACAGGGAGTCGGAATAGATACCAACTGATCTGGCCGAGTTATCTGCGGCCATCCGCGCCGCCCTGCATATCGCCAGGAGTTCCGCCTGGTAGACCGTACAAAACGACGGCAGAGCAAGCTTGAGGGTTTTGGTTTCAGCGGCGCCAGTCCATACGGACAACGCCGCCCCCACCTTGCCCTCAATCTTGCTGCCGTCCGTATAGATATTAACATCATGGTCGTTATTAGCCGTGAGTTGTTCCTGGTCCACCAGGCACTTGAAGTCCAGGTCGATATACTGAGCGGGATGCGGAGACCTCAGAGCTGAGGACATCCGTTCCACCTCCCGATCCCCTATCTCAGGCTGGGGCACCCCCCTCCTCGCGCCGTACAGCGCCGCGGCTTCGCGGACGCGCAGGTCGAGAGGGAGTATCCCAGCGAGTAACAGTGCTGAATTCAGGGAGGCGGTGCGGTATGCCCTGCACAGCTTCTGCGCAAAGCCCCGCTGGACCACGTTCAGCTGCTTACGAACACCAAGCTTATCCACGGCCGGCGCCCAAACGGCAGCCGCGTACAGTATCACAGGCTCAACCACCGCTCTGTAAATGACGCGGATAACTTCGGGGTGGAGGCCCCAGCTCGCCTTCGCGGCTCTCGAAAGCTGGGCATAAAAAGCAAGTGCTTTTTTACAAACATTCGCGACGTGCGTGTTGAAGGTAAGGCGTTGGTCTAGGACGACCCCCAGTAACTTGATTTCTCCAACCATGCCAATGTCGACCCCGCCCATGTGGAGGCGTGGGGTGTCATACTTTAGTTTGCGCGTAATAACCATAGCACTGGTCTTGTGCGGCGCAAACTTCAGCTTGTTGAGGACTCCCCACTCCCTCACATGCCCGAGGGCGGCATTAGCACGGCATTCGACCTCGTGAGCCGTCTCACCCTCAAAGACCAGCACCACATCGTCTGCGAATGCCTGCACATAATAATCTTTAGCCTCCAACCCACGAAGCAGTGGATCTAGTAAGAGGTTCCACAATATCGGCCCGCCGATAGACCCCTGCACGCAACCCTTCCCGGTTTCCCTTACGTGCTCCTCTCCACAATACCGTGTCCTCACATGCCTGCCGCTCAGGTAGCTGCCCAAGAGTCTCCTGATGTTAATGGGCACTCGTTCTTCCGCCAGCCTGACTTTGATGCGAGGCCACCAAGCGTTGTCGAAGGCGCCCTCTATATCTAGGGATACTAGGGTTAGTAGTTTTTTATTTTTTAACCTATCTCGAATGTGCTCTACCAGAGTATAGAGGGCGTCCTCGGTGCTCCGCTGGGGCATGAAGCCAAACTGGCGGATACTGAGCCTGGGCGCTATATGGTGCTTAAGCCTGGCGACAAGCATTTTCTCCAGCATCTTCCCGAGCACCGGGAGGAGACCTATCGGTCGATACGACCGTGGGGTCGTATAGGTGGTCTTCCCCGGCTTCCGAAGGAAGATCACTGTTGCCTCCTTCCAGGGCCCGGGAAAATGCCGAAGCTCGAGGCACCTGTTAAAGAGAGCCAGCGAGAGATCGGGGTCGTACTCTATCGCGTGCAAGCATATATCGGCGGTAAAGCCGTCCGCGCCTGGAGCTTTCTTCGGATTGAAGGACCGGCAGGCCATCTTCAGCTCCAATGGAGTGAAAGGCGGGTCCGACACATCCGAAGAAGTTTCAGCGCCAGAGTGCTCGGCTTGTTCCCTCACCCTTCGGTGCTCCTCGGAGTCATCCTCCTCGGAGTCCTCCGGGTAGAAGGTTTCGGCCATAAGCCTTACCGAGCCCTTGGCGTCGAGCTCCGTGTCATTTACAACCAGCGGTGGATCTTCGTCTCTTCTGGATGTCCTGCCGAGGACTCTGTAAATACCCCCCCATACTGATTCCCCATCCTGGCGCTTGCAGAAGGCGACCCAGCTGCGTGTTTGCGCGTGCCTCACCTCGGTCTCGTACCGCTCCTTCGCCTCGAGGTACTCCCCAACTACCTTCTGACGCCTAACCGGAGCTGCACACCGAATCCTACTTTTCTTGGTGGCCACCTCGCGCTTGAGCACTGCCAACCCCTCGTTCCACCATGGCATATTCAGCACATCTTTCCGCTTGATAGGTGGGATAGACAAGGCACATACTTCGGCAATGATTTCATTAAATTTGGAAACTGCATGATCTAATTGTGGGCCTATTTCTAAATTTTTTATAAAGTCTAATGAGAAATTTTCTCTTATGAAAATTTGACCCAGTTTCACACGAAACTGAGCCCAATTTGCCTTTTTGGTAAAGTAGACCCGAGTTGTATGTTTTATGTGATTTTTATTGATGTGCCTTGCCTTTAATGTGAAGGATATGCCGTTGTGGTCCGAGCTGGTCAGGTCTTCGCGCACGCGCCAGTCGTCCACCAAGCCAAGAAGGTCCTGTGACACTGCAGTTATGTCAACATAACTGCTGTACCTTACGCCGCCCCGGATAGTGTCGAAGGTAGGGGTTTCCCCTCGGTTCAGGAGGCACAGTCCGAGATCTTCCAGTGCCCCGTGGACTTCTTCACCTCGGCGATCTGTCACGGGGCTGCCCCACCATATGCATTTGGCATTGGAGTCACCTCCAATAACAATACTCCGAGCTCCTGTCTCGCGCTGCACCCGGCGCAGGTGTGCCAGGTACGAGTCCATCGGCAGGTCAGGCTCAAAGTAAAATGAGACCAGGATGATTTCCCAATTGCGGACACGGATCCCCACCACTGAGATGTTGTTCGTGGTGAGTTTCGGGAACTGTGTAATGTGAAGGTCCGCGTCAAAAACTATGATCGCGGCCTTCACAGTCCCACCTCCACGGTCCACACACTGGAAGACTCTGATCCCACTCCTGCCCGACACACAGCCCTCACCACCGACGTATGGCTCCTGCACCAAGGCAACCCGTGCGCCCAGGTTAGATGCTTCGATCAGCAGCTCGGAGTGTGCCAACTTACTGCGCTGGAGGTTCGTCTGTAGGATTTTGAGGGCCACTGCATCCGCCGGCACGCCCTTAGCAATATGCTACGGATGTACGGGCGAGGTCATCCCACCTTCTCCTGACGGGACAGTCATCGCTGAAGGCGTTATGCTCGACATTGTCGAGCTTCGCACGACGACAGTTCCGGCAGGAGGGTGGGGACCCCGCCAGCCAGTCCGCACACTTCGACTTAAGGTGCGGCCCGCCGCAGTGACTGCAGAGGTCTGCTGGGTCTTTGCAATACTTCCGCCCGTGGCCATACCCGAGGCATCGCGTGCATTGGACCAGTGGTGACTGGTCCTCTGCTCTTACCCTCTGTAGGTCGATGTGAACCGAGCCCACGCCTGTTATCCTCGCCCAGAGGGTGGGTGACGCACTTAGGACGACATGGGCCACGTGCGGGTTCCTCGCTCTCCTGCGATATTTTACCAAGAGGCGGTCTTCCTCGGGGCCGAGGCCGTCAAAGAGGTCCCGATTCTGGTTTCTCAGGGCCTTGATGATGTCGTCGTCAGTATTGACGGTCAAGACACCTCTGAGGACCAAGAGTGGGTCCCTATTCTTGACGTCCTCGACTACGAGGCCCGTTCCTTCTTTCACCAGCTTCTCCTTAGCCTTCAGTTTATCTTCGACAGTCCCAAATCCCATTATTACCTTACGGTCTTTGGCTTTCCGGACTCGGTCAACTTTTATCCAACCCTCCTTCGCGTCTATGGTCCGCCTCACCCTTCCAAGGACCTCCTCCCCGGTCTCCTTGTCATCTTTGGAGGTGACGACCACTGAGTGCAGGGCCGCAGGCCTCGTAGGCTGTTGCGGCATTGCAGCAGCCACACTGGCGTAGCTGCGCTGCTGTTCCTCGACCACCCTGGTGCATCTTGTGAGATGCTCTTGGAGAGCCTTCATCCTCTCGTTGTTCTCCAAGAGGAGCCGAGAGTGCTCATCAAGCGTAGCGCTCAGTCTGGGATCCGGAGGCACCGTGAATGTGGTATCTGTGTCTGTGATCACCGGCACCACTCTCGCCCCCCCGCCTTCTTTCCGAGCTCTCTCGGCTTTCAGATCGGCCTCGGACTCAGCAACCAGCTTTCTGAGCCCGGCCAGGGACTCCAGGATCGACTCCTTAATTTCGGTCTTGAGGTTCCTGGACGAGCCCATCGCCAGTTTCGCCTTATTGAAAAGCGCTGTTGCCCTCTGTACTCTGGTCCGATCAGTGCTCTTTGGTGGTGAGTGGACCAGCACTTCCCGCACATCCTTAGAGATGTCAACCTGTTTAGGGGTTGTCGTCTTCGGTTTGGAGGTGGTTAAGGCACCTTGTACACCTATGGAGGTCGAGTCGGTGGAGGTCAATTCAATAGGTGCCCCCTCCCACTTCTCCAAACTACGTCGTGTCAACTTTTTGACTATTTTGGGGGGAGTTGAGGGTGGGTTCGTCTCCTCCTCCTGCTGCTTCGTCGGGGTCCGGAAAGCAGACATCATTGTCGTGGAGGTCGCGTTAAAATTTAAAAATAATAAAAATTTAAAAATAAATAATTGTCAATATTATTAAATCCCGCAATAGCGGTTTGTAAAAGGAAAAACAGAGACTGTTCCCGTCTAGAAGGTGCTACAGCACTTCAAACAACCTAAAAGCTACTTAAAAACTAATAAAAAATACTTCTGCAGTGTATTAACAGGTCGACTCTACAATGACTCTAGATAGAGTCGCTACTCTAGCACCGATTTATAGCCCTTATCTGGGGCTGGTTAACGGAAAAAACCGCGTCGTTCTACGACCAGTGGTTACCAAGCTAACCCCGTTTTAATTTTTCCAAGATGGCGGACCAGAAATTTTGCCTAAATTTAGAAATTTTATATCTCGTGAACCACTAGTCGCAGAAACATGAGCGACGGCTCTCCGTGATGGGCGTATTGCCTTCTATCCAGAACAAGTCAAATTTTTCTAGTCTAGATGTCGACTCTATCTAGAGTCGCAAGTCTGTGCAAAGTGTAGAGCCCGCCACAAATATATATATACAGAAAACCCCAACTTTTTGGGACGTCTCAAACAGAAGTTATGAGACTTTTAAACTTTTCAAAATGGCGGCCAATATGGCCACCTCTAACAAAGAATTTCACCAATCGTCTAAACTTTAACGAATCCCACCGAGTTTGGGCTCGTTGGATTCGTCTCTTTATTAGCTACTTAACTATGCACAAATCTAGAAAAAATATGCAACCCCCGATTTAAGGGGTGCAAAAAACACATAAAATTCAACAAAAAATGGCTAAATGTATCAGAATAAACTAAAAATTTTAAGAAAAAAGTTAGGAATATATATACATACAACAAGAGCTAATTTTTAAGATAAATTGCGAGGTTAAAAAACAATTATTTACACCCCCACGTGTCAACCCTTAAATTTCAAAAAATTGTAAAATAAAAACTATAAAGCCGAAAATTATAAAATTTGGAATTTATGTAGGACTTAATGAGCTCTATAAAAAAGACAAAAAATAAGTGGGGGTCGTCGATTTACTTTTTAAGAGAAAAAATTTTGAAATTTAGCAAAGATTTTAATTTTTAATAACTTCGCAATTACTTATCCGAAAATTTTGTGCTATACGTCGTTAAGCTGCCCTTGATGTCCTCCGTCGTTTGAGGTATCTCGCGCTGTCCTGAGATTGCTGGTTGTTCGAGCACGTGGCCACGTGGTCATCGGTTTTCCCTCAATATCTCGCTGAATTTTCACCACAAAAATCCAGACGAGGTGTCAGAAGAGAGGGCTTAGAAAGCCCCATCCGGCAAAGTAAAATAATTGATATGTCGTCGATCGCTTTTGAGCAGCGTTCTCGTTTAAAGATTTTTCAAAGTCACTTTTTCACACTTTTTGCACTTTTAAAATTACTTTTCAAAATATTTAAGAGAAACGATTACCACCACAACGTAGAGCGCGCAAATGCGCAACTTTTGATGTATTGCACTTCACAATTGGTCACGAAAAACCCACTTTTTCGAATTTTTAAAAGTTAAAACTGCACGGAGCGACTTTGCAAAACGGCGTACGCGTGCGTTCTCGGTGGCGGGCGACTGCAGAAGGGATTAAGGTTAGGTTAGGTTAGGTTAGGTTAGATTAGGTTAGGTTAGGTTAGGTTAGGTTAGGTTAGGTTAGGTTAGGTTAGGTTTTTTTTTTTTTTTTTTTTTTTTTTTTTTTTTTTTTTTTTTAATCCTCCATCTGTGGAGAAAAACTGCTGCACCTCCGACTGGGGACGGAGTCTTTGTTATCGGGCCGTTCATTCGTTAGTTATGAAAAAAAAGGTTTTATTTAAGTTTTATTCTTAGTTTATTACACATCACGCATATTTATCTATGTAGGTCAATATATTCTGTCATAATATATGAAGTACAATAGATCTTCATTGCTGGTGTGTAATATACAAACAATAATAATGTACTTCATCTTTATTAATTATCTTTGTTTTTCTTTATCACTTGTTTTGCTACTTTTTCGCAATATTCTATAAATATTTTTCTTGTATCTTTATTTTCAATGAGAATATGCACCGTGTTCTTTTCAATTTCGTGATCCATATATTGCGTCATTTCAAATCTTATTTTGCCGAATATCGGGCACTTTGTGATAATGTGCATCACCGATTCTTCTGCATCAGGATCACACTCGCATGCAGGGCTTGTTCTTAGTTTGAACCGATGGAGATATTGGTTAAAGCCTCCGTGTCCGGTTAGAACTTGCACCATAATTGGAGACAGACTTATTTTCCGCAGAGTTGCATAAGCTCTTTTGACTTCCGGGAAGAACAGCTTAGTGACAGCGGCTGTCTCGCTCTTCAGGTACCTCTCCTGCCAAATTTGCAGTGACTCTGCTCTAAGACATTTTTTGATGTATGATACAGGGCACAAGCTGTAGTCGGGGGCGGTCTTTTTTGTTAAAGCCGCTTCTTTAGCAAGTTGGTCTGCTCTTTCGTTTCCCTCGACCCCAACGTGTGCCCTGATCCAGAATAAGTTAACTATTTTATTACTGGCTTTAAGTTTTGTTAAATTTTGTTTTATTTCAACTGCTAACGGATGCAAGGAGTTAATGTTTTTGATCGTGTCTAGAGAGGACCTGGAGTCACTGTATATATCAATATTTGTGTACTTCGTCTTAGTAGCAATTTCAGTGGCTTGGTACAGCGCGTACATTTCGGCCTGGTATACTGAGCAAAACGGTTCCAATAGGAACTTTTTCTTATTAATCTCCTGGCCGCCCGCCCAGCATGTCAGAGCTGCGCCAACTTTGCCACCGATCTTGCTACCATCCGTGAATATTTGTAGACTTCCCAAGCTGTCCCCCCCGGTAACATTTTCAATGATTTCTTCGGTTTTTTCATAGCTGAATTCCGTTTTTTGTGCAGGATGCGGGGCGCTTAAAACGGTTTTCGGCTTTTCAGCTGTTCTGTCTCCAATCATGGGTAGCGGATACCCTCGCTTGGCTTTATACAGTGCTGTGTTTTCCCGGACCCTCAGATCTAGTGGGATAAGTCTAGCCAGGACTAGAGCCGCGGGAAGTGACACCGTGCGATACGCTTTAACTATCTTCTGTGCGAAACCTCTTTGCACGGCGTTTAGATGTTTTTGTACTGTCAACTTCTCCGCGGCTGGAGCCCAAGCGCTTGCTGCATACAGCACTATCGGCTCTATCACCGAGACGTATATTGTTCTGACGATCTCCGAGCTCAGACCCCAATTTATCTTAGCTGACCTAGACAACGGCTTATAGATATTCAGTGCCTTTTTGCATACGTTTTTCACGTGGCTATTAAATGTGAGTTTGTTGTCTATGGTCAGCCCTAAAATTTTGATTTCGTCGACAATGCCGATGGGCGCATCGGCCATGTGAATGCGTGGGGTGTCATATTTTAATTTCTTTGTAACAACCATTGCGCTGGTCTTGTGAGGCGCAAATTTTAGTTTATTTTGAACACCCCAGGCATACACATACCCGAGAACCCGATCGGCCTCTTCCTCAATTTTTCTGACTGAATGCCCGGAGAACACCAGGACGACGTCATCGGCGAACGCCTGGCAGTATGAGCCCCTCTGCTCAATCCCATTTAGCAGAGGATCCAGGAGCACGTTCCAAAAAGTAGGTCCCGCAATTGAGCCCTGCACGCATCCTTTCGACGTGCCAACAATGTGTTCGTGGTCGGCGTACCTAACTCGCACCATCCTATCCTCCAGGTAGCTAGAGACAAGTTTTCGTATATTTTGCGGGCATCCTCTTTCCGCCAAACGACACTTGATTGCAGGCCACCAAGCGCTGTCAAAGGCTCCCTCTATGTCCAACGAAACAACAACATTAATAAGTTTGTTCACCAAATTGTTTTTAATGTGCTGAACCAAGTCATAGAGGGAGTCTTCGGTGCTGCGTTGGGGCGTGAAGCCATACTGTCTGGGGCTCGCATTTGGCAACAAGTGCCATCGGAGTCTACTCACCATCAACTTTTCCAGTATTTTGCCAAATATCGACAGAAGCCCTATGGGCCGATATGACTTCACGTGATTATAGTCAGATTTTCCAGGTTTCCGCAGTACTACTATAACAGCTTTCTTCCAAGATACTGGAAAGTGATGAATCTCGAGGCACTTGTTGACAATCGCTAGGAATACCTCCACGTTGGAAAGTATGGCTTCTGCACATGTGTCAGCAGTGAGCCCGTCTGGACCTGGGGCTTTCTTAGGATTAAATGAGCGAGTCACGTGCACGAGCTCCTTTCTCGTGAACAATGGGTCTAGTCTATCATTTTCCAACATCCTATCGGAATTTCGTGCTTTATTTCTGATCTCGGTGTGCTCAAGGCTATCTTCAGTTTCTGTATCTGGTGGAAAAAACGTGTCAGCCAGGAGTTTTACCGAGTCTTCAGGAGATAGTAATTCCCCACAATTCACAAGCGGTTGGTCCTCGTGGATGTTGGAGGTTCTATTTATGACGCGATATATTCCGTCCCATAACGTCTCACGGTCTTGGGTGCAGCAGAACTCCTTCCAACTTTTGATTTGTGCCCTTGCAGCTTCGTCCTCATACTTTTCTTTTGCTTCCAGGTACATCTGGACCACGTGCTGTCTTCGACGGGGTGCAGCGCAACGGATTCGACGCTTCTTCGTCATCGTGTCCCTCTTCAACTTTTCCAGTTCCGGATTCCACCAAGGTAAGCGTATTTTCTTATTATTTTTTAATAGCGGTATTGCCTTTTTGCATGATGCTTTTACACTATCAATATATTTATTTACTATTTCATCTAGGTTTTCTTTTACTTTTATTAATTTTATTTCAAATGTTGTGATTCCGTTATTAATTAATTGTTTTTCTAGCTCTTCTTTAAATATTTTCCAGTTGGCTTTTCTTGTATTATAAATTCGTGTAGATTTTTGTGGACGCAAGTATGTTGATTTTTTAATTTTTATTGTGAAAGTGATTGCATTGTGGTCCGAACTGGTTAATCCTTCATTAACTTTCCATCCTTCTATGAGCCCAATGAGGTTCTCACTACAGGCCGTGATGTCTACGATGCTTTTAAACTCCCTTCCGTTTCTTATAGCGAAGAAAGTGGGAGTGTTGCCCTCATTCAACACGTGAAGATTCATCTCCACAAAAGCTCCCAGGACCTCTTTTCCTCGGTGATCGGTTAGGTTAGGTTAGGTTAGGTTAGGTTAGGTTAGGTTAGGTTTTTTTTTTTTTTTTTTTTTTTTTTTTAATCCTCCATCTGTGGAGAAAAACTGCTGCACCTCCGACTGGGGACGGAGTCTTTGTTATCGGGCCGTTCTTTCCTTAGTTATGAAAAAAAAAAAGGTTTTAATTAAGTTTTATTCTTAGTTTATTACACATCACGCATATTTATCTATGTAGGTCAATATATTCTGTCATAATATATGAAGTACAATAGATCTTCATTGCTGGTGTGTAATATACAATCAATAATAATGTACTTTATCTTTACTTATCTTTGTTTTTCTTTATCACTTGTTTTGCTACCTTTTCGCAATATTCTATAAATATTTTTCTTGTATCTTTATTTTCAATGAGAATATGCACCGTGTTCTTTTCAATTTCGTGATCCATATATTGCGTCATTTCAAATCTTATTTTGCCGAATATCGGGCACTCTGTGATGATGTGCATCACCGATTCTTCTGCATCAGGATCACACCCGCATGCAGGGCTAGTTCTTAGTTTGAACCGATGGAGATATTGGTTAAAGCCTCCGTGTCCGGTTATAACTTGCACCATGATTGGAGACAGACTTATTTTCCGCAGAGTTGCATAAGCTCTTTTGACTTCCGGGAAGAACAGCTTAGTGACAGCGGCTGTCTCGCTCTTCAGGTACCTCTCCTGCCAAATTTGCAGTGACTCCGCTCTAAGACATTTTTTGATGTATGATACAGGGCACAAGTTGTAGTCGGGGGCGGTCTTTTTTGTTAAAGCCGCTTCTTTAGCAAGTTGGTCTGCTCTTTCGTTTCCCTCGACCCCAACGTGTGCCCTGATCCAGAATAAGTTAACTATTTTATTACTGGCTTTAAGTTTTGTTAAATTTTGTTTTATTTCAACTGCTAACGGATGCAAGGAGTTAATGTTTTTGATCGTGTCTAGAGAGGACCTGGAGTCACTGTATATATCAATATTTGTGTACTTCGTCTTAGTAGCAATTTCAGTGGCTTGGTACAGCGCGTACATTTCGGCCTGGTATACTGAGCAAAACGGTTCCAATAGGAACTTTTTCTTATTAATCTCCTGGCCGCCCGCCCAGCATGTCAGAGCTGCGCCAACTTTGCCACCGATCTTGCTACCATCCGTGAATATTTGTAGACTTCCCAAGCTGTCCCCCCCGGTAACATTTTCAATGATTTCTTCGGTTTTTTCATAGCTGAATTCCGTTTTTTGTGCAGGATGCGGGGCGCTTAAAACGGTTTTCGGCTTTTCAGCTGTTCTGTCTCCAATCATGGGTAGCGGATACCCTCGCTTGGCTTTATACAGTGCTGTGTTTTCCCGGACCCTCAGATCTAGTGGGATAAGTCTAGCCAGGACTAGAGCCGCGGGAAGTGACACCGTGCGATACGCTTTAACTATCTTCTGTGCGAAACCTCTTTGCACGGCGTTTAGATGTTTTTGTACTGTCAACTTCTCCGCGGCTGGAGCCCAAGCGCTTGCTGCATACAGCACTATCGGCTCTATCACCGAGACGTATATTGTTCTGACGATCTCCGAGCTCAGACCCCAATTTATCTTAGCTGACCTAGACAACGGCTTATAGATATTCAGTGCCTTTTTGCATACGTTTTTCACGTGGCTATTAAATGTGAGTTTGTTGTCTATGGTCAGCCCTAAAATTTTGATTTCGTCGACGATGCCGATGGGCGCATCGGCCATGTGAATGCGTGGGGTGTCATATTTTAATTTCTTTGTAACAACCATTGCGCTGGTCTTGTGAGGCGCAAATTTTAGTTTATTTTGAACACCCCAGGCATACACATACCCGAGAACCCGATCGGCCTCTTCCTCAATTTTTCTGACTGAATGCCCGGAGAACACCAGGACGACGTCATCGGCGAACGCCTGACAGTATGAGCCCTTCTGCTCAATCCCATTTAGCAGAGGATCCAGGAGCACGTTCCAAAAAGTAGGTCCCGCAATTGAGCCCTGCACGCATCCTTTCGACGTGCCAACAATGTGTTCGTGGTCGGCGTACCTAACTCGCACCATCCTATCCTCCAGGTAGCTAGAGACAAGTTTTCGTATATTTTGCGGGCATCCTCTTTCCGCCAAACGACACTTGATTGCAGGCCACCAAGCGCTGTCAAAGGCTCCCTCTATGTCCAACGAAACAACAACATTAATAAGTTTGTTCACCAAATTGTTTTTAATGTGCTGAACCAAGTCATAGAGGGAGTCTTCGGTGCTGCGTTGGGGCGTGAAGCCATACTGTCTGGTGCTCGCATTTGGCAACAAGTGCCATCGGAGTCTACTCACCATCAACTTTTCCAGTATTTTGCCAAATATCGACAGAAGCCCTATGGGCCGATATGACTTCACGTGATTATAGTCAGATTTTCCAGGTTTCCGCAGTACTACTATAACAGCTTCCTTCCAAGATACTGGAAAGTGATGAATCTCGAGGCACTTGTTGACAATCGCTAGGAATACCTCCACGTTGGAAAGTATGGCTTCTGCACATGTGTCAGCAGTGAGCCCGTCTGGACCTGGGGCTTTCTTAGGATTAAATGAGCGAGTCACGTGCACGAGCTCCTCTCTCGTGAACAATGGGTCTAGTCTATCATTTTCCAACATCCTATCGGAATTTCGTGCTTTATTTCTGATCTCGGTGTGCTCAAGGCTATCTTCAGTTTCTGTATCTGGTGGAAAAAACGTGTCAGCCAGGAGTTTCACCGAGTCTTCAGAAGATAGTAATTCCCCACCATTCACAAGCGGTTGGTCCTCGTGGATGTTGGAGGTTCTATTTATGACGCGATATATTCCGTCCCATAACGTCTCACGGTCTTGGGTGCAGCAGAACTCCTTCCAACTTTTGATTTGTGCCCTTGCAGCTTCGTCCTCATACTTTTCTTTTGCTTCCAGGTACATCTGGACCACGTGCTGTCTTCGACGGGGTGCAGCGCAACGGATTCGACGCTTCTTCGTCATCGTGTCCCTCTTCAACTTTTCCAGTTCCGGATTCCACCAAGGTAAGCGTATTTTCTTATTATTTTTTAATAGCGGTATTGCCTTTTTGCATGATGCTTTTACACTATCAATATATTTATTTACTATTTCATCTAGGTTTTCTTTTACTTTTATTAATTTTATTTCAAATGTTGTGATTCCGTTATTAATTAATTGTTTTTCTAGCTCTTCTTTAAATATTTTCCAGTTGGCTTTTCTTGTATTATAAATTCGTGTAGATTTTTGTGGACGCAAGTATGTTGATTTTTTAATTTTTATTGTGAAAGTGATTGCATTGTGGTCCGAACTGGTTAATCCTTCATTAACTTTCCATCCTTCTATGAGCCCAATGAGGTCCTCACTACAGGCCGTGATGTCTACGATGCTTTTAAACTCCCTTCCGTTTCTTATAGCGAAGAAAGTGGGAGTGTTGCCCTCATTCAACACGTGAAGATTCATCTCCACAAAAGCTCCCACGACCTCTTTTCCTCGGTGATCCTCAGAATCACTCCCCCACCATGGACTCCATGAATTAAAGTCCCCCCCAACGATGACTTTTCTTAATTTTAATGTACTAACAATCGCTTTGAGTTCTTCTAAGTATGGGTCCACAGGTAGGCTGTCCTCGAAGTATGTGGAGATGATTCCCATTTCCCATGTACTCGACTTAAGAATCGCGACGGCAATGTTTTCAGTAGTGACTGTAGGGCATTCAACGACCTGCATATCGCGATCGAAGACTATTATAGCAGCTTTGACAGGTCTTGTCCGGTTTTGCGATCGTTGAACGACCCTAAAGCCATCCTTTTGCGTGATCTCTCCTTTGGCTCCAACATAGGGTTCCTGAACGAGGGCAAAACTGACCCTATCCTTCTGAGCTTCTAGTAGTAACTCCTGGAAGGCGAGTTTGCTCCTTTGTACGTTGGCTTGGACAACTTTAAGCTCACTACAACTCGGCTGTGGTACGCCCGGAGCGCCTTTAGCAGTAGGCCACGTTTGACCTGGCTAGCCTGTCCCACTTCTTTCTTATGGGGCAGGTGTCATCGAAGCTGTTATGGTCGCTCTTTTCAAGCTTCGACAGGGTGCAGTTCTGACACTTTGGTGGGTCTCCTGCTCTCCAGTGCGGGCAGTCCTTGCGCAAGTGTGGCCCCGTGCAGTGACTGCACAGGTCTGCCGCTTCTGTGCAGGATTTCTTGCCGTGTCCATATGCGAGGCATTTTGAGCACTGGAGCAGCGGAGACTGGTCAGACACCTGCACCCTTTGCAGGTCTACGTGGACCCTGCCCGCTGTTGTGAGGCTTTGCCACACCCTCGGTGATACCCTGAGGACCACGTGGCACTCGTGCGGGTTCCGCGCTTTTCTGCGGTAACGCACGACCGCCCTGTAGTCCCCATCAGGTATCCCTCCGAGGATGTGGGAATTTTGCTTTCGCAAGGCGGCCATTATGTCTTCGTCAGTGTTGACGCTCAAAACATTTTTGAGGATGACGAGAGGATCCTTGTTTTCTTTTTCTTCAAGGTGCAGTGCTGGTTGCTCTAGTTTGAGCTTTTCGGCCACTCTAGCCAATTCTTCCCGCGACTGGCACCCCAGCACCACCTTTCCATCGCGAGCCTTCCTCAATCTGTCCACCCTGATGCCCGATGTTTTCGCACTCACGGCCTCGCGGATCTTTTCTATAACGTCTTCGCTGGTGTCGTGAGCGTCGTCAGAAGACACGACCATAGAGTGGACGGGCTGAGAATGGAAGATAGGAGAGGCTGCCTGTTTTGATGTCGTGGCCGTGATATTTGCTGTCTCCGCGTAGGAAGCCTGCTGCTTAGCTCGATTGCTGAGGTCGCTTCTAAGGTCGGCTATAGATTTTGACAGCCCCGCCACCTCGGCGTACGATAGACGTTGCTCGCAATCGAGGGGCCTAGGGATCTGTTTAATATCCGCAGATAGAGCAATCGTATGTTTTTTGCACTCTGCCAAAGCGTCACTGTGCTCTTTGATGTTTTTGATTAGATCTTTCATCAGCTCTATCTGTGGTGCTTCGCCCGCGACGCTGTCAGTGATCTGTTCCGCTTTTGCTTGCGGGTCCTTCAGGAGACTGCTAACAGGCTGCTCTTTTGACCCTGCCGCTTCAATGACCAATCGGTAGAGCCTCTCCACCGCTTGCGTGACCCCAGCTTTGATGTCCGCCTTCAAGTTGCGCGACTCACCCAATAGGGTTTTTGCCCTTATTAGGCAAGCCTTCGCCTCTGCTGGTCTACTGCCGTATTTTGGTTTCGGCGGTGGGGATCTACAAAGCTCAAAAGAGGCCCTACGAACTGCGATTGAGCTCTCTTGAATGGGTAAGGGCTTATCTTTAAGTAGAGCGACAGACTTTTCGGAGGGCACTGCCTTAGCTTTTGCCTTGGGAGGGTTCTCAGTGGTCACCTCCGGTAGCACGAAGGTCACATCGTTTGGGGTTTTAAGGAGGTTCTTCAAACTGTTTGGGCTTCTTTTTGCTGGTGACATAGCGGACTCCGACACGTCCGGAGACTGCGATCGCCTTTCACCTTTTTTCGGCGTTCTAAACATAATAAAATTTTTGGCACAATTAATTATTGTAAAGAGATTTAGAGTACTCTTAGTCAATAACTGAATTTAGAACCTAACCTAGTCCAACTATAATGGTTGAGAGGTGTAAAGAGCCTCTCAACAGTCAAATATAATATCTAAAATCCTAACCCAACCTTAATAAGACGTAATTAGATTAAACTAAAATCAACACAAACACAAAATAAAAAATAAATGGAGGTGTAAATTGCCTCTCAGTGTCAACAAAACAACCTAGGACTAAAACAGTCTCGTCTAAATATCACAATTTTAGTTGGGGGTGTAAAGAGTCCCCAACAGTCAAAATAAATATAATATGCCTAAATTAAAATGTAGTCAGCAATAAATGTAGCCTAAAACTAATGGCTAATTTGTTTTGTTGAGGGTGTAAAGAGTCCCCAACAGTCAGAATATATATATACCTACACCAACAACAAATAAAGATTTGGAAGGTGTAAAGTCTCGTGTTACGGGAGGTGAGGTGAAGAGCCTCGAATCCCAGATATCTGGTTCTATATCTTGTGAAGGGTACGAGTCCCAGGCGATTTATTAGTAGATTCTGAAATCACTCGGAACCCTCCACAAGATAAGCGAATAAAAATTTTTTGCTTAAAATTTGACCCCCCTTTCTTATATATACAATAAAGGGCGGGTGGGCGGAAAAACCGTTTTTCCTGATTTTCTCGGAAACGGCTGAGCCGATTTTCGCGCGCGAGGGCTCGTTGCACGCGTCTAGGCGGGCGCCGTCCGGTCCCCCCGGTGCGAGGAAAATCGGCTTATTCCCGGAGTCAGAATCCGGGAAAAACCGATTTTTCCGGGTGAGACTGGGTGGAATTCGCACAACGGCGCGCGCAACGGCGCTGTCGGCAGCGAATAAACGGCCCGGACTCGCTCGTCGCCGAGAAAATCAGGAGAAATTTTCCTTTCCCGGAAAATCCTCCGGAAAATTCACCACTTTTCGGCAGTTATAGGGCCGCAGGAGACGTGTACCGCACGCGTGAGCGTCGATGTGGCTGTAGCACTCAACCGCGGTGTATCAGGTGAGTGAATTTTCCTCTCCCGGAAAATTTTCCGTGAAAATCTAATTAGACTTTTCGTATTACAGGTCCCGAGATGTGTATCCTGAGCGCGGGAGCTTAAAAAGCAGCGAAAAATAGTGAAAAACTCGACCGCGGCGTCAAAATATTGAAATTTTGCATAGAATTCTATGTACAATGTATGGCGAATTGTAGGGCTTATTAAGACTTTTTCATGCAGGCGAACGGACCTTCAAAAACCGTTTTTCCTGATTTTCTCGGAAACGGCTGAGCCGATTTTCGCGCGCGAGGGCTCGTTGCACGCGTCTAGGCGGGCGCCGTCCGGTCCCCCCGGTGCGAGGAAAATCGGCTTATTCCCGGAGTCAGAATCCGGGAAAAACCGATTTTTCCGGGTGAGACTGGGTGGAATTCGCACAACGGCGCGCGCAACGGCGCTGTCGGCAGCGAATAAACGGCCCGGACTCGCTCGTCGCCGAGAAAATCAGGAGAAATTTTCCTTTCCCGGAAAATCCTCCGGAAAATTCACCACTTTTCGGCAGTTATAGGGCCGCAGGAGACGTGTACCGCACGCGTGAGCGTCGATGTGGCTGTAGCACTCAACCGCGGTGTATCAGGTGAGTGAATTTTCCTCTCCCGGAAAATTTTCCGTGAAAATCTAATTAGACTTTTCGTATTACAGGTCCCGAGATGTGTATCCTGAGCGCGGGAGCTTAAAAAGCAGCGAAAAATAGTGAAAAACTCGACCGCGGCGTCAAAATATTGAAATTTTGCATAGAATTCTATGTACCGGTTAGGTTAGGTTAGGTTTTTTTTTTTTTTTTTTTTTTTAAATGTCTCCAAGTATAGTTTTTGGAGACGCCAAGCTACCCCCGACGTTTATCGGAGTCTATTTTTATGCGATTGAACTTTTTTACTACTTTGTTTATTATTTTAATTTTCAAAATATTGAATTATTATCATTGTTCCTATCTTATATACCGAGTAATTTATACCTAAGTAAACACCAATATTCTCACTAATATTTATGATACTTTAGATCTTTATTATCTGTATATAATATAGCAACAACATTATCTCGTTTTATTTTTGATTATTACTTTCTTCGCGATTTTTGAGCAATATGCCAGAAAGATGGACCTTGTTTTTGCTTGCGATATTTGGAAAGACAGGGATTCTTTGACTATTTTACAGTCCAGTAAGGTTTCTGTCTCGAGACGATCATTCCCATAGATAGGGCATTCCGTCAGAAGGTGCAGCACCGACTCATCGTTAACAGGGTCACAATCGCAGGCTGGGCTGTCTTTACACTTAAACCGATGGAGGTAGTGCCCGAACCCACCGTGACCCGTTAGGACCTGAACGTGAATCGGTGTAAGCACCTCCTTTTTAAGTATTTTAAATGCGCCTTCTATGTCGGGGAAGAAAACTTTTGTCAAGGCCGCCGTTTCACTTGCTATGTATCTATTGTTCCAGGTTTTTATGGTCTTTTTCCTTATCTCTTTTTTGATGTACGACAAGGGACACATGTCGTAGTTAGGGGCAGTTTTCTTTGTTGTCGCTGCTTCTTTAGCAAGAACATCCGCTCTTTCATTGCCCCTAACCCCGACATGGGCCCTTATCCAGAACAGCCTGATGTCAATTCCTTTTTCTCGTGACAGTGCTAAGTTCTTCCTCACCTCAAATGCGAGTGGGTGGAACGTCCCTGGATTTTTTATAAGTTCTAACGACGACCTTGAGTCGCTGAGTATATTTACGATCGGCTTATGGCATTTTATAGCGAGCTCGGTGGCTTTCCAGAGCGCATACATTTCGGCTTGAAATACGGTGCAATAGTTCTCTAACAGGAATTTACCACTCCGTATTTCTTTGTCGCCATCCCAGCATGATAATGCTGCTCCAACTTTGCCATCGATCTTGCTGCCGTCCGTGAATATACTCAGCCCGATCATGCTATTCTCCCCGATAGTCTCCGCGCTCAGATCTTCGAGACAGGTGAAGCTTTCTATTGTCTCTTTTGCAGGATGGTCTGATTTTAGAAAGCACACCTTGGTTTCCACTTCCCTATCTCTTAAGATGTTTTGCGACCTTCCTTTCTTTGACTCGTACAGTTCCATGCACTCTTGAGCTCTCAGGTCAAGAGGTATGGAGCCGCTTAAGACAGTTGCCGCATTTAGGGATACTGTGCGATAGGCTTTGCACATTTTTTGTGCAAAGCCCCGCTGGACTGTATTCAGGTATTTCTGGATGCTAAGTTTTCCTGCCGCAGTAGCCCATACATTGGCGGCGTAGAGGATGATTGGCTCTATTACAGCGACGTACATCGTCCTGATGATCTCCTTCGATAGCCCCCAATTTATTTTTGCCGACCTAGCAAGTGGCTTATATATATTGAGGGCCTTGGTGGTGATGTACTTGACATGACTATTGAAAGTCATTTTGTCATCCAGTATTAGACCAAGTATCTTAATTTCTCTGACCAGCTGGATCCTAGTGCCCCCCATGTGTATGCGAGGGGTGTCGTATTTGAGTTTTTTAGTAATAACCATTGCAGTAGTTTTTTGAGGTGCAAACCTCAACTTGTTCGCTACACCCCACTCATACACACGGCTGAGCACTTGATCCGCTTTATCCTCGATGGCCGATACTGATCCGCCGGAGAACACCAGGACAATGTCGTCCGCGAACGCCTGACAGTGGACTTTACTTCCATCAATAGCATCCAGAAGTGGATCCAATAAGATGTTCCAGAAAGTGGGCCCCGCTATGGAGCCCTGAATACAGCCTTTTGTAGTTTGTTGCATGTATTCCTTTCCGGCGTATCGTACACTGACCTGTCTTTCGTGTAGATAATTATTTACAATTCGCCTTAAGTTTTGAGGGCATTTTTTGTCCATCAGCCGACACTTGATGGCTGGCCACCACGCACCATCGAAGGCTCCCTCTATGTCGAGCGATATAATCACATTTATAAGTTTAAGATCTAGGTTGTACCTTATATGCTGGACTAGGTCGTAGAGGGAGTCCTCGGTGCTGCGCTGCGGCACGAAACCATACTGTCGAGGGTTTGCCTTTGGCAACAAGTGCCATCGAAGTCTTTTAATCATCATCTTCTCCAGTATCTTACCCAGGACCGGTAACAGTCCTATGGGCCTGTACGACTTTGGTTGGCTATAGTCCGACTTTCCTGGTTTCCTTAGGACTATCACCGACGCCTGTTTCCAGATGACTGGGAAGTATGATATCTGTAGGCACTTGTTGGCAATGGCAAGATATAAGTTTATATCGACATGTATGGCCTCGGCACAAATGTCGGCTGTGAGCCCGTCCCCTCCCGGTGCCTTTTTCGGGTTGAAAGTTTCAATCGCATACCGTAGTTCGTCTTTTGTAAAGAGTGGGTCCTGATTATCGTTAAGAATCGGTTCATCTATGTCCTTTGCTCTCCTACGTATTTCCATATGTTCCGAGTTATCCTCCGATTCCTCGTCATTCGGAAAGAATGTATTTGCTAGTAATTTAACCGATTCCTCCGAGCTCAGGCTGATCCCATCTTTAACGAGAGGTTGATCTATTTGCTTCTGGGATGTACTTCTGATTACCCTGTAGATACCATCCCATACACTTTCCCTGTTTTGAGCAGTACAAAAACTTTTCCAACTGTCCGTTTGTGCCTTTGACGCTTCTAATATGTATTTTTCCTTTGCTTTCAGGTACACATCGACGACGTGCTGTCTCCTACGTGGCGCGGCGCACTTTATTCTACGTTTCTTTGTTTTCATATCTTTTTTCAGGTGTTCCAGCTCCGGTGTCCACCATGGTAAGTACGCTTTTGATTTTCTTTTTATTCTTGGTATCGCTTTCTCGCATGCTTCTTTTATGCTTTTTGTGAAGTTCCCTACTACATCTTCCAATTTCATGTGTGTTTCTATGCTTTCTATTTCTTGTACACTTATTTTATGATTTTCCAGTTCTTTTAGTAGATGTAGCCTAAACAGTTTCCACTTTGCCTTTTTTGTATTGTATATTCTAGTGGTCTTTAGTGGTCTCTCCCATTTGGATTCCGTCAACTTAACTGTAAATGTGATAGCATTATGGTCAGAGCTGGTAACACCTTCATCTACCTTCCAATCTGTGACCGCGCCAAGAAGGCTTTGACTGCACGCCGTGATGTCCACCCTACTTTTAAATTCGATGCCATTCCTCACCGTAAAAAATGTCGGGACAGTTCCCTCATTTAGTATATGCATTTCCATCTCCTCAAGGACGCCCGCCAACGCCTCGCCCCTGTGGTCTTCAGAGTCGCTACCCCACCATGTGCTCCAAGCGTTTGCATCGCCTCCAATGATCAATTTTTTGGGCCGCAAAGTGTTCTTTATGGTCTGCACATGGGTGAGGTAGGGCTCCATGGGTAGGCTGTCCTCGAAGTAGATGGAAATGACACACAGTTCCCAGGAATGCGTCTTAAGGGTTCCAACAGTGATGTTCTCTGTGGTCAGTGCTGGATGTTCTATTATTTCCAAATCGTCGTCCAGCACTATTATCGCCGATTTTACTGGTTTCACCCTATTTTGCATCTTCTGGATAACTCTAAGACTTCCCAAGCCACCGAGCTCCCCATCAGCTCCAACGTAAGGCTCCTGCACAAGTGCCAAGCTAATCTTTCTTTTTTGAGCTTCTAATATAAGTTCTTTCGTAGGGAGCTTCGCTCTTTGCAGGTTTGCCTGGACGACACGGTAGCCCCGTTCAGTCGCAGCGTTGTTCTGAGTGCCCTGTGATTCGCCCGGTGCGCCTTTAGCAGTACGCCACCCGCGCCCTTGCCAGCGCGTCCCACTTCCTTCTTATCGGACAGCTGTCATCAAAGCCACTGTGGTCCGTCACAGCGAGTTTGGCGCTCTGGCAATTGCAGCAGGTGGGCTGGTCTCCGGCCTTAAATGCTGGGCATTCACTGCGCAGGTGAGAGCCCGCGCAATGGCTGCAGGTGTCTGTGATTTCTGTACAAACTTTACGGCCGTGTCCATACCCCAGACACCTGGAGCACTGCAACAGCGGAGACTGATCTTTGACCACCACCCGTTGAAGGTCTATATGCAGCCTTCCGGCTTCAGTGAGTCTCTGCCACACTATCGGCGACACTTGGAGAACTACATGCCCCTCGAGCGGGTTCCTTGCTTTCCTGCGGAACCGCACGCTCGCTCGGTACTCGTTCTCAGGTATCGCACCTAGTACGGCAGAGTTTTGTCTCCTCAAGGCAATCAAGATGTCCTCGTCACTATTTACTTTTAAAACGTTATGTAAAATGACTAGAGGATCTCGATTGGCTTTCTCTTCCATGAGCAGTGTCGGGCTGCCGGTCTTGAGCCTCTCGGCGACCTTGGCCAGCTCCTCCCGAGACTGGCAGCCCAACACCACCTTCTGTTCCCGGGCCTTTCTCAGTCTGTCCACCCTTATGCCCGTTGTTTTGGCGCTCACGGCCGTGCGTATCTTGTTTATAACATCTTCGCTCGTGTCATGAGCGTCAACAGACGACACGACCATTGAGTGGACAGGCCGGGGAGGCGGGGAGACGCCAATCGGCCTGGCCGTCGCAGCCATGGCCGCGTACGTGATGCCATCAGTGACCTTGTATTTTTCATACGCATCCGTTAGTTTTTGTACTTGATCCCTGACGGCACTCATGTCTCGCCTGGCCGCGGCAACCAATTCAGTTTGGTGTTTGAGCTCCGCTCTAACCTCTTTGGCGAGGTCTTCGGCCGAAGAAGTCGGAGCAGACGGGAGACTGCTAGCAGGTTGGTCCTTTAATCCTGCCGCTTCGATCACTAGTTTGTAGAGTCTCTCTACCGCCTGCGTGACCCCAGACTTGATATCCGCCTTTAAATTGCGCGACTCGCCCAACAAGGTTTTTGCCCTTATTAGGCAAGCCTTCGCCTCGGCTGATCTACTGCCATATTTTGGTTTCGGCGGTGGGGATCTAGCAGACTCGAAAGAGGCCCTACGAACGGCTACTGAGCTTTCTTGTAGGGGCTGCGTCTTTTCTTTGAGTGGGGCGGCAGTTTTTTGGGAGGATGCTTCTCTAATTTTTATTTTAGGTTTTTCAGAAGCTGACTCAGGAAGCACAAAGGTCACATCAGTTGGGGTTCCAGTAAGATTCCCCGAGTTGTTAGGGTTTTCTTTCGCTGGCGACATAGCCGGCTCCAACATATCCGGAGATTGCGATCCCGTTAGATCTTTTTTGGGGGTTCTATAGCCGAACATAATGAATTTGGAACACTATTATAATATTTAGATCTACCTCTCTGTCAATAATTATTTGAGAAATCCTAACCTAAACTTAAATGGTTGGGAGGTGTATAGTGTCTCCCAGCAGTCAACAATATAGGCAGTAGTTAAAATTTGTTGAGAGGTGTAAAGAGCCTCTCAACAGTCAAAAATAATATCTAAAATCCTAACCCAACCTTAATAAGACGTAATTAGATTAAACTAAAATCAACACAAACACAAAATAAATAATAACTGGAGGTGTAAATTGCCTCTCAGTGTCAACAAAACAACCTAGGACTAAAACAGTCTCGTCTAAATATCACAATTTTAGTTGGGGGTGTAAAGAGTCCCCAACAGTCAAAATAAATATAATATGCCTAAATTAAAATGTAGTCAGCAATAAATGTAGCCTAAAACTAATGGCTAATTTGTTTTGTTGAGGGTGTAAAGAGTCCCCAACAGTCAGAATATATATATACCTACACCAACAACAAATAAAGATTTGGAAGGTGTAAAGTCTCGTGTTACGGGAGGTGAGGTGAAGAGCCTCGAATCCCAGATATCTGGTCCTATATCTTGTGAAGGGTACGAGTCCCAGGCGATTTATTAGTAGATTCTGAAATCACTCGGAACCCTCCACAAGATTAGCGAATAAAAATTTTTTGCTTAAAATTTGACCCCCCTTTCTTATAATATATACAATAAAGGGCGGGTGGGCGGGCCTGGAAAAAGCGTTTTTCCTGGTTTTCTCGGAAACGGCTGAGCCGATTTTCGCGCGCGAGGGCTCGTTGCACGCGTCTAGGCGGGCGCCGTCCGGTCCCCCCGGTGCGAGGAAAATCGGCTTATTCCCGGAGTCAGAATCCGGGAAAAACCGATTTTTCCGGGCGAGACTGGGTGGAATTCGCACAACGGCGCGCGCAACGGCGCTGTCGGCAGCGAATAAACGGCCCGGACTCGCTCGTCGCCGAGAAAGTCAGAAGAAATTTTCCTTTCCCGGAAAATCCTCCGGAAAATTCACCACTTTTCGGCAGTTATAGGGCCGCAGGAGACGTGTACCGCACGCGGGAGCGTCGATGTGGCTGTAGCACTCAACCGCGGTGTATCAGGTGAGTGAATTTTCCTCTCCCGGAAAATTTTCCGTGAAAATCTAATTAGACTTTTCGTGTTACAGGTCCCGAGATGTGTATCCTGAGCGCGGGAGCTTAAAAAGCAGCGAAAAATAGTGAAAAACTCGACCGCGGCGTCAAAATATTGAAATTTTGCATAGAATTCTATGTACGGGTTAGGTTAGGTTAGGTTAGGTTAGGTTAGGTTAGGTTAGGTTAGGTTAGGTTAGGTTAGGTTAGGTTAGGTTAGGTTAGGTTAGGTTAGGTTAGGTTAGGTTAGGTTAGGTTAGGTTAGGTTAGGTTAGGTTAGGTTAGGTTAGGTTAGGTTAGGTTTTTTTTTTTTTTTTTTTTTAGTTTTTTTTTTTTTTTTTTTATATTCTAAGACCTCCAACGACTGAAGGAGTCTGTGTTTACAATTTTAATATTTATCTACCCTTTCATTCCAGTTCTCGCATGTATTCCTCTCGCACATTCATTCTGCATACCAATTTCTTCTTACATACTTCTGCATTCACACATTTTTGGGTGTTTTTCCCACTAGGGCTTAAGGCTTTTTATGTGTACCTATTTCTTTTATTTTAATATTTTCGGGGACAATAAGGGGGGAGACGAAATTAAGTTTTTTATTAAAAATTTTCACATTACTTTTACGAACTACTTCACAATATAGTCTTAATTACAAAATTTTATTTTTAACCGACTTCAAAAAAAAGGAGGAGGTTCTCAATTCGTCGGAATCTTTTTTTTTTTTTATTTTTTTTATTTTTTATGTATGTTCCCCGATTACTCGAAGATGCGTGGACCAATTTCGAATTTTTTTTTTTTGTTTAATAGGGTATAGTTCACAGATGGTCCCATAGTCATCAAGTCAGGATCTGATGATGGGATCCTGGAGAAATCGAGGGAACTCTTCAAATTTTATAGGCACACTTGAAGTGATTTGGGTATTATTTGAAAGAGTAATTTTTTCCAGGTAGTGTTATGGTCATCAGGTCGGGATCTGATGATGGGATCTTGGTAAAATCGAGGGAACTCTTCAAATTTTGCTAGTATACTTGAAGCGATTTAGGTATATTTTATAGTTACGATTGCATTTCCTTGCAGTCATCAAGTAATGACTGTATTCATCAAGTCAGGATCTGATGATGGGATCTTGGAGAAATTGAGGGAACTCTTCAGATTTTAGAAGCATACTTCAAGCGATGTGGGCATTTTTTCCAATGCCTTGCGCATTAGTTGTTTTCCACTAAAAAGTATAAAATAAAATGGAAAATTCTTTCCAAAAAACCAACTTCAAATGCCACTACAAAGAATGAAATAATTTTTAATGTACACCAATTCGAAGTCGGGCAATGTTTCGTTCATTCAATAATAGTCCTTGGTATTGTCGATAATTTTGTCGTTTCTTTGCACATCAAGTTTTATAATAAGAAGGACTATTAATGATTGAACAAAACATTGCCCGACTTCGAATTGGTGTACATTAAAAATTATTTCATTCTTTGTAGTGGCATTTGAAGTTGGTTTTTTGGAAAGAATTTTCCATTTTTACTTACTACAATAGGCTCGCTTACACACTATGGATACTTAAATTATTTATTTTACACTATTGTTTAATATTAAACAAAGTTTTTATAGCGATTTCTTAAAACTAACTTAAAACTACGTTCCTAAGTTACTATTACATTTTATTTTATGTTGACTTAATTATAATACACTATATTTAAACAACATAAATCTTATACTCTATTCCTATTTATTACTATTTTACAAATTTTAACGCAGTATTTCAGGAACGAGTCTCTGTTTTTGCTATAAATAATTTCGGAGATCGAATTTATATCCAATTTTGAACCAATGACATTTTCAATTTTGAGCCTATCGTAGTCATGGACCGGGCAATCCAGAAGGACGTGGAGAACAGACTCAGAACACCCAGGATCGCAGACGCACGACGGATTCTCCTTACACTTGAAACGATGCAAGTATTCCGAGAATCCACCGTGACCCGTCAAAACCTGAGTGACAAATCTGTCCACCTTTATTTTACCGATGATCCGGTACGCGGCTATCGCGTCAGGGAAAAAGACCCTGGTGACGCCAGCCGTTTCACCGGCCCGGTATCGCTGGTTCCATTCATCAAGCGATCGCATGCGAATGCTCCGCTTGACGAACGAAACCGGGCAGCTGTCGTAGTCAAAGGCGCGTTTAGACTTTAGCGCAGCTTCCTTGGCCAGATGGTCGGCACGCTCATTCCCCTCTAGCCCCGCATGGGCTTTGACCCAGAACAAGCTTACATGTTTGTCCTGTATCAAAGCCCTTCGCAGGTGGCCCCGCGCCTCAACGGCCAGGGGATGAAGGGCTACTGGGTTTATTGTTATTTGCAATGCCGACAGGGAGTCGGAATAGATCCCAACTGATCTGGCCGAGTTATCTGCGGCCATCCGCGCCGCCCTGCATATCGCCAGGAGTTCCGCCTGGTAGACCGTACAAAACGACGGCAGAGCAAGCTTGAGGGTTTTGGTTTCAGCGGCGCCAGTCCATACGGACAACGCCGCCCCCACCTTGCCCTCAATCTTGCTGCCGTCCGTATAGATATTAACATCATGGTCGTTATTAGCCGTGAGTTGTTCCTGGTCCACCAGGCACTTGAAGTCCAGGTCGATATACTGAGCGGGATGCGGAGACCTCAGAGCTGAGGACATCCGTTCCACCTCCCGATCCCCTATCTCAGGCTGGGGCACCCCCCTCCTCGCGCCGTACAGCGCCGCGGCTTCGCGGACGCGCAGGTCGAGAGGGAGTATCCCAGCGAGTAACAGTGCTGAATTCAGGGAGGTGGTGCGGTATGCCCTGCACAGCTTCTGCGCAAAGCCCCGCTGGACCACGTTCAGCTGCTTACGAACACCAAGCTTATCCACGGCCGGCGCCCAAACGGCAGCCGCGTACAGTATCACAGGCTCAACCACCGCTCTGTAAATGACGCGGATAACTTCGGGGTGGAGGCCCCAGCTCGCCTTCGCGGCTCTCGAAAGCTGGGCATAAAAAGCAAGTGCTTTTTTACAAACATTCGCGACGTGCGTGTTGAAGGTAAGGCGTCGGTCTAGGACGACCCCCAGTAACTTGATTTCTCCAACCATGCCAATGTCGACCCCGCCCATGTGGAGACGTGGGGTGTCATACTTTAGTTTGCGCGTAATAACCATAGCACTGGTCTTGTGCGGCGCAAACTTCAGCTTGTTGAGGACTCCCCACTCCCTCACATGCCCGAGGGCGGCATTAGCACGGCATTCGACCTCATGAGCCGTCTCACCCTCAAAGACCAGCACCACATCGTCTGCGAATGCCTGCACATAGTAATCTTTAGCCTCCAACCCACGAAGCAGTGGATCTAGTAAGAGGTTCCACAATATCGGCCCGCCGATAGACCCCTGCACGCAACCCTTCCCGGTTTCCCTTACGTGCTCCTCTCCACAATACCGTGTCCTCACATGCCTGCCGCTCAGGTAGCTGCCCAAGAGTCTCCTGATGTTAATGGGCACTCGTTCTTCCGCCAGCCTGACTTTGATGCGAGGCCACCAAGCGTTGTCGAAGGCGCCCTCTATATCTAGGGATACTAGGGTTAGTAGTTTTTTATTTTTTAACCTATCTCGAATGTGCTCTACCAGAGTATAGAGGGCGTCCTCGGTGCTCCGCTGGGGCATGAAGCCAAACTGGCGGATACTGAGCCTGGGCGCTATATGGTGCTTAAGCCTGGCGACAAGCATTTTCTCCAGCATCTTCCCGAGCACCGGGAGGAGACCTATCGGTCGATACGACCGTGGGGTCGTATAGGTGGTCTTCCCCGGCTTCCGAAGGAAGATCACTGTTGCCTCCTTCCAGGGCCCGGGAAAATGCCGAAGCTCGAGGCACCTGTTAAAGAGAGCCAGCGAGAGATCGGGGTCGTACTCTATCGCGTGCAAGCATATATCGGCGGTAAAGCCGTCCGCGCCTGGAGCTTTCTTCGGATTGAAGGACCGGCAGGCCATCTTCAGCTCCAATGGAGTGAAAGGCGGGTCCGACACATCCGAAGAAGTTTCAGCGCCAGAGTGCTCGGCTTGTTCCCTCACCCTTCGGTGCTCCTCGGAGTCATCCTCCTCGGAGTCCTCCGGGTAGAAGGTTTCGGCCATAAGCCTTACCGAGCCCTTGGCGTCGAGCTCCGTGTCATTTACAACCAGCGGTGGATCTTCGTCTCTTCTGGATGTCCTGCCGAGGACTCTGTAAATACCCCCCCATACTGATTCCCCATCCTGGCGCTTGCAGAAGGCGACCCAGCTGCGTGTTTGCGCGTGCCTCACCTCGGTCTCGTACCGCTCCTTCGCCTCGAGGTACTCCCCAACTACCTTCTGACGCCTAACCGGAGCTGCACACCGAATCCTACTTTTCTTGGTGGCCACCTCGCGCTTGAGCACTGCCAACCCCTCGTTCCACCATGGCATATTCAGCACATCTTTCCGCTTGATAGGTGGGATAGACAAGGCACATACTTCGGCAATGATTTCATTAAATTTGGAAACTGCATGATCTAATTGTGGGCCTATTTCTAAATTTTTTATAAAGTCTAATGAGAAATTTTCTTTTATGAAAATTTGACCCAGTTTCACACGAAACTGAGCCCAATTTGCCTTTTTGGTAAAGTAGACCCGAGTTGTATGTTTTATGTGATTTTTATTGATGTGCCTTGCCTTTAATGTGAAGGATATGCCGTTGTGGTCCGAGCTGGTCAGGTCTTCGCGCACGCGCCAGTCGTCCACCAAGCCAAGAAGGTCCTGTGACACTGCAGTTATGTCAACATAACTGCTGTACCTTACGCCGCCCCGGATAGTGTCGAAGGTAGGGGTTTCCCCTCGGTTCAGGAGGCACAGTCCGAGATCTTCCAGTGCCCCGTGGACTTCTTCACCTCGGCGATCTGTCACGGGGCTGCCCCACCATATGCATTTGGCATTGGAGTCACCTCCAATAACAATACTCCGAGCTCCTGTCTCGCGCTGCACCCGGCGCAGGTGTGCCAGGTACGAGTCCATCGGCAGGTCAGGCTCAAAGTAAAATGAGACCAGGATGATTTCCCAATTGCGGACACGGATCCCCACCACTGAGATGTTGTTCGTGGTGAGTTTCGGGAACTGTGTAATGTGAAGGTCCGCGTCAAAAACTATGATCGCGGCCTTCACAGTCCCACCTCCACGGTCCACACACTGGAAGACTCTGATCCCACTCCTGCCCGACACACAGCCCTCACCACCGACGTATGGCTCCTGCACCAAGGCAACCCGTGCGCCCAGGTTAGATGCTTCGATCAGCAGCTCGGAGTGTGCCAACTTACTGCGCTGGAGGTTCGTCTGTAGGATTTTGAGGGCCACTGCATCCGCCGGCACGCCCTTAGCAATATGCTACGGATGTACGGGCGAGGTCATCCCACCTTCTCCTGACGGGACAGTCATCGCTGAAGGCGTTATGCTCGACATTGTCGAGCTTCGCACGACGACAGTTCCGGCAGGAGGGTGGGGACCCCGCCAGCCAGTCCGCACACTTCGACTTAAGGTGCGGCCCGCCGCAGTGACTGCAGAGGTCTGCTGGGTCTTTGCAATACTTCCGCCCGTGGCCATACCCGAGGCATCGCGTGCATTGGACCAGTGGTGACTGGTCCTCTGCTCTTACCCTCTGTAGGTCGATGTGAACCGAGCCCACGCCTGTTATCCTCGCCCAGAGGGTGGGTGACGCACTTAGGACGACATGGGCCACGTGCGGGTTCCTCGCTCTCCTGCGATATTTTACCAAGAGGCGGTCTTCCTCGGGGCCGAGGCCGTCAAAGAGGTCCCGATTCTGGTTTCTCAGGGCCTTGATGATGTCGTCGTCAGTATTGACGGTCAAGACACCTCTGAGGACCAAGAGTGGGTCCCTATTCTTGACGTCCTCGACTACGAGGCCCGTTCCTTCTTTCACCAGCTTCTCCTTAGCCTTCAGTTTATCTTCGACAGTCCCAAATCCCATTATTACCTTACGGTCTTTGGCTTTCCGGACTCGGTCAACTTTTATCCAACCCTCCTTCGCGTCTATGGTCCGCCTCACCCTTCCAAGGACCTCCTCCCCGGTCTCCTTGTCATCTTTGGAGGTGACGACCACTGAGTGCAGGGCCGCAGGCCTCGTAGGCTGTTGCGGCATTGCAGCAGCCACACTGGCGTAGCTGCGCTGCTGTTCCTCGACCACCCTGGTGCATCTTGTGAGATGCTCTTGGAGAGCCTTCATCCTCTCGTTGTTCTCCAAGAGGAGCCGAGAGTGCTCATCAAGCGTAGCGCTCAGTCTGGGATCCGGAGGCACCGTGAATGTGGTATCTGTGTCTGTGATCACCGGCACCACTCTCGCCCCCCCGCCTTCTTTCCGAGCTCTCTCGGCTTTCAGATCGGCCTCGGACTCAGCAACCAGCTTTCTGAGCCCGGCCAGGGACTCCAGGATCGACTCCTTAATTTCGGTCTTGAGGTTCCTGGACGAGCCCATCGCCAGTTTCGCCTTATTGAAAAGCGCTGTTGCCCTCTGTACTCTGGTCCGATCAGTGCTCTTTGGTGGTGAGTGGACCAGCACTTCCCGCACATCCTTAGAGATGTCAACCTGTTTAGGGGTTGTCGTCTTCGGTTTGGAGGTGGTTAAGGCACCTTGTACACCTATGGAGGTCGAGTCGGTGGAGGTCAATTCAATAGGTGCCCCCTCCCACTTCTCCAAACTACGTCGTGTCAACTTTTTGACTATTTTGGGGGGAGTTGAGGGTGGGTTCGTCTCCTCCTCCTGCTGCTTCGTCGGGGTCCGGAAAGCAGACATCATTGTCGTGGAGGTCGCGTTAAAATTTAAAAATAATAAAAATTTAAAAATAAATAATTGTCAATATTATTAAATCCCGCAATAGCGGTTTGTAAAAGGAAAAACAGAGACTGTTCCCGTCTAGAAGGTGCTACAGCACTTCAAACAACCTAAAAGCTACTTAAAAACTAATAAAAAATACTTCTGCAGTGTATTAACAGGTCGACTCTACAATGACTCTAGATAGAGTCGCTACTCTAGCACCGATTTATAGCCCTTATCTGGGGCTGGTTAACGGAAAAAACCGCGTCGTTCTACGACCAGTGGTTACCAAGCTAACCCCGTTTTAATTTTTCCAAGATGGCGGACCAGAAATTTTGCCTAAATTTAGAAATTTTATATCTCGTGAACCACTAGTCGCAGAAACATGAGCGACGGCTCTCCGTGATGGGCGTATTGCCTTCTATCCAGAACAAGTCAAATTTTTCTAGTCTAGATGTCGACTCTATCTAGAGTCGCAAGTCTGTGCAAAGTGTAGAGCCCGCCACAAATATATATATACAGAAAACCCCAACTTTTTGGGACGTCTCAAACAGAAGTTATGAGACTTTTAAACTTTTCAAAATGGCGGCCAATATGGCCACCTCTAACAAAGAATTTCACCAATCGTCTAAACTTTAACGAATCCCACCGAGTTTGGGCTCGTTGGATTCGTCTCTTTATTAGCTACTTAACTATGCACAAATCTAGAAAAAATATGCAACCCCCGATTTAAGGGGTGCAAAAAACACATAAAATTCAACAAAAAATGGCTAAATGTATCAGAATAAACTAAAAATTTTAAGAAAAAAGTTAGGAATATATATACATACAACAAGAGCTAATTTTTAAGATAAATTGCGAGGTTAAAAAACAATTATTTACACCCCCACGTGTCAACCCTTAAATTTCAAAAAATTGTAAAATAAAAACTATAAAGCCGAAAATTATAAAATTTGGAATTTATGTAGGACTTAATGAGCTCTATAAAAAAGACAAAAAATAAGTGGGGGTCGTCGATTTACTTTTTAAGAGAAAAAATTTTGAAATTTAGCAAAGATTTTAATTTTTAATAACTTCGCAATTACTTATCCGAAAATTTTGTGCTATACGTCGTTAAGCTGCCCTTGATGTCCTCCGTCGTTTGAGGTATCTCGCGCTGTCCTGAGATTGCTGGTTGTTCGAGCACGTGGCCACGTGGTCATCGGTTTTCCCTCAATATCTCGCTGAATTTTCACCACAAAAATCCAGACGAGGTGTCAGAAGAGAGGGCTTAGAAAGCCCCATCCGGCAAAGTAAAATAATTGATATGTCGTCGATCGCTTTTGAGCAGCGTTCTCGTTTAAAGATTTTTCAAAGTCACTTTTTCACACTTTTTGCACTTTTAAAATTACTTTTCAAAATATTTAAGAGAAACGATTACCACCACAACGTAGAGCGCGCAAATGCGCAACTTTTGATGTATTGCACTTCACAATTGGTCACGAAAAACCCACTTTTTCGAATTTTTAAAAGTTAAAACTGCACGGAGCGACTTTGCAAAACGGCGTACGCGTGCGTTCTCGGTGGCGGGCGACTGCAGAAGGGATTAAGGTTAGGTTAGGTTAGGTTAGGTTAGATTAGGTTAGGTTAGGTTAGGTTAGGTTAGGTTAGGTTAGGTTAGGTTAGGTTAGGTTAGGTTAGGTTAGGTTAGGTTAGGTTAGGTTAGGTTAGGTTAGGTTAGGTTAGGTTAGGTTAGGTTAGGTTAGGTTAGGTTAGGTTAGGTTAGGTTAGGTTAGGTTAGGTTAGGTTAGGTTAGGTTAGGTTAGGTTAGGTTAGGTTAGGTTAGGTTAGGTTAGGTTAGGTTAGGTTAGGTTAGGTTAGGTTAGGTTAGGTTAGGTTAGGTTAGGTTAGGTTAGGTTAGGTTAGGTTAGGTTAGGTTAGGTTAGGTTAGGTTAGGTTAGGTTAGGTTAGGTTAGGTTAGGTTAGGTTAGGTTAGGTTAGGTTAGGTTAGGTTAGGTTAGGTTAGGTTAGGTTAGGTTAGGTTTTTTTTTTTTTTTTTTTTTTTTTTTTTTGACAATTTCCCCTGACAAAAAATCCTCAGAGTCTTATTTTAGCATATTATTATGTTTTGATTCTTAAGTATTTTTTGCTTTCTATTTATTAAGTTTATATTTTTCCAATCTATTGCATGTTAATTGCGTTCATTTCTCTATTTATTTCTTTCTATACTCCTTTTTGCTACTTGTATGCAGTATTTCATAAATTCTTCCCTTTTATTTTTATCACTTATAAGGTATGCTACATTTCCTGCGCAGATTTTTTCGTCCAGTTTGTGCTCCGCGTCGTACTTTAATTTGGAGTTTGTGGGGCAATCAAACAATAAGTGCGTGATGCTTTCTGTTACATTGGGGTCGCAGATACACGATGGACTCTCCTTACACTTAAACCTGTTTAGATATTCTGCGAATCCACCGTGCCCTGTCAGTACTTGCGTCAGCACTCCCGTCAACTCTGTGTTTCTTATTGTTTTATATGCGTTGACGGCGTTTGGAAAGAAGAGTTTGGTTGTCGCTGCGGTAGTCCCAGTTTGATATCGCCGGTTCCATTCGTCAAGCGACTCCATACGGATTTGTCGCTTGACGAACGAGACCGGGCATAGATCATAGTTTGGTTTTACTTTCGTTTTTAATGCTGCCTCCTTTGCCAGAGCATCGGCTCGCTCATTGCCGTCCAGTCCGGCATGTGCTTTGATCCAGAACAAGGATATCATCTTGTTCTGGAGTTTGCCAGTGGCGATATTTGCCCGCGACCTAACGGCTAGGTGGTGCATCGAGGCGTTGTTTACGACCGTTTCCAGAGCGGATCTGGAGTCGCTGTATATGCCAAAACTTTTTTCTTTTCGGTCTAACATCATCCTCGTGGCTTCGCATATGGCGAGCAGTTCCGCCTGGTAAACCGTGCAAAAAGGTGACAGCTTTAATTTGACGGCTTTTATTTCGGTTTCGGTGTTCCACACGGATAGCGCTGCTCCGACCTTGCCGTCAATTTTGCTGCCATCCGTATATATACGAATAGCTTGCACATTCTGGCTATCGACTTGCTCTTGGTTTACCAGACTCATGAACTCCAAGCTCATATGTTCCGCCGGATGGGGATTTCTGGCATATGCAACGACACGCTCCACTTCTCTATCACCCAGGTCTGCCCGGGGCACCCCCCTCCTGGCCTCATAGAGTGCAGCTGCTTCTCTTATACGGAGGTCGAGAGGGAGCAATCCGGACAGCACCAAGGCAGAGTTTAAGGAGACGGTCCTGTATGCTCGAGTGAGTTTTTGAGCGAAGCCCCGTTGCACGTTGTTCAATTGTTTTTGAACCCCCAATTTTTCTGCCGCCGACGCCCAAGCGGCGGAGGCATACATTATTATAGGTTCCACTACCGCAGTATATATTGTGCGGATGACATCTGGATGGAGGCCCCAACTAATCCTGGCTGCTCTAGAAAGCTGTTTATACACGTTTATACCCTTTTTGCACACCTCCGTTACGTGCTTATTAAACGTTAATTTATGGTCTATGTAGAGCCCCAGGATTTTTATTTCCTCGGACATGCCGATGCTGACCCCACCCATGCTCAGTCTCGGGACGTCATATTTCAGCTTTTTAGTTATGACCATGGCTTTTGTTTTAGATGGACCAAAATTGAGCTTAGTTTTGACGCCCCAATCCCGGACATAGGCGAGAGCATCATTGGCCTGTCTCTCAATGTGGGGCGCTTCATCTCCATCAAACACGAGGACGACGTCATCCGCAAAGGCCTGGCAGTAGTCACCCCTGCTTTCCAGGCCCTTGAGCAGGGAATCCAGGAGCAGGTTCCATAGAATAGGACCGCCAATCGATCCTTGCACACACCCTTTTGACGTGATCTTTGTGTGTTCTTCCCCACCGTATCGGACTGTGACTTTCCTGTCTCGTAGGTAGCTGTCGACAATTCTCCGTATATTAATAGGACACTTTTCCTCAGCCAAACGGACTCTGATTGCTGGCCACCAAGCGTTGTCAAAGGCTCCCTCTATGTCTAGCGATACCATTACAACCAGCTTTTTTGCGTTCACTTTTTGTCGCACGTGTTTCACCAGATCATAGAGGGAGTCCTCGGTGCTTTTTTGGGGCATAAATCCGTATTGGCGAGTACTAAGCCTTGGGAGAATGTGCCATTTAAGTCTACCTACGATAAGTTTTTCTAGAATTTTTCCCATCACTGGTAACAAACCTATTGGTCTGTAAGCTTTTGGGTCGCTATAATTGTCCTTGCCAGGCTTACGTAAGACCACAACTGTTGCTTGCTTCCAGATGGTCGGGAAATGCTCCAGCTGCAAACATTTGTTGACCAGTGACAGGAAAAACTCCGGATCTTGGGATATTGCCTGTTTGCAGATATCAGCCGTGAGGCCGTCTGCACCCGGGGCTTTCTTCGGATTGAAGCTTTCCACCACGGACCGGAGCTCAACCATCGTAAATGGTGGGTCCCGGTTCCCATCATTTGAATCAGCGTTTACTCGGTCGGCCCCCTCTCTGACTAGTCTGTGATGTAGAGAGTCACATTCTGTCGAGTCGTCCGGGTAGAAGGCCTCAGTCAGCACCTTTGCTGAATCCCGAAGGTCAACAGTCCTTCCGTTTTTCTCAAGGGGCAAATCTTCTTGCCGATTGGTGGTCCTACTCATAACTCTATAGATTCCTTCCCATACTCCTTCCCTGTCCTGCTTTCCGCAGAATGCTTTCCAACTCTCTATCTGTGCTGTTTTGACCTCCATCTCATATTTCTGTTTGATTTCCAGGTACTCGTTGACCACCTTTGCTCTCCGGACTGGCGCTGCACAACGAATGCGTCGCTTCTTGGTGAGGACCTCCTTCTTCAGGGCGTAGAGTTCGTCGGACATCCACGGCAGGGTAAGTTTTTCCTTGGATTTCTTTTTTGGAAGGGCATCTTCACATGTCTTTTTGACAACTATCGTATACCCTTCCACCAAAGAGTCCAAATCCCTTATGTTGGTAATGCTTTCAGCTTTTTCTTTGTTTATGGAACCCTTTGTTTTTAATTGGTCCAGTTTCTCATGAAACTGGGGCCAATTAGCCTTTCTAGTACCATAAATCCGTGTAGTCCTCTGGATGTTCGTACCGTTGGCCTTAGTCATTCTGATGTTGAAGGTTACAGTGTTGTGGTCCGAACTTGTGATAGTTTCGTCCACTCTCCAGTCCTCAACCAAGTTTAGCATCTCCACTGTGCAAGCCGTGATATCAATGTAGCTGGAAAAACGTTTATCTCCTCTGATGGTATCAAAAGTGGGGATGTTTCCTTCGTTGAGTACCTGTAAACCCATTTCACCTACAGTACCAGCCATCTCTTCACCCCGCCAGTTGACAGTTTCCCCTCCCCACCAGGTATTTTTAGCGTTTGCGTCTCCTCCTATAAGAAGCAGTTTTGATTGAAGCTCTTTTTGTATAAGCTTGAGCTGCTCCAGGTATGGCTCTATGGGCTGGTCCGGCTCAAAATAGTACGATATTACGGTGATCTCCCAGGCGCAAGTATGAAGGCTCACCACTGCGATGTTATTCGTGGTGAGTTTTGGGAACTGCCTTACACCTAAGTCTGGATCATAGACGGCAATAGCCGCCTTGACAGTGCCATCCCCATGGTTTACGTTCTGGAAGATCCTCGCTCCCCGGTAGCTCTTCAGGCATTTTGTCCTACCCACATATGGCTCCTGGAGCAGCGCAAGGGCTGCTTTTCTTTTAACTGCTTCAAGCATTAGCTCGTTTGTTGCTAGCTCTTTTCGCTGCAAGTTGGCCTGGAGTACGCTATACAGCTTCCTGGTTTGGGAGGTCGTGGACTTGGTTGCGTTTTGGTTGCCTGGGACGCCCTTAGCAGTACGCGACTGTTGCGCGAGCTAAGGCGTCCCACTTCTTTCTGATGGGACAATCTTGGTTAAAGGCAT
Source organism: Coenonympha arcania (assembly GCA_036785405.1). NCBI lineage: Eukaryota > Metazoa > Arthropoda > Insecta > Lepidoptera > Nymphalidae > Coenonympha > Coenonympha arcania. Next base: position 11,462,242 of record CM072078.1, read on the forward strand.
TATGATTTGCTGCAACCAGTTTCGCCTTGCTACAGTTGCAGCATGTCGGAGCATCACCCGAGAGCCGATTTTCACACTCTGCCCACTTGTGGGGGCCTCCGCAGTAACTACACTTCTCCACTGTGTCCTTGCAGAGGCGTCTAGTGTGTCCGTACCCCAAGCACAGTGAACACTGTACCAACGGCGACTGGTCTTCCACTTGAAGTCTTTGAAGATCGATGTGTACTCGACCCGCCGTGGTGAAGCGCTGCCATACTTCGGGTGACACTTGCAGCACAATATGGGCGGTGTGCGGGTTTCTCGGTTTCCGCCTGTACCTCACCGCAACTCTCACATCTCGTTCTGCAATGTCTGCCAGAAGGTGACCATTCTGTTTTCGCAGCGCCCCAACAACCTCTTCATCCGTATGAACGGCCAGAACGTCCCTCACTATAATTAGTGGGTCCTTGTTCTGTGCCTCTTTGACTAGCAGGTTGTTTGTTCTAACCGCTTCGCTGACCCTCGATATTTCCTCCCTACTGTGGCAGCCAACAATGACCTTCTGGTCTTTTGCTTTTCGCAGCCTATCCACGCGAATACCACTATTTTTCGCATCCACTGCGTCCCTAATCTTTGTGATAAGCTCTTGGCTTGTATCCTCTTTGTCGTCAGATGTTATAATGATTGAGTGTAGGGGCGCTGTGTTTGCCTGTCTAGGTAGTTGTAGTGCATCCGCGTAGGTAGGCCGCGAAATGGTTTGGCTGGTGAGGTCGTTTCTAAGGTCATCGATGCTCTTGGTTAGCTTGGCGACCTCTGCGTAGGACGGTCCTTGCTCCAGTTCAAACGGCCGTGGGATCTTTTTTATGTCCGCAGACAGAGCTGTTGTATGCTGTTGGCACTCTAGTAGAGCTTTTTTGTGCTCTTTGATGGATTTTACGAGCTCTTGCATCAGCTCTATCTGTGGAGTTGTATCCGAAGTGGTCTTGGCAGTCCTTTCTTCTCTTTCTTGAGCTCTTTCTGTTGGCTCCTTTGCACCTCCCATTTCAATGACCAGTCTGTATAGTCTTTCAATGGCCTGTGTGACCCCAGCTTTTATGTCCGACTTTAAATTTCGCGACTCACCTAGTAAAGTCTTGGCTCTTACTAGGCAGGCTTTAGCCTCCGCCGATCGACTGGCGTATTTGGGCTTTACTTCAGTAGAGACGCTGAGAGCCCCACCGCCTGGTGGGGTTCTCAGAGTCTCCACCGGTTGCCTGTCATTGGTCGCTGAGCTCCCCTGTGTGAGCTGCCTCCTTTGTCCTGAGGGACCAGTGCTCTTCTGAGAGAGCACCGCCTTCAGCTTTGACTTGGGAGGACCCACCGGAGCTGCCTCAGGAGTCAGGACTTTGGTGGAGTCATTAATGCCTGCTTCTTCTGGGGTTTTGGCCACATCGAAGGTCTTAGAGCATATATTTCCTATGCTTCTAGAAAGTCCTGCCTCACTAGTTGCAATCAGGTCCATTTCCTCGCATCCAGGTTCCGGGCTTTGAGACAGCCTTGTAGTTTTGGTCGGTGTCCTAAAACCGAACATGGTGGCCAGAGGAATACGTGAAAATTTAAATTAATAATTAAGTACCAATCAGTTAAGTAATGAGGGTGTAAACGGCCCTCGACTGACTAGATTACTGTAATTATCAACTTTCCTAACCGAAGCGTTCAAGGGTGTAAAAAGCCCTATGGACTATATTACTAAGACTTATTGGGTGTAAAAAGCCCTATAAAGTATATTATTAATTCTTCCAAGTCAATATATTTATAGCCTAACCTAACCTCAGGATAAAATCCCAATTTTAATTGAAATAATCAACAATAATGCTTAATAAACAAAGGTGGTATCTTGGGAGGTGTAAATTGCCTCCCAATGTCAATATACTAACTAAAGCTAATTGTCTCCTTAGACTAAAGTCTAAGATGTTAGGTTCAGGGGTGTAAAGAGCCTCCGAAGTCCGATTTCTACCTACAGTAAAATTCCACAGTGTCACTACAAATATCTCGTGAAGTTAGTTTCGGAGGGTGTAAAACGCCCCCGAGGTCAAAGTTTTGACTTCAGAAGCGACTTGGTAAGTGTATATGGTCCCACAAGTCGTCCTAAAGCCGTCAACCACTTTTCCGCAATCAAAAACAGGACTTTTGTTAAACGGCTCTCCCTACGGTAGCGCTCGGCCCTACCTGCGTAACCAAGATAGGGTGGGTGGACCTGCGTAACCAAGATAGGGTGGGTGGGGGGGCCCGTTTTTCGCGTTTTCCTTTAGCTTTGCGTGGCGCGAGCGCGCCGGCGCGTCTGCGGGCGCACGTACGCGTGCCCTGGCAGCAGTTCAGGAGGAAATTCGCGGGAAGGTTAGGTTAGGTTAGGTTAGGTTAGGTTAGGTTAGGTTAGGTTAGGTTAGGTTAGGTTAGGTTAGGTTAGGTTAGGTTAGGTTAGGTTAGGTTAGGTTAGGTTAGGTTAGGTTAGGTTAGGTTAGGTTCCCAGCGTAAAAAAAAAAAAAAAAAAAAAAAAAAAAAAAAAAAAAAAAGGTTAGGTTAGGTTAGGTTAGGTTAGGTTAGGTTAGGTTAGGTTTTTTTTTTTTTTTTATAGTATCACCTTCCAGTTGGAGGAGAAGCCTGCATCCTCCGATTGAACGGAGACATTTTTAGCGACCGTTTTATATTTGTTATTCCATTCCTTTGATTAAAAAATGAAAATAAATAAATAAAAGTTACTATTTATATCATATTATATACCATGCAATATATACCCATGTAAGTTAATATATTCTACATTAATATATAAAATACATTGGGTCTTCATTACTTATATTATATAATATCTTATAGATAGCTTTCTAATTTGATATATTGTTAGTATCTTTGTTGGTCTTTATTGTTCTTTTTGCCACACTTTCGCAATATTCTATAAATTTTGTTCTTTTATTTTTATTTTCCACAATTGTGTATAGTGAGTTCACGTCTAGTTCTTGTTCAATGTACTGAGTTAGTTCATGTCTCTTCTTGGAGAAGATCGGGCAATTTATAAGCAAGTGGACAACGGATTGCTCTTCTGCGGGGTCGCATTCACAACCTGGATCTTCTCTTAATTTGAACCGGTGAAGGTATTGCTTGAAACCACCGTGCCCGGTTAAAATTTGAACTAGTGTTGGAGACAGCTCGATTTTACGGATGATGGCGTTTGCTCTCTCTACGCTCGGGAAGAACAGCTTGGTGACCTTTGCTTTTTCGCTTTTTTCGTATCTTTCTTGCCATATTTTAATTGTATTTTCTCTGATTGCTCTTTTTATAAATGATAAAGGGCAAGCGTTGTAGTCGGGGGCCGTCTTTTTGGTGAGCGCTGCCTCTTTCGCTAATTTATCTGCTCTTTCGTTGCCCTCGACTCCAACGTGTGCCCTTATCCAAAACAGCTGAACACTCTTTTTATTTGCTCTGGATTTCATTAAGTTTTCCCGAATCTCACAAGCCAATGGGTGATAGGAGTCAATATTTACAAGCGTTTCCAAAGAAGATCTGGAGTCGCTGAAAATATTGACAACCTTTGCTTTGGATTTGACAGCAATATCGGTGGCTCGGTACAGCGCGTATAGTTCGGCTTGATACACTGAGCAGAACGGCTCTAGGAGAAACTTTTTCTTTTCTATCTCTCTGCCATTCTTCCAGCATGTCAAAGCTGCGCCGACTTTGCCACCGATCTTGCTGCCATCCGTGTATATTTGTAGGTCTTCCAAGCCGCTCTCCACGAGCGCGAGCTCGCTCATGTCATTGACTTTACCGAACCCAATATCCACATGATGAGCGGGATGCGGTGCGTTTAAGAAGCTCTTTTTAGTTTCGACCGATCTGTCTCCAATAAAAGTTTCCGCCTGCCCACGCTTTGCTATATAAAGTTGTGCGGCCTCCTGGATCCTCAGATCCAGTGGGATCAGTCTAGCCAAGACTAAAGCCGCGGGAAAGGACACCGTGCGATACGCTTTGACAATTTTTTGTGCGAATCCTCTTTGCACTGCGTGGAGATGTTTTTGTACGGTGAGCTTTTCCGCAGCTGGAGCCCAGGCGCTGGCGGCATAAAGCACGATCGGCTCTATCACCGAGACGTATATTGTTCGGATGATCTCCGAGCTCAGTCCCCAGTTGATTTTGGCTGATCGGGACAATGGCTTATAGACGTTAAGTGCCTTATTGCAGATATATTTAACATGTCAGCTTATTGTCCAAGATCAAGCCTAAGATCCTGATTTCATCGACGAGGCCGACATTAGTACCTCCCATGCGTATGCTCGGGGCGTCAAATTTTAATTTTTTCGTAATCACCATTGCGTTGGTCTTTTGAGGTGCGAATTTGAGTTTATTTTGTACGCCCCATGCATACACATAGTCGAGCACCCTACCGGCCTCCTCTTCGATCTTTTTGACTGAGTGCCCGGAGAACACCAGAACGACGTCATCGGCGAACGCCTGGCAATATGTTCCGCCTTTTTCGATCCCATCTAGCAGAGGGTCCAGAAGTAAGTTCCAGAACGTGGGACCAGCAATCGACCCTTGTACACAACCTTTAGATGTTTCGGTTGTGTACTCGTGGTCGGCGTAGCGAACGCGAACCCGTCTGTCCCTTAAATAGCTTGTGACCAGCTTCCTTATGTTATATGGACAACCCTTCTCTGCCAGCCGACACTTAATCGCGGGCCACCATGCACTGTCGAAAGCTCCCTCTATGTCTAACGATACTACAACATTAATTAATTTGTTCACCAAATTATTTTTAATGTGCTTCAGGAGATCATAGAGGGAGTCTTCTGTGCTGCGCTGGGGTACGAAGCCATACTGTCTGGGGCTAGCTTTCGGTTGCAATTGCCACCGAATCCTTCTCACCATCAGCTTCTCCAGTATCTTGCCGAACACTGATAGTAGCCCTATCGGACGATAGGATTTAACATGATTATAGTCGGATTTTCCCGGCTTCCGAAGGACTACCACCACCGCCTCCTTCCAACATACTGGAAAGTGATGGAACTCGAGGCACTTATTCACCAACGCCAAAAATACCTCCGTATTGGACAGTATGGCTTTAGCGCAGATGTCGGCTGTGAACCCATCTGGTCCTGGGGCTTTGGAAGGGTTAAAGGTGTTTGTCACATATATTAGTTCTTCCCTCGTGAAAGATGGATCGAGCCTGTCAGTGTTTAGGAAGAGATCTGTATTTTTAGATTTTTCTCTCGTTTCTATATGTTCAGGTATGTCATCAATTTCTAGGTCCGGAGGGAAAAATGTGTTTGCGAGAAGCTTTACAGACTCTTCCGGGGTTAGCAGGGTTCCATCGCTCACGAGCGGCTGATCTTCGTATGTATTTGAAGTTTTTCTTATGACGCGGTAAATTCCGTCCCACATACTTTCTCGATCTTGTGTGCAGCAAAACTCCTTCCAACTGTTTATTTGTGCTTTTGCAGCTTCTATTTCATATTTCTTTTTCGCTTCCAGGTACTCTTCTACAGCGTGGTTCTTCCGTCGAGGCGCGGCGCAGCGGATTCTATGTTTCTTTTTCCTCGTGTCTCTCATCAACGTATCTAGTTCGGCGTTCCACCATGGTAAGTGTATCTTTTTATTACTTTTTATTAATGGTATTGATTCACTGCATGCTTTCTTAACTATATTTACATATTCACTAACCATATTTTCTAAATGTTCCTGTGAAGTTATTGTGTTTATTTCTTCCGTTGTTATATTTTTATCGTTTATTTCTTTGTTTAGTTCACTTCCAAATTTTTCCCAGTTTGCTTTTTTTGTATTATATACCCTAGTCGATTTATTCATGCGCTTTTCTTTTGTGCATTTCAGGTTGATAGTAAATTTTATCCCATTGTGGTCCGAGCTAGTCATTTCTTCATCAACACGCCAATTTTCTACAAATCTTATCATGTTTTCGCTGCATGCAGTGATATCAACTCTACTTTTAAACTCTCTTCCGTTTCTGATTGTAAAGAAAGTAGGTGTTTTTCCCTCATTCAGGACATGCAGATTCATCTCCACAAACGCTCCGAGGACTTCCTTTCCTCGGTGGTCTTCAGAGTCACTGCCCCACCATGGACTCCAGGCATTAAAGTCACCCCCTACGATAACATTTTTCATGTTTAATTTGTTTATTATATGTTTCAGTTGTTCTAGATATGGGTCCATGGGGAGGCTATCCTCGAAGTATGTGGAGATGATTCCCATTTCCCATTCGCTTGTTTTAAGGATGGCAACTGCAATGTTTTCTGAAGTGGCTGTAGGGCATTCAATGACCTGTATGTTATCGTCAAAAACAATGATTGCTGCTTTAACAGGTTTTGTTCTATTTTTAAGTCGCTGAATGACCCTAAAGCCAGGCTTTTGTGCTATTTCCCCTTGTGCTCCTACATACGGTTCCTGAACGAGGGCAAGAGCGGCACCACTTTCCTGGGCTTGTAACAGTAGCTCTTGGAAGGCGAGTTTACTTCTTTGCAGGTTAACTTGAACCACGCTATACTGTTGTTGGGTGACGTTGTTCGGCTGTGAGACGACTGGGGTGCCTTTAGCAGTATGCTACGTTTGACCTGGCTAGCCTGTCCCACTTCTTTCTTATGGGGCAGGTGTCATCGAAGCTGTTATGGTCGCTCTTTTCAAGCTTCGACAGGGTGCAGTTCTGACACTTTGGTGGGTCTCCTGCTCTCCAGTGCGGGCAGTCCTTGCGCAAGTGAGGCCCCGTGCAGTGACTGCACAGGTCTGCCGCTTCTGTGCAGGATTTCTTGCCGTGTCCATATGCGAGGCATTTTGAGCACTGTAGCAGCGGAGACTGGTCAGACACCTGCACCCTTTGCAGGTCTACGTGGACCCTGCCCGCTGTTGTGAGGCTTTGCCACACCCTCGGCGATACCCTGAGGACCACGTGGCACTCGTGGGGGTTTCGCGCTTTCCTGCGGTAACGCACGACCGCCCTGTAGTCCCCATCAGGTATACCTCCGAGGATGTGGGAATTTTGCTTTCGCAAGGCGGCCATTATGTCTTCGTCAGTGTTGACGCTCAAAACGTTTTTGAGGATGACGAGAGGATCCTTGTTTTCTTTTTCTTCAAGGTGCAGTGCTGGTTGCTCTAGTTTGAGCTTTTCGGCCACTCTAGCCAATTCTTCCCGCGACTGGCACCCCAGCACCACCTTTCCGTCGCGAGCCTTTCTCAATCTGTCCACCCTGATGCCCGATGTTTTCGCGCTCACGGCCTCGCGGATCTTTTCTATAACGTCTTCGCTAGTGTCGTGAGCGTCGTCAGAAGACACAACCATAGAGTGGACAGGCCGAGAATGGTAGATAGGGGAGGCTGCCTGTTTTTGCCGTATGTCGTATGTCGTAGCCGTGATATTTGCTGTCTCCGCGTAGGAAGCCTGCTGCTTATCTCGATTGCTGAGGTCGCTTCTAAGGTCGGCTATAGATTTTGACAGCCTCGCGACCTCGGCGTACGATAGACGCTGCTCGCAATCGAGTGGCCTAGGGATCTGTTTAATATCCGCAGATAGAGCAATCGTGTGTTTTTTGCACTCTGCCAAAGCGTCACTGTGCTCTTTGATGTTTTTGATAAGATCTTTTATCAGCTCTATCTGTGGTGCTTCGCCCGTGACGCTGTCAGTGATCTGTTCCGCTTTTGCTTGCGTGTCCTTCAGTAGGCTGCTAATAGGCTGCTCCTTTGACCCTGCCGCTTCAATTACCAATCGGTAGAGCCTCTCCACCGCTTGCGTGACCCCAGCTTTGATGTCCGCCTTCAAGTTGCGCGACTCACCCAATAGGGTTTTTGCCCTAATTAGGCAAGCCTTTGCCTCTGCTGGTCTACTGCCGTACTTTGGTTTCGGCGGTGGGGATCTACAAAGCTCAAAAGAGGCCCTACGCACTGCGATTGAGCTCTCTTGAATGGGTAAGGGCTTATCTTTAAGTAGAGCGACAGTCTTTTCAGAGGGGACCGCCTTAGCTTTTGCCTTGGAAGGGTTCTCAGTGGTTACCTCCGGTAGCACGAAGGTCACATCATTTGGGGTTTTAAGGAGGTTCCTCAAACTGTTTGGGCTTCTTTTTGCTGGTGACATAGCGGTCTCCGACACGTCCGGAGACTGCGATCGCCTTTCACCTTTTTTCGGCGTTCTGAACATAATAAAGTTTTGGCACTATTAATTATTGTAAGGAGATTTAGAGTACTCTTAGTCAATAACTGAATTTAGAAACCTAACCTAGTCCAACTATAATGGTTGAGAGGTGTACAGAGCCTCTCAACAGTCAAATATATTAATCTAAAATCCTAACCCAACCTTAATAAGACGTAATTAAATTAAACTAAAATCAACACAAACACAAAATAAATAATAACTGGGAGGTGTAAATTGCCTCTCAGTGTCAACAAAACAACCTAAGATTAAAACAGTCTCGTCTTAATATCACGATTTTAGTTGAGGGTGTAAAGAGTCCCCAACAGTCAAAATAAATATAATATGCCTAAAATAAAATGTAGTCAGCAATAAATGTAGCCTAACTAATGGCTAATTTGTTTTGTTGGGGGTGTAGAAAGCCCCCAGCGGTCAAATATCAATAACCTATAGCTATACAATAATGATTGAGAGGTGTAAAGCCTCTCAACGTCCTCAAATATACAAGAATCAGCAATAAATGTAAATAGCCTAGAACTAATGGCTAATTTGTTTTGTTGGGGGTGTAGAGAGTCCCCAACAGTCAGAATATATATACCTACACCAAAAACAAATAAAGATTTGGGAGGTGTACAGTCTCCCAAGTGTTACGGAGGTGAGGTGGGTTAGGTTAGGTTAGGTTAGGTTAGGTTAGGTTAGGTTAGGTTAGGTTAGGTTAGGTTAGGTTAGGTTAGGTTAGGTTAGGTTAGGTTAGGTTAGGTTAGGTTAGGTTAGGTTAGGTTAGGTTAGGTTAGGTTAGGTTAGGTTAGGTTAGGTTAGGTTAGGTTAGGTTAGGTTAGGTTAGGTTAGGTTAGGTTAGGTTAGGTTAGGTTAGGTTAGGTTAGGTTAGGTTAGGTTAGGTTAGGTTAGGTTAGGTTAGGTTAGGTTAGGTTAGGTTAGGTTAGGTTAGGTTAGGTTAGGTTAGGTTTTTTTTTTTTTTTTTTTTTTTTTTTTTTTTTTTATTTACAGTACTGTTGCTTCGGATGTGGCAACAACCTTAAATCTATAAGAGAAAAACTTAAATTAGGATACTCCTTTGAGTTGCGCGCCTGAAGGACGCAATTTTTTTTTTTTTTTTTTTTTTTTTTTTTTTTTTTTTTTTTTTAAATGCTAATTTGTCTGAGCCTAACTTAAGATATTACAACAAAAAGATGCAAAAATGCTAAAGTTTTAAATTATGTACACTTCCAAGACTATTTACTACAACTAGCTTACAATATTTGACTATGGCTAGTAACTATCAGCTACTTTACTCTAGCTCCGTTGGCTTTTGCCGCCCTCCTCACTGCCTCGGTGGCAAAATTGAGGAAGTGCGGCCGACAGTCTTTGTCCTTTATCGCCAGTGGCAGGTTTTTAGCAGTTAGGTCCAGATCCATACCGTGTTCGCAATCCAGCCTGAGGGAAGAGAACCTGGGACACTCAAGGATAACGTGCTCGACCGTTTCCTCAGTGCTGTTATCACAAACACAGTATGGATCCGGAACAAGCTTAAATCTATAGAGATATTTTCTAAAACCGCCATGTCCGCTAAATAATTGCGCCAGGGTGTTGTCCATGGAGATGTTGCGCAGGGTGTGGTAGGCCTCCTTTGCGTCAGGGAAGAAAGTCTTAGTTGTGGCTCCCGTCGGAGCTGTGGTGTAGCGCTCCTGCCATCTTGCTATTGAATTCTCCCTAATGAGGCGCTTTGCATAGGATAGAGGGAAGCAATCGTAAGCAATGGCCTTCTTTGACTGAAGGGCTGCTGTCTTGGCCAGCTCGTCTGCTCTCTCGTTTCCTGGCAAGTTATTGTGAGCCTTAATCCAGTACAGGTCCAGCCTTCCACCGCGCTGTCTAATAACCCCTATGTGCCGGCGAATATCGTCCACCAATGCAGTAAGGCAGTTTGGATCTGCGATTGATTCTAACGCCGACCTCGAGTCGCTCAGGAGTCTAGCTTGTGCAGGTGTTTTTTGCTGGGCGAAGTACTGGGAAGCTCTCCTTATTGCTAAAAGTTCGGCCTGGAAGACGGTGCAGTGGTTTGCCAGTCTCAGGGTGAAGTTTTTTATTTCCTCTCCACCCCTGAACAGGCTAACCGAGGCACCAACCTTGCCCTGTATCTTGCTTCCGTCTGTGTATGCCATTGTACTCTCTCCTGTGAGAGCTCCCAGCTCTTCCGCGTCGTTAACAAACCCAAATTCTATTTTCGTCCTCTCCCTTGGATGTGGTAGATCGAAAGGACTGATTGGTTTCTCTAGCTCTCTTCCAGGTAGTTGGGGGAGTGGGGTTCCTTTTTTGACCTCGTAAATACGCAGCTGTTCTTCTGCTCTTATGTCCAGTGGCAGGATTCTGGCTAGCATAGCGCTGGATGAGAGTGAGGTTGTCTTATGCGCCTTGCTCATCATAATGGCAAACAACCTGGTCACCCTGTCAAGCCTTTTCTTAATTTGCACCGTGTGGCACTTGTCCGCCCAAACGTTGGCAGCATACAGCATTGTCGGTTCCACTACTGCGATGTATATGGTTCTAATAATGGTCGGGTTCAGCCCCCATTTTGCTCTTGCTGTCCTTGAAATAATCTTATATAGGTTTATTGTCTTCTTAGTGACTTGCTCGACATGCGCCAGGAAGCTAAGGTTGCGGTCAATAGTTAAGCCCAAGACCTTCATACTGTCGCAGTAGGGCAGCGAAACTCCGTCCATAACTAGCTGTGGTGTGTGGTACTTCAATTTTTTGGTGATTAAGATTACCTGGGTCTTATTTGGAGCAAATTTTAACTTGTTTGCTTTGCCCCAGTTGGTAATCGTTTCCAACGCTCTGTTGAGTCCTGTTTCCACCACCGTACCATCATTACCGGATCCTATCAGCAGTAGATCATCCGCGAAGGCCTGGACGTGGATTGGCTGGTCCACCACGTCCTCTAGAAGTCCGTCAAGTAGAATATTCCACAGGAGGGGCCCACAGGTTGATCCCTGTATGCAGCCCTTGTTTGTTTCTCTGATGGACTCTTCTCCTGCATACTTAACTGTCACACTTCTTGATTTGAGGTAACTGGCCACCAGTCTTATCAGAGGCGCATCGACTTCCTTTTTAATCAGCTGCTCTAGAATGGCGGGCCACCACGCGTTATCAAACGCGCCCTCAATGTCCAGTGACACCGCCACTGCCAATCCTTTGTTCTTGACTGCGCCTTTGATCACTCCCATCGCCGTGTACAGTGCGTCTTCGGTGCCCCTCTGTGGCATGAAGCCAAATTGATTGCTACTAAGCGCTCCCTTCTTGCCCAGTTGCCACAGGATTCGATTAGTGAACAATTTTTCAAGGGCCTTGCCGAATACAGGGAGCAAGCCAATGGGTCTATATGACTTTGGTGAAGCATAGTCCTCCCGGTTTGGCTTTGGAATAATTTTAACAACTGCATTCTTCCAAGCCCTAGGAAAGTGGCCAATTGTGATGCACTTGTTGTAAAGGGCTAGCAGAGTATCTGGGGCGCCCCGATACGCCTTCTGGCATATATCGGCCGTCATGCCATCTCCTCCGGGAGCCTTTTTCGGGCTCATGTACATAAGGGCATTCTCTACCTCTAGATGAGTGAAAGCTGTAGATGTTTCGTCGCTGAAGTCTCCTACGCCACGCAGGAAACTATCTACTTTATCTCTCGTCGCTCTCTGTGTGTCGGTGTCTAGGTGAAGTTCATCCTGCGGATAGAAGGTCCGAGCCAACAAATCAGCGGATTCCTGAGGCGTCATAATCTTCATGGTCGAGGGGGACCTCAATAACTTGTCCTCGGAGTTGCGTAGGCACTTGACAGTGATGCGGTAGATGCTTTGCCATATAGATTCCTTATCCTGTCGGGTACAGAAGTCCTTCCAGCTAGTGGTTATGGCCTGTAGCATGCTAAGCTTGTATTGCTCTTTAGCGGCTAGGTACTCTTGTATTACCATCTGCTTTCTATCTGGGCAGGCCTTCTTTATTCTCCTCCTGAGGCGAATCTTGTTCCTCTTTAGAGCCGTAAGCTCTTCTGTCCACCATTCAGTTTTACCAAGTCTCACTGTTCTACGTAGTTGTGGTATGGCGCCCTCACACGCCTTGGTGACACACGTCAGGTATTGTGCAATCATTAATTCCAGCTCTTCCTCGCCCTCCAGGACTCTTATATGTTCTAGTGTAACGTTACTGGCGGCGAGCTCCGTCTTGAGAGTTTCCTGGAATAATCCCCATTTGGCCTTGGACGTATTGTACACCCTAGTGGAGGTCCTAGGTGCTTCGGCCGGTGGTGTGCTATTTCCCATATACTCAAACTTGATTGCTCTATGGTCTGATAGGGTGACCATATCTGGATCAACTCGCCATCCCGAGACCTTTTCATAAAGGCTTCCGGAACAGAGCGTTATGTCTACAATGCTGCTGCAGATCGTGTTCCCTCTAATGGTGTGAAACGTAGGGGTCTTTCCTTCGTTCATCACTTCCAAACCTGTACTGGCTAGCCATTGCGCCACTTTCGCTCCCCTCCTGTCCTCAGCATCGCAACCCCACCAGGGGCTCTTAGCGTTGATGTCGCCACCAATGATGAAGTCGGGCGTGCCGAGACAGTCCATTGCTCTACTGACTTTCGCAAGGTCCTCTTCAATATCCTGGTCTTTTTCAAGATAGACGCATAAAAAGCCTACTTCCCTATTTCCTAACTTAATTTTACAAGCCACTATGTTTTCTGAAATCAAGTCCGGGTTTTCAGTCACTAGTAAACTGCGGTTAAGGACAAAGACTGCCGATTTAACTGGTTTATCGCGATCATTGGTAAGCTTTTGTATCACCCTGTGCCTGCTTGAGACGTGGGCCATAGCGCCCACGTATGGTTCCTGCAGTAACAAGATTGAGATATTTTCTCTGATAGCCTCTCGGATGCACTCTTTCTGGGCCGAGTAGCCCCTACCAAGATTGACCTGTGCCATTTTGAGAGGCTCCGGCTTATCGCCGGTAGCCAGTCCTGCGTCTGCGCCGTGGCTGCCCTTAGCAGTAAGAGACTGCTGCCCGGGCCAGTCTGTCCCTCCGTCTCCATTCCGGGCATGCGGAGCTGTAGGCGGGATGAGAATTTTCTAAGTTCAGGGCTGTGCAATTTGTGCAGCGTGGCGGTAGATTCCTAGAGTTGCATTTCCTGGTGTCGTGGGGGCCCGCACAGTGTCCACATTTGGTGTCTTTGTCGCAGTCTCGGGCCCTGTGGCCAAACCCTAAGCAGTTGTAACATTGGATCAGGGGGGTCTGATCCAATGCATCGACCATCTGGTACCCAATTCTCAGCTTTTTGCCCTGTAGGCGCTGCCACAGAATCGGGCTGGTCTCCAGGATGACGTTGTTCAATGCGCTCGTTCTTCCCCTTATCCTCCTGACAACCTTAACCTTTTTCTCTTCCTCCGATAGTTCCACGAGATGACTGCGGTTTTGGTTAAGGACTGCTTCCTCAATCTTTGCGTCCTTTAGGTCAGCTGTTACTCCTACCAGACGTAAAAGTGGATTCTTGGGTCGCGTTTGGGCTACTGTCAGACTTTTGTTCTTCTCTTTGATGGTATGCAGTAAGACTTCTCTGTCTGCAGCCGAATCGCAGTTGATGATGACCCTCTGTTTGCTGATTTTAGTCACCTTGTTGACTCCAATGCCCATCTCAATCAGGTCTACGCTTCCCTTTAATTGTTTGAGGACGTCCTCGCTAGTATGCCTCGGCTCCACCGATTCTAGCATTATTCCGAACTTCGGGGTTGCGAGCGCGTCGGCGTACGTCTTGGGGGGTGTTTCCTTGCTCAGGTCTAGTCCGCCTTCCTGCCTTGCACGTCTACTGGTCGGTTGAGTAGTAGATGGAGCTGTTCCACTGATTTGACGGGTGGACGCGTCCAGCGTCATGTTTAAGGTGCCGATTTCCAGTCTAAGAGTAGCTATGTCCTCCTGGACTCTTCGTAGCTCCTGGCTGAAGATCTGAGTCGCCGCATGTTTGTCTTGTTCAGAAGCCGGGGCGGCGCCTGCCTGCATTGGCTCAGACCTTGAGTCAACTTTGGTGGCCAGTCTCTCTAGCATTTTTGTGTGCTCTTTACCGTGGGCCTCCACTTCATAAGTAAGCCACCTTGTGGACTCAGCCTCTTTATGTGCGGCTTTAACCTCTTCCAACAGCTTTTGTTGTGCTTCATGGTGAGACCGTAGCAGGGAGTCCAGCGCTGCACTATGTCTTGCTTCTAATCTAGCAAGCTGATGTTCATAATTGGCGCGAGCCTTCTCTTTCTCGGCTATGTGCCTGTTCCGAGAGTCTGCCAGTCGTAGAATCATTTCATATAATCCATGGACTCCGCTGCACACTGCCTCTCGAATCTCCTGCTTGAGGTTTCTGCTCTCTTCTAATTTGGCTTTAGTATGTTGAAGGAGTTTGTTAGCGAGGCGAGGCATTTCATGCAGGTCCCCGCCCCCTGCTACTGATCGATCCGACAACATTGAAATATCGGCCACTTCCTGTTCAGTCGGCTCCTTTGCCTGCCTGATGCTGGTCTCGAGGTTAGCTCTTGCCGCTGCTCTGATTTGTGCCCTTATTCTTAGTAGGGATGAGTCGGATTTCGGTTTTTGTTGACTGGTCCTTTCTGGGGTCGATGTGTTAGGACCTAGTCCACCTTCACTCCGTGAGCTGGTTAGGGGGTCGTCGGAGTTTTCATCGCTATCGCTGTATTCCGACATTACCTCGACCATGATACCCGTCGATGTTTGCCCCTGTTGTGGTTTCTGGGACTCTTGGAGGGGCGCCGACGTTCCAGGCACCCCCGGATCCGCGAATTCAGGATCACTATAATCTTGTAACTCTTTATCTTTAGCCGATGACTTTGTAGAACCTCCTTCGTATGGTTTCTCCGTCTGTGTCGATGACATTCCAGGGCATCGGGGTGTCGCTGAAAAGGTGCCGGTGTCTGTCTTACCAATGGTCCTGGTCTTATGAATTGTGGGGTTTTTAATTTCTACTGGAGTCGCCGTCTTCTTGATTGGAGTGCAGGGCTTACCCCTGGCTGCTTTGGTTGATTTAGAACTTTTTGATTTTGCAATAGAGGAGCTAGACATTTTGGTCCCCCAGTGTCACTCAGGTTCTCTTGTGACTGACAGCGACGTCACCGGATTTGGTTCTAAATGAACGTGGGCGTCTCCGGCGGACAGAACTGAAAGCCTGAAGACAGCACCGCAGCCAGAAAAAACCAGCCTTAAGGCTTGGAGCCTACGCCGGCACCCTCAGCAAACACAGCGCGCTTGAAGCCAGGAAGGTTGGTAAGGGGACTCTCGGCCACAAGTTGCTGAAACCACGTGGCGACTTCACTTTTATTTTCTTGAAGTTTTTGAGCGAGCTTGCAGCGTATGTAGGCATAAACTTGTGTGATCTCAGCGGTAAACGTAGCACTCAGTGTATACTGATGTTTATTTTGGTGAACTGGAGTCAGGAAGGCTGGCAAGGGGGACTCTCGGCCACAAGTTGCTGAAACCACGTGGCAACTTCACTTTTATTTTCTTGAAGTTTTTGAGCAAAATTGCGGCGTATGTAGACAAGAACTTGTGTGATCTCAGCAGTTAACGTAACACTCAGTGTATATGGAAGTTTATTTCAGTGAACTAGGAGCCGAGTCCTCCCAGAGCACGTGTTGAGTACAAGTAGGGTGACAAGATGTACCTTAAGTTTTCCACTGAGAAAAAAGGCTATCTCCACAGCGCCCTTGCCAGCGATGCTTATATCGAAGCGCCCCAGCCGCTGCTTGATGCTTCCTTGGTGAGGGCGAGCACAGCTTCGTCGAAAACAATGTATAATCGGCTAAGTGGTGCGAACGGTGACACACACAAGTGACTGTGGCTTTAAGTCTCCGCAGGTAACTTTTTGCCTCTATGTCGTCACTGTCCCGTTGCTCCTCGTCGCCGGGCCTGTTGCCGATACAAGGCCCGTTGTTGCTTTGGGTCACTAACTCGTCACTTGCACGTCACTCGCGTATCACTCACTGTAGCTAGGCGTCACTTCGAGTCACCAAACGCGTCCCGCTGTCCCCGAAAATGTCACCGAGCTAGTCACTTCGTCACTAGGAGCTCGGGTGACTACGTCCGATCGCCACGGCGGTTGGCGCGCAACTCTTAGGTTAGGTTAGGTTAGGTTAGGTTAGGTTAGGTTAGGTTAGGTTAGGTTAGGTTAGGTTAGGTTAGGTTAGGTTAGGTTAGGTTAGGTTAGGTTAGGTTAGGTTAGGTTAGGTTAGGTTAGGTTAGGTTAGGTTAGGTTAGGTTAGGTTAGGTTAGGTTAGGTTAGGTTAGGTTAGGTTAGGTTAGGTTAGGTTAGGTTAGGTTAGGTTAGGTTAGGTTAGGTTAGGTTAGGTTAGGTTAGGTTAGGTTAGGTTAGGTTAGGTTAGGTTAGGTTAGGTTAGGTTAGGTTAGGTTAGGTTAGGTTAGGTTAGGTTAGGTTAGGTTAGGTTAGGTTAGGTTAGGTTAGGTTAGGTTAGGTTAGGTTAGGTTAGGTTAGGTTAGGTTAGGTTAGGTTAGGTTAGGTTAGGTTAGGTTAGGTTAGGTTAGGTTAGGTTAGGTTAGGTTAGGTTAGGTTAGGTTAGGTTAGGTTAGGTTAGGTTAGGTTAGGTTAGGTTAGGTTAGGTTAGGTTAGGTTAGGTTAGGTTAGGTTAGGTTAGGTTAGGTTAGGTTAGGTTAGGTTAGGTTAGGTTAGGTTAGGTTAGGTTAGGTTAGGTTAGGTTAGGTTAGGTTAGGTTAGGTTAGGTTAGGTTAGGTTAGGTTAGGTTAGGTTAGGTTAGGTTAGGTTAGGTTAGGTTAGGTTAGGTTAGGTTAGGTTAGGTTAGGTTAGGTTAGGTTAGGTTAGGTTAGGTTAGGTTAGGTTAGGTTAGGTTAGGTTAGGTTAGGTTAGGTTAGGTTAGGTTAGGTTAGGTTAGGTTAGGTTAGGTTAGGTTAGGTTAGGTTAGGTTAGGTTAGGTTAGGTTAGGTTAGGTTAGGTTAGGTTAGGTTAGGTTAGGTTAGGTTAGGTTAGGTTAGGTTAGGTTAGGTTAGGTTAGGTTAGGTTAGGTTAGGTTAGGTTAGGTTAGGTTAGGTTAGGTTAGGTTAGGTTAGGTTAGGTTAGGTTAGGTTAGGTTAGGTTAGGTTAGGTTAGGTTAGGTTAGGTTAGGTTAGGTTAGGTTAGGTTAGGTTAGGTTAGGTTAGGTTAGGTTAGGTTAGGTTAGGTTAGGTTAGGTTAGGTTAGGTTAGGTTAGGTTAGGTTAGGTTAGGTTAGGTTAGGTTAGGTTAGGTTAGGTTAGGTTAGGTTAGGTTAGGTTAGGTTAGGTTAGGTTAGGTTAGGTTAGGTTAGGTTAGGTTAGGTTAGGTTAGGTTAGGTTAGGTTAGGTTAGGTTAGGTTAGGTTAGGTTAGGTTAGGTTAGGTTAGGTTAGGTTAGGTTAGGTTAGGTTAGGTTAGGTTAGGTTAGGTTAGGTTAGGTTAGGTTAGGTTAGGTTAGGTTAGGTTAGGTTAGGTTAGGTTAGGTTAGGTTAGGTTAGGTTAGGTTAGGTTAGGTTAGGTTAGGTTAGGTTAGGTTAGGTTAGGTTAGGTTAGGTTAGGTTAGGTTAGGTTAGGTTAGGTTAGGTTAGGTTAGGTTAGGTTAGGTTAGGTTAGGTTAGGTTAGGTTAGGTTAGGTTAGGTTAGGTTAGGTTAGGTTAGGTTAGGTTAGGTTAGGTTAGGTTAGGTTTTTTTTTTTTTTTTTTTTTTTTTTTAAGCCACTGGGGAATGCATTTACGCATCCCAACACGCACCGCCCCCAGGCCTCCCGAGGCGAAGTCAGGATGAGTGACTTCCCCTCCAGGGAACCCGAGACGCTGCGGGGTGGGTATGTGGGACTCGCAGGACGTGAAGCGTCCTGAATACCCACTAAACCCCAGGGGCGTGTAATCTGTTCACACCAAGGCGGTGCTAACGGTATACTCCGCCTTGTTGTGGTGTGTATTTGTGTGTTTTGTGTGGTGTGTAGTGAGTGTGCAGTGGCGCATGAAGTGTAGTGTGATAACTAATATATACATACTAATATAATTAGACTACATAGTTAAGTGCTATTTATAAACTAATACATATTATTTATAAAATAATAAATAAATGATAAAGTTTTATGTATTTATTATATGCATATGATGGAGGAGGTGGAGGCGGAGGTCGGAGGCGGAGACGGAGGGTTCTCTAGAGTTGGGTGTGTAAAATAAACAATTGAGCATGCTGAAAGCCAGCGAGCCGATGGGGAGGCAAGAAGGTGGAATATAAGTTGCCTCCTGGTGCGCTCCCCAGCTTCAGCACGCTCTTACAGAGTTAAAATTTAATATAATATATGAATTAGACGCCAATAACAATAATAATGAAATAACACTATTGTACAAAAATTAAGGTGGAATTATCATAACTGTGGCTCCGGCTCCGGCCTCCGACCACAGCTCCAGCTCCGGCTCCGGCCCCGGCCCCGGCTCCAGCTCCGGCCCCGGCCCCAGCTCCGGCCCCGGCTCCGGCTCCGGCTCCGGCCCCGGCTCCGGCTCCGGCCCCGACCTCGGCCCCGGCTCCGGCCCCGGCTCCGGCCCCGGCCCTGGCCCCGGCCCCGGCCCCGGCCCCGGCCCCGGCCCCGGCCCCGGCCCCGGCCCCGGCTCCGGCCCCGGCCCCGGCCCCGGCCCCGGCCCCGGCTCCGGCTCCGGCTCCCACCCCAGCAGTGGCGCCAGGTATGAGGTAGGTAAAGATAAGCGATTGAGCATGCTGAAAGCCGGCAAGCCAATGGGGAGGCAAGAATGTGGAATAGAAGTTGCCTCCTGGTGCGCTTCCCGGCCTCAGCATGCTCTTACAAAGTGATGTTATAACGAAATATACACATTTAACGCTAATTTGGAATTATTTACAATGAATTTAACAAATTTAATAATGAATTTAATAAAATTTAAATATACAAATTTAGTAATGAAATATATAAATATATAAAATCCCGATATTAATCTTAATAAGCGATTTAGCATGATGGAAGCCGACAAGCCGATGGGGAGGCAAGAAGGTGGAATAGAAGTTGCCTCCTGGTGCGCTTCCCGGCCTCAGCATGCTCTTACAAAGTGATGTTATAACGAAATATACACATTTAACGCTAATTTAATTAATTAAAATTATTTACAAGTAATTTAACAAATTTAATAATGAATTTAATAAAACTTAAATATACAAATTTAGTAATGAAATATATAAATATATAAAATCCCGATGTTAATCTTAATAAGCGATTGAGCATGCTGGAAGCCAGCGAGCCGATGGGGAGGCAAGAAGGTGGAATATAAGTTGCCTCCTGGTGCGCTCCCCAGCTTCAGCACGCTCTTACAGAGTTAAAATTTTAATATAATATATGAATTAGACGCCAATAACAATAATAATCAAATAACACTATTGTACAGAAAATTAAGGTGGAATTATCATAACTGTGGCTCCGGCTCCGGCCTCCGACCACAGCTCCGGCTCCGGCTCCGGCCCCGGCCCCGGCTCCGGCTCCGGCCCCGGCCCCGGCCCTGGCTCCGGCTCCGGCCCCGGCCCCGGCCCCGGCTCCGGCCCCGGCCCCGACCTCGGCTCCGGCTCCGGCTCCGGCCCCGGCCCCGGCCCCGGCTCCGGCTCCGGCTCCGGCCCCGGCCCCGGCCCCGGCCCCGGCCCCGGCCCCGGCTCCGGCTCCGGCCCCGGCCCCGGCCCCGGCCCCGGCCCCGGCTCCGGCTCCGGCTCCCACCCCAGCAGTGGCGCCAGGTATGAGGTAGGTAAAGATAAGCGATTGAGCATGCTGAAAGCCGGCAAGCCAATGGGGAGGCAAGAAGGTGAAATAGAAGTTGCCTCCTGGTGCGCTTCCCGGCCTCAGCATGCTCTTACAAAGTGATGTTATTATGAAATATACACATTTAGCGCTAATTTGAAATTATTTACAATGAATTTAACAAATTTAATAATGAATTTAATAAAATTTAAATATACAAATTTAGTAATGAAATATATAGATATATAAAATCCCAATATTAATCTTAATAAGCGATTTAGCATGATGGAAGCCGGCAAGCCGATGGGGAGGCAAGAAGGTGGAATAGAAGTTGCCTCCTGGTGCGCTTCCCGGCCTCAGCATGCTCTTACAAAGTTGAATTATAACGAAATATACAAATTTAACGCTAATTAATACCGCTAAAAATTAAAACTAATAAATTACAAGTTAGCTAATATTATTGCACAAAGATATTTAGATTACGGTGGAATCATTATTGAATTTTTTAAGTTTGCACAGGATAGACTCGATGTATTCATTAAATAGAGTTACGAGCCCAGAGCTTTTTAAAAGTGATTTAAGCTCAAATGGGTTAGGAACTCCTGCGGCCAGCTCGTAGTCGAGACGGGGCGCACCGAACCTGGGGCATGTTTGGATAAGATGCTCCAGTGTCTGGATTGATGCGTCGTCACAAGGGCAGAGGTTGTCGTCGGTTATCTTGAATCTGTATAAGTATGCTTTATGAAAGCCATGGTTGGTGAGAAATTGGGTGGAGAAAAACGAGATTTTTGATGATTTGAAATACTCGGTTAGGTCTTGGTAAGTGGGCAAGATGGAAGCCAGATGATTTGACCGGGAGTAAAGATCCTCCCTAGCATTGGCCGAGATGAGCCTATTCCGGTATTTTATATAACTGATGGGAGTGAAACTGTAATCTGGTTGCTTATGAAGCGTGGCTGCGTGTTTGGCGGCGATGTCAGCCATTTCATTGCCCTCGATGTCAAAGTGGGCTTTGACCCAGACAAAACCTATGGTAAGGCCGGCCTGCTTGGCTCTGTGAAGGCTGTGGAGGATACCAACCGCCAGGCTGCCGCTGCTGTCACCATTGCCCAGTTCCATAAGACCAGACCTGGAGTCAGATAGAATGTAGACGGTTTGTAGATGATTGGCGATGGCCCAGTCGCAGGCTCGCCCGATGGCCAGAAGCTCGGCCTGAAAGACCGAGCAGCAGCTGTGTAATTTGAATTTCTTGATGGTTTTACCGCCGTCTTGGTTAATGGCGACGAAAGCCGCTCCCACCTGTCCGTCATGCTTGCTTCCGTCTGTGAAGATCAGAGTGGCGCCAGAGGGGCAGTGGGCAGACACCTCTTCGCTGGTGGAAGCCTCCTCGAATGCTATACCGGAGCGAAGAGACGGATGTAGTTTAGCGGACGGGGGGGTAAGCCTCTCCATAGGGACGTCCTCGGGGAGGAATCTTGAGAGGCCATTGATCCTGGTGGTTTCAACGTCCGCCAATTCCCTAATTTTGGCCGGAAGCGGGGTGAGCTGGGCAATGGAGATGGCCGCAGCCGTGCTGACAGTTCGGAACCCTCGCACTATTCTCAGAGCAAAGAGCCGTTGCAGGGAGAGAAGTCTTTTCTCGACATACTTATACTTCAGAGCGCCAACCCAGACACTGGCCGCGTACCCAATTATGGGCTCGATCACGCTTTGGTAAATGATTCTGATGTTTTCAGGGTGAATGCCCCAGGACGGTCTGACAAAGGTGACTAGTTTGTTAAACAGTTTCATTGATTTGTCAATTATGTATTCTACATGCTTAACGAATCTAAGCTTACAGTCTATGATGACTCCTAAGTATTTGATGTGTCTGACAAATGGAATATGGGTGTTTTCCCATAACAATTTGCATTTCAGGGACTTATTAGTAAACCCTATGGCCTGAGTCTTATCTGGACCAAAGTTGAGTTTAACTGTCCCCCCCCAGGCAGCGATCTCCGAGAGGAGTTTGTTGGTTTTCTGTTCTAGATCTGTCAAACTTTTTGAGTGGACGATCAGAAGGACGTCATCGGCATAAGCCTGGAGGCAACAGCCATCGGGAACTTGGGTGAGAAGGAGTCCATCCAGGATGAGATTCCACAGCACTGGTCCGCATACGGAACCCTGGATGCACCCCCTCGTCATACTCTTACTAACTGTACAGTCCGCGAAGTGCATATGCACCGCTCGGTCCCTGACGTAGCTAGAGAGGGTCCTGAAAACATTGACAGGGCATCTAATATCCCTTAACCTTTGGAAAACAGAGGGCCACCAAGCGTTGTCAAAAGCGGATTGAATATCCAGGGAGACAGCGATTACCTGTTCCTTGTTACGAATGGCCTTCGCTATGATCTGAAGGGCGTTACTTATCGCATCCACGGTTGACTTCTGTTGCTTGAAGCCAAATTGCGTGCAGGGAGAAGAGTTGGTACATTCCAAATGGTAAATTAATCTACTCATAAGGAGCTTCTCATACAGTTTACCGAATACGTTTATTAGCCCAATGGGTCTGAAGGAAGAGGTGTTTGCGTAGTCAGTTTTGTTTGGCTTGGGAATGATTTTGGCGTAAGCCACTTTCCAGGCCTTAGGAAAGTAGTTCAGTTCAAAGCATCTATTGATCAGATTAGTGATTAACTCGGGAAATAGTTTCGTAAATTGTAAACAGATGTCAGCGGTGAAGTGGTCAGGCCCGGGGGCTCGCTTGTGGTTCATTGAATTCAAGCATGAGATAATTTCCAAGGTGGTGAAGGGTGGTTCAGGTTCGGAATTTGGAGGATGGTCCATAGTGTCACGGAGGAGTCTATGTTGGTCAGTGCGATCAGAGGTGTCATCCGGGTAGAATTTGTTAAGTAATGCCTTAGCCGTTTCAGTCGAATTGCTTGTATATGTACCGTTATCCAATCTTAGGGTCGAGGGAGGCTGCTTGAGTGGTTTCGTTTTTATTATCCTATTGGTTACAGAGAAGACATCTTCTTTTTTCTGTTTATTGCAAAATTCTTTAAAGTTGTCTGTGGAAGCGGCGCGGATGGCCTCCGAGTACTTCTTCTTGATGGAGTTCTTTTCGCTTATAGTATCTTCTAAAGGGGATCCACGTTTGACCAACTTGGCCAGTTTGTGATGAGTAGCTATGACTTGTTTCTTGAGGTCTTCCAGCTCTTCACTCCACCACGGAATTCTCTGGTATGATCCGGACGATCGAGGCAGGATGATATCACAGGTGTTTTGTAAAGCAGTGTTGAGCTTTTTTATGTATTGATCTAGATCTTGCTCTTGGTGATCTTGTACTCCCAGATGAACATCGAATCTTGTGGAGAATTCAGCCTTGAGGTCTTCCTTGACGAGGTCCCACTTGACCTGTGAGGTATCGTACCTATAGGTGGACAGTTTGATATTTTTGGAGAAAGGGATGTTGCCAGAAGAAGTGGTAAATCTGATGGCATGGTGGTCAGATGAGGTACAGATGGTTTCATCAACCATCCAGCGGGAGATGAACGACGTCCTGCAGTTGTTGGTGAGGGTGAGATCGATGATGGAAGACTTGAGCTGGTTGTGAGTTGTGGTGGTGAATGTCGGGTTTGATCCTGTGTTGCAAACGACAAGATTATTGAGGGTAATCAGCTCGGCCACGTCGTTTCCTCTTTGGTTGTTTCTGCTTGACCCCCATAAGCTATGCCATCCGTTGAAGTCACCACATATGAGATGCTTGGAGCCTGCCGTCGTATGAAGAAAAGTTTCAAGCTTGCCTAGAGTATTATCTTCATCCGTGCGCGGTTCTATGTATATAGAGATGAGGAATAGCCTTTCCTGATTCTTGCTGTTGATCTTTACAATGCACATGTTGCTAGTTGAGTGTTCGCTGATTCCCAGCGTGCTTACTGCGTTATCGCGGACAAGGATCAGGGCCTTGGTGTGTGTTGAAGAAGAAGGAAACTGGTAGGTAGAGTACCCAGTCATGCCTTTCATTGTGTGATCAGAGCCAGTGTACGGTTCCGTGATGAACACTAGGTCAGTTTTGGTCTTGTGCAGATAAACACTAAGTTCCTGAAGGGCGTTTCTGCTCCGTCCAAGGTTAATTTGAAGACAGCTAAGTTCCCGGTGTGTAGACTTATGGTGGTTACATTGTCTAGTTGTACTATCCATAGTCGATTCTTGTTCTTAGTCTATCGGCCAATTCCTGAACAAGGGGGCAGAAGAAGGAGGTTGCACTATGAGAGCTTGAAGATTCGGACGTATTGTTCTTCTTTCTTGAGCAGTTGTAGCAGCGGGCTTTGTCCTCTCTGGATTTGACAGGGCAGTCTTTGTAGATGTGCTCCGTAGAGGCGCAGTGGGTGCAGATGGTGCAGTCCGATGTGCATCGAGCCCGTGTGTGCCCAAATTGCATGCATTTGTAACATTGAAGAAGAGGTGAGTATTCTTCGACGTGCGTGCGTTGATAGTCTATGTTGAGTTTCTGGCAGGCTATTATGGCTTTAAAGAGAGAGGGGGTGGTGATAAAGACCGCGTTGTATAGCTTATTGTTCCTGTTGGACTTCTTAAATTTAAAGACCAATTCTTCCTTCGCTCCAGCCTTTCTGACAGCTTCATTTTGGTTGTAGATAATGTCCACCAGTTCCTCGTGTGAGGTATCCAAATGAATTCCCTTGAGGATAACCATTGGCTTGAGCTTCTTGATTGCTTCAGCGCTGATGTCGTTGGCTGCCCTCTTGATTTTCTCCATAGTGATTGCTCTTTGTTCCTCGTTGTCCAGAACCACCTTAAGCTTATTTCCGGGAATAGTTCTGATTTCGGCTGGGGCGAAATTAGTATCCTTAAAGGAGACGGCTTTCTTGAACTTGCTAAGTATTTCGTTGCGTTTAGAGGTATCAGCATTCTTAGCGGAGACAATTATGACCGAAGTTGGATTGGGAGGCGTGGGGGGGTCGTGTGTTTTGCCTTTGTTAGCTCCGGCCACGGCAGCGTAGGTGCCCTTGGTCTGAGAAGAGACTTGATTACTTTGGAGGGCATGGGAGATGGTTGAAGCTTTGGTAGCAGCTTCGGCGAGTTCACCGCGGAGAGCTTTGGCATCGCTCAGACAAGCGGAAATCTCTTTGAGGAGCTTGGTGGTTTCTGGAGTTTCAGGGGGGGAGTTGGGTCCTAAGACGGGTGCTGCAGTAGGTGCGTTAGACAAAAGAGTTTGGATCTTCAAGACCCCCTTCTTGGCTTCGTCAGAGGCCGCATTAATTAAGGCTTTATTAGACTTGGTAAGGCTTTTTCCTGCATTGACAGCCGTGGTGGTTGTCTCCAAGAGCATGAGAGTGACTTTAACAAAAGATTCTAAATCAGTAATGTCATTTGCACCCGCCGGGAGGTCGATGGGCATGGGGGGGGGGCTCGGAACTCTGATCTGCCTGGCAGGCCTTCTGGCCAAGGGGAGGCCAGAGGTGGAGGCTTCCTTAGGCCCAGGCATGTTTATATGTTAACCAAGAAATTTATACGATGTTACAAAAGAAAAATTTTTATACAAAGAATCAATCCTAAAAACAAGATACCCGTGAAAACAAAGTTAGCGTCAATTACACAAAATACAGCCTAATAAACAGAACCACTGAAACAAACCAATAAAAACACTGAAAACCTATTGGTGGCCCTGCCCTGGCTCAGGCCCTAGCTCCGGCTCCGGCCCCGGCCCCGGCTCCGGCCGCGGCTCCGGCTCCGGCTCCGGCTCCGGCTCCGGCCCCGGCCCCGGCTCCGGCTCCGGCTCCGGCTCCGGCTCCGGCTCCGGCCCCGGCCCCGGCTCCGGCTCCGGCCCCGGCTCCGGCTCCGGCCCCGGCTCCGGCTCCGGCCCCGGCTCCGGCTCCGGCTCCCACCTCGGCGGCGGGGTGAGGGGTGAGGGGGGGGGTGAGGGGGGTGAGGGGCGGGGAGCGGGGCGAGGGGTGAGTAGGTGGTGAGGTGAGGATGGAGTGGAATGGGGGGAGGGGTGGAGGGAGGGTGAGGGAAAGGTGGGTGGGAGGGGGGTGAGGGTGAGGGAAGGGTAGGTGGGAGGGGGGTGAGGGTGAAGGAAGGGTAGGTGGGAGGGAGGTGGGGGAAGGAGGGGTGGTAGGTGGAGGGAAGTAAGGGAAGGGGGTATGGAAGGGGAGGTTGGGGCCACCAAAACACGTAAACACAGATACAGATACCCTTACTTTAGAACATGAAGCTAAATGAAAGAACTTAACTAAGACAAACACTGAAAACTTATTACTAACACTGGATGTGCAGGGCAGTGCCTATCCCTGGCCTCCTAGAGTTGACCCGCTGATTAGGGACAGCAGTGTCCTGGCGAAACTCAATGAACCCTAAATAAAATAAAATAGAAACTTATAGTCTAGACTCACCAAATAGATACTCAGAAAATCCTGAACAGGTCCAGAGTAAAATCCAGGCACTGCACTGATCACTAAATCACAAAATCCAGGCACTGCACTGATCACTAAATTACCAACACAGATTGTTGATAAGGCACTGAGCAGCCAACACTGAACACTGCACCGCACCGCACCACACCGCACCCCTCGCAGACTCAGTGAGGCGGGCGACACCGGCGGCGCCGGTCGTCCAACCTCGCTCCGGCGCCGGCTCTCTATGAGAGCCGCGGCTCCGGCGCCGCGGCTCCGGCTCCGGCTCCGGCCCCGGCCCCGACAGCGGCTCTGTATGAGCGGGGAGGGGGGGAGGGGGTGAGGGGGGGGGGGAGGGGGGGAGGGGGGGAGGGGGGGGGGGGGGGGGGAGGGGGGGGGGAGGGGGTGAGGGGGGGGGGGGGGGGGGAGGGGGGGGGGAGGGGGGGGGAGGGGGGGGGAGGGGGGGGGAGGGGGGGAGGGGGGGGGAGGGGGTGAGGGGGGGGGGGGAGGGGGGGGGGGGGGGGAGGGGGGGGGGGGAGGGGGGGGGAGGGGGGGGGGTACCCTGACTCACCTGGTATACCGCTGACGCCGCCCCTGCACACCGCCGCACCAACCAACACCGACACTGACACTGACACTTAACACTGCACCGCACCGCACCACACCGCACCCCTCGCAGACTCAGTGAGGCGGGCGACACCGGCGGCGCCGGTCGTCCAACCTCGCTCCGGCGCCGGCTCTCTATGAGAGCCGCGGCTCCGGCGCCGCGGCCCCGGCGCCGCGGCTCCGGCTCCGGCTCCGGCTCCGGCCCCGGCCCCGGCAGCGGCTCTCTATGAGAGCCGCGGCTCCGGCTTCCGGCTCCGGCTTCGACGGCGGCTCTCTATGAGAGCCGCGGCTCCGGCTCCGGCTTCGACGGCGGCTCTCTATGAGAGCCGCGGCTCCGGCTCCGGCTTCGATGGCGGCTCTCTATGAGAGCCGCGGCTCCGGCTCCGGCTTCGACGGCGGCTCTCTATGGGAGCCGCGGCTCCGGCTCCGACAACTGGCCCCGGCTCCGGCTCCGGCTCCGGCTCCGGCCCCGACTAAGGCGCTCCCGAGACTTGGACGCGTCCGCACGCTACGGCGTCCAGGGTGAGACTGGTTAGGTTAGGTTAGGTTAGGTTAGGTTAGGTTAGGTTAGGTTAGGTTAGGTTAGGTTAGGTTAGGTTAGGTTAGGTTAGGTTAGGTTAGGTTAGGTTAGGTTAGGTTAGGTTAGGTTAGGTTAGGTTAGGTTAGGTTAGGTTTTTTTTTTTTTTTTTTTTTTTTTTTTTTTTTTAAGCCACTGGGGAATGCATTTACGCATCCCAACACGCACCGCCCCTAGGCCTCCCGAGGCGAAGTCAGGATGAATGACTTCCCCTCCAAGGAACCCGAGACGCTGCGTGGTGGGTATGTGGGACTCGCAGGACGTGAAGCGTCCTGAATACCCACTAAACCCCAGGGGCGTGTAATCTGTTCACAACAAGGCGGTGCTAACGGTATACTCCGCCTTGTTGTGGTGTGTATTTGTATGTTTTGTGTGGTGTGTAATGCGTGTGCAGTGGCGCATGCAGTGTAGTGTAAAACTTAATATATACATACTAATATAATAAGACTACATAATTAAGTGCTATTTATAAACTAATACATATTCATAGAATGATAAATAAATACTAAAATTTTATATATTATTATATGTACATGATGGAGGTAGTGGAGGCGCCCCAGCGGTGGCGCCAGGTATGAGGTGGGTGAAAATAAGCGATTGAGCGTGCTGGAAGCCGGCAAGCCGATGGGGAGGCAAGAAGGTGGAATAGAAGTTGCCTCCTGGTGCGCTTCCCGGCCTCAGCACGCTCTTACAAGGTGATGTTATAACGAAATATACAAATTAACGCTAATCAATTATTATTTGTTATTATATTTATATACATATATATTTTTTTTTTTTTTTTTTTTTTTTTTTTTTTTTTTTTTTTTTTTTTTTTTTTTTTAATACAAATTAAAATATACAATTTTAATAAACTACCGATATCAGACCCGGAGCCGCGGCCCCGGCCCCGGCTCCGGCCCCGGCCCCGGCCCCGGCTCCGGCTCCGGCTCCGGCCCCGGCCCCGGCCCCGGCCCCGGCCTCGGCTCCGGCTCCGGCTCCGGCCCCGGCCCCGGCCCCGGCCCCGGCTCCGGCTCCGGCCCCGGCCCCGGCCCCGGCTCCGGCTCCGGCCCCGGCCCCGGCCTCGGCTCCGGCTCCGGCTCCGGCCCCGGCCCCGGCCCCGGCTCCGGCCCCGGCCCCGGCTCCGGCTCCGGCCCCGGCCCCGGCTCCGGCTCCGGCTCCGGCCCCGGCCCCGGCCCCGGCTCCGGCCCCGGCCCCGGCCCCGGCCCCGGCTCCGGCTCCGGCTCCCAAGTTAATTAAGATTATTTACAATGAATTTGACAAACTTGATAATGAATGTAATAACATTAAAGATACAAATGTAGTAATTAAATACATAAAAATATAAAATCCCGATATCAATCTTAATAAGCGATTGAGCATGCTGGAAGCCAGCAAGCCGATGGGGAGGCAAGAAGGTGGAATAGAAGTTGCCTCCTGGTGCGCTTCCTGGCCTCAGCTGCTCTTACAAAGTTGAATCATAATATACAAATTTAACGCTAATTAAATTAAAATTAATCCGAGCCGCAGCCCCGGGGCCGCGGCTCCGGCCCCGGCCCCGGCCCCGGCTCCGGCCCCGGCCCCGGCTACGGCTCCGGCCCCGGCCCCGGCCCCGGCTCCGGCTCCCAAATTTATTAAGATTATTTACAATGAGTTTAACAAATTTGATAATGAATGTAATAAAATTAGATATACAAATGTAGTAATGAAATACGTATTTTATTTTACGAATATATTAATCCAATTAATTATGCGAAATGTCCCCGTGAAGAGGAGGGGAGAGGCTGAGCCCCGTGCATCCTGGAGATGTGCCTGTTTAGGTTCTTTTTCAGGCAAGACAGTTTGCAGAAAGGACAGGCCACAGATGCACGGGGCACCCTGGTGGTGGGAGGGCGTTTGGAGGGAGAGAGAGAAAGGGAGGTGTTTTTTCTGGAGGTAGGGGAGGATGAGGAGGGCGGCGTAAAATTGCCCACCTCACTAAGGGGCCTGCGCCCATGGGCCATGGGAGAGGGCGGGGTAAAAAGTTGGGGAGACAGGTTGCCCAGCCCCTCCCCCTTAGGTGGGGAGAGGGAGCTGGCCAACCTAGCCATTTCCTTGAGGGAGTCCAAAATCCCCTCGGCAGCCGACGGCAAGGAAGAGGGTGGGTGGGGAGGGCTAGGTGAGGGGGAGGGTCCCAGTGGGGAGACGGGGGGATAGGGGAGTGAGACATAAGGGTCAGAGGCAAGGGGGAAAGAAGGGGGGAAGGAGGGATCAGTACTATTGAAGAGAGAGCCCCCATCCGCAGCGGCCTCCCCGAAGGCCCCCTCGACGATTCTGGCGGCCTCCTGTTCGTTGGTGTGCGAGGCCAGCTCCCGCTGCAATCGCACAATGACACCCTCCAAGAGCGGGCACCGCTGGCAATCACAAGAGCGCCCGAGGGGTTCCATACTGAGTTTGGAATTTAATAGCAACACAAGCACACCGCACAGTCTACGCAGCAGCTTGTTCCCGCAGCGACACCGAATGCGAAAGCCGCGGCGCCGACTATGAGAGCCGCGGCTCCGACCCGGCTCCGACTTTGGTGGCGGCGAAATTTGTGAGGGCCGCGGCGCCGACCGCAAGAGCCGCGGCTCCGATCCGGCTCCGACTTCGGTGACGGTACTATTGCGAGCCGCAGCGGCGAAGGTGCCTGAGCTGGGAGCGTCCTAACACATGCAGTGCTGCCGACCTATGCGCGCAGACTGACCGAGTTAGGGCCGGGGAAGGTTGCAGGTAGTCTCAGGGGGGTTGAGGGGGTTCGGGTGAATTCCATCAAGGGTGAGAGGCGGTCAAGGGTGAGAGGTGAGGGGTGAGGGGAAGAGTGAGGGGGTGAGGGGGGAAAGTGAGGGGGTGAGGGGAAAAGTGAGGGGGTGAGGGGAAAAGTGAGGGGGTGAGGGGGAAAAGTGAGGGGGTGAGGGGAAAGTGAGGGGGTGAGGGGGAAGAGTGAGGGGGTGAGGGGAAAAGTGAGGGGGTGAGGGGGAAGAGCGAGGGGGTGAGGGGAAAAGTGAGGGGGTGAGGGGGAAAAGTGAGGGGGTGAAGGGAAAAGTGAGGGGGTGATGGGGAAAAGTGAGGGGGTGAGGGGAAAAGTGAGGGGTGAGGGGAAAAGTGAGGGGGTGAAGGGAAAAGTGAGGGGGTGAGGGGGAAACGTGAGGGGGTGAGGGGGAAGAGTGAGGGGGGTGAGAAGGAAAAGTGAGAAGGTGAGGGGGAAAAGTGAGAGGGTGAGGAGAAAAAGTGAGGGGGTGAGGGGAAAAGTGAGAGGGTGAGGGGGAAAAGTGAGGGGGTGAGAAGGAAAAGTGAGGGGATGAGGGGGAAAAGTGAGGGGGTGAGGGGGGAAAAGTGAGAGGGTGAGGGGGGAGAAGTGAGGGGGTGAGAAGGAAAAGTGAGGGGGTGAGGGAGTTTGTATGAGTGCGGGTTGCCACCTAGCTCTCACGCGGGCAAGGGGACAATGATGAAATATATAAATTTATAAAATCCCGATATTAATCTTAATAAGCGATTGAGCGTGCTGGAAGCCGGCAAGCCGATGGGGAGGCAAGAAGGTGGAATAGAAGTTGCCTCCTGGTGCGCTTCCCGGCCTTAGCACGCTCCCACAAAGTGATGCTATTATGAAATATACACATTTAATGCTAATTTGAAATTATTTACAATGAATTTAACAAATTTAATAATGAATTTAATAAAATTTAAATATACAAATTTAGTAATGAAATATATAAATATATAAAATCCCGATATTAATCTTAATAAGCGATTTAGCATGATGGAAGCCGGCAAGCCGATGGGGAGGCAAGAAGGTGGAATAGAAGTTGCCTCCTGGTGCGCTTCCCGGCCTCAGCATGCTCTTACAGAGTAGAATTTTAACGAAATATACAAATTTACAAATTTAACGCTAATTAATACCACTAAAAATTAAAACTAATAAATTACAAGTTAGCTAATATTATTGCACGAAGATATTTAGATTACGGTGGAGTCATTATTGAATTTTTTAAGTTTGCACAGGATAGACTCGATGTATTCATTAAATAGAGTTACGAGCCCAGAGCTTTTTAAGAGTGATTTAAGCTCAAATGGGTTAGGAACTCCTGCGGCCAGCTCGTAGTCGAGACGGGGCGCACCGAACCTGGGGCATGTTTGGATAAGATGCTCCAGTGTCTGGATTGATGCGTCGTCACAAGGGCAGAGGTTGTCGTCGGTTATCTTGAATCTGTATAAGTATGCTTTATGAAAGCCATGGTTGGTGAGAAATTGGGTGGAGAAAAACGAGATTTTTGATGATTTGAAATACTCGGTTAGGTCTTGGTAAGTGGGCAAGATGGAAGCCAGATGATTTGACCGGGAGTAAAGATCCTCCCTAGCCTTAGCCGAGATGAGCCTATTCCGGTATTTTATATAACTGATGGGAGTGAAACTGTAGTCTGGTTGCTTGTGAAGCGTGGCTGCGTGTTTGGCGGCGATGTCAGCCATTTCATTGCCCTCGATGTCAAAGTGGGCTTTGACCCAGACAAAACCTATGGTAAGGCCGGCCTGCTTTGCTCTGTGAAGGCTGTGGAAGATACCAACCGCCAGGCTGCCGCTGCTGTCACCATTGCCCAGTTCCATAAGACCAGACCTGGAGTCAGATAGAATGTAGACGGTTTGTAGATGATTGGCGATGGCCCAGTCGCAGGCTCGCCCGATGGCCAGAAGCTCGGCCTGAAAGACCGAGCAGCAGCTGTGTAGTTTGAATTTCTTGATGGTTTTACCGCCGTCTTGGTTAATGGCGACGAAAGCCGCTCCCACCTGTCCGTCATGCTTGCTTCCGTCCGTGAAGATCAGAGTGGCGCCAGAGGGACAGTGGGCAGACACCTCTTCGCTGGTGGAAGCCTCCTCAAATGCTATACCGGAGCGAAGAGACGGATGTAGTTTAGCGGATGGGGGGGTAAGCCTCTCCATAGGGACGTCCTCGGGGAGGAATCTTGAGAGGCCATTGATCCTGGTGGTTTCAACGTCCGCCAATTCCCTAATTTTGGCCGGAAGCGGGGTGAGCTGGGCAATGGAGATGGCCGCAGCCGTGCTGACAGTTCGGAACCCTCGCACTATTCTCAGAGCAAAGAGCCGTTGCAGGGAGAGAAGTCTTTTCTCGACATACTTATACTTCAGAGCGCCAACCCAGACACTGGCCGCGTACCCAATTATGGGCTCGATCACGCTTTGGTAAATGATTCTGATGTTTTCAGGGTGAATGCCCCAGGACGGTCTGACAAAGGTGACTAGTTTGTTAAACAGTTTCATTGATTTGTCAATTATGTACTCTACATGCTTAACGAATCTAAGCTTACAGTCTATGATGACTCCTAAGTATTTGATGTGTCTGACAAATGGAATATGGGTGTTTTCCCATAACAATTTGCATTTGAGGGACTTATTAGTAAACCCTATGGCCTGAGTCTTATCTGGACCAAAGTTGAGTTTAACTGTACCCCCCCAGGCAGCGATCTCCGAGAGGAGTTTGTTGGTTTTCTGTTCTAGATCTGTCAAACTTTTTGAGTGGACGATCAGAAGGACGTCATCGGCATAAGCCTGGAGGCAACAGCCATCGGGAACTTGGGTGAGAAGGAGTCCATCCAGGATGAGATTCCACAGCACTGATCCGCATACGGAACCCTGGATGCACCCCTTCGTCATACTCTTACTAACTGTACAGTCCGCGAAGTGCATATGCACCGCTCGGTCCCTGACGTAGCTAGAGAGGGTCCTGAAAACATTGACAGGGCATCTAATATCCCTTAACCTTTGGAAAACAGAGGGCCACCAAGCGTTGTCAAAAGCGGATTGAATATCCAGGGAGACAGCGATTACCTGTTCCTTGTTACGAATGGCCTTCGCTATGATCTGAAGGGCGTTACTTATCGCATCCACGGTTGACTTCTGTTGCTTGAAGCCAAATTGCGTGCCGGGAGAAGAGTTGGTACATTCCAAATGGTAAATTAATCTACTCATAAGGAGCTTCTCATACAGTTTACCGAATACGTTTATTAGCCCAATGGGTCTGAAGGAAGAGGTGTTTGCGTAGTCAGTTTTGTTTGGCTTGGGAATGATTTTGGCGTAAGCCACTTTCCAGGCCTTAGGAAAGTAGTTCAGTTCAAAGCATCTATTGATTAGATTAGTGATTAACTCGGGAAATAGTTTCGTAAATTGTAAACAGATGTCAGCGGTGAAGTGGTCAGGCCCGGGGGCTCGCTTGTGGTTCATTGAATTCAAGCATGAGATAATTTCCAAGGTGGTGAAGGGTGGTTCAGGTTCGGAATTCGGAGGATGGTCCATAGTGTCACGGAGGAGTCTATGTTGGTCAGTGCGGTCAGAGGTGTCATCCGGGTAGAATTTGTTAAGTAATGCCTTAGCCGTTTCAGTCGAATTGCTTGTATATGTACCGTTATCCAATCTTAGGGTCGAGGGAGGCTGCTTGAGTGGTTTCGTTTTTATTATCCTATTGGTTACAGAGAAGACATCTTCTTTTTTCTGTTTATTGCAAAATTCTTTAAAGTTGTCTGTGGAAGCAGCGCGGATGGCCTCCGAGTACTTCTTCTTGATGGAGTTCTTTTCGCTTATGGTATCTTCTAAAGGGGATCCACGTTTGACCAACTTGGCCAGTTTGTGATGAGTAGCTATGACTTGTTTCTTGAGGTCTTCCAGCTCTTCACTCCACCACGGAATTCTCTGGTATGATCCGGACGATCGAGGCAGGATGATATCACAGGTGTTTTGTAAAGCAGTGGTGAGCTTTTTTATGTATTGATCTAGATCTTGCTCTTGGTGATCTTGTACTCCCAGATGAACATCGAATCTTGTGGAGAATTCAGCCTTGAGGTCTTCCTTGACGAGGTCCCACTTGACCTGTGAGGTATCGTACCTATAGGTGGACAGTTTGATATTTTTGGAGAAAGGGATGTTGCCAGAAGAAGTGGTAAATCTGATGGCATGGTGATCAGATGAGGTACAGATGGTTTCATCAACCATCCAGCGGGAGATGAACGACGTCCTGCAGTTGTTGGTGAGGGTGAGATCGATGATGGAAGACTTGAGCTGGTTGTGAGTTGTGGTGGTGAATGTCGGGTTTGATCCCGTGTTGCAAACGACAAGATTATTGAGGGTAATCAGCTCGGCCACGTCGTTTCCTCTTTGGTTGTTTCTGCTTGACCCCCACAAGCTATGCCATCCGTTGAAGTCACCACATATGAGATGCTTGGAGCCTGCCGTCGTATGAAGAAAAGTTTCAAGCTTGCCTAGAGTATTATCTTCATCCGTGCGCGGTTCTATGTATATAGAGATGAGGAATAGCCTTTCCTGATTCTTGCTGTTGATCTTTACAATGCACATGTTGCTAGTTGAGTGTTCGCTGATTCCCAGCGTGCTTACTGCATTGTCGCGGACAAGGATCAGGGCCTTGGTATGTGTTGAAGAAGAAGGAAACTGGTAGGTAGAGTACCCAGTCATGCCTTTCATTGTGTGATCAGAGCCAGTGTATGGTTCCGTGATGAACACTAGGTCAGTTTTGGTCTTGTGCAGATAAACACTAAGTTCCTGAAGGGCGTTTCTGCTCCGTCCAAGGTTAATTTGAAGACAGCTAAGTTCCCGGTGTGTAGACTTATGGTGGTTACATTGTCTAGTTGTACTATCCATAATCGATTCTTGTTCTTAGTCTATCGGCCAATTCCTGAACAAGGGGGCAGAAGAAGGAGGTTGCACTATGAGAGCTTGAAGATTCGGACGTATTGTTCTTCTTTCTTGAGCAGTTGTAGCAGCGGGCTTTGTCCTCTCTGGATTTGACAGGGCAGTCTTTGTAGATGTGCTCCGTAGAGGCGCAGTGGGTGCAGATGGTGCAGTCCGATGTGCATCGAGCCCGTGTGTGCCCAAATTGCATGCATTTGTAACATTGAAGAAGAGGTGAGTATTCTTCGACGTGCGTGCGTTGATAGTCTATGTTGAGTTTCTGGCAGGCTATTATGGCTTTAAAGAGAGAGGGGGTGGTGATAAAGACCGCGTTGTATAGCTTATTGTTCCTGTTGGACTTCTTAAATTTAAAGACCAATTCTTCCTTCGCTCCAGCCTTTCTGACAGCTTCATTTTGGTTGTAGATAATGTCCACCAGTTCCTCGTGTGAGGTATCCAAGTGGATTCCCTTGAGGATAACCATTGGCTTGAGCTTCTTGATTGCTTCAGCGCTGATGTCGTTGGCTGCCTTCTTGATTTTCTCCATAGTGATTGCTCTTTGTTCCTCGTTGTCCAGAACCACCTTAAGCTTATTTCCGGGAATAGTTCTGATTTCGGCTGGGGCGAAATTAGTATCCTTAAAGGAGACGGCTTTCTTGAACTTGTTAAGTATTTCATTGCGTTTAGAGGTATCAGCATTCTTAGCGGAGACAATTATGACCGAAGTTGGATTGGGAGGTGTGGGGGGGTCGTGTGTTTTGCCTTTGTTAGCTCCGGCCACGGCAGCGTAGGTGCCCTTGGTCTGAGAAGAGACTTGATTACTTTGGAGGGCATGGGAGATGGTTGAAGCTTTGGTAGCAGCTTCAGCGAGTTCACCGCGAAGAGCTTTGGCATCGCTCAGACAAGCGGAAATCTCTTTGAGGAGCTTGGTGGTTTCTGGAGTTTCAGGGGGGGAGTTGGGTCCTAAGACAGGTGCTGCAGTAGGTGCATTAGACAAAAGAGTTTGGATTTTCAAGACCCCCTT
Source organism: Coenonympha arcania (assembly GCA_036785405.1). Classification (NCBI taxonomy): domain Eukaryota; kingdom Metazoa; phylum Arthropoda; class Insecta; order Lepidoptera; family Nymphalidae; genus Coenonympha; species Coenonympha arcania. The sequence continues at coordinate 11,498,453 of CM072078.1, forward strand.
CTTGGCTTCGTCGGAGGCCGCATTAATTAAGGCTTTATTAGACTTGGTAAGGCTTTTTCCTGCATTGACAGCCGTGGTGGTTGCCTCCAGGAGCATGAGAGTGACTTTAACAAAAGATTCTAAATCAGTAATGTCATTTGCACCCGCCGGGAGGTCGATGGGCATGGGGGGGGGACTCGGAACTCTGATCTGCCTAGCAGGCCTTCTGGCCAAGGGGAGGCCAGAGGTGGAGGCTTCCTTAGGCCCAGGCATGTTTATATGTTAACCAAGAAATTTATACGATGTTACAAAAAATTTTTATACAAAGAATCAATCCTAAAAACAAGATACACGTGAAAACAAAGTTAGCGTCAGTTATACAAAATACAGCCTAACAAACAGAACCACTGAAACAAACCAATAACAACACTGAAAACCTATTGGTGGCCCTGCCCTGGCTCAGGCCCTAGCTCCGGCTCCGGCCCCGGCCCCGGCTCCGGCCGCGGCTCCGGCTCCGGCTCCGGCTCCGGCTCCGGCCCCGGCTCCGGCTCCGGCTCCGGCCCCGGCCCCGGCTCCGGCCCCGGCTCCGGCTCCGGCTCCGGCTCCGGCTCCGGCTCCGGCTCCGGCTCCGGCCCCGGCTCCGGCTCCGGCCCCGGCTCCGGCCCCGGCTCCGGCTCCGGCTCCGGCTCCGGCTCCGGCCCTGGCCCCGGCTCCGGCTCCGGCTCCGGCTCCGGCTCCGGCTCCCACCTCGGCGGCGGGGTGAGGGGTGAGAGGGGGGGGTCGAGGGGGGTGAGGGGCGGGGAGCGGGGCGAGGGGTGAGTAGGTGGTAAGGTGAGGATGAAAGAATAAAAGAACTTAACTAAGACAAACACTGAAAACTTATTACTAATACTGGATGTACAGGGCAGTGCCTGTCCCTGGCCTCCTAGAGTTGACCCGCTGATTAGGGACAGCAGTGTCCTGGCGAAACTCAATGAACCCTAAATAAAATAAAATAGAAACTTATAGTCTAGACTCACCAAATAGATACTCAGAAAATCCTGAACAGGTCCAGAGTAAAATCCAGGCACTGCACTGATCACTAAATCACAAAATCCAGGCACTGCACTGATCACAAAGTTACCAACACAGATTGTTGATAAGGCACTGAGCAGCCAATGGCGCCGGTTGTAAGGTCCGCAACACTGAACACTGCACCGCACCGCACCACGCCGCACCCCTCGCAGACTCAGTGAGGCGGGCGAAACCGGCAGCGCCGGTCGTCCAACCTCGCTCCGGCGCCGGCTCTCTATGAGAGCCGCGGCTCCGGCGCCGCGGCTCCGGCTCCGGCTCCGGCCCCGGCCCCGACAGCGGCTCTGTATGAGAGCCGCGGCTCCGGCTTCCGGCGCCGGCTTCGGCGGCGGCTCTCTATGGGAGCCGCGGCTCCGGCTCCGGCTCCGGCCTCGACGGCGGCTCCGACTCCGACCTCGGCGCCGACTCCGACTTCGGCCAGCGGCTACCCACTATGGGAGCCGCGGCTCCGACCCGGCGCCGGCTCTCTATGAGAGCCGCGGCTCCGGCGCCGCGGCTCCGGCGCCGCGGCCCCGGCCCCGACCGGGAGCTTGCCGACGTGCGCCCCCGGCGGCTGCCGCGAGCAGACTGATCGACCAAGCGCAGGGCACCAGGGGAGGGGCGAGCGGTCAAGGGTGAGAGGTGGTCAAGGGTGAGAGGTGGTCAAGGGTGAGAGGTGAGGGGGGTGAGGGGGGGGGGGGGGGGGGGGGGGGGGGTGA